>OX359250.1:2524604-3750769 GCA_947179485.1 Allacma fusca | reverse complement strand
GGGATTAATTGAGGTGCATTAGTGCACATATTAGAGGGATTACTGTGTGTAGGGGGAATAAAATGTGACAATATTTGCTAGAGGGGCTAATTATTAATTTCGTACATATGTACATCGTAGAGCAAAACTCAATAGTCTATCTGTAGTTTATGCGTAATTATGTATAAGTGATTAAATATGGAGTCAATATATCATATCGACTACATACATACAGATGCGCCACGATGGAGGGATTACTTTTTGAGGAATTTTGTTGAAGGATATATAAATGTGCACGTAAAAACTTGAATTTCCTTGAAATAGTGAAAATCAAAATTTCATCGACTTTTGAAAATTGAAAATCCTTATGGGATTTAACATTGAAATTTTTTGAAAAGACAGGTCCCCACCTGTGGTATCGTTTCAAATTTTGAAACTTTGGTGACGTGTCCTAGGAGAACGGGGCAAAATGCACTCGAGTTACATCAGTTTTGAAACATACTAGGTGAGTACTAAAACATGTGCTATGCTTTGTTTGAATCGGCTTGTACCATCCCAAAATCTTACCTTGTCAGTGTCATAAATACCCAGAATTGAAAATGCTCAAATTGCCTGCATAAAATGCCTTGGCGTTTTCAAATGGGCAACCCTGGGTACTTGTAACGTTAAGAAATGTATCTGCTAATAAATGTATATTTATTCCGACCTTATCCCGTAATACGTCTTCAAATAATTATAATGTTACGCTCCCAATGAAGCTAATTAAATTGAATCCCAAGAACTTCCCTCTTGAAATTCTTCGTTGATGAGCTTCACTATTTAAGTCGATAAACAGATGATTTCACTGACTCTACGCTATATTTATTTATTAGATTCCTTGGATGAATTATTAGAAGCGTTAGATTGCAACTACCACGTAATCATAAATGAGACGAAGCCACTTGGCTCTGTCACTAACGCAAGTATCTGTATACTACGAAATAAGCAACTCCACGATTGGTAGGTCTTATTGTTAGTCATAGTAATCCATCCCATCAGGAATCCTCGAAGTACCCAAAAATACTCGGGTACAGCACCCACGGGTACAGGCATTTTACATAGTGATACCCGTACCCATTGGGTACTACCCGATTGCCACTGAGTGAGTACCCATACCCGTACCCGTACCTGTACCCACTTTATTGCCTAAAATCAAGAGTACCCGGGTAGTACCCGCGTACTTGCGAGTACGCAACTTCTGTACCCGGGTAGTACCCATACCTGTACCCGTACCCATTTACCCGAGTATTACCCGTACCCAGTCCGAGCACTGATACCTATGCGTTTCGCATATCAGATATTCTCAAAAACTTACTGGAAAGCATTAACAAATTTGAAGCCTATAATAACAGGTAACCAGAATAAGCAGCTAAATTTCAAAATGTGCCTGAATTTTTCTGGTCAACACGTAAATACTTGAATGTGTACATGTTTATATACGTGAGGTTCGGTTCTAGGCTTGCTACACAAGTTGAACTGAAAAAATCAAAAACGATTTGAGAAATCCCCGAACTAATGTCATGTCGGTGATTATAGCAGATATCAATTGTTTGAGTGGTCGTCATGTTTTCGAAAATTCGTTTATCCGCGGATATCCTCGGATATCCGTCGGATTATCCGTAAAGCAAAAAAGTCTCCATCCGATCTGTTCGGATAGTTTATGTAGCATTATCCGATCCTCTCCGCGATTTTTTTCGGATGGGAATCGCATATCCGATCCGTTCGGATAAATATCGGATCGGATAATCCTCAGTTTTGTCGTATCCGATCCGTATCCGCTCGGATATTTCCGATCCGTTGAGAACCTTAGTGGTTAGTCATTTAATGTACAAAGATATACAAGTTTGGTTAACGTATTGTTTTAGTTATTAATTAATTCATTATTAAAACAATTATTATATTAAGAGAGTAGTTCTATACAGTTCTGGGTACGATATATGGACGACATATTCACAATTATTGATGTTGATGCAAACTTAATCAATTAAATAATTTCCACTCAAACATGAAATTTACTATTGAAGAGGAAAATGAAGGTCCTTCCATTCTTAGATGTTCAAGTGATCCAACGATATGCAAAAAGGTAAAGTACACAGGAAATCTACGCACACCGGTAGATATATGAATTTTCAATCTTTTCATCATCCTTCAAATAAAATAT
This sequence comes from Allacma fusca, assembly GCA_947179485.1. Taxonomy (NCBI): domain Eukaryota; kingdom Metazoa; phylum Arthropoda; class Collembola; order Symphypleona; family Sminthuridae; genus Allacma; species Allacma fusca. The sequence goes on along the minus strand of OX359250.1, from coordinate 3,748,590 downwards.
CTTAATCGAATCCATATCTTTGGTTTACGTGGTTAATCTTTAATAAACAAGCTAAATTATATGCAAGCTTTCGACATCTAACAGACTGTCATCCCCAGGCACTAAAAAGCAAGTGACAGATAAATTTACACAATGGAAAAAATGTGTTTTTTTTAAATAATTTTTGACGATTGCTATTTTTTTAAAACTAGCAGTTACAATTTTCTGAATTAATGGCTTCCATGCAACATCTAATAAAAAACCATCATTGACGTTCATCAATTTTCTGGCAGATTTTTGGATTATTAAACCCTCCTTAATTTCTCTCAAAAATTGATTTGGTTCCTTTATAATTGTCTGCGTTATCCCAATCGATTGAATGATTTCTGTTGTTGTAAATATGTCGAGCAACTGCTGATTTCTCACAGTTCCTCAAACGAACATGGTTCAGATGTTCTTTCAGTCGTATGCAAAGCTGGGCAAAAAGATTGCGTATCCTAAATCCTACATACATTTTATAGTTTACGAAGAGCATACATATATGCATACATATATGCATACATAAATTTGTCCGGAAATGCAATCATACATATATTCATCATGTAAATAAATTTATGTATAAATATATGTACACGTGCCTATAAAAGTGCATGTAGAACGTTCTGAACCTTTATAAAAACTAATGAAGCATGGCTTCGCGCGTGTATATTGTTAATTAGTTAAGTTTAAAATTGTTAATTTCTAGTTTCGTAGGTTTCAGTCACAACGTATAGAAATCGTTTGCATTGCAGCAGGAAATAATAAATGCGAATACACCAATAAACACAGACCGTGCCAAGAAAATACAGATGGAGCTCGCTGAACATACACGGTGCATACATAATACATACCAAAATCTCCCCGGCCTTTTAAACATACATACTCGTAAATACAGTATTCATGCCATACATTTATCATACATTTTTTTTAGTGGAAACACGCAGCCTACATAAAATACAAACAAATATTCGGAAAATGTGCGAACATACATAAAAAACTGCGTATATTTATGCATAAATGTAGAATATGTGCCCAGCTTTGGTCGTATGTGTAAAGGACGACAAGTTTCACCGTAATAAATTTTGTCACATGAATTACACGGAATCTTATATATGACATGATTTTCATTTTCTTCTGTCCTTGATTCGGTTTAGCATACTTTTGATTTTCTTACCACGTAGGAATGTTATTTTCCATTGAAATTTTCTTCTTAGTCATCCGCTAATTCTATTGGATAAATTACCCAGAAATGGAATGGGAACCAACTTGGTATCTTCTTCGGGTTCTTATTCTGTTTTTTCTATCCTAATATCAAGTTGAGAGTCGGTAATGATAGGAGGCTGTTCATTCCTTGTGGATAAATTATTCTGATTTATCAGATTGGGCATACTTTGTTGGCTGATTGCTTTAAATAAAAATAATTAAAATGTCTGTTATTGCACTTACGCAGAGCATTTAGCATATGCAATGATGAATTTCTTGATGAAGAATTAACACATACGTACCTCCTGATAAAACGGCTGTCTAAGAAAGTTTATTCAAAAACGAATTAAAAGGATGCTAATAAAATTTACTGTTAAAACTCATTATCGTCCCAATTGAAATGAATCAATAACACCAATTATGAATAATAGTCCAGATATCCAAATCTGTGATAAAGAAAAAATGCGAATAAATGAAGTTGTTAATATTACAGAGTATAGAAAAATGAAAAAATTGAAAAACAAAGATGGGTATCTATTCCTTTCATTGGCCCCTGCTTCCAACAATATTGTAAATCTCCGACGAACATTTAAATGGAAACAGTTTCTTCAAGTATCAAAATTAGGAATGTTTTAAATACTGGTAAGGACCACGAAGAATTGAAAACGGGAGTAATATATCAGATAAATGATTTATGCAATGCTACATACATGACAGGATGAACAACAGGAGAAACAGGATGACCTCTAGCAGTCAGAATTAATGAACACAAATCGCATGTCGAAAAGAACAATTACAAGAAATCTGCTGTAGCTAACCATTTACACAAGACGAAATTGAACCATCGAATTAAATGGGAAGATTCTACATCCATCTTAAAAGAACGTCAATAAACGTTACAGTCGACTCTCTTTATAAGGACATCAATAAATCGCTCCAAAAGTGACGCTATAAGGGAACGACTAGGGAATTTCGATTGAAAATGCCATCGCATATATGCCTGCCAAGCTGAATATTCCCAAAATGCCCGCCAATAAGCCATATTTTTGAGCATATTGGCACATTGGGAAAACGCCCTAAATTTGGGGAATTTTTGGGCAAGGCATATTCGGCATTTTGGGCATATTCGACATTTTAGTCATTTTCAGCCGGGAATATTCTGCGTTTCTGGTAGGTAAAACTCAGTAATACAATCGAGCCAAAAATGCAACTATTCACTATTAAAATGAAATCCTAATAAAGGCGTGTATGGCAATTTTGTTTAAATGTATTATATTTCAAAAGATACTCGTTGTGTATCATACAGACACTTTATATTGAATTATTGACGAATGCAATTTTGTTGTATTTTGTATAAAGTTAATCAGAAGACTCGAGTGATAAATACGTCATCAAGAAATCCTCCCCATCAGAACCTTGATTTGTATAACTTTCATCCTCTATTCTGTATTATGTATATTATGTATTCTTTCATGCTCCGCCTCCAGCGTACATAAAATTTCTCAAATTCTCTTCGAGGTTGGCATAGTTTATTGCATTCTAAAATGTGAATTTTGTCCAGTAGTAACAATGGTTAGACGTTTTAAAATCTACAATTCCTACAATTGTCTACTGACCAGATTTATTTACCTGTGTGTTAAAACCGTCGAGTAATCGTTTTTAGTTATAACGATGGGAGCAGGGTAGTGTGAATTAGTAGCAGCGACCAATAACGTCTGGAAAAGGTAATCGAGCCGAAAATTTGAACTGAATATGCCCAAAATGCCGAATATTCCCAGGAATGAAAATGCCCAAAATGCACGTGCCGAATATGCCCAAAATCGACGTATTTGCCCAGAGTTGAAAATGACCAAAATGCCCTGGCATTTTGGAGAGGCATGATGCCCAATATTCCATGGCATTTTCAAATCGAAAATCCCTAGGTGTATCTTCTCCTCACTCCACAATGTACATTTGAATAATCACAACTTACCTGACCCTTAGAATAATCTATTTTAACTAATATTGATGACCTGTGCAACCTCGTATCTTTTGTTCTAAATTCTAATCCTAAGTTGTGATAAGCTAACCCGATAAGAAATGAACTTTTAACCTACTTTGTAAAATGATGAAAAGAAATGCGTTCCAGAACTTTTGTGAGCAACTGAAAAACTAGGACTCTTCTGCTAACACTCAGAGCGACAACAACTCTAACAGTTTTTACTTCGTTAATAAAGTACATTATTTTCTGTCGCAAACTTCCCTGTTTGTACGTATGCATTTGACCATCTCAGTTGTGTCTCTGTTATTCCTGGGAATTCATAAACACTTTACTTCCATTTTGCCCATAACTACTAACATCTTAACGGGCTTCGCACACTAGGAACGACGTTGTAGAGGCACAAGATAATAAATAGGGGTTTAATTGCACACTTTTTGGTCTTAGTTTAACTGGCATCATGTCTGGTTTAATTTAAGTAGCACATGCTACATGTCTATGCAGAATGAAAATAAAAATAATTATTGTTAATAAATAAATAATAATATTTTCCAAAGTATCCCACGCAAGCACCGCCAAAAAAACAATGGTTAGGATTGAATTTGGGTATTTTCTGAATTCGATAAGACGTTAATAATTAAAATTTTTCGAATTTTCGCATATCGTTTATCGTTTCAAAACATCAAACGATTATCCGAGCTGCGTGGAGCATCTTGTATTTTGCCTTCGCCTTGCGAGTGTAATTGCCTTAATGCGTTTCTTCCAGTCTTTTATAACGTCGCCGCATAATAAGCCAATGCAATTATAGTCAAACTGAAGAGTAAAAACAACTTTAAAATTACAGTATCTGTATGAAAGTTATTTAGCTAGATTTGCCGCTTTGTAACGTCAACATGACGTTATAAGGGTACGCTTTTCACCCTACGGCTACAAAAAAACGACTTTATAAAGGAACTGATGTTATAACGAGTGAAATTATGTTGTAATGTAACCCAGTATGACTTTATAGCGAGAGTGACTCTATAGGGAGAGACGCTATAAGGAGAGCCGACTGTACATTTTAAATTTTTTGTAACTAAGTATTGGATTTTATACATTCCACTGAAGCCAATTTAAATGTGAAATATTTTGTTTTGTTGATTTACTAATATTACACAAGCGCTTAAAAATTGAGTTTTATTACCCTATGGTATTCAGCAGTCAATTTGAAATCTGAATTCAATAAAATAACAAAATAAGTAAATATTAATATAATAAGTATATAAAGTACTGGGTGTCAAGAAAAATATGCCCATCAGCCTCACATACGTGGCAACGGTAAACAATATTATTTAATTTCCTCCTGATTTAACGAATCTTTTTACAAATATTACAGAAACGAGATTCTCATTAAATATAAATCCCAACCAAAGTGGAATAAAAAAGCAGTCAGAATCTGGTGGAAAAACTGATGTTGTATTGTATTTCGAGGTGAATCCTTGGGGTCAAATAGTATTTTTCCAAGTCAAAGATTGAATTAGTGGGGACAAAAAATGTACATTGCCTTAGTATGATATAAGAAGAAATTTTTTACAAACAAGTAAGTCACAGACCGTCCTAGAAGAAATGGCAGATCAGAATCTCTTCTTGTCTTAACAGATTTTGTATCTATGGATAAATTCTCTAACCTCTGTTTTTTTTATTTGCATTGTTCACTGTTGTAACTTGGTGACTTGCTGTGCCCACAAAATTTTGCTGCCAAAAGGAGCCGAAACATTTTGTATATAATGTTTATTAATTTAAATAATAATTTAAAATTTGCTGCAAGCAATTTTAAACTCTGAATTCCTGAATGTTTATTTTATTTATGATGAATCTGCAATCTAATTTGACATGTTTTGCTCAATCTTGCTGTGTGTCAACCACGGAAAAATACTTCTTGGATTTATTGGAGCTGAATGAAATAGCTACAATACTTTCAGTTTCGAAATGCGAAAGAATTTTGTACCGTACCGTTGTGTTTCATTACTCTAATACTTACAAGTAAACCTTTATTGATGCCCTCTCCAGATTTTCGAAATTCCACCAAAACTAGTTTGTTCATACCCTGAGTACTACTTTAAGTCACATCTGCCAACTGAAAAGTACTTTGCAATTAAAAAAACGTCGGTGCAAAGTAAATTTGGCCCGGAATTCCAAACTGGAAATTGTAAATAGCATTTAATACGGAGAATTACAAGTTTCACGTACACCTTCAAAAAGAAGTTTTTTGTGAAAAAACATTTCCTAGTACTTTGTAGCTTTTAACTCTTTTGCCAACAATATAATTAGATGAAAATTTGTATAATAAGGACATAAAGGTTAATAATGGAAAATTAGTAGGGACGGGACAAGTACTGTTAACAGTAACCAATATTGAAATTTATTATTTAAATACTGAAATACACTTCTACTAAAAACCATTTAACTAATTTACAACTGTTTAGTAACTCGGAAGCGTATATAAATACGTATGTACAGTCGCTGTCCATAATTTTGAATTACAAGCGTTTACAAATGGTTTCCAATGGATAACTCCAATTGAAGTGGTACTATAGGGTTGAAATTCTAAGAGCTCTAGCAAATAGAGGTCTTAATAAGTGATAGGTAGGGAAAAAGCAAGGATTTTACTTTAAATTAGCAAAAAAATTGAGAACAAAATAATTAGAATTGTGAGTGACAAAATTTTGCATAATTGTAACCACTTATAGGTTTTAATAGCCGGAGACACCCTCGACGAGCCTAAGGTCCTGAATTATTTTGGGGACCGACAAAATTAGTTTTAACGTCTTTTTTGGTGGAATACTGTACAATTCTTCCGGGAGAATCTGAAGTAGTTTAAGATTATTCTTGGCCGGATGGGGACCACCACGGAGCATATTATTAAGCTCCAAAAAGATTTTCTATGGGATTCATGTCAGGCGATTGAGCAGGCCACGAGAGGACACTTATGTGGCTCCTTTGAAACCATACACAGTTTTGGTTGTTTGCTTCGGGTCGATCTCCCGCTTAACAACTAATCCCCTGGAAATTTGTCATTTCTTCATAGGATTCCATCATATATTTCTTGAGGATGGACTGGTAGATCTCCTTGTTCATGGTGGTGTATATTCTAACAACCCATGTAACACAGGGACGTAAATACTGCGTTAAAAATTCGTTAATACTGATATGCCCTATCGTAAATTAAACGTGCATTTTGAGTGCTTTCATAGTAAAATTTGTATCAAAAATGTCGTGTCGATAACCGCCAAAATAAACGTGAATATATTTACGTAAATTTGACGAAAATCTTTTAACGTGAATAAAGTGTTATTTTTGAGCGGTTAATGCCCCTTAAAATAATATAATTAATATGAAATATAATTAATAATAAAATAATTATAATAATGTAAATTAATTAGCAATTAATTATCAGTTTTAAAAGCAAAAATGCAAATGGCTGAATTTTAGTAATAACACATGGTTTATTATTGACAAGTCAAAAATTAATATCGAATTAATATCGAATTAATATCGAATTGCGATGGCCAGCGAGACCAGTCGTGTTTTCGTTGCTCCTATACTATTTGTGATAGTCCTACATATTATTGGTTGTCTTGTAAGTTCAGCTTTATATCAAAACAAAGAGAAAAATCCGAGTTTTTCTGTTGTGGTCCAGAAGATAAACTCTTCCAGTGATTTAGTGATCTGTTTGAATTAAAAAAAAATTCAAGTTTATTTATACAATCCCTGGATGTGAATTGTAGAAAGGTAACGCTAAGCAGAAAAAGTTTACAAGCTAACTTGCATTATACTGATAGGCAAACTAGAGAACGTTACCCATATAATGGGAATTATCAAGACTCATTGCTGTTCGCATGCTAGAGAGGCAATTTCAAATCTAAACAAGTGTGACCTTAGTAAATATCCACTCCGATCTTTTTGTAAAATTTACACCTCCAACGTATTTCTGTGATCACGAGAGTTAACTCCCGGGTGACCTGGGAATGAGCTACATCTGTATCCAATCGAAATTTTACCGATACTACTATTTTTGGTGCTGAAAATCACAAGTTTACGTCCCTACTACCAAACTCCTGTCAAGAGCCGGCAGTCTCCATAGCCAAGGATTCCTCTTTCTAGACCTCAACTCACAATCAGCCGATTGTGCACCCAGCACAGATAAGAGAAAGCTTTTTAGTATACGACTTTGGCCGGCAACCACAGTCAATATTTGTATTTCTTTTTGCCCAAAGATACTAGCACGAAATTTATATTCTGATTTACAGATATCCATCGGTTGGCAACACACTGGAAAGCACTATAAATGCCCAAGAGATCACATCTGAACAAAGCCCGCTTCCATCACAATCAATCAAGTCTCTCCTCAGAATCGGACTCTCCCCCCGCTAAAATTGCAATGTTAGAAGCCAATGTCACTCAGTTGAGCATGGAGGAAAAAGTAAACTTGATCTTATCAAAGATGGCCACAAGTGATCAAGCACAAAAAATAGAACAAAAGATGGAGAAGATGGACAAAACCTTAAGTGAACTGCGAGCTGACCTGAATTTTGTTCACAACACGTCTGAAGCTAACCGAGAAAAAATTGAAATTCTGACATCCAAAACTGATGACACGCAAGACAGCTTAAGAATGAGGAACATTATCCCATATGCCAAGACGAAACCCAAGAGCAGCTACTGAGTGCAGTTAAACCCGTTTTTGATACACTAACAGTTAGCACTGACATAATTACTGATCTCTTCCGTATTGGCAAACCTCTCAATCCGAAACGCCCAATTCTCATGGTTCTCAGACATGAATATTTTCGAGGTCAATTCTTTAAGAATATAAGGAACCTTAAAGACACGCCATACTCCATATCAGATGATCTCTGCCCAGCCAGTAAACTAAAGAGATCAAAGTACCTCAAATTCCGAAAACTGGAAAGAGAAGCCGGAAATAACGCTAAACTCGTTCGTGAAGGTTTGATAGTGATGTGCTTCATATTATAAACTCCGAGGGAAACCTAATCAGAGCACCTGTTATTTCGGCCTCCTGAAGAACCCGCGCTCCTTCTCCAACCCAACTATTACCCTCTGATCCTTACAGTATACTTTTCTGGAATGTGCATGGAATAAAAAGTAAAACTGCGGACTTCTTTAGTGACGTTAAAAATGTGAATCCCAAAATCTTCTGTTTCTGCGAAACTTGGTCTAATAACCCTCTAAACTATTTTGATAACGTCTATAACACTGTGTCTGTGCCTGCAACTAATAGCTACAACCGTGGAAGACTTAAGGGGGGCCTATTCCTAGCTGTACACAAAAGTATTAACTACAATGTGTATTTTAAAAATAGCTGGTTAATAATAATTATTATTAAAAACTTTGCAGGTATAAAAAATCTCGCAATTATTTTTTGTTATACGAACCCGCTCAATGCAAAACACCAGTTTGAAGAGATGTTCAGTCACGTCGAGCAACTTGATTTACTCGCTCATGAGATTATCATAATGGGGGATTTTAATTCCAGAGTAGGACATCTCCAGTCACTGGGCCTCCACTCACCTCGCAACTCTGAAGATAATCTCAGCAATTCTTTTGGCCAGCAACTCATTAATTCTGCATCAGGTCTCAATCTCACTCTCGTCAATGGTTTTTCGCATTTCAGTTCTTCGGACCACTACACGTTCATTAGTAAAGCAGGAAAAAGTGTTATTGATTTATGCTTTATGTCCAACTCTTTAATACAGTATTTTGAAAATTTTAGTGTCCTCGAATCATTCCACTCCGACCACATGCCAATTACTCGACACTCAGCAATCAATCTACTGCCATTGCAGCGAGAATAAAATGGAAACCTGAAAGTGTGGACAAATTCACAGATGCAATTGAAATGAAACTCAACCTCTCAGAATCAGCATCAATCACCGATATGAACCAGATTCTCACACAAACTATTAATAATGCACTCTCAGAATGCGACATGATTAAGAAACCGTGCACCACGTCCAAGCCGGCCCGATGGTTCAATTCGGATTGCTTAATTTTGAAAAGGGAATTAAAGTCTAAACTTCGCAAGCTAAGGTCCACAAAATCAACTGCTTGTTTTGATGACTATTATGTGAAGAAGAAACAGTACAAGGAGCAACTTACCATGTCTAAGAAATCGTATTATACCACGCCGAATTTTAAGTTCCAAAACTTCCGCCGAATTTTGGAAAAGCATTCAAGCAATCAAACCATACAGTTGCAAGAACCTCTGCACAATCACCAAATCACAATGGTCCAAGCACTACGGGGCACTCTTAAAATCGAATGCAACTCCGCAACCCATACGACTTGGAATGCATGTTAGCAGTGATAATGACCTTGATTCGAACTTTACAATCCAAGAAATTAAAGATGCCATTAAACGTCTCAAGCAAAATAAAGCGCCAGGCGCTGATGGATATGTTAACGAGATATGGAAGTCTCTCTCTGAGGATAGTCTTTTGCAGCTGAGTCGTCTCTTCAACAAAATTTATAACTTAAGTGAAGTTCCTCCCGAGTGGTCTAGCGTTATGATCTCCCCCATACATAAAAAAGGGGACCACGATAATCCAAAAAATTACCGCCCAATCTCTCTAGTAATGACGAAGCTCAAGTTATTCACAACAATTCTAAACAACAGGCTACTCAAATGGAACAAAAAGGCAAAATTCATTACTGATCTACAGGCAGCCTACCAACCAATGATGGGTTGCCTTAATCATATTTTTCTGCTCACTTCAATTATAAACAAGCAACTACGTCGTAATGAAAAATTATTTTGTTTTTTCGTCGACCTCTCTGGTGCTTTCGATAGTGTCACACACGATCTCCTCTGGTCAAAAATGTTGAATGCTGGCATCTCTTCCAAGTTCATTAAATGTGTGCACTCTATATATAGCCAAGCTAAGGCTTCGATCAAATCTATAGACGGACTCACTGATCCGCTGAAAATTAACATAGGTGTCCTGCAGGGGGAAAGCCTCTCACCAACTCTTTTCAATATATTTATAAATGATATCACCTCCACTCTAGACGGTTCTTTTACAGCCCCTGTAAAAATCGGTGATAGGTTATTACATGCTTTATTATATGCCGACGATGTAATCATTCTAGCTTACTCTGCCGAAAGTCTGAAATGTAAAATAGATGTACTCAAACAATTTTTTAATCGAAACAAGCTTGTGTTAAATGCGGAAAAATCAAAAGTGGTTATTTTCAGGAGACCCGGCGGTAAACCTAAAACTGAGAAATTCCAATGGGGTAAAACGCCGCTTAAGTGCACGACCGAGTACAAATATCTTGGAGTGCTCTTTTCGCAATCAGGTTCTTCTCTTCCCACTTTGAAAGACTTCATTGCAAGAGGTAGAATGGCATTGGCAGCTCTATGGCCCATGTTCATCAAAGCTAAACTCCCTCTCAGCAAAACTCACTTCGCTCTTTTCAACTCCATGGTCAAGTCAGTAGTTACATATGGAGCCGGAATCTGGGGCTTACAACACCTTGGTGAAATAGACAAATTACAGCATTATTTTGTCAAGAAACTGCTGAGGCTCCCAAAGAATACGCCAGCCTTTTTTCTTAACCTAGAATTTAAGCTGGATAAAATCAGCGTCAGTGTAGTCAGAAGCGCCTTGTTGTTATGGCTCAGATGCTTGCAAAGCTACGCTGGAAATTATGCGAACGACCTCCTGAAAAACTGTTATGTAGACATGTGGAACGAGAAGCCAGAAGACTGTAAATACAGTTGGAGTAGCCAACTATTTTCTGTCATTCAGAACCACATTCCAGAAGAGCTATGGGTAAGCAAAGATCCTGTAACTTTGCGTGCTGCCATTCCAACAATAATCAGTAAGTACAAGCAAGCGCTAGTTCAGAGTGACGTCCTTAAAATGCAAGAATCAACCTATTTCCCCATGTACAAGAGGATCAAAACTCACGACCTGATTGAGGAATACACTCTAAATAATACACCAATAAAGATTGCTACCGTTATAGCCAGGATCAGGATGGGGGCCCAACAAATCAGCCACAACAATGTTACTCTGCGTAGAGACATGTGTCATTTTTGTAATCAACTCACTGTCGGTTGGGGTCACACCTTCCTCGAATGTCATCTACTCTCGAACCACAGACCTGTCTCACTTTCAAATCCTACCTTATTCCATGCACCAAATTTAGAATTTATATGGGAAAATATAATTAAAAATATTAGCCAGGATCTTGGCAAAGACCTTTATGTTTATCTAGTAAATGTTACTCAATACTAAAATGCTTTGTAAAGGATCACACTTGTATCTCAATATTGAAGGAGCGCAAGCTCAAATCAATAAATCTATACTACTACTACTACTACTTGCTGTTCGCATGCTATGGTATAGTGCACCTCAAATATTCCTTATCTCCTAAAGTACCTTATGAACCTAAAATCCATATTCCTTCCAGGGAAAGATTGAAGTTACAATTACTCCGGTCAGGTGTAAACGCTATCAACCCTGGGCCAGTATGCGCAATATGCAATGCACAGGGAAAGAAAAATCAGCGTATGAAAGAATGCGACAAATGTGAGAACTCATTCCATCGAGTGTGTCTAAAAGTATCCAACAACGATTTTCTTAAAATTAAGCTAGCTACATATTGGGAATGCTCAAGGTGCAACACTGCAGCTAAGCTAACAACGTGCACAATATGCGGCACCTTTAAGAAAACTTGGAAGTTGTTCACTTGCAGCCAATGTAATAAAATGGCCCATCATGTTTGCATAAAAGTTGAGATGAACGTGAAAACCATAAAGTCGAGCACTGAGTGGTCTTGTGTCTCATGCAAACCAACACAACAAAATATCCCTATGAATAATCGAAAAGCTCAACAACAGCTGGACATGAATAATTCCAACATTCAAGCTTAATCACAGAAAATCGACAAGAATAGGACACTTAAACGTTAGAGATATACTGTCAGTGAATAAGAAGGCAGATATACGTTCTCTAATAGTCAACAACAACTTTGACATTTTTGCAGTGACGGAGTCCTGGCTAACCGATGACATCAGCAATGACGAGTTGCTCATACCGGGATACAACATTATAAGAAAGGACAGACCTGCTTTATTGCGAAAGAAAGGCGGAGGAATATTCTTGTATATTAAAGAAGAATTTATGCCACACAAACACCTTCCTGCTTTCCCCACCCAATTGAATCTCTAAGAGTGGCAGCAAAACTTGCACATGTTAAGCCCATAGAAATAATAATAATGTACTCTCCTACATATTTTCCTAAACTTTTCCGAGAGGCACTAGAGATGGTAGCGAGCAGTATTGAAAGCGAATGTTACATTATGGGGGACATAAATTGTGATTTAGGTAAAAATGGGAAATATAAATGGGACATTCTAAATATTTTAAGCCAAACTGGATTTACAAAGTTAATTAAAAAGCCCACCAGGACCACTAGAACCTCTGAAAGTTTAATTGACGTGATTATTACTAACGAGCCAAATTTACAGATTGAATCAGGAGTTCATTATTGCGGTATTTCAGACCATGACCTGATATATACGGTGAGGAAGAAAGAAAAACAACCTAAAGAGGCAAAGGTCATTATAACAAGAAGCTTGTCAAACGTAGACATTAAACTTCTATCTGAAAATTTCGTAAAAGGCCCATGGTGGATTTTCCAGTTGAATAGAAATGTGAATGATTGTTTCAACCTGTTCATTTATATTACGTGTTATATTATGAATGCAGTAATCCCTACTAAACGTGTAAGAGTGAAAAGTAGAAAACCAGTATGGATGACAAAAGCATTTGAATCGTTATTGACCGAAAGGGGCAAGTTAAAGGCAGTGGCAAAACGAAGTAATGACTTCTCCTCATAGATTAAGTACAAGGCTGCAAGGAACGTTATAAATAATGAAAAAATCAAGTTAAAGGCTAACGAAATTAAATTAACTGTAGCAAAAAGTGAGAATAGGAGTAAATCAGTGTGGAAACTGTTTAATGCGGAAATAGGTAGAGGGAAGAAAGGATCGATCATAAATAGTATGTGTAATAACGGGACGCTAGTGTCGGACGCAAAGAAGATTGCAGATAAATTATGCAACCTGCATTATGCATCTATCTTATTCGCGGATGATCTCGTAATCTACTATGCAAGCAAATCAATTGACGAAGTACACAAGGTCCTACAAGAGGAAATATTCGCACTACAGGAATGGACTGATGAGAATGGAATGCAGGTCAACACCGAGAAAACTATGTCAATGGTCTTCCGGGCACCACGCATTCCTAGTACTCGTGTCGCTCTCTGTTTGGATAACAACCCCATCCAACAAACCTCTTCATTTAATTATCTGGGCTTGACCATGGATGAAACACTCTCGTGGGAGGAGCACTACAACAACATATGTGCAAAAGTTACCTTAAGAACCAAGCTGATCTGGAGATATAAGAAAGAATTCAGTTCGAAAGACTTGGCTATTTTTACTGATAGCATAGTAATCTCAGTTGTGAATTATGGTTTAATGGCATGGGGATCTATCTGTACCACTAAGCTGTCGAAACTAGACAACAGTGTTTTCAAGTTATATAATAAGGTGTTTAAAAGACCTGATGAGAAGATGACTAACCTAGACATTCTAGAAAGTATAAACTGGCTTTTGAAAGAAGAAAGAAGTAAATTGTTTCAACTTAAATTCCTCCACAAGCATTTTATGTTACCAAGTGAAATTGTCATAAAATCTATGCTTAGTGACGTCATTACTCCTCGAAGTGAAAGAACCAATTTAAACTTGAGGAAGCCATTAAATCTTGACCATGTGAAAGCGAAAACGTTCGGTGAAAAATCTTTATCATTTAATGTAGTTAAGTATTGGAACTCTCTGAGACAAGACATACAAAAGCAGTCCTCGGAAAAAACCTTTGAAATTCTAGTGAGGGAAGATATTATATCTAAAAGGATTGAAATTAACTATCTATGCTAATCTAATCTCTTGTTAATTACTATTTTGACTTATTATGTAGATAATGGTGTTCGACATGAAAAAACAATAATGTTATGTCTTAACACGTTAATAAACCTGAATGAATGAAATAATAGGCAACTACAATCATAGCAATTTTATTTGAACTTATATGCTGCAACATAGCACGTGTGGTAATAGATTCATTCATCTCCTAAGTTCACATGCCCAGATGAATCTCCCGAAAATGAGACACTCTGCCCATTGATTTCCAACTGTTCCGTCATAGTGCATGATGGCCTCGTCTTCCTCTTTCTGCATAAAAACGCCACAATCAAACTTTTGCATGAATAAATATGACTACATAAGTATACTTGAAATAAGCACAAGAAATATTTTAAACAATTAATTCATTTTGTTCGCCTTACATTTTAATTCTGTGAGGGGCAGCTTTCACCCAATCTTTAATGGCAATTTCGATGTCACTTAAATTTCCCTTTTGCTTGAATTGATAATGTACTGCATCTGTAAATAGAAGAACTTTTTATTGCTAAAAATATTAATTCAGTAATGGAACATGTATATAAAAATTAATACAATTTAATTACTTCTAACAATATTTGTAACTTCCAAAAATGAAAAGCCTTTCTTTTCATTTGCCCCACCCCAGTTCACTCAACTGTATACTGTAAAGGACGATTTATGTTGTAACAGAATTTAATTTTGTGCAAATACTGTAGCAATTGTTTACATTGGCCAATTAAAAAATCGTGTATAGCACAACTCGGAATACAAGGTTTCGTCTGGCATAATTTTCCGTTATAATCAATTCATCTAGCGACTTCACGGGCAAAGAAAATACGGGTTTTACAGGATTAATTTTGGATACAGACTTCAGCTGGTCAAGAATTAAGGCCTGTGTGTCCTCTGTTTGCCACACTTTTATTTTAATTACCGACAATGACGAAATAATAAGTTGTTCATATCCAGGAGCTACAAAAGAAAATCGAATTAGTAAAACAATGAGTAACAAACCAGAGATAGTTATCTCCTTTTAGCAAAAACAATGAGTCTACATTGATTAAATACTGGACAAACTGACTGTGGTGTTAATTTCAGGCGATGTATTTGGAAAAGGCAAGCGTTACATAACATTGGCGGCAAATGATGTTGAAATAGAAGATGTGGATGCAATTGGGCTAGGTATTTCATTTACAATTGAAATCTTGGGTGTTCGAGGAGGATAGGATGGATACGACAACTTTCGCCCTTTTTGAACTGTCGTGTGATTTTTTACCAATTACTCTGAACCATGATATTCTGGTAACTTTGCTGGAATGTTTTTCTTTCGAGGAGCTTCAGTATCTATGGAATCGTCAACTGGAAAATCTACAATTCGTTTTGCTTTCTTTCTAGCGTCCAAAACAGTTTCTAAAAGTTTAATGAGTTTAACATTCATTGACCTAATTCGAAACATTGTTTAAGGAAACAGAACGCTGCTATTATAATAAATTATTGTAGATTGTTAAAAACGAATACTATAAGTGCCACGAATTGAAATAATCGAATGCTTCTTCCATTCCTTTTCAGGTTTAGAACCACGGTTAACAGCATTAGTAATTGCTGATAACCCCTTCAAATTGGGCCATCTTAAGAATTTTTTACAATCAGTTATCCAAACCGAAGGCGCTACCTCACAATAAGTTTCCCCGTTCTCTACAAACTCCCCTACTCTGAAATCCATTAATATGTATGAAGAATTGGAAAACACAAAATTATTTTGTTTCAGCCAAATACTCATTACTTTTCTTTTAATACGGCACAAAGAAAATTGTATCGAACGTTTCTTCGTCCAATCAAATTGATAAACTTTTAATGTGGATTTTCCGGGTTTGTTGTAAAATTCGGTTCCTCCTAAATATTCCTGAGCTTCGACAAATATATCTCCCCTAACCGAATAAAATGTTTTTATTTCAACGATACTCCTCGAATCTAATTCGCAAATATTATAAGGATTTTTGGTTGTTAACATGTACAGTGAATTATGCACAATATTTTTGCGGCTGTAGTTTTTCAACTCAGTTTTTATTTCTGAACGCTCATCGCGATTTTGCAGTGAATCGTATTCAGCAAGACGATTAACGATCTCTTGTAATGCAAACGTTTTGCCTCTCACGTGTTTTTTAATTAGCTGTAAATTGTTCTCGTACGGAAATGAACCGTAAGAATCCAGGGTTCCAAATTTCTTGGAATCATCAACAACGTGCAATAGTCCATGTAAGTTATAAGGTAAATGTTCTGTTCCATACAGTTCCTGAAACGAGCTAACAAAATATTCAAGCAATGTCTGTGCGTAATTTTGATAATTTTGTGTAAGGTGAGAGTCACATAAAATGAACATTGCTACGTGAAAACACATATAATGATCATAACATTCCTGGGTTAGAATTCCCTTTAAAACAACAGGTGACAAATACAGGAGAAAGAGCCGTAATTCAGTACACTTCCAACGTACCAGTTCTGTTAAGGAACGAGGTAAGCGGACAAACTCTTGAAAAATTTGTACGCGTTGCTTAAATAATTTCGTTGACAGCTGAATTATTTGTAATCTTCCAAGACGCCCTTTAAAATTTTTATTGTGACACCAGAGGTTTACTAACTTTTTTTTAACTCCTAACAAGCACAAATGTAGGTAGTCGTATGGTATTTGTGTAACAAAACCAATATTAAATTGATGCAATATACTTGATCCAGCGTGAAAGTTCTTTGTGACATCAATTTCACAGATTCGTCAGTCCTTAATCGTCCTGCAATTTTTTCAAAAACGACTTCTGTTTGAATAGGTTCCACGCTGTTCGCATTTACTGCAAGAATAGTGCCCATTGTGGCCAATGGTATTGGTAATGAATGAGCGAGCCGAAGCGTCTGCAATTAAAGCTCTAAATTTAATATTGTAATACACTCCACGACACAAAAATCCATCTTTGATCACGTCGGTAGCTTCTTGAACAAATTCACTCGGGAATATATTGGAATTTTACGGGTTTACTATGACCAAAGTAAATACATACGAAAAATGGGCGGTAAAACTTTGACGAGTCTACAGGTTTCATTTGAATTGGCCAAACCTGGCTATTTGAAATTTTGGCTAGATGTAGTCCATCGACACTCACATCATGAGTAATAACTCTCGAGTCCGATGAAATAATATTTACAGTTTTAATCAGACAATTTTTAGCCCTATATGTATATACAAACCTGGTGGAACTTGCCGTTTCAGTACATTTCGAGGAGTTTGCAAAAATGATCTTCGATCTGAAAATCTAACTTTAAGTTAGTTTTAAGATATTATTCCGGTTAATTGCGTCGGACCCTGGTCAAAATCATTACCCGTTTCTGATTGTAGCCCAAATTGTTCGTCGAAAACATCAAGGTTTGCTTGGTTCGGAGGTACAGTTGGTTCAGGAGTACCAAATGTTTCGATGTTAATGGCAGTTTTCAAATTGCTTGGATGAAATGTCTGAACATTGGATTGAATGAAGTCCTTTGCAAATTTTGAGGCTATTCGTCTTGTGTGCCTTCTAGAGTACATATGAGCTTAAATAAATGTTATTGAAAATTTTTAAGATTTACCTGATCGGGCTTTCTGTTGAAGATGAGGTGATTCAGATCTGGGACAGAAGCTTACTACTGCGAGGCTAAATCCATTAACAATAATTGCCACATTCACCGGTTTTTGTTCGTTAAGAAACCAAATAGTAATGCCGCCTACCCTCAAGCATGCGCTGGATTGTTTTTTATTCAAATACATTTTTGGTGATTCTACCACTCGGAATTCACGTGAATTTAGCGCAAAGGCAAATATGGATCTAATAAACTTTCGACGCGTAAATTTTTCCTTTAATTTACGTCAACGTAATGCGATGAAAGCGTTTCCTTTTTATTTACTATTTATTCACGTTAAATTGTTTTGGTGTTACGGATTTTGGTGGAAGATTCACCACGCCATTAGAACAAACACAGTCCCTTACATTCAACAGACCTAAACATAAGCACAAGGTAAAATAATTATAAGACGATATAATATAATTAATCTAATATCTCGTTAATATAATTATATGACGAGATTTTCAAGATTGTACTAAGCAAATTTATCTTAATCTTGGCTGTAGTCCTTCTCCTGGGCATCTCCACACTCTAGGCTGTCCTTTGGTACCAAAAATACAGGTTTTGGAAACCGGAGAACAGATAAATTTACACCAGTAGTTACCTCAGTTGGATAAATTTCTTGCTCGCCGTCTTGCTTTTGCAAAATTTCTTTTGGCGAGCAACGCTTTTTGCAGACTATTCTTCCGTCTTAATAATCTTCCCTGAATGTTCGCCTTACAGTACAATCACTACATCTTTGGTTGGGGATCGATTTGAACAGACACATTTCATTTACTCTCTTAATTTTTTAAAAAAGTGACCACAATTTCGGAATTTTACCAAAAGTTTGAAACCTCTGACGCTGTTCCCCAAGCTAGATTCTCCCATTAGTTAGAGTTATTCTTCGAACATTTTGCCCCCGTCAATCTGTGCACCGCAAAGAAAGTCAGACAAGCTGCAATTTGTTTAGTGCGTTTCATGAGATGTCGGCTCTACCCGAGTCTTGCCAGGAAATTTAGTTTGTAGAAAAAAATGTGGATATCCAATACAGTAAGCAGACCTGTGGTACTTTTTAAGTAAGTACCGTTAAGTTATATACAAATGGTATTGTAGGTCTAAGTAATAACCACATAAACAGGAATCTAATATACTGTATTGTTTGTAATTTTTTCCCTGGGAAAATGTCTTGCTCACTCACCGAAACAAATTGTGGACAACAACTGTACCTCAAACAGGCGGAATCCAGATACGAACGAGGAGAATAATACAAATTTTCAACATAGTGATGCTCGCTCTCTCAGTCTGGTGGTCAAAGGTCTTGCATCCCCTGCAATCAACAATCAGTGAGGTAGTAGCTATAGTACAGAAGAACCTAATCCCCAAACTATGGACTATCAAAGCAGATTCGGATGCTGTTATAACCTGGTTCCATGTTGAATTCTTTCCTATTAGCTCAAAATATTCCCCTCCAGCCTGCAAACTCAGCAGCAGCAAAGAGCAATCCACATACAGTTCCATAACTCCAAGAATCAACAACTCTTTAGATCAAGATGCAACTCACTACAAAACTCGGGAATCTCAGTGGGGGTGACCTAACTCCCCGTCAACAACAAATTCGCGCTCTGTTACTTTCCAGGAAAAGGGACTTCAAAACCCGTAACATCGAAAGTGTCAAATATTCTAATAGGTATTTAATAATTCTGGTAACGAACAATACCTGGAGTCGGACGGCATCTATACCATTGAAATCGAAGGCAATCCAAATTACAAGTCGAAACCCTCTCACCTGAAAATTCCACCTCAACAACAGGATCCAGGCGGTCCACTTCAAATCTGACCATGTGTAAAATCTTACGCTGGAATTGCAGTGGTATTAACAATTTTTTAAATTTGTGTAAAACTGACCTAGCTTTGTTATTACAGGCTGATATTTTTTGTCGGACTGAAACCTGGCTTAAGCAACCAGAATTAAATTCTAACAGAATTGAATTTTCGAATTTCAATATTTTCACTAACCCAGTCGTTAAACCTCGCCTGGTGGGTAGGCCAAGTGGCGGCCTTTCAATTTCTATTAACAAAGGATTTCAAATCATTAAACAATTAACTATAAATAACTTTTTAAGTGTGTTTGTGATTCAAAATAAGATTGAAACATCATTGAAATATTTAATTCTATTTTTTTATTTATACTAAACCTGGCAATTCAAATAATTACTTTATACTGAAACTGGAAGATGTGATAGAAGAGATGTCAACTGAATTCCCAGGCGAAATTATGCTGATTATGGGAGACACCAATACAAGGGTCGGGGAAAACAACTAATTCCCAGATATTAATTCTCCTTAAAATAACCAAATTCAGGCGTAGTAGAGACTTAATTGTAAATTCTAAAGCTTTATTCAAGCTTTTATGCACCAAACTCACAGAAAGCGACTTTACCCTTCTCAATGGGCACTCAACCGACACCCCTCCGAATTACACGTACATTCCCGGGAACGGGTTGAGTGTGATTGTCTTATGCTGTGCTAATGCTCTGGCTTTAGAGTATATTCAAAATCTCCATATCATATTACTCCCGTCCTCACATGCCCATTTGTTTGGACATCGCAAATTTTAAGCCCCCGTCGGTCCAGGTAACTCCCCATGTTAAAAAACTAGTTATAAAATGGCAGAGAAACTCCCATGACTATGCTGAGACCTTAAATAATAATTTATCCGCAATTATATCCTATTATTATATCCGAGTCGTTTGATGTAAAGATACAGCCGAGAAATCATTTTTGCAATAAATTGTGGCATGCAGATCCCCTTTCCCGTAAACAGTTCTAGCCCCCGAGATAAGCTCTGGTACAACCAGGAATATCAAAATAAACGAGCAAACGTAATAAGAAAGTTCAAACTAGTAAGGAAAAATTACTGCATAATCAAATTAAGACAGGAATATCATGAGGCAAGTTATACACAATAAATAATTAAATCAAAGAAAGAGTCATGCAGAGCTACTGGAGTCCCGTTTAAGGAAGCCAAAGAACATTTCTATATTTTGGAAGACGTTCAATATTTTTAAATCCCGTGTGGATAGCACAAACCCGATTTCAGTATAATCCTGGGAGACATTTTACTTGGATGTGATGCATCCTAAACCCTCCCCAGTATGCCTGGAACAGCTTACAAGCACATACAAAGGCTTCCTAGATTCCTATATAACAATGGGGTACCAGACTCATTACCTATATAACCACCTCTACTCGTGGTGCGAAAGTAACAATATCATCCCAGAAACTCAATGCGGGTTTCGTAAAAACCTGGCTTATACGGACCAAATATTTACCCTCTTAGCAATTATTTAAAAAAAATATTACCCCGGGTGGGAAACGTTTCGCTTTTCGTAGACTTAACCCGGGCTTTTGACTCCCTGAACCACGAGCTTCTTTGGAAAAAGCTGGCCAACTTTGGAGTCAGTTGTAATTTCATTAAAACACTCAAGTCACTGTATGACAACAGAGTCCTCAAGGTTAATGTAGGAAAAGTCCACACCCGTGCCTTTGAGGTCTCTTAAGGGGTTTTACAAGGCGATATTCTCAGCCCTCTGCTTTTTGCGATATGCATATCTGACCTGGACAAGTATTCGATTCAAAAGAGGTTTACCCAGTCTGACTTGGAGGTACTAATTCAGTCAATCATTTATTACTGGCGGATGAAAATGTCACATTTGTAGAATCCAAACTAAGAATCCAAAACAAAATTTAAATTTTAGATGATTATTGTAATCGTAATTACCTGGGTATCAACTTGTCAAAGAAAATAATCTTTCGAAAGGGGGTAGACGAATGGACACCTGGTCATGATTTCTGAAAGGGGAAAATCGTGAAATTATGTTCAATTATACATACCGGGGGTGAAGTTTTGCGCATTTGCCTCTTTTCGAGAATCAGCTAAGGTCATCAAACGCAAAGCTTTGGCAACTATAGGACCCACCATTAAAATAAAAGCTCCTTGACTCCATATTTATTCTTACCATGACATATTCTTCTGAAATAGGGGCCGAGATTGAAATTGTTCAAAATCAGTTCCTAAAGAAACTGTTGTGGTTGCCCCAGAATACCGTATTATGCCCTCAGGATAGAAATGGAAGGATCAAAGTTTTCTACCGAGTTATCAAATGGTCTATTAGATTTTGGTTGAAGACCCGTCTAATGCCCGAGAATAGGCTTGTGCGAATTAGCTATAAAAGACTGAAATATGTATACCATTTGGGTCCTCACAATAGCCAAATTAAATCGTGGTTGAACTTTATCAGGGATGCCCTATACAGGTTTGGCTTCCCTGCAGTATGGGAATTTCAATCTGCAGAATACCTTGCAGGTTTTTTAAAGCACATAATGGATGTACTTCTCGACTCATTTACTGAATCCGACCTTGACAGAATTAGCACCTCCTCTATTCCAACGTATAATATTTTTCAAACACTTGAATCGGGCTTTGATGTGAAATTCCCGGCTCTTGAAGCCAAATGCGAAGCTCTTCACACTGACCTAGAAATACAGGGTAAACTCACCGAAAACCTTCAGCAAAAAGTGACCTCACAGGAAGAAGAGATCTCAGCCCTTCGAGAACAACTGTTTCATATTGAAAATAATGAAAAATTTACACTATCAGAGGACCGCTCTCGTAACCTGATTGAGAGGACTACCTGC
This sequence comes from Allacma fusca, assembly GCA_947179485.1. NCBI lineage: Eukaryota > Metazoa > Arthropoda > Collembola > Symphypleona > Sminthuridae > Allacma > Allacma fusca. Next base: position 3,726,052 of record OX359250.1, on the reverse strand, counting down.
CCCACTCCCAAATGGACTGAAGAGCCCAGAACGTATCGTTTTAGAGTCTGTTGGTAAAACTATGGCCAATTCCACAAGAAGCAAATTTAGTTTCCAACTGGTTCACTATAGAGACAATACATACCGAATCAAACCCAAATCACAACTTAAGGACCCTCATCACTCAGCAACAATTTACAAGTTGAAATTCAAGAATTTTAAAAATATCATCCTGTTCAAATCTAAATGTAGATCCCTAAACCAACCCGGAGTCTCCGTACTAGATGATCTTTCAGTTCAGCAACAACGCATTCGAAACCATCTATTGTCAGAGCGTAAAGAGCTCAAGAATCAAAATACCCTATGCTCTGTCTACGCGAACCGCTATTTGATTGGGAAACCATCACCAGGGTAGAGGAACATTATGAATCCGACGGGACCAAGTTGGTAAAGATCCCTCATATCCCTAACTTCAAATCTAAACATTCTCAACTCACGTCATCCTCAAAATAGGACGTTGGCAGCCCTGTATCAGTTAACAACGAATTATGTTTTGGAACTCCAACGGTATTAACACATTTTTAAATTCATGTAAGGACGATATGAAAAAACTTTTAGAAGCCGACATTTTATGCATATCTGAAACTTGGCTTACACAACCCGAATTTAACACCAAAGACCAAACCTTTGAGAAATTCAATATCTTTGTCAACCCAGCGTCTAGGCAAAATCAGGTTGGGAGACCGAGTGGAGGTTTGATCATTTTTATCAATAAGAATTTTAAAGTCGTTAAACACTTGAATAACAAAGATTTTTTAAATACCGTTGTATCACACAATCGAGCTACAAACAAATGTTTAATAATATTTATTCTTTATGTAAAGCCAAACTATGGTAACGTCACGTTTTTGAGAAGCCTGGATGAGGTTATAGAACAAATTGTAACGGGTATATTTGGGGGATTAGACCTTGTTAACAATCATGAGCCGTTTGCCAGTCTAAGTATGTATGTAGCTTGGGGAGCTATGAGAGGGGATCCGAATAAGGTGACGATGGTTGAATGATATAAGTAATAATGAGTATTAATCGTAGATGTAGATTCGATCGTGGACTGACACAAACTGTCACAGACATGTCTGAGCTGTCCCTTTATAGGTCTAGGTTATACATAGGAGTTGGAAGCAAGGGAGTATGATTCTGGGTGAGCGAGTACCGTTAAGTATTCGAGTATAGTAATACACCTATTGTTACACCCCCACATCCACCATGAACTTACGACTCGGTAAGTTATTCTCATTTTAAACAAATTAATAACAATATTTTGAGAGGTAATTATAAGGAAAATATTTGTACATGTAGGTATATAATTTTTTTAAATGTATTTTAAAATAATGAAACTGGAAATGTAATAGCATTTCATTAAATAATTCGATTCACAAATAGAAATTCACTGCGCTTATTTCATAGTTTATAAAAAATATTCTGGGGTGAATCATGAATTAAATCTACGTAAAAAACAATAAACGTTTGGAATAATTCTAATATCTATAGTGTGTATTCAAATTCATTAATTCATTAATTTAAATCTATAAAAAAATACGAATTTCTATAGGTATTAAAATAATGGCAATATTTCTAAAATTAATTGTATAATTACGTTGTCATATTAATACCTGGTAACTAATCATCTAGTCTTCTTTTTACATATTTGGATTTCTGTATGGGCATTGTGCCTTAGCGTGATCGCTGGAGTGGCAAGCGAAGCATCTGAAGCCCTGGCAGTTGTGTGCCATGTGGTTAACATGTGTCGGGTCTATTCGACATCGCATGGGTCGAGGTTGAACTGTGGCTGTAGTAGCAAGGATGAAAAGTGGAATATCCGGTACATCTCCATCTTCAGGATAAGCATTTCTTGCGATAGATAGGAGAGTTATACAGGTAATTTTGAAGCCGGATATAAGCGTTGGCTATACCGTAATGAGTTCCGCGGAAGTGAATAATTCTGTCATGGTGACGACGAGGCGGCATTAGTCCGTTTACATAAGTTTCCACTCCAAATTCTCGGTGTACATCTATGAGTCGAACACCTCCATAACCCTCAAATGGACCTACCTGTAATTATGGTAGTCGATAATTGGCCCAAATAATATTCTGGGTCTCCAGTGGTCGGCCGTTGACATCTTCGGAAACTGGGGTCTGGATTTGCAGTCGCTCGTTCGGGATGAACTGTGGCTCCCATGAGGGATTGTCCATGGAGTTTGGGGATGCGTGTTGTTCAGGTAAGAAGGAGGGAGAAGAGCGTGAGGATTGTAGAGGACTGTCAGAAGTAGGCAGCTCGTAAATTTGGAAACGAGTTTGATCAATACCAGCACTAGTGTGTGGTTTGTGGACTTGTCGTAAATCTTGATTGTGTTCATGTGACCTGAACGGAATAATTGTGGAAAACACATGCCACAATTGACAAGCCGGTATCTGAATATTAATAAAAGCAGTGCTAATGATTTTAATAAACTTGTATGGGAAATTGCGTTTCTTATGTAAAAGCTGAACTAATAATAGAAAAATTACTCATGCTAAATGGTCCAACAGAGTTAGCAAAAATAACTGGTAAACAGCATTAGGAAGCTTCTCGACCAAAATTAAATTGCTGAAATTAGTATAGTAACTGATCTGCAATATGCTAAAAATGAATACAAGAAAACCTGTAAACAACGTAAAGCAAATACTATGTTAATATGAGGGATAGTATTATCAACTGGAGCTCATTAAATTCATTTCGTCCTAGTAAGTACTCCTCATTGTCAGTCGACAACAACATTCCAGAACATAGCTGGGAAGAACATTTCAAAAACGTGTATGAGAAGAATTTCCTGGACGGAAACGATGATGATAACTACGAATGGGAGAAGTAGACTTACGACATTGGCACTTCATGCTACATCGCGAAATTTCAACCCAAGAGATTTGGTCAGCAGTCAAGGGTCTCGCAAATAGAAAGGCTGTTGGCATGGCTGGAATTCCGAACGCAGTGTGCAAAACTCTCAGAAGTCCATGCTTTTTTTGTTGAAGCCCTAAACAATGGGCTTGATAAATGAATCCCGTAAGGATGGGGCGAAATTATAACAGCGCCTATTTACAAAAAGAATTTGCAAAGAACTGGTAATTATCGACCTGTAGTAAACGCCGTAGAAAACCGTTTTACATCTACAAATTTTCATGGTTGTCTCCGTCGCTGACTACTCGCCGTCTACTGACCTTGTTTACTTTAACTAATATATTCATTTTAGTTATTCAAGTTTTGAATTTAAACCTACAATTTAAATTCTTTTACTTTTAGATTGTTAACAAGAATGTTAAAAAATTAGGCCAATGCTACGGAACGGCTGGCCGATCTCTCCTAAATGAGATAATTGTTAAGGATCGTCCTCCTTTTATTCATTTGAGTAAAATCTAAGTACAACTTTACTAATACCAACCCCTGATTTTTTTCTCCTACTTTCCTTTACTTCAACGCTGATATATATTTCCAAAAGAATTGGAAGGTTCAGTAAAATAGCAAACGTCCTATCAGAAAACTATGCTGCGTACTGCCATGGAAGGGGATTCTTCAACTTCAAGTCTTTCATCTATATGCGCTGATATGTAAGCAGCTTAGTAACCCTAAGGGAAAATTATTCTCCTTGTTGGTTGATTTAACTCAGGCTTTAGACACTATCAAACAAAATGCTTTGGAACTCATTACTATAGTTGGGGCTAAACATTAAGTGTATAGCCATAGCCAGAATTCAAGAGCTGTATGCTGTATCTAGGATCAAAATTCGCAATCACGGTTGGTTCAAAGATTTTACTAGCATTTGGTCTGGAATTTCGCAACATAATTTGTTTAACCTTTACTTGGATAAAATAGTGCAAATAATTAGACATAGTGGAACCAAAGGTATTAAATTGACAATCACAGAGCTGCAAATAGTAATGTAGGCGGACGACCGTGTATTATTAGCAGAAACAGCATCTGAGCTACAACATAAAGTCAATGTGCTCAAAAGGTTTTACGAAAACAACAACCATCGAATCAACCTTCTAAAAACCAAGCTTATGGTTGACCGTAAGGTTTCCTGAGTTAAGTAGTAATATTGTATTTAAAAGGGGAAACAATAAAATTGTAACAGTGAAAAGTTGTGTATATTGTACCTGGACTTTCCGTTTTATTAACCAGAATTCAGAGCTGCGTTCAAGTCAAGTTATTTTGGACAACTTGACTTGAACTTGACTTGAACTTGACAAAATTGTCTAAACGAGGTACGCGCACTTGCATTTGATGAATCAAGTTTCTCCAGCAACTTGAGTATTCAAGTGCACGATTTTCAAGTTCATTTTATAGAACTTGAGCTTGATAAGAATTTGACGTTCAAGTTTGACACATAACTTGACTTGAACGTGAACTTGTACTTGAACTTGAGTATTCAGGTATTTTTTCGTAGATGAATAAACAATACTAGACATTTCGTCTACAAATATTATAGCTGATAATCATTAGGCCGTAATTAGGATACACTAAACGGCATGCGGATGAAATTCTTTACTTTAAAATTGCTAAAATGTTTAAAATACTTGATCAAATAACTGTAAACATTGAAGTCTAATTTCCACAATTAGCAATCATATTATTGTCATGTTCACATTAGTGTTGCACTCATCCGGTGAGTGTACCTAGTAGTCATATTCATGAATATTTGTTGTTAATTTTATTTGACCAATGTTAGTATATAATATTGTTTGTTGTTCATCTGCGCTATCATGTTTATTATCAGCAAAACTTATTCTTACATGGAATAATAAATTGTTCTTAAACTTCTTAGCTTCAGAACAAACAGGTGAACCCCGGGTATCAAGAACATCCTTATAAAACAATAACTTAATAACTGACTTAATCAAATAGGTACTTTTAATTATTCAACGTACGGAAACAGGACAAGAATTATTCTTGATCTCGACCACTGGGAATAGTGGAGGCGAGTTTAATATCGGTGGAATAAAAACAAACACAAAGACAAAATCACTAGTTTTATGCAAGTACTTCCATTCAGTGTACTTGAACTTGACTTGATTTTTGAAATCAAGTAATAAATTATTAACTTGGACTTAATCGAACTTGAACTTGAAAATTCAAGTTAAAATTATAAATTCACTTGAACTTGATGTTCAAGTTTCAAGTTACAAAATTGTCTGCACTTGACTTGACTTGAACTTGATACGCACTTGAACTATTCAAGTTGTACTTGAACTATTCAAGTTGTACTTGAACTATTCAAGTTGTACTTGAACGCAGGTCTGGTTTCTACCTGCCCAACCACTTGGAACATTTGCCAACTAACCAGGGGGGTTATTCTCGAAAGACTTACGATCGTAACTTCAGTCGCAACTCTCGAGTTACGATAGTTGGAATTCTCAAAACATTTTGAAAATCGCAAAAGTTGTCGTAACTTTACGACAACTAAAAAGCAGTCGTAGGTACATTCGATCAAGTATTCTTTATATAGCGGGTTCATCTGAAAGCCGTTCTGTCATTACAAAACTTTTATTTTTATTTTTTTACATTGGCCTTAAGGGCAGGGTTATTACTTCTCAAAAAATTTCGACTTAGGACACGGAATGCATATTTCTTATCAAATATTTTGGCACCGGGATTACGCATGTGGGATTACACTTCAAGTAATTAGAAACAGGATAATGTTGGGGAGCAATCACACACTATATCGAATAGAGGCTAACTATCAATATGTATTCAATATCTTAATTGATCATAACGATAGATAGGATACATTTTCCATATTACTTTCTATAGTTAAAAGAATTGACTTTTTGCAAAACACTTTTTGTATTAATACTTTTCAAATTGAAACTAAAATGAAAATTACATACCTGGTACTTCTTTCTTTAAACCAAAACCCCTCCCCAACCAATCTTTCTAACGTGCCCTTTAACATTGTTATTTATTATCATTGTTTTAGAAGAGATCATTCTTCCCAGGGCAAAAATTATTCTAGCAGGGAAAACCACCAAGGGGATGGATTCCTTTTTGAGGACATGGACATTTTGATTTGTTGGCCTTTTAAATGAAAATCCCTTGACAGAGAATTTCAATTTTTTGGCTTGTTTCAGGAAAATTAGGTAAGACAACAGGATTTTTTAGATTGTTTGGCTTTATTTGACAGGAATATAACGTCTTCTAGGGACATTTTAGTTGTCAACAGGTTTTTTGAAAATCGCTGGCTTTTGTTTCTGCAGGATATTCAGATATGTTCTTCGAGGGAAATTTACAAAAATTCAACTCCTGGGTACAGCCTCCTAAAAAAAACTATCGAGTATTTCCCCTGGTTCTTCCCAGTGGAAATTTCGTATAATATACCAGAAAATATCCCACTGATAAATCCCTATATATTAGATAAAAATGTTTACCCATAAATTGTTATAAAGCCCTATTTTCTTGGAAAAATTTGATTCCGAACTTGCCGTTAAAGTTGCAAAAACTAACTAATTTATAAACTGACAATTATTGATTGTGCAAAAATCTTACCGAGCATTATTTTTGTATTGTTGTAAACTACACCTGTAGTTTCACATCTTTACGTCGTTTCATGCAAATAAACACGAACTGGTTTTTTGATAGAGTAGTAGTATGGTTTTATTGATATGGGCGTCAGCCCCTTCAATAGGTAATTACAATGGTGAATTTATAAGTTTAACTTAAATGGTTTACAAACATCGGAACACAAATAGTAATTTCGGATACGAATACCATAGTTATTTGATACGAAGTTTGTACCAATGCAGTTTGAGCTCTGACAAAGTCACTGTCGGCAGTATCAAAAAGTGTGAGCCTACAAGAGTATGTTATTACAAGATAATATAAAGATTCTTGTTTCAGTCTTCAAATTTTCTCAGTGCAGAGTTTATAATTAGTTGACGGCAGAAGGTACAAATGCATATTCAGTCGGAATGAATCACTTTAGGTTTAACAAGGTTCCACAAAACAGAGTATACACTTTAGATTCAAAATGTCATGGAAGAAGGAGTAATCTTTTGTTCGGAGACCATTTTTGGCATTTTGACCAGTTCATTTTTGTGGTTAACTGCATAAAAAGCTTCTATTCTGATTCCGTTTTTTGTAAGTTTAAAGTCCTTCTTCTCAGCTTTAGCTTGCTTTCTAGCTTTGAGGAGTACTGATCTTTTTTCTCGCAGCCAGGATGGAATATCATCATGAATTTTGTAGTTAGTACCCTGAAGATTTTTGACGTGCTTGAAGATTATTGCCTTGCATTTCTCTTCGGGGAGCTTGATAAAGACGGGGCGATCATCTGTTTTTGGATTTCCAAGTCTGTGGTATTCTTTAAGTTTAATAGCGCCAATAGGTATCTTGAACGAACTGTCAAAAAACGAATATACCTTCTTCTCCAACAACTCATCAGTTTCCGTACTTTCATAATTAATGTCATGAATAATTAAATTCAACTTTCTTTCATTAATCTCAATTAATTCAATTCTGTAAGTGAGGTCATCGATGTTCCTTATTTTCGGCAACTGTTGGAACCAACGTATTTTTGATTTGATTGACATCTTCCTTGATGCCACCGATTTCATTCCGGATTTTCACAATTTCAGAGAATAGGTCATCCATGGTCTTCATCGTGTGTTTAGTTGTTTCTAGTTTTGGATACTTGGATCTGTAGTTCTTGCTCATTTAGATATACTTCCAAGCATGTGATAGTATCTTCACTTTCACGAAAGAATCTCGAGTGGGCGTGGCCTGGCCTAAGTATACTTTTAGGGTTTGAGATTTGCCTCCAATACTGGAATTGTCCTCCTGTGATGTAGAGTGTACTTTGTGGAGCCTCATACAGACAGAACTTGTAATTGTTGTTTCCCTCGATCCCTACGCCGTCATCAAGAGTATGTGTACTGAAAACTGTGCACCGATTGTTGTGAAACAAGACTTAATGGATTTATAACAGTGACGAGATCGATTTGGCACAAAATAATAATTCCATTTGCAGACAAATTAAAGTTCGCTGTTCACCTTACAATTTCAAATCTCCCTCTCAAGGGTTTAAGACAGTTTTTTGATAGAGGTATTTGCTACAATCTGAAAATTTTGAACTCAACGAAGTTCAAGTTTAAAAAATAATATTTTTCATATTTTGCTAATCAAAATGAAGGAATTTAAAAAAAATACACTGTGACTAGTGGCATTGACTAGGCTTGACTAGGGAACCAGCTGCAGAAGCAAGACTATGACTACACTTGACTATTGCTAATTAAACGTACAGCTGACTTGAATAGACTTGACTAGGTGCGGCTCTAAACTTTAAAGACTATACTAGACTTGACTAGGTAGCCTGGCGGGCAGCACTGGCTATATCCTTACGCGGATGTACCCCTGTTCGATCTCGATAACAAAATCATGGTGTTTAACCGGTATACCGGTGACAGGGGGAGCGAAGCGAGATATGAAGGAAATGGGTTATTAGGATAGAATGCAAATACTATAGACAGTGCGTATATAAGTATGACTGTATAATATGTATACCAAATTTAACCAAATTCGGAAGAAAATTGTGTAAAACGCGGGTAACTCTGAACCTGATTCGGCTCAACTTTTAATTCTACTAAATTCTATTACTGGAGAGTATGCGCACTAATTTAAAGCAAAATCAGACAGAAATTGCATAACACCCGGGTAACTACAAAATGGGTTGACCGATTCGGCTTAACTTGAAAATAAGGACCATCGTAAAGGGTAATAAAAAACGTCCAGGTCAACCGGTGAAGGTTGGCTGCTAATCAAATTCAAATATTGATAATTTAGGACAAGAAAACGGAGAGATCAACAAGTAGCTAAAATGAAAAGTTATGAACAAAAACTGGAGTTTAAAAATTAAGTCATTTAAGAAAATGTTAATAATATAAATAAAAGCAACACCTTGCTAAGAAATTTTATAGTTCGACTAAATTAAACCACAGTAGATCTCAGCGCACCAGATTACATACACATAATTCAGAATTGTTTATTTTCTGGAACTTTCATTTGTTCGAAGCGGAACAAGATACTTATGAGCAGTAACATGGGAACTTTCGACTCAGCATTATAGGATGCCCAGATAATTCCATTCTCAAACCAGGACTCCTAAGTGAAAAAAAATCAAAATCAAGTATAATAACGTTTCATTAAGAATTAACTATTTATAATTGGCTTGTATATCCCTGGCAAAGCATGTATGTACTTACCTCAAGAATTCAGCTTCTCTTGTATACTTTTTAGATGATTTAGCAGCTATCAGTAATCGTTTGTTCGCATTGCAATCTTTAAACATTTGAGAACAACTATGGTTTTGATAGTTCACAATGATCTGCAGCTCAGCTTCTTTTGTTGTAATTTTGTTTAACAAGTTTCTGTGGAGTCCAAATTTGCTGCATTCAAGAAAATGCTCTCAGCCTCAGCATTGCTACAGTTCATGCTGAATAAAAATGACATCAGTTGAAGAAGTTTTGAAGTTAAAAGTTGTAAAAACCCTTGCTTACATTACACACATTTGTAGGAAAGTACGTACGATATAGTACAGTACTTTACGTATTATGATTAGCATGACCAGTGCCGCCCGTATAGCACTAGGTCCATGCATTGGATAATGATTTCCCTTTTTCAATTGTTTTGTGTAATGTTTATTTAGCTTTGTTACCCTATCTCCCGCTTTAAATTTGTTGTGAGGATCGGAGTAAGTAGGTACTCACATGTATTGGTCCAGGACCTGCTAATTTAAATTTATTGAGTTAATGTTATGAATCATTTTTATTATGTATTCCCATGTGTTTATATGGGGTTAGGAGCCCCTTTGACCACTATTTGCAATAGTGGTTACTTTTAGGGAATCATTGCAATTTCCAGGGTATTTATACCCTGGAAAACACAAGACTATTATCCACTAATCTTTTGGCCCTTGTAGTGTTCAGATCCCCTTTTTGAGACCTGTGGTGTAACTTGTATCAGTCACCACTCCCCCTTTTATTTTATTGTAATATTTGTAGATGTACAACGTTGTAGTACATATGTATTAGTACACTTTTCTTGAAATATACTTTATTTAATTGTTTTTGTTATATACATTACATAATTGAGAATCTCCGAGAACACATTATTACCTGCATCCTACGTACATACATATATCTTTGTACAGATACATATTTCATACCTGAGTACCTACCCTATACCCATTATCTCTCTTTGTTCATAGAGTTAACTCTGTTGGTTTTCCACTTGTTAACTCTAACCCTTTTCTAACCAACCCTATTTTGTATTATTACCTTACCATATCTTGCCATCTATCTTTGCCTTCTGAAGTACATATTAGCTTTTAGCTAGTACTTGGTCCAGAATCCATCCGACAAAATCTTAGGTGCGGGGTAGAAACTTGTTAACTCTTTATCAACATTGTCGGACCTGGGGTAACTTTGGACGTCTGAAGTGGACCTCCTGGGGCAATCTGGAATTAGTTGGAACTTCTACAGGTAAGTAGAAATTTCTATAAGTACTTCTCTACTTTTCTGAACCTATATTTTTCGTTTTCGGAAATAGTTCCAAATTTTGAAAATTATTTTCATATTAGGAAATATAGTGTTCCTATACCTCTTTTTGAAGGAAATTTATAGCTTAATTGAAATGGGGTAATTTGAGAATTTTTGAAGATTGCATTAATTTTATAGCACTATTCTCTCTACTTCTACTGCTATTTCTTTATACTGCTTAGCATAAATTACCTTATTATCCCTCCTTTAACTACTCGGTTGACGGGTAAACTTGTCAGACTTACGTAACCACGTGTCTAATTGTAAGCAATGACAGTGTTTGGGGCAACCAGTAGCTTCTAATTTCCTTGTACCCATATCTTACCTGAACCTTTTATTTACATATACTTCCCTTTTGCTAGCATACCGGCTTAGCATACGTAATAGTTTTTTGTCAGTTAATTAGTACTGTTCCGTGGTTAATATTTATCAGAGTAGATAATTTCCCTCATTGTTGTTCAATTTAGTATTTCAAGTTGGATAATTTAATATCGTTAGGGTTATTACTACTGGTGGTAGTTGCCGAAGTTCTAACGTTCCTCTCATATCTCTTTGCGAGTTATTCATCTTCCGTTACCATGGATCAGGCACTTATTAATTCAGCTGTGCAAGCAGCTTTGCAGTATCTAGCTGCTATGATAAGTAATGACAAATTTTAGTCACTTTGCCGTGAAAAGCAAGAAAAAGATGTTTTTGTCACAACTGAGAAATCAGGATTAAATTTTAGTTCGTGTGATCATCAGTTGACCGTGGATCAAATGAGGACTTCTGGGCACCCTACTGTATATAGTTTTATTAATAAAGCATTAACGTTTTGAGTTTTTATAATCCTCAGAATTTTGTGTTTGCATACCCACTCCACCACAAAACACTATTTTAAACACTATTGTTGCGTTACTATTAGCAACGAAGATATATTTAAGAAAACAACTCATTTAGGAAAACAACTCATTCAATTTTAGAAATATTAGAATTAAATAATGCGTTCATGACTTTGTATTGAGAATGTATTGAAGGCTAGTTTTAAGGATGGACTGTAATGGTGCAGTTAACTACTCTAAAATAAAGTTGGACACTCTCGTTTTGGCATCTGACCTGACCGGAAGTACCTTTTATTACTCTTTGGCCACAGTGCCCTTTTCTGAGCTACACTCACCATCCCTAAACTGTTTTCCCTCCTCTTACAAGGTGCGGTGTTCCTTTCCCATCCTGCTCCGGGAAGAAAAAGTGTTTTCTCCAGCTGGCGACGTAATTTTTTTTATTCCATTCCTTATACCAAATTACTTCATTTTACACAAATTGGTCTCTATTTTCTCATTGGTTTGGTCCAGTGGTTCACTTTAATTATATACCAGGCTCGTACCAATTTATTAATATTTTTACTGGTTAGAGCTAGTGGTTATATTTTATTGTTTACCAGTCCAGTACCAGAGAAAATAATACTTTACCCCCCCCCACCTCTATTATAATAATTATTAATATTCTTTTTTTTCTGTGGTTTGGATTCTTGGTTTGGCCTTACAGCCGTACCAGATGCGTACCAGGGATAGTACAGCGTACCCCAAAATATTTTGTGGTTGTGACTAATGGTTTGACTTCATAGTCGTACCAAGTCCGTACCATATTACCCAAACAAAAGTGTACATTTAAGGGGGAACCCCTGCCAAAATTTTTCTTAAATTTAAAATACTTTAAAATAAAATTACAAAAGTGCTAAAATAGAACAGACCCCTGCTCAAATTTTTCTTAAAAATGAAAAACTTAAAATAATTTTTAAAAAAGTGTTAAAATTGAACAAACCCCTGCCCGAATTTTTCTTAAATTACATAAACTTAGAATTATTTTTTGAGTGGAAGTTACGGAAGACTCCGACCCTCACTGCCAAGTGTCATTAATGGTGTTTATTAATATTATTACTTTTGTTTATCCTGACGAGTACCACTACCAAGACTACGTAATAATTAAACAATTTGAATTTCCTACTGACCCCTCTCTTGAAATTAATATTTATATACCTATCATCGACACCATCTTTTATACTGATTATCAAAATAATATAGTCACGATTAAACTTCACTGCACTACCTTCAACGATCTCCAAGAACTACAAAATATTACTATAACTTCCACATACCATACTTTGGAAGAATTTACCAACAACCCAATACTACCAAATATTGACGTTTGTGATCCGGACGGACTCGAGTGGATGCACCGATATTGACTTCAAAATGACAGCATTTCTACCAAATCAAATCTTTTCGAACATTCCAACGTACAACGGAGAAACCTCCTGTTCAACATGGCTGGAAACCCTTAACGCAAGGTGTACTCACTTCAAATTAGCAGACAAATGGAAATTAGAAAATATGAAATTCCTACTAACAGAAGAAGCACGACACTGGTGGATTTTCTCTAACCGAGAATTACTTGACAACCTAACAGCTGCTAATGGTCAGATGAAATTTAAAGAGTTTGAAGAGAAACTACAAGCCGCCTTCCCAGAAGTAGATGATCAGGCCCTGGCAGAAACTGAAAACCTCTCAACAACTTTAGCAACAACAACCACCGGCAGACAATACGTGTACAAGAAATTAAGCATTTTCATGCGTATGAACCCCAATATGTCTGAAGCACAAAAACTGAAATACTTATACCTAGGACTACCCTCTGATCTCCGCTGGAATATCAAAATGAAACTCGGATCCCGTGGTACAATACCAGAATTTCAAGAACAACTAGAATTCTACACAACAGAATTAAAGAATGAAAACATTCAATTGCAACCAGGTCCTTCCACACATCCATCCAACTTGACAAAGCTCTACCAAATTCCGAGCATACCATCTCTAACGTCACAACCAGTTAATATACAACCAACCAATGACAATCCCTGCTTACCAACGCCTCAACAAAAACCACTACCAACTTGCGGATTCTGTAACACCAACACCCACACCCTACGACAATGTTTCTCATTTGATAATTGGTTAAAAGAAAAACAACACTTTTCTCATCAACAAGAACCAAATCACCTATCAACCAACCAACATCAACCTGGACCGAAACGAAACTACACCAACAGTAATTACACAAAACAACAGTATCACAATCATAACAATCAACCCCAACTGAACCATTTGAATACCACCAAAAACCCAAACGGACCTACAAGTTTTAACCAAAACTGGAGATCGGGAAACTAACTGACCTGATGAATAAGGGAGATCATCAGGTAACGTTACATCCAACAACGGAAACCTCCCACCGTACTACAACACAAGACACCCAAACCACCACTACTCATAACAACAAAACTGTACAAACAATAAGACTTAAAACCAAGGATTCGTTTACACAAACTTCAGAATTCAACATTCAAGAACTTCATACACAACCCGAACAAATCCCTCAACAACATCTCATCTCGAATCCATTCTCACCACTCAAAACTCAAGACACCAAACTCGGAAGCAACGATACAACAAAATTAATACAATTACCCATTGAAATCAACAATACTTCATACCAAGCCTTAGTTGACACTGGAGCTACAATATCTGCTATAAATGAAACTATCCTCAACAATCTCCATCCTAAAATAAACATCAAGACAGAAAAATTAAAGAAGACAATGGACCTATCTCTAGCCACCACCATAACGAAATTACAAATCAAAAACAAAATAACGCTACCTATCAAAATACAAAATCATCAAATCAATTGGGAATTCTTCATTATACCAGATTGTAGTCATGATTTCATCCTAGGCAAGGAATTTTGTAAAACTTACAAAGTACAATTCAACTGGGATAACGATACAGCACAATTAAATCATAATTTTCTACATGGACTTTCAAACAATGTCAATACATCTCCAAAACGAAAACCGGAAATTAATACTGTCAAAATCTCATCATCAACAACAATATCACCCCAAACTACCCAACGAATAGAAATAAAATCACCTAACAATTCTGGAATTTTTCTGTTTGAATCATCTTCAAAATTTCAAGCAAGAAATCTAATTATGATCCCTGCTGCCCTTATAGACATAGTAAACTACAGAAGTTCAATTTTTATTACTAATCCTACAAACCACAACATCACAATTCCGACAAATACTACCATTGGTAAAATTCAAATTATTCCTGAGCAAAATATTCTATTAAACATTGACAACACATCTCAACATGACGAAGAAATTAATGAAATTCAAACTACATACGAAGACTTTACCACAATAGACCCGGACATTGAAAAACTCAACTTCTCTAATCATCTTACAGAAGACGAAACTTTAATACTGAAACGTTTACTTTCAAAATACAGACATGTGTTTGCCTTCGATACAACTGAGTTAGGCAGCACTAATCTAGTCAGACACAGAATCGAAACTACTGATGAAATCCCTATACGATGCAGACCCTACCGAGTTTCACAAATAGAAAGAGAAGAAATTAACAAACAAGTAAATCAAATGCTCAAACAAGGAATAATCGAACCAACTGACTCACCATACGCAGCACCTGTAATATTATGTAAGAAAACCTCTGAAGACGGCACCAAAACAGCATTTAGATTTTGCTGTGATTTCCGATTGTTAAACAAAAAGACAAAGAAATCAAGTTATCCACTTCCTAGAATAGACGATGCTCTCGATAGACTACATGGATTTACAATTTGTTCAACCCTAGATTTATTCTCTGCCTTCCACCAAATCACCATGGATCCCGAAACAAAACACAAAACAGCATTTACAACTCCTGATGGTAACTACGTATGGAACAGAATGCCATTTGGATTAGTAGACAGCCCTTACTCATGGCAACGATTAATTGACTACGTCTTAGGGAACCTCAAATGGAACATATGTTTAGTATTTCTGGATGACATCTTAATCTTTGCAAAATCCTTCGAAGAACACAACCGAAGATTAGAACTTGTTTTACAAGCTTTACAAAATGCCAACTTGACACTGAAACCTAGTAAATGTCAATTCGGAATGGAAGAAGTTAAATACTTAGGCCACATCATATCAACAGACGGAATTTTACCTAACCCTGAAAAACTAACAGCTGTACGAGAATTTCCAACCCCAACTAAAGTTAAAGATGTACGATCGTTCCTATCTTTATGTTCCTACTACCGAAAATTCATACAGAACTTCGCAAAAATTGCCTATCCACTCAATCAACTCCTACAGAAAGACAAACAATTTCTATGGAATGAACAATGCTCAGAAGCCTTCAACATCATGAAAGAAAAACTCTCTACAGCTCCCATTTTAACTCACTACGACCCTACAGCTGAAATTGAAATACACACGGATGGTAGTTCATTATATGGCATTGGATGTATAATTATGCAAATTAAGGATGGAGAATCTCACCCTCTAGCCTACCTTTCTAGAAGTCTAAACAAAGCCGAAAAAAATTGGGGTGTTACACACATTGAATGTTTAGCTGTCATTTATGGAATTGAAAAGGCAAGACCATACATATTTGGTAAACACTTCAAAGTCGTCACAGATCACTGTTCTCTATGTCACCTTATGAAAACCAAGGAATTGAAATCAGTAAAACTCTCAAGATGGGCACTTCGTTTACAAGAATATGACTTCGAAATTATTTACAATTCTGGAAAGAAACACACACACGTTGACGCTCTATCCAGATACCCCACATCAGATCCTACACCTGTAGAAGAAGACTTCCCAGAATCCTTTTTATTAACTATAAATCCAACGACCACAAGTTATGATACTAATAGAATAATCCAGTTACAACAAGAAGACCCACAATTATCAAAAATCATCAACTATATAACCAACAATAACTTGAACTCTTTCAAACAATTTTTTATCATCAATCACGTACTTTACAAATCAAGGCCTAAATTCAGCAACAACATTTTCAAAATCTGTATCCCTGAAAGTTTAAAAATTGAAATTATACGTACAGTACATGACAATCCAACTGGAGGACACCTCGGATTTATCAAAACATATCACACCATTCAACACAGATTTTATTGGAGAAAAATGAAACAAGACGTCACAAACTACATAAAAACCTGTGAAATTTGCCAAAAATATAATCGTCGGAACTACCCGGAATCTGGGCCTATGTGTCCCTTGGAAGTACCTGATACCCCATTCCACACTCTAGGTGTAGACTTCCAAGGCGTTTACCCTGTATCAGAAAATGGAAACAAATACGCGTTTTTAATCAATGATCATCTCACTCGCTACATTGAAGCTGCCCCCGTTCCTTCACAAGACACTTATAATGCTATCAAATGTTTAACTTCTTTAATAATCCAAAGACATGGAATCCCGTCAAAAATAATTGCTGACCCCGGTACTGCATTCACTTCACACGATTTTGGACTCTTCTGCAATTATTTCAAGATTGAATTACATATTACTTCTCCAAACAACCATACCACAAATGGATTAGCTGAGAAGAATAATGATACGATCAAACGAATAATGGCAAAATTTCTAAATCAAAATCACAACGAATGGGAACGCCTACTTCCCTGGGCAGTTTATGCTCACAATGTTACAATCCATTCTGTGACTAAATTCTCGCCATTTTATTTAATTTATGGACACGAACCAACTTTACCATGTGACAAAAAGTTTCCCCAATTACAACTTAAAGAAAAATTTAATCCCCAACGTAAAGTACAAAAAGCGACATTTTCGAGAGATATAGCTAAGCAAATTACCGAAAAATTTCGAAAACGTGAAAAACAAAAATTTGATTTACTACACCCTGTAATTCCCCATCAAATTGGAGATTTAGTATTAATAGCCGATTTCACAAGAAAAACCGGCTTTGTACAAAAATTCATGCCCAGGTGGAAAGGCCCCTTTGAAATTATTGAACAAGAAAACCCTCGCCGTTTTAAACTAATTGATAAAAGAGAAAACAAAAACTCCAAAATTATTACTGCCAATTCCCAACACATCAAACGTTACTACCCACCCGAAATACATTAATCAAAAATATAGTCTGCCAAACCATTACGTTCAATAATCTTATTACTTTCATCACCTACTTCTAGATGGACATTCTTGATGTAGAACCATCGTTTGATGACATTCAAATCATTGAATGTACACCCGGAGACTCGTTACCTCAATCAACCTACGTTACACCTACAAAAGCTCTAAACTGTCATGACCCGGTATTTAAATCACCGTATCCACCAACTCCTAGATTCATTCACTCAGACCGATCACCTCCTACATCAACTTCCACATTCCCCGGCTTTATAGACGACATGACCAATGCACTTGACTATGGCGAACTTCCTTTGGCTCTTCCCATGACTCCAGGACGATACAATACTATGGAAATCGACGATGACCTTGAAATTATCTATTTATCATCCGGACAAACAACACCGACATCATCACCACCAACTTCATTATCTACAACTCCCCCTTTTAATTTCGAATGGTTTAATGGCATCCCCTTCCCTACTGACCTTATTTCTACCACAACGATGACATCACCAAAGACTAATAGCCACCCTGTATCCTCCAAATCCATCACGACGACTGACGAAGGAGTAATGTTTGGAGACGTATGGATGCCGCACCCTAAAATTATCTTGGAACGAATGACTACTTCAACAATAGCACCAACACTCTCATCTATACCAACATAATCCCCAAGAACCAAAACCTTTAATTGGGTCAAAGACCATACCTCTCAGGTCTACCAATGGATAGAACAAGAAAAAAAGAAACTGCCTCAAAAACCACCTCATGTAAAATCCCTCCTTTCGGCCTTCTCAAATCATTCCAACATACTCGAACAAAAGTCCAAGCCAAAAAAGCGTCTGGGAAAACAACAGCGTCTCCGTTTCTTTAAACAAAACCCCCACCCCTAGGAAGAGATGGTGTTGCGTTACTATTAGCAACGAAGATATATTTAAGAAAACAACTCATTTAGGAAAACAACTCATTCAATTTTAGAAATATTAGAATTAAATAATGCGTTCATGACTTTGTATTGAGAATGTATTGAAGGCTAGTTTTAAGGATGGACTGTAATGGTGCAGTTAACTACTCTAAAATAAAGTTGGACACTCTCGTTTTGGCATCTGACCTGACCGGAAGTACCTTTTATTACTCTTTGGCCACAGTGCCCTTTTCTGAGCTACACTCACCATCCCTAAACTGTTTTCCCTCCTCTTACACTATAGTTTTGTTAATATTGATCGATATGCATAATTCTAAATATGATGCGTTACAACACTACAGTTTCTGTAATAACATTTTGAGCCTAACCAAACACTTGTTGTTTTGGTTTCTAATGATTTTTCATTCGATAGTTTCATTGATTGAAAGAAATAGGTACATTGAAATAAATGCATAGTAGTAAGTGTAAATTTTCAGCGTGACATAATAAACGAACGGTCTCTAACAAAATTAAGTGGGTATATTAACTGAATCCATGCTAACGATTTTAAATTCACTGTTCTTATTCAGCGTAAAATTGAGATATTCAGTATTTGAAAGCGTTTTGTACTCGATATTTTTAAATACTCTTTTTTGCGTAGTTCACGTTGTTCGCTTCTATAGTATCCTATCTGTATTACGCTTCCAACTTCCAAGGCGTTGTTGCTTGCGGGATTGTGCCCGTGCTCTTTGACTCCTCTTTTACTGGTCTTACACGACGCACAATAGGTGTCACAGCAAATCAAAATTCACAGTTGCTGCTTTATAACTAAATTTTAAGCATAGCAGAACAAGGATAATGTTTCAGCTTTAGTGCTCATGAGTAAACTATTCTGGGAACACTATTTCACCGAATGTAAGGCATTCGATTTTAGGCTGTAGAAAATGAAGCTTGTTGCACAAAAAGTTAAGAAAGAATCTTGGAGCCACGATTCTACAAATGTGCTTTTTATGTTTTTAGTACAAATATTTTTTGTACAAACTTTTCCTCATGTTCCGATTTTCGGCATAAGAATGTCGACAACTGTTTTTAGTAATTATCGGGACGGTACAGGAATTTTATTCACATTCCCCAATTTTCGGGACCGGGGATAATGTTTTTTAAACATTTTGGAGACGGGACGTGGACAAGGTTTTAGTCTCCATGTCCCCACTTTCGGGACGGGACCGGGGACCACGTTTTTATAAATTTTTGGGGACGGGACGGGGACATGGTTTTTGTCACCGTGTCCCGATTGTCAAGACGGGACTGGGGACAAAGGTTTTTAAAAACTATCGGGACGTGACGGGACAAGAATTTTGTCCCCAACAGAAGCTCTGATACAGATACTTGCGTTAGTGACAGAGCCAATGACTTCGTTTCATTTATGATTGCAATCTAACGCTTCTAATGATTTTTCTCAGATCTAATAAAAAAATGGATAGTCAGTCAGATTGCCTGTTTATCGACTGAAACAATGAAGCTCATTAAAATAATCATTTCATGGGGCAGGACCAATGAAGCTAATTAAATTTAATTAGCTTCATTGGAATTACAATGATTTAAAGACGCATTACGAGATAAGTTGGAAATAAATATTTATTTATTAGTTTCGAGCCAGATCAGTAGTTATATAATCGTACAAGTACCCAGGTTTGCCCATATGAAAACGCTGAGGCATCTTGTGCATGCAATTTGAGTATTTTCAATTCTGGACATTTATGACACTTTGAATATTTATACAATTCTGGAATGGAAAATATTATTCACTGCAGACAATACGTATATTTCAAACAAGAAACAATTCGAGAGAACACATTTTATTTCATTCAGTAAATTATTATTTTATGTCTTCTGGCATTTTCAATCGGCCAAACTTCCAGTACCGGAGTAATACCCGGGTACAAACAATAGATACTCGAGTACGGGTACAGGTTTTGGGTACATAATGGGTACGGGTAAATTGTGGGTACAGGTACTACATTGTAGTTTCAAGTATGGGTACGGGTACTGAAATAATTTACCCGGGTACTCGGGTATGGGTACGGGTATAGGTACATCATTTTGCTGTACCCGATATTCGGGCACGGGTGTGGGTACGGGTACACGGTTTCTGTACCCAGTCCGAGCACTGCCTTGTAAAATTAAAATGGCCCTACCCATCCCGCGATTGTGTGAATGTCAAAGGAGCGAACTAATAAGATTGATTACATCCAGCTATATAAATCTGCTGTAGATTCGCCAGCAGAACAAATATATTTACTTGCAATGGATGGTGATATGAATGAGTCGGGATTGCCCGTTGCGGGTGTGTGAATTATATGAAACTGTATGTAGGTGAATGTATGACTGGCACACAGGAGATGCAATAATAATGCAGATTATTATTGTATAAATTTATTGCAAATAACCGAACTTGATTAAACAGGTTATGTTTAGCAACAATTCTTCATGAAAGGATTAACAGTGAACACAAACAAGGAGTAGCGAGGTGCATGTGGAGCCCAAATCGCTTACATGAGCAAGACTGGTCAGTGAGGAAAAGACGCTAGCTATTGCATCTACAGGATGCTACCATGTAACCAACAGAAGTATCTGCGGCATTCATTGGCTTAAGCACTAACAATAAGATGGCTCCGTACAAGATCATGGAGCCAAAAGAAACCACAACATTACTATCAATATCTACACACACATTACATGTGCCTGAACATCTGCTTTTCGATATTTTCAACACCAAGCGCATGTTTTAATTTATATAAAAATCATTTGTGATTAGCACTAAAGCTCAAATCCATCAAGGGTCGATGTGAAAGAGTCACTCTTCCATAAAAATATGCAGCAATATTTTTAAGTGTCCCCACATGCTATGCCAAATGAGTCAACCGTATTCGAGAAGATTGGATCATCAGTTTGACCTCGGGAAATGAAAGGATGTCACAATTAATTACACGCCAATTCATACGTCTCTGACAGAGACGCTTGTCCCAGGTACAAACGTGATTAAATATGAACATTAATACGCATGCAATCACTTTAATTATACAGCTAGTATATAAGTATATAATATGTACATATAAACTTCCCCTTGGTGTACTGACAACACTAGAGATACAAATTTTGACCAACATTGATAATATGTATAAGGTAAGGTAAATTAATTTACAAGGGAACCGAGTCAATATCCATAATTAGTAAAATTAATAGCTAAAAAAGCTAAAAACAGAAGTTGCTTTTGCGACCTCAAAAGTTAAAAACAAGTTTTCTGGTTGGATTTGTCAAAGGAATCAATATTCTGTTACTCAAAATGATGAAAACGCTTGAAACGACGAAAAGCAACGCTACGATATGTGTATAGTTTGTAGTCACCATAAAGTAGCCGAGTAGCAGCACTACACCTTATTTTTATGCAATCCCACAATATGCTGCATTTATTATTCATTGATTACACAATTATTGCAATTCCAGGAAATTCAGAAATTCTCACATGTTGAAAATACTAAGACGGAAGTTCGTATTTTAGAATATTAGGAATGCATAAAGTAAGATCAAACCTTATTCTGAAACAAAGGTATGGTGCTTCTACTCGGCAACTTTATTGTGACTATAAATATATCGTAGCGTTGCTTTTCGTCGTTTCAAGCGTTTTCATCATTTTGAGTAACAGAATATTGATTCCTTTGACAAATCCAACCAGAAAACTTGTTTTTAACTTTTGAGGGCGCAAAAGCAACTTCTGTTTTTAGCTTTTTTAGCTATTAATTTATTTCCAACTTTTTTATTCAAAAGCACAGATTACAATGGTATCCAATGCTAAGGGGAAAAATGATTTTCACGTCCAGTAATGTTAACAACACAGGAAAACAAATTATTTATTTCAACCATCAACAATATTAAACTAAAATATTCCTTCTCTGGATATCCTCCATTCCATGACTGTTGGTTAGCATTAGTTGTTCAATATCAGTTGCGTATCCCGACTTCCCGACCCCGACGGTGCTTTCAGTTTGAGGGAATTATTATGGCTTGCTTAGATTGCAGGTGTCCGTTTGAAATCACCTTCGTTCATCCATCAGAAGGGGACGGGGAACCGTTTCCAATACCCGTTCTTTCATTGTTCAGTAAAATGAAGCCTTCTGAATATTTACCCATCCTTCGCCCTTCCTTCATTCAAATCCTACTATAATCCTTCTTTCAGACTTCAAAAATATTTAAATGCCCTTCATGCGTTACCTTCCTTCCACGTCCATTCAACACAAAATCAGAGCTTTAAAATTCAAACTGCTGACCGCTGAAAAACTAATAGTAGCTTACAATTAACTGCAATTATTGCAGAGTATCAGTATTACTTAATGTACAGTGAAAGGAATAGAATACTTACATGCTCCGGGTATCACGCTGCCATTGTGAGATAAGTTTTTCTAGAATAACATTAAGTAGGTCCGCCAGAAAAATGTTTTTCAGTTGAGTAACAGTGTACGTATGTATATATAATACGGTGTACGTATACGTACATGTACTTTAGTTAAAGAAGGATTTTATCTAAAATATAGAAAATAGGATTACTAGTTCCAACGGCGTTCGAAGGCTGTAAAATTAACATGCTCCTTCGCATTCGATTATTTCTGCAAAGAGCAGAGGCCTTCGTGCAGCCTTCCTTCCACACCCTTCATAATTGCCAAAGCTAACGCTTAATTCGTTCAAAGAAGCCTTTTTTGAAGGAAATATTTCGAGGGATAGACACCTCTGGATTGCAGCATATATTATGCAGATACGTCTGCTTAGCTGAATAGTATAATAGTATTAGGTTTAGGATTTTAATAATTTTTTTAATAGACGAATATGCAATGTAAATTTTTATCGTTTAGATTGCAAGAATTTATGAAATTTAGTTTTTATTAATTTTAATATTTATTGTTCAGAAAGTTAAAAATGTTGTTGACAATGATTGTTAAGGAAAACTATATTTAAGGGCTGATCCCTTAAAGATCACAGTACCAAATTTGTATACTAAGGTCCTAGTTACTAAAGGCACCCTCCTGAAAAATTGCATGTAGTTCCAAGGGGTGGAACGCACTTTTCTAGCTCGCAATGCTAAATGAACGGAGGCAATGGATATTTTTTTATGAAATTGGGACCAATTTTTGTTTATTTTTACAAAGGAATGCCAAACCTTAAGGGATATGCGATTGTAAAAATTCAAGGAGATTCGCCTTGCATTCCCATTGACTTTAAGCCTTTGACAATCCAAGTACGATTTTTGGTTCAAGAGTTATCTGAGTAAGTCACTTTTTGAGGTATGGGTAAAAGCATATAGGTTGCTTTTTTTAGGGGACAAACCTGGGCACGTACACAGACCTGGGCACATCTCCTTTAAAAGCAACTTCTTAAAAATAGTTTCAGATATAGAAAACCTCTTTCATAAGCATGTTTAATTTGCCGGACGCCTTATGGGTGTACCACATGTGACCAAACTAGTGTTTCTATCGGTAACAAATAATTCGGCTCGACTCGACTCGAAACAAAAACCCGGTCTAAATTCCATTGCTTGCCCCGGACTCGAACTCGAGACATTCGAGTCGGGTAAAATTTTTGTACCCGAAACCGAGACCGTTATGAAGTGCTCTACTCGAAACCGACTCGAACTCGAACCGAAACCGCAAAAACAAATGATATTTTTTGTAAAAGTATTTAGGAATCACTGGGTTTATATTTATTTTCACTGCAATTTGGTACCACCGGCCATTTTCTCCGCAATACTCGTCATTTTATCTTCGGTAAACTTGCTAGATCCCGACTTTAACCACGATTTTAAAAGCATTCGCTTTCTTATCGTATCTCCTTGAGTAGCTATACATTTCGGTGTTAAGAGGTCGGAGCCAAACGAAAAAGCACGCTCGATAGGGACCCCAGTCCCAGGAATACACAAAAAGTCACGCGCCATCATTGCCACATTAGGGTACTCTGACTCGTGTGACTGAAAAACATAATTTTTAAAAAAGTACTTTTTGAGGACAATATCAGGATTTCAAAAATTTAAGCTAAAAAGCACCTTCCACCACTGCAAAGCATTTTCAAATTTGGAAGCATCTACTACGGGTGCTGTTAAAAATGCCTTAAATTCGTCCACCCTAGTGATTTTTCGGTTCGTCATTTGTGAAGCCAGCAGATTAAATGGAGACGGTTCAGATTGAATATTTTCACATTCTTCCTCGCTCTTGTACTTTTCAGTCCAATATGCTACAGCAACCCTGCAATTTGAAATGCTAAAATGTAAAATTATTTAACAAGCAGTACCCATTTGTTTTAGTTAATTCAAATATACACACTGTTATTAGAAATGACGTCCTTAGAAATCCCAACATTTTTATACCACTGAAGTTTACAACGTGGGTCGCACACTGAAAATAAAACAAATTCAATACAAAATATTGGTGTTATTACACAAATATTTGATATGCAGTAAAATGAAGAAAATAATACATACAAAGTCCCATTATGTAAACAAGCCCATCGGAACTAGGGTAATATTTGTTCAACTTTTCACATGCAGCTTCAGCAGCACGATATCTGCACTGCAATTACCCGTCTATATCCATGGAGGTAATAAAGTTTTTCACAAATTAGTATTCCGAATACTAATATGTACTTATATTAAAAGATAAATTACGATTAAATTATTTAAAATTATCACCTCAAACGATACCAGATGTTTATAAAGTGCAATGTACACAGATGCAGTTAGCGCCATTGACGGAATTTTTGACTTTGATAGCTGCATTGTAACATCACAGAAAGGCTGCAAGCAGAACGGAAAAACATGTACCAAAATTCTAGGTTGACCATACAAATTAACATTAAATAACCCATGAATTATTTACCTTTAAAAACAATATTATCTCCTGAATAAGTTCCCATTCTGTTTTGTTTAAAGTATACTTTCGCAGCACTTGGGAGTCTCGTAGTACTACTTCAAATGGCTATAAGTACATATTACAGCACGTTTAACCAAAACATAAAAATCCAAACCCATTTATCACTTTTATGTCTACAAACGTACTTTTCGGTATTCAAAGATTAGTACGATCATTAAATATGTGGAATTCCACCTCGTCCTAACATCCAAAATCGGAATTTTGGCCTTCATTTTGTGTACTTTGCACGCGTCCCTAAATTTAGCTCGAAGTAATGGAGATTTTCGTAAAGTCTATGCCCTTGCGTAACTGTTGAGTAAACCAATTTTAATTAAAATGCAAACTTTATGCAAGTCTGATGGTCTCCTTTAAACATCATACCCTGTAGTACACTGAGAAATCCGAATGTGCTTCGGTGACAAAATTTTCGTCATCAGTGGTTTCATCAAAATCAAACGAAGTACTTTCGTCGGAATCCGATTCGTTAGAATTCGGGGAGGAAAAATCAGGGAGTTCTTCATCTTCATCTTGGTCTGAGTCTGTTTGCTGAACTGGCCTTCGACGCATTGTCCGCAACACGCTCAAGCTAGCCTGACACGATAAATTGACAATGTGTGCCAGGCATCGTACGCGATTTTGGTCAGCAGAGAACTTTAAATCAAGCAGTTATTCCTCTCCTCTACAAATGTTTTTTGCTACTGATTTCATAATAGTGAGACGAAAATTACCTGGTCATTGCTCATGGTTTGAAATTCCTTAACAAATTTGTCACAATTTGACGCATAGAATAGTCTTTGAGCACCTTCTTGAGCGAAAGGACAAGACTAGCACCCCTATGCGAGCCTTGCATAATGTCTAAGTCTAGCAATATTTCTTCGTATTCCCATTCCTTTGTAATGAAGCAAGCAATTATACCATGAAACGACACAAAGTTTTTGCTTGTCCAACAGTCGGTTACTACGGCAATTTTCCCCGGTACTGCCTGTAATTTCATGTAATGTATTTAGAGATTTTGAGCGGGCTTCCATGATTTTTTGATACGCATTAAGACATTAATGAAAATTACCATCCATTTTTTTTTCACCAAGTCCTTATGAACTTGAAATCGGCGCATACAGAGAGATTTCAGTTTATCATTACGAGGCAACTGTGCTTGAGGCCTACCAAATCGGGCAAACTTAACGAACACATCGGAATTAACGATATTAAAAGGCTGATTCGTCTCATTCACGTACTCCACCAACAATTCCTCGAACTGACGCTGATACAATCCACTATCCTGCAGAACAACATCAGCTAATTATGCAATCCAAAACTAATTGCTACCCACA
The DNA here is from genome assembly GCA_947179485.1 of Allacma fusca. NCBI lineage: Eukaryota > Metazoa > Arthropoda > Collembola > Symphypleona > Sminthuridae > Allacma > Allacma fusca. The sequence goes on along the minus strand of OX359250.1, from coordinate 3,699,250 downwards.
CGGGTTTATACAGTAATAAAAAAGCTAATGAACCTTTAAATAAGGAACAGCAAATGAATCTAAAGTCATCTGAGATTTCTTGGCAGGTGGGCCATTATCCTCAAGTAGTATTGATTTGTGAGTTGTAGTTATATGCATTCTCAGAGAGGTAGTTGATCCAGTTGAATCCTTTTTGAGTTTTACTAAAACATATTATAGATTTTATTTTTAAATCGACACAGCTGCGAAAATTTCATAAGTACCGGAATTATATGACTATTGGATAAATCATAATTAAATCATTTTATTTTCTCACCTACAATAGTTGCACTTGTATTTGGTACCACATTCTTGTAATTTAAAATGCGGATGACCTTTTGATCTTGGAGGTCTTTTTTCAGATTGACTGCTCAAATCTTCTTGCAAAGCACTATCGGCGAAGTTAGCCGTTTCAGGTGATTCTTCGTCACTTGTACAATCCATTTTACTGACAAACTGTATTGAAATTAAACTTATGTTCCTTTCAACTTCAGATACAGCATGGTGTGAGGAGTTTTATTTTAATTACAGGCTAAAGAGCCTGTTTTGTTTTTATTTGATGTTTTGCACAAAACCCGCACGTTTTTTATTACTAAATTCGTCTCGGTAGGTGACACTACACGGGTAATTTTGTGTTGATAAGGTAACATAAATCAATAAATTCCAAAACAAACTTTCTTTCGAGTTTTGTTAGGGACCAGTATGTTTTTAAAACTCGACCCGAAAAAATCGGGTCGAAAACTTGATACCCGAAACCGGCTCGAAAGTAAACGGTACCAAAAAATGAAGCTCGAACTCGACTCAAACCCGACTCGTTCCCGAAACCTCGAGTTTCCCGAACTCGAACAGAAACACTAGACCAAACCAACGATTTTCCGTGTTGTTGACGCAGATTATGGTTGTTAGAAGAAATGAACAAAACAAGCAAATCAGGATGTGCACTAATAACAAGATTTTTCGCATGGAAGCATCTGCAAGGTCTTGCTCATCATATGGTCGAATGAGTGGTATGGGAACAGCTATGACGTAAGTCCTGCTTCTGGAGTACTTGCCACGATTATCCGTTCCCATTAAGAGGATCGTAAGAATGACATTTATAGCCACGTCCCCGATCAACCAGACGATCACAATGAAGGCATAAAATTCAACGGTAAATCCAGCTACATGAATGTCATTCATGGCTGAAGGTGACCCAGGGATGTAGAAGGAAGTCAAAAGGCAGAACAGCAAAAGAATTCGTGCTATTGTACCGAACAGAAAGTGTAGAAAAATTGTCTTAACGCGTGTTCCCATGGTAAAGGCTCTAATTGGACTTGGACCAAGAGCCAACAAATAGGCAAGAAAAGAGCTGTAACCCAAAATCCAGTGTATGTAAGCCACACTGTGTTTAGAAAAGCCGAAGAATGCGCGGCCAATGAACGCTGCTAGCCAACCACTGAAAAGCCCCGCAAATGCTGTCAAGTAGTGGTCGGACCAGTTCAGTTCAAAACTGAAAATTTCAGTTCAGTTCAGTTCAGTTCAGTTTGGTTCATACAAATTTTGGTTCAGTTCGATACACAAACTAAACTGAATGGTTCGGTTCCAGGGTAAAACTGAACTGAACTGAATCGTTTGAACTGATTGTCCCACATGCACAATAAAGCCTGTTTTTGCCGTTCTATATGACGCACTTCTCATCTCTGACTGTTGCTTTTTAAGGAATATCTACGTAAAATGTAATTGCATTTGCAGTGCTAGAACAGTACTAGATTGTACATATTTAAAATCAGATTAAAATGGGATACAAAGAACTGTATACCTAGGGTATGTCGATTTGAAAATGCCCGGCATTTTGGGCAACTCGCCCGCCCAAAATGCCAGGGCATTTTGGGCATTTTCATTTCAGGGCGAGGGCGGCATAATAGGGCATATTGGGCAAGGGCATTTTGGGCATTTTCATCGAGGACAAATTGGGCATTTTGGGCAGAATCGTGGAATATAATAGAACAATCTATACAATTTGACAATGAATTTGAAAATTTCTTTGTAATTTTGGAGAAAAAGCGTTCGAAATTATCTTGAAAATTTTATTCTGTATGTCATTATTTTGACGAAGTTAATTCAACCGGTGTTGAAATACGTTTGGATACCATAGGTCATATTGAACATTACAATTTATGAAATACCTGTACAGTACACGATACGGCGATAAATTAAAATATTCTAGGAACTATTTTCCAAACTGCAGATGATGTAAAATGAACTTCCACCATCCTAGGAATATTCACATACCCCTATGCATGTATGTATATTACTGTTATCAGAAATGTCTTTTCGGTTAAAATTTGAACCCATACGGTAATTTTTGTATACACCATAAAACTACAAACAACAATATTTGGGGGACCCGTATGGAGGATGTACATTGGTTTCTACTCGAGCAATTTTTGGCTAATCGTTGCAAACTGCAGACAATAGTGATGTAGAATAAAATGAGTATAAAATTCAGCTACATCACCCATTAAAATTTTGACTGATCCCTTACCATCAGATTTTTACGTTAGGAGTTCGTAATTCAAAAGAAAATAGTATTTCTGCCCGCCCGTCAGTGATGCATATGCAAATTTATTTCATATTTTTGTTTACATAGAAATTTATTTTCATAGGAGTGATAAATGATATCACCTCATGTCAATGAAATTTAATTGATTTGGCTGTTTTTGCCATTATAATATATAAACGAACAAGCGAATAACCAGACATATATATTTGTAACTTTTCCTTAGCTGCGCTTCCATGTATTTGGATGGATATTTTGAATATATGCTAGTAATCCAATTTTGGTGCCATGAAAATGCCCAAAATGCCCAACTTGCCCTGCCCAAAATGCCCAAAATCAGGGCATTTCCATGAAGCATTTCCAAAAGCAGCCCACATGCCCAGTTTTTGGGCATGTGGGCAGGCATTTTGGGCATTTTCAGCTGGGCGGGCAAATACTGCAGGGCATTTTCAATCGACATACCCTATGTATACCCCTTATTTAAAAAATCTCTATGTATATATACATATTCAGTTCAGTTCAGTTCAGTTCGTAGAGGAAACTGAACTGAACTGAACCGAAGAATAGCTAACTGAACTGAAATTTTGATTCAGTTCACTTTGTGAACCGAACTAAACTGAATTTTACGAACCAAACTGAACTAGTCCGACCACTACTGTCAAGGCAGTGCTTATATGTATTCCGTGCCACAAATGGACATTTACGAAGCGCGTTTTCATCATAGTCTCTTTGTAGTAACGTGATGTCAAGGTGCCAAAAGGGAGGACGAGCATTGTTGTCAAAACCATTGCCATTCCGTGGGTGGTTCGATAACCCCAAATCATTTGACCAACTTCACTGTTGGCAGAAATCCCTTTTGTCCTAGTGTTGTTTCTGGCTTCCTCGCAGTATATACAGGGACTTGGAGGAAGTAGTGGAACGTAGCCATCATCGGGGCGTTTCTCCATGTCGCCATAACATTCGTATCGAACATCTGACCCATTTTTCCAATCACCTGCAAATAAGGCTCTGCATGGTTAAGATAAATTCATTGTCCTATCCGTACCCTATCCTATCCAACAATTTTACGATCAAAACTGGGCTTATCCTGTCCTATCCGAATCATCGGTTCAATAAAATATTTTAACCTAAACTTATCCGATATTTTTCTGGTCGGATAGTATGGCCATCCTAAATTTTTGTATAAAAACATTTCATTATCCGATCCTATACTCGGATATCAGATCATCCGGACAAACCATTTTGCTTGGTTTGGCAGGTTAGCTAAGGGATTTTAGCGGTCTGGGTTAGGAGTGTGTATATTCATGTCATCATTCAACTTTTTAAATAAATGCATTTAGAAACAGAATTTCAAATGAATTATACTTTTTATGTATAAAGTCAAAAACTTATCGGAGCATGCCCTCGTATTTACTTCAGTCAATAATAGTTTCAAGCAAATTTATTTCTTCGGCTTCCATTCCTCCCCCCCCCCCGCACCTCTAGTCACTTCGAAGGGATAACACGCTCGGGCTTCAAATATGTTATCCTTGTACCCGTACCCATATTCGTACCCGAAATTTGGATCCGACCAAAGTGTACCCGGGTAGTACCCGGAATTGTTCGGGTACAAAAACTCGGTACCCGAGTAGTACCCATACCCGTACTCGTACGTTTACCCGAGTATTACCCATACCCGTGCCGAGCACTGGTTCTCATGATCCCAGTTGCAGTCGCCCTTGGCGATGCTATTTGGACGAAGTTTTAATATCGAAGTTTATCCAGGTTCATGTGCTCTTTAAGCAGGATATGTCTGGAGTTCGTATTTGCAACTCGGACGATTCATCTGCCTACTTTGGCGGTTTGTCGCAACATATCATGCTAACTGTCTGGAAATTATCCCGTCTACCATTGCCCCAGCATTCAAGACAACCTTGAAAGCCAAACCTACCATGCATGCAATCACTATGTTGTTAGCAACATGCAGTGCTCGGACTGGGTACAGAAACCGTGTACCTGTACCCATACCCGTACCCGATTATCGGGTACGACAAAATGCTGTACCTATACCCGTACCCATACCCGAGTACCCGGGTAAATAATTTCAGTACCCGTACCCATACTTGAAACTACAATGTAGTACCTGCACCCACAATTTACCCGTACCCGTAATGTACCCAAAACCTGTACCCATACCCGAGTACCCAGTGTTTGTACCCGGGTATTACTCGGGTACTGGAAGTTTGGCCGATCAAAAGTGTCCAAGAAGACATTTGCCTGTTCAGCTGAAAATGTTTAATTGTCTATTTTTCGACTTCCATTAGAAATGTCTGGGATTTTGGTTTTCCGTAGGCGTTAAGGGTATCCTATAAAATGGTTTAAAAAATCATTTAGGGTCATTTATGATTTATTTTAACACTGACGAAATTCAAATGCTACTACGTCAAAATATTAACTTACTGAATGAAATGAATTGTGTTCTCGCGAAATGGATATTGAACAATTCTTGTATGGGGTTAGGATAACCAACTGGGACGAATTCTTTGATACTAAACTCCATAACCAAAAACTTGTTTTTAAACTTCGAGAACATGAAACAATATATATATATATATATACAATAAATATTCACTGTAATAAATAATCAAAGTACGTCATAAATGCCCAGGATTGAAATTACTCAAATTGCCGGCACAAAATGCCTCGGCGTTGTCAAATTGGCAACCCTAGGTACTTGTAGCATTAAGAAACGGATCTGGCTCGCAGCTAATAAATGTATATTCATTCCGAACTTATCTCGTAAAACGTCTTTAAATAATTTTAATGCCACGCCCCAATGAAGCTAATTAAATTTAATTAGCTTCATTGCCCTACCCCCTGAAATACTTCTTTGGTGAGCTTCATTCTTTAAGCCGATAAACAGTTTATCTATTTCTTTATTATATCTGAGAGGAATCATTAGAAGCGTTCGATTACAGCGACCACGTAATCATAAATGAAACGAAGCCACTGGCTATGTCACTTACGCAAGTATCTGTATACAAAGAAACAAGCAACTCCACGGTTGGCAGGTCTTATTGTTAGACATAGTAATCCATCCCAGCAGGAATCCTTGAAGTACCCAAAAATACTCGGGTACAGCACCCACGGGTACAGGTATTTTACATAGTGATACCCGCATCTATTGGGTACTACCGATTGTAATTGAGTGAGTACCCATACCCGTACCCACTTTAATGACAAAAATCCAGGGGGGTTATTCTCGAAAGACTTACGATCGTAACTTCAGTCGCAACTCTCGAGTTACGATAGTTGGGATTCAAAAAACATTTTGAAAATCGCAAGTTCTCAGAAAATCGCAAAAGTTGTCGTAACTTTACGACAACTAAATAGCAGTCGTAGGAACTTACGATCAAGGATTCTTTATATGGCGGGGTTCATTTGAAACCCCTCCACACCAATCCACACCCCTCCACACCCCCTCTACACCCCACCCACACCCCACCCACACCCCACCCACACCCCCTCCACACCCCCTCCACACCCCCTCCACACCCCTCCATATCCCATCCACATCCCCTGCACACCCCATCCACATCCCCTACACACCCCCTGCACATCCCCACCACATCCCCTCCACGTGGAGGGGAAGTGGAGGGGTTATGTATTTGAAGGGAAGTGGAGGGGTTATGTATTCAAATGGGAAGTGGAGGGGTTATGTATTTGAAGGGAAGTGGAGGGATTATGTATTCGAAGGGGAAGTGGAGGGGTTATGTATTTGAAGGGAAGTGGAGGGATTATGTATTCGAAGGGGAAGTGGAGGGGTTATGTATTTGAAGGGAAGTGGAGGGGAAGTGGAGGGGTTATGTATTTGAAGGGAAGTGAAGGGGAAGTAGAGGGGTTATGTATTCGAAGGGAAAGTGGAGATGTTACGTATTTGAAGGGAAGTGGAGGGGTTATGTATTTGAAGGGAAGTGGAGGGGAAGTGGAGGGGTTATGTATTTGAAGGGAAGTGGAGGGGAAGTGGAAGGGTTATGTATTTGAAGGGAAGTGGAGGGGTTATGTATTTGAAGGGAAGTGGAGGGGAAGTGGAGGGGTTATGTATTTGAAGGGAAGTGGAGGGGTTATGTATTTGAAGGGAAGTGGAGGGGTTATGTATTCGAAGGGAAAGTGGAGGCGTTATGTATTTGAAGGGAAGTGGAGGGGAATTGGAGGGGAATTAGAGGGGAAGACGAGTGGAATTGGAGGGGAAGTGGAGGATGCTCTGATAAATTCGTTTTTAAATTTTTTGCCATTTTCACTCCTTAAACGTTAAATTGATTTGTAAAGAAAAACAATACGTGAAACTGCTAGAAAGGACAAATGTGAAGAATTTTATGGCTTATTGGATGGCTTAAGATTCGAAAATTTTGACAGCCAATCAGAGCGTCCGTTACATGCTTACGATTCGTAAATGTGATCGTAGCTACGATATACTTGCGATCGTTTTTGAGAATATTAAAATTTGAAAATCGTAGAGGCATCGTACGACACCTGTCGTAAGTACTTACGAAGTCGTAACTTGCGATATCGCAAATTCTGTTCGAGAATAACCCCCCAGAGTACCCGGGTAGTACCCGCCTACTTGCGAGCACTCAAATTCTGTACCCGGGTAGCACCCATACCAGTACCCATACCCATTTACCCGACCCAGATAGCACATAAGGCACAAAATTATTCATAAATCCCCAAGGACAACCATTCTCTGATATCTCGAAGAATGATTTCCCAAAGACATAGCTACGACGTTATTAACAGACAACATTGTCCAATTCATGCCAATTACAGAAATACTGAATAGGTTTAGGCTCAATGTCTTCAGGTTGCCGTTTTTAAGCCGCGGTATCAAACGTTGACTCTTTTTCGGCCCTTCAAGATATCTTCAAGACAGTCCAATCTGAATATCTGGATAACTTCCATCAAAGTTAACTCCACCTTTAGAGATCGTGAGGCGTTGACAATTTCAACCTGAATTATTTGCGGATTACTTCAAAATTATTCCAACAGGAAATTTAAATCCCTAAGTGAAAGTCCAAAATTTTAAGTATGGGTAAAATAGTAAAGTTGAAAAATGTTGGACAAAGACAATTCCGACGAAATGTAAATAAGGAAAGAAGAAACTTAATTAGTGCAATCAATAAATCAATCCCAGATTTATCTCAAAGCGCAAGAGGAAATACTATTGAGGAACGTGCAATCAACGCCAACGTAAAAAAACAATGTCAACTATCTTCTCAGTGCGAAACGACTAATAGGGTGACTAATTATTTTAATTATGAAAGTGATTGTAACGACAATTTTCATGAAGATGAATCCGATTTTGAAGACAGTTTTGACGTCATAGACTTGCAAGAATGTCTTCAGCAATGGTCAATTGAACACAAAATTAAAGCAACAGCAATAAACGATTTATTAAAAATTCTCAAACGGGACTCTCGTTACGTCAGTTTACCTTCAGACTCCCGCAGTTTATTAAAGACTCCTCGAAGCACCCAAGTTGAAATTATGCAACCCGGGTATTATCTTCATTTCGGATTAGAGGCTGCTTTAACAGAAGAGTTCAAAACGGTATCATTTACGCCAGCTGAAGTATTAATTCAAGTAAATGTGGATGGCATACCTATCGCCAAGAGTTCTAACACTAGTTTTTGGCCAATCTTAGGGTACGCAATTAACATTTCTCGAAAGCCTTTTATAATCGGGATATGGTGTGGTGAGTCAAAACCAAAAGATGCAAACAATTATGTTAAACAATTTATCGATGAATTGCATGAACTACTCGAAGACGGAATACTAATAAACGAAAAGCGAGTGATAGTTAAATTGCACAGCTTTATCTGCGACGCTCCTGCACGGTCTTACATTACCAGGACTAAAGGACACACCGGTTATTTTTCCTGTCTCAAATGTACAATACGTGGGACGTATTTTGAAAATCGGGTAATATACGAAGAGCATGAAAATACTTTTCGAACAAACGAAAGTTTTAGAAGCAAACAGCAAGAAGAGCATCATCATGGATCTAGTTACATTGAAAAACTTAACATTGATGTTGTCAAAGTTTTTCCATACGAATTTATGCATTTAATATGCTTAGGTGTAATGAGAACTCTGTTACAATTATGGATGCGGGGAAATTATAAATATTTTAGAATGAGCAGTTATCAAGTGGAAACAATTTCTGCAAAAATGATAAAATGTAGAAAGTTCATCTGCTGTGAGTTTAACAGAAAACCCCGGCCATTAGGTGAAATTAATCGATTTAAAGCAACTGAATTCCGCCAATTTCTTTTATACACAGGAGCAATAGTTCTACGAAACGAACTACCAAACGAACATTACAATTTGTTCATGGCTCTTCATATAAGCTGTAGAATTTTGGCGATAGAAAGTTTGTGCTTGCGATACAATGACTACGCTAAACAATTACTTCAAGATTTTTTAAAAAACTTTGCAAAATTGCTTGGGAAGGAGCATTTGTCATTTAATTTTCACGGATTATTACATATTGCTGATGACGTCAAAGAATTTGGCCCGCTCGACTCGTTTAGCGCCTTTCGGTTTGAGAATAGACTGGGCGGTCTTAAACAAAACCTTCGAAAACCGGCTCAAGCTTTGCAACAAATCCACCGCCGTTTAATAGAAGAGAAAAGACGCGCATTTCCCGCCATGATTTCTGATGCAAAGCCAGAATTCCAGCGTGCTCACAGTGATGGTCCATTGTCCTGCAACTTATCCGATCCTCAATATCATCGCTACAGTGTGAATGGTGTTGTATTTAATGTAAAGACTTTCGATAGATTTTTACTATTACAAAGTGGTGAAATAATTGAAGCTAAAAACTTTTGTTACTCTACATCAACCAAAGGATTCGTAGTAATCGGAAATAAGTGGAAATTTAGTGACTACTACAATTTCCCGTGCAAATCTTCTACAGTTGGAACTTTCCAATTACAAAATCCTGACACGGTTTTAAGTGTACATTCTGTAGAAAATATTACGAACAAGCTTCAAATAATACCAGACGGAGATACTTTAATTGCTCATACACTAATTCACCAGAAATAAGTATGTATTGCATTGTAAAATTTCCCAAAGAAGATGATGCTGTAGCTATTGTTCCTCGAAGCTGGATTCTGGAAAAGAATGTGTGTCTCTGGCCGCCTTACGCTATAAAATCCGAAAAATTTAAAAAAGCTGTAAAAAATGTGGAGATTCCAACCGATTTATCTGATACAACGTGGGCAAGGCACAAGGTTGAAATCCTTAAAGTATTCGGTAAGTTTAACGGCGTTGTTAATTAGTTAATATTGTGATTAATAGTAATGAGGAAATCCATCAGCTTTTCTGAACTGCCGTCATAAATGTTTACAAATTGAGTAAAATTGATTGGATAGAATAGTCTGGCAGATTGTTTTGCTATTACCCCAGAGGGGTCGGCTATAGGTGCGTTGGAGTTGCCCTACGATTGTGACCATATTTACCACCCGACGTTGTTCAAATTTGGTCAGTGTGAAATAAATATTATTGCACAATCATAGATAATTGCACTAATCGAAGCACACGACTTAAGGATTCCGACATTAATTTATACAGGAGATTTGCAGTTTGTAACATTAATTTGTCCCCATAACCTCTACGACAATTCACGGCGATAATTCACTGTGAACCGGGTGGTACAGAAAATGTCAGATCGCCATAGCTAAACAAATTCAAGGTGTCCTCAAAACATATCTTAGGGCAGGGGTCGGAGTTTTCTAAATCTCTCTGAAAGATCATTTCTGTTGACTGTTACCTCCCTGCTAATAGGTCCTCACAATCGTGAAATCCCTGAAAAATTAGGCCAACTAATCCAAAAATCCTGTTTGCTTAACAAATTTCCCTGAAACACGTCAAAAAATTTGAAAATCCCTGCCAAAAAAACAGGTCAACGATTTTAAAAATCCCTGTTCGTAAAAAATCTGTCCCCTTTGAGATTTTCCCTGCCAGAAATATTTTTTCTCTGGGAAGAATCTTCCCATCTTCCCACACATATATATGGCCCTGTGTAAGGGAAGTTAGTCTCAACTCATCAATGTTTTGAAATGTCCCTACAAAATAATTGTTGCAATTTTTCCTGTTCTTCTTTTTTCATGACTTTCTTTTCTAAAGAAAGAAGATAAATACTAATCTTTATTTAGTGTCACGAAATATAGTTCACAACAGAAATCATTCCCAAAAATCTATCCCGTTAAAACATATTTGCTTGTATTTTTATACGGGTATGTAACTTCTGAAACCCCATAGAAATGGGGAATACCTTGCGTTCCGGGACTACTTGATAAAAGAAAAATTTTAAGCTGGATTATTACCTAATATTTACTATTTATTAAGTATACTTCAAATTACCGATGGCGGATAAATCAGCCTTGGCAGTGGGCTATGAACTGTCCCTTTTAGAGTAAAAACTCGGTATAGCAAGTTAATTAAATAATATTTCAGAGAACTACGATGCAGCTAGACAGAAACTTCCACGGGCTTCCAAAACTTCCGATTTGAGCGATGCTGACGACGGAAAATTGAGAAAGAGAGTACGAATTCCTTCTTTTGAATTAGCAAAACTTCAAAGCCCAAAAAAGAAGCAAACAACTGCAGAGAGTTACACCATTCTTTTGAGCCCTTCCAGGAGTGGATTTCAAGTTTCCACTGGCCCACAATTTGATACCCCAGCTCCTAATTCAAACAAATCAGTCGAAACTGAGATTAGTTCGGATAATTCTACAACGGTGGAAATTATATTGCCATCTGCTGATGCCGTTATCGATGAAGAATTGAATTCTTTGATACCTGGAGGGAACGATTCACGATTATTGACAGGTACAATAACATTCAGAAATATAAACTCATTGACTTTATAATTTGATAAAAAGTATGTAAAACAAAATAAATTTGTTTTTTTGTGTAGGATTTGAGAATGTTGTCGTTTCCTATTTAGCGGATATCAAACTCCGGCTCGATCGCCTGGAAGCAAAAATGGAACACCGACCAAATGCTATTATGGATGTTGATGCTGATGATATTGATTTTGAGCTTCTTCCGTTTAATAATGAAAACGACCTTCGAATATTTGCTGAAAAGCTTGCCAGTGATAAAGCGTTGCGATATAAGACGGTATTTTACTTTCACCAAATGATAACTGCTTTTATCGTGGTTCTAGCTACAATCTAATTAACTGACTCGATTCTGTTTCGTTCTTATAGGTGCAAAGATTCGAATCATTTGGTGGAAGGAAACTTTCACTTCAGGTGGGAGCAATCCTATCGGATTTACTAACAGATGAACTTGCAAAGACCTTCAGTTGGCTCGGTCAACGAGGAAATGCTAATTTTTCGCAACTTAGACTTCAGAAGCCAATTTATGGCAAGAAATTTAATTAAATTATTATAAATTATAGTATGTTTGACTTGAAATTCGATTGGTTAATTTTTTTAAATAATACAGCTGCTGCAAAACGTACGGCAAAAGAAGCCGGTGTTGTAACGCAAATTCAAGTGAAGGAAGCCATTGAAAATTGGCTGCGCCATGCTAGGGACAGGATAGAAGCAAAGAAGAAGAAACGGTAAATTTTGTAAAAACTTTAAAAATGCTTCTTTAAAACAATTAAAAAATGGTTGTGTTTCTTAGCCGCGTTAACTAATTTTTAGGACTTCTGCATCGCCAACTGGGCTAAAGGAATTTTCCCCTTCCTGGTCTGAAGATGATGATCACGATCAATAAATCATTTTTTCGTTTATTTTTATTACATTTCGTTGTGATTTTGGAAATGTTTATTCTATTTGGCTGAGTATCAATAAAGCTAACCTGAATTATTAAATTAAACTAACACCTTATTATTCCATTTATTTAAAATTATTTTAATCTTAATTGAAACGTCTTGTATTCGTATGTCATTAGGATCTAAAATGAAGGCGCCTGCATAATATCCTAAGACGATGGCGTTTTATCGTCCAAATGCGACATCCTTAAAACGCGCATAGTGCAGGAAAATCGCGGACATCTGTGTGTCCCGAGCACATCTCCATAATGTCCTTCTTGGACTGGGACATTTTTGGGACTTTACGCTACGTCATTGTGAGGATATTTGTGGGACCGCGTGTGCTATCTGGGGCGTATTACCCGTACCCAGTCCGAGCACTGGCAACATTGCATATGAAACCCACAAAAGAGCTGCTCACAGAAATCCGTTAGAAAGCATCTCAAAGAGCATTGTATCTGTTGTTGAAAGTTATCACATGCAATTTTTCACAGCATGTGATTTTTGCTTTGATGACGTTTACAGGGGAGGTGGGGTCAAGGAATAATGACGTTAGGATTACAATAGATGGGGTAGGGTCCAAACATGGTGTGAAAATAAAATGTAATATGTGCACACTTATTTAGTAATAGCAGCATAGGTTGCTGTCAGCCCGACGGGTTGTCCATTCTTGACATTTAAGTTCTTAATATACCTATTTAGCTGATAGTAGTGTTGGCAGAAGATGTAGCAGAACCGTTTCACAAAGGACTTCAACTTTTTACAGGTAATTGTTCTCACGTTAAATGTCATTTAAAATTTCCAAATTGGGGACAAATTGACTTCGAAAAAATTATTTTTAAAAAGCCACAAAGAAATTTTCAGGTGCAGGTGTGTCTTAAAGCAGTACTCAGGGTATGAGCGAACTAGTTTTGGTGGAATTTTGAAAATCTGGAGGGGACACCAAAAAATGTTCGCTTGTTAGTCAAAACCAGTGTACACGCATTAGATCGGAAGTTATTGTAAGAAAATAAGGTATTGGTCTCGCGGTTTATAAGCAAATAATCTTTTTTACCCACATCGGTCGGATAATCGTAACGCTGGGAACCTATCGTATCCACCCCTTTGGTAAGATAAATAATTGACATCCGATCCGTCGGATAAGTTTAGGATCGTTAAATATCCTTTAATTTTAAAATTATCCTTTCGTTTCCGATCGGATTAATCCGATCCAGAAGCTTACCTATGAAGCGTTTGCATCGTCCCATAAACCTGCTGCCCCCGACGTTGTTTACCCAACTTTCGTGTGAACACGTTACAAAATCACTAATGGGTTGAGGAGGAGTTCCAACCAAATACGACTGGCCGGAGTTATTAATCCAGATATTAGGACTGCTTGGTTTTAAATACATTGCTTCGAGTTGGGCGTCCCTCGGTGGTTCAGGGTCATAAGATCCGTAGGTCCACCCCTTCACAAAAAGTCTATCTTGATAGACCGTATTCGGCCTCATCCATTCGCCTAAAAGTACAATTCATATTTTAATTTTAAAGCAAATAAAGTTCAAGTAACCTCTAGAACACATTAAACGCAGTGTTATCAGGCAAGAGAAACTGTTTTCCCTGAGGGATTGTCCCTAATTTACGTTCCGAAATTAGGGGAGGTAGTACAGCCCAGGCTATTTCGTAAACCAATCGTGTAACAGGATACTTGGCCTGGTTTTGGCCCTTTAGGAATGCATTCCTAGATTTCTTGCATGCCGATATTTACCAAATAAAATGATTTCTGCTTAAAATCAAATTTTGAATCTAATTGTGGTACTTAATGTTTTACCCCGGCATCAGAAGCAGGAATCATATTGCCGGGAATGAATGGTTAAGAATTTGTACCAAATCAATGTATTCTTTATTTCGAAGCACGGTTTCCATATACATCTGTTATTATTGATGTGCCCATACGGCTGTTCCTGGATAGCACGATACCCGAGCCTTTACAAAAGCAACCAAAATCTCCAAACGTTTTTAAAAAAGGGAATTTCTCACGATACTAGATTCATCTAGTTTACTTTCTGATGAACGATCCATCCCGGGTAACATAACACTCGGCAGAGCTAAGCACTGTCGACGAACTTGTCAATTCTTCATGTATTATTGCATAAAGTACTGCGTTCAAGAAATTAGATTATTAGAAAGTGTAATACACATTGTATTGACATATGGCTCAACGATGAGTGAAAGGAGCCAGTTTAATAATATTAAAATCTGTTTTCGAATTAGAATTCGAAATATATTTGAAAACTGTAATAAAGCTTTGGTATTGGAAAAAATCGTGACAATTTGAAGTCGTGTAATAGAGTAACCCTAAAGACACTTAAGCTGAATCAACAAGTCATATTGTGATATTTGTGTAGATTAATCAGTAATGCCTGCATAAAAAGGTCTGCCATATCACTGGGGTTCTTTAAATTCATAATTGCCGATTTCAAAACCTTTTCTGGTTTTTCGTTTAAGTTTTTCCGGAGCTCCGGGTATCGATATTTAATATTGAAAGTATTTGCATTACTGACACATTCTAATGTGTAGAAAATATTTGAACACATTGGATTGGAAATTTTATTTAAAAAAACAAGTACATTCGAATTGAAATGTGAATCCATTAAGATTAACCGGAACTGTGTCTATATATTTAACCCAATAATTCAGTCACCCCATTAGCTCCTCGTTTTAAAAACTGATTTCTGATTCTCGTGGATTTGTTTTAAACCATACTAGCAGTAAAGACATCCGCATAAGTGGATGGTAACACGACTGATGAAGTTTTTCATGGTTAAAGTAACTTTTAGGGGTCGGATTTTTGTGGGAAGACGGGAAGATTCTTCCCAGGGAAAACATATTTCTGGCAGGAAAAATCTCAAAGGGGAGAGATTTATTTTTAAGAACAGGGATTTTTAAAATCGTTTACCTTTTTTTTCAAAGTAGGCGTGTTTCAGGGGAATTTGTTATTCAAACAGGGATATTTCGATTGATTGGCCTTATTTGGCAGGGGTTTCACGTTTTGTAGGGATTTTTTTTCCAACAGGGATTTTGAAAATCACGCACCTTTTCTTCAGCAGGGGTTTTTAAAATCGTTGAGGACCTCCCAGCAGGGAGATAATATTCAGCAGGGAAATTCAGAAATGATCTTCCGGGGAGATTTACCAAAATCCGACCCCTGCTTTTAACAAATTACAACCTTTCTGGGTAAACACAGGCGCATGTGTATAAGCATGAGATCGGTTCGGTTTAACGCGGTTATCCGACCATCGGTTAACCGAAACCGACGGTTCGGATCAAATAGTCGTAACCGAATTGAAGTAACCGAACGGTTCGGATACGTCAATGCCTTACCGAATATCGGTTTCGGATCGGTTCGGTTTTAAATATGAATTTATCCGTTCGGTTCGGATTAAGTAAATGTAACCGCTCTGTTAAACCGACGGATAACCGATTTTGAATTTCGTTCCTACAATATTTAGCAAATCATAATCGAGAACGGCTGCAGCATAAATTTCTCTAACCAACGATTGTTTCATCATGTATCTGCAATATACAGTAAAACCTGTATATAGTGACCACCTATACAGTGGTCTCCTGTTCACAGTGGCCAGTATCAGAGCTTCTGCCGGGGACGGGGACGGGACGTCGGGACACTCGACGGACCGGGACGGGACGTCCCCGGGGACAAAATAATTGTCCCCATGTCGTATTCGGGACGGGACGGGGACAAAAAAAAATGTCCCCATTATATCAGGGACGGGACGGGGACAAAACAAGTTGTCCCCACTACATTCGGGACGGGACGGGGACAAAAACAATTGTCCCCATTATATTCGGGACGGGACATGCTTTTTGGTCGTGTATATAACGGGACGGGACGAGCAAGCATAGCAGAACAAGGATAACGTTTCAGCTTTAATGCTCATGAGTAAACTATTCTGTGAACACTATTTCACCGAATGTAAGACATTCGATTTTAGGTTGTAGAAAATGAGGCTTGTTGCTCAAAAAGTTAAGGATGAATCTTTTAGCCACGATTCTATAAATGTGTTTTTCATGTTTTTGGTGCAAATATTTTTTGTACGAAATTTTCCTCATGTTCCGATTTTCGGTAGGAGAATGTTGACAACTGTTTTCAGTAATTATCGGGACGGTACAGGAATTTTGTTCACATGCCACAATTTTCGGGACCGGGGACAATATTTTTTTTTAATTTTGGGGACGGGAACGGGGACAACGTTTTTTAAAAATTTTAGAGACGGGACCGGGGACAACGTTTTTTAAAAATTTTGGGGACGGGACGGGGACAAGATTTTTGTCCCCATGTCCCGACTTTCGGGACGGGACCGGGGACAACATTTTTATAATTTTTTGGGGACGGGACGAGGACATGGTTTTTGTCACCGTGTCCCGATTGTCGGGACGGGACTGGGGACAAAGGTTTTGAAAAAATATCGGGACGGGACGGGGACGGGACAAGAATTTTGTCCCCAACAGAAGCTCTGGCCAGTATCATGCAGTGCTGCGATCGGGTCAAGTAATTTCAAAACTTGACCATGAACTTGACTTGACCACGAAACTTCAAGTAATTTTTAAGACACAACCTGAACTTGATAACTCGCGTTCGTGTAATTACTTGACTTGTCAAGTTCAAGTAATCAAGTAACTTTTGTAAGACCCGAACTTGATCAAGTAATTAAAGTTCCAAACTTGACTTGAACTTGACTTGACCATGACTTGAACTTGACTTGAACTTGACTTGACCATGACTTGAACTTGACTTGAACTTGATAATTCAAGTTAAGTATCACAAAAAATTAAACATGGCCACAATAACTTGTCGAACTTGCATCGGCAAATTATTTCCTTCAGACTGAAAACAAAAGCGCATTCAGGAAACAATTTTACTACAATTTTTTATTTAAAACCATTCGGGGACATCTTTGAGCGTATACTGAATACAGTAAAAGTCCGATATCATTGACTGTACAATTTATAAAGGAATTTCCTTCATAAAAAACGTTTAAAGCATTGCGTAAATAAACGTTGGGGTCAAACAAATGCATCCCTAATATTGGTACATTCCTTATAAGCTGAGCCCTTATAACGGACTTTCACTGTGTATCTGACGAGTTTTACATGGTGTCAAGTTTTATTTAATGTTCATATACCGTTGGCTAAACTTCCTAACCGGATTTTAAATCCAAATTTTAAATGCCTAAAATGAAAACCGGCTATAGCGCTCCCGCTACAAACTCTAAAGTGAAACCCGGCCATAATTCCCCTGTGCTGTAGAGCATAAACCCCGGTCCGCAGAGAGGATAGGAAGCGGGGAATTATGGCCGGTTTTCACATTTGAGATTTCAGCTTTATAGCCGTTCTTCGTTCTAAACATTTTCAATTATACCCGGTTAGCAAGTTTAGCCGACGATATATACCTATTTGAGTATTACCAGTACTATTAATTTAATATTTCGTAGACTAGTATTTATTTATTTATTAAACGCTTTTTGTAAAGGGCCACTCAAGCTCATTTTATATTGGAATTTGTTTACACAAATGAAACTAATAATTCTAAGCAACAATATAAATTATCAAGATAATTCTTTCATTTCATGGAGAGGTTTCTGAAAAATAACAATGAGCGACGTCTGGTATACAAGACCTTCATGAAACGGACTCTAATTTTGAATTGTGTCCTTTGATTTATGACATGTACAAACAAAATACCCTAAACACGACATGAAATTGGATTATGATTTTGAAATTGCGTCCGTCCTTTATGGCATGCGCAATCTAAAATTACTTGAACTTGACCATGAAATCTCAAGTTCATGGTCAAGTTTTTTCTTTCCATTACTTGACCCTGAACTTGACTTGAGGTTCAAGTAAATTTCCCTTACTTGTACTTGAACCTGACTTGTCTTAAAATGTCATGGTCAAGCCGAGTACGTACTTGAACTTGACCCGAAAGATTCAAGTAAAAAAATTTGCATACTTGAACTTGACCCGAACTTGAACTTGACTTGAAAACTCAAGTATTACTTGAACTTGTCCGCAGCACTGGTATCATGTGTCCCCGTCACGCGCCCTATATATTAACATTACCTTAACCCTGTATACAGTGGTTTTCTCTATAGTGGTCCCCTGTCAATAATGGACCAGGGCTTATGTCCATTCACTACGAAACACATGCTTCGAACTCTGAATACAATGGTCTGCATTAAAAGCCATGTACACATAAAATTTTCGCTCAGAATTTCTATAGATTTCTAAGATTATTCTAGATTACGGTTTCTTAAATAAAGCATATTCCTGTGTCACCACGCACAGTTCAAAAAGACGTTGACTTCCATTTCAAAAAGGTGGAAAATATTAAAATTATTCGAAAATCTCAAAGTGAAATTCGGGTAGGTATAATTGCCAGCAAGCAATGGTTTAATTGAATCTTGGAAGAAGACATTATATTTGTTTAACTTATATTTGTGGAGAATCTTCCTGGGTCAATAATGAAGGATATTTACGATGGTTGGAAGCTATTTCACCTAGTATTCAAAACGAATATTTAAAATTACCATATATATATAGAATAATTATCGTTATATAGAATTTCTTGCTCAACACAACTTGAAAACTTTTAAACGGTCAAAAGTTAGTCATTATCTAAAAAAATGTGGCGGTTTTAATTATGTATATATATTAATATATTTACTCTATATAGTGGTCCATGGCCACTATACTGAGTACAGTGGCCACTGTACATAGTGGTCAAATTTTAGGTTCCCTAGAGAAACCACTATATACAGGTTTTATTGTATTTACAAAGTACAACGACAACGCATGGACCACGGACAGGCATACATTTTTACCAGATTGCAATTATTTATTCATAGCTTAAATTAAATAAGTGCCTTATTACTTACTACAAATAATATGTCATCAGTGGAAACCTCCGACTCCGTAATAACAACAGAAACTATCGGGAGTAATGAACCTTCAAAATAAGATGAAAAGCGAAGTTTGGGATTATTTTGGAATTTCCGCTGATGGGCTGCAAAAAAGTAAACTGCAAATACTGCATGACGTAAGAATTCAATTTAACAATTGAAATCAATAATAAACATACTTAAATATCATATTTGTTGTGTTATAGTGGATGCTTAATCTTGAGAAGGTGCATAATTTAAAGATTTCCTAGATGGTAATTTCATATAATAATTTTATGTAAGGATTAAATTATTTGAAATAATTACTGCGGAAAATATTTGACATTCAGAAATTTTACCGTATTTAGCCGACTATAATCTTACTGGAGATTTGGTCATTCGATTTTTAATTGTCATTTGAAGTTAAATAATAGGTAGAATTTGATAAAAATTAGTGGAAGTTTAAACGACATTTTTATTAAAACAATGATTTTCAGAAAAGATTTGAATAAATATTAATCTGTACCGAAAGAAGTTTTCACTGGTAAAATGTACAAATTGTTTCGGTTATTCGGATAACCGACAAGCGGTTCGGTTATAAAAATCATCCGAACCGATGTATGGCTGTTCGGTTTCGGATTGGAGTATTTTTTTATCCGAACAAAACGGTTCGGTTGCGGTTCGGATTCATGTTTTATCCGAACCGATCTCATGCTTACATGTGCAAGTGCCATTTCCTTCACCTAGCAATTTCCCTTGGTCGTCTTCCGCGTTAATAACTACTTCAAAAATAAATGTTAACGGGCTTATTTGCAGTATGTATGTAATTTCCATGGGCGAAGCCGGTAGCTTTTTTTCCCCGAGCAACCTCGAAGGAAAATGTTAAAGTAGTACTAGGGCGGATGACGACCAAGGAGAATTGCAAGGTGAAGGAAATGGCACTTACAAACGTAACTGTCTAGCCAGAAATTTTGTAATTTGTTAAAAGTTACTTTAACCATGAATAACTTCATCAGTTGTGATATCGCCCGCATGTGTGGATGGCTTTACTGCCAATTATTATTAATACATTATTATTAGCAGAAATCAGGTGCGCAGGAGGTTACTAATTAAATTGGGAGGCAACAACTATTTTTAGAAAGTGAAACTTTCTTATGCACGAGTGTATTCCGTCCGTCCGTCCGTCCGTCCGTCCGTCACTACAAAATCTTGTGGTAGCCATATCTTTACAACGGATTGACGTACGGACATGTGACCTTTACCAAAATATCGACCATACAATCTAGTTGTGCCTTTTGATAAATTCAGTGACCTGGGGTCAAACGTTTGACATCAAAAAATTATTTTCTGGATACTATTATCAAAAAATTCTTGCATTTGCTATTTATTTCCACCGGATTGACATACTACCTTTAACGATAACAATCCAAATCTATTTTCCTGCCTTACTATAAATCTTATTATACAAGTTTCACTTTCCTGCACATGCAAACGAAGTTTGCTCAAATCAGTGCAGTGCACGGATTTTTTCTACTTACATTCAACCGACCCCATTGCTCTTAACTTAACTATTATTGCAACAGTGTCTTTGATGCTTCCAGTGGTGTACATGAATCTACATTGGGAAAGACAACTTACCATGACACGACCCGTGAGGTTCGTCTCTGTTTCCAAAAAATCGGAATTCCAAGTGTGTTTTTTCGTTTAGGATGGCACATTCAGGAAAGTCCGTTCGATAGTTTACTTGCATGGTAGAAACATTACCAATTCGGACAAAGGCAACTCCGGTAAAAATCCCTGGATTTGGAATTGAGAATTGGGGGGCTAAATACTTTTTTGACATAGGTATGCCGTCGTAATTTTCTTTCAGGTCACCAGTCAATTGGGTTGAGATTATCTGTCCAACTGAATACGAATCAGGTACCAATGGAGTAAATGATTGAATAATCAGATACTGAAGTGGGTTCTGAAAGGTCATTTTGATATGCAGCCAACCTAGTAGTACATTTGAGTCATCTTCAATGTCAATGGATTTGTACTTAATGTAATATGGAGTCCATATGTTACCAGGCTCTACATCAACGCACCCTGTAATAAAGTTTAACAATCTTAAGGTCTAATGCAGCAATAAATTATATTTCTATCACAGATTACATTAATACACTTTATCATACGCTAAATGGCTATTGCCTACAGTAGGGTTGGGTGTTACTACATTTTCTGTACAAATTTGAGTTAGTTTTTGATACGCTATGCAGAAATCAAAATTTTGAATTTATGAATTAATTGAACAATACGGGGTTAACCGCAGTGGGTGGGATTTTTTTAAATATCCCTGGATAATCATATCTGAATTTCCCTGCTGAATATTTGTCATTGCAGGGTGGTCCTCTACGATTTCAAAAATTCTTTCTGAAAAAGAGGTCAACGATTTTTAAAATCTTTGACAAAAATAATTTCCCTACAAGATGTCAAATCCCTGTCAAATTAGGTAAAAAAAATCCCTGTTTGGGTAACACATTCCCCTGGAACACGCCAAGAAATTTGAAAATCCTTTAAAAAAGGTTAATATAAATACACAATTAACATATTTATAGCCAAGTTTGTAAAAAAAAATTGAAATCATTATGTACTGTGTCTTAAGGCAAATACCATTGTGGTATCAGTGAAATAAATAATTTCTTTCTCTCATTTAAAAGTAAAAAAATATTTTCCATGTAACTTTAGAACGAAAGGCCTGTTTTGCATTTTTAATGGTTTAAAGTCGATCGGAGACGTCAAATAGTGTACTTCAATATTTTCAATAATGCATTTTGGAAGGGGTTCAAGAGATCAACAACCTTTTGGCATCGTTGCTATCTAAGACCAATCATAGCTACCATTCAATTAGCAAATTCTAAGGGTGTCCTTTACTTGTGATTTTCTTAAAAGTTGGCAAAAAGGTCCATTATATTATGTAAACCTGTGTACAAAAGGGCATGTTGCGTCACAGAATGGTTCACATTGTAGAAATTCATTTGCGTTAAAGTAGACCTTTTTGTTTCCGCAGTGAGCATAACATTAGGGAGTGTGCACATATTACGTTTCAGTTTTGGGGGAGGGAGGGGGTCTTGAAGCTCACGATTTTGTGTATACCAAAGGAGGTGGGTGTAATCTTTCTGATGACGTTTCACCGATTCTCACAAAAATGTAAGGAATAAACCCGGATAATTGTTATACTAGTGTTTTTAGTAACACAATTTTATTGCGATAGACCACTAATACATTTTATAAACATACGCAAGCCGTACATTAGTCCAAATGTCACCAAAAACTCATGGCTTACGCAGGAATGGCTACAAAACCGGTTACGTCAATTTCAGTTGTGCAAATAATTTGTTCTCATGATCCCAGTTGCTATCGCCCTTGGCGATGCTATTTGGACGAAGTTTTAATATCGAAGTTTATCCAGGTTCATGTGCTCTATAAGCAGGATATGTCTAGAGTTCGTATTTGCAACTCGGACGATTCATCTGCCTACTTTGGCGGTTTGTCGCAACATATCATGCTAACTGTCTGGAAATTATCCCGTCTACCATTGCCCCAGCATTCAAGACAACCTTGAAAGCCAAACCTACCATGCATGCAATCACTATGTTAGCAACATTGCATATGAAACCCACAAAAGAGCTGCTCACAGAAATCCGTTAGAAAGCATCTCAAAGAGCATTGTATCTGTTGTTGAAAGTTATCACATGCAATTTTTCACAGCATGTGATTTTTGCTTTGATGACGTTTACAGGGGAGGTGGGGTCAAGGAATAATGACGTTAGGATTACAATAGATGGGGTAGGGTCCAAACATGGTGTGAAAATAAAATGTAATATGTGCACACTTATTTAGTAATAGCAGCATAGGTTGCTGTCAGCCCGACGGGTTGTCCATTCTTGACATTTAAGTTCTTAATATACCTATTTAGCTGATAGTAGTGTTGGCAGAAGATGTAGCAGAACCGTTTCACAAAGGACTTCAACTTTTTACAGGTAATTGTTCTCACGTTAAATGTCATTTAAAATTTCCAAATTGGGGACAACTTGACTTCGAAAAAATTATTTTTAAAAAGCCACAAAGAAATTTTCAGGTGCAGGTGTGTCTTAAAGCAGTACTCAGGGTATGAGCGAACTAGTTTTGGTAGAATTTTGAAAATCTGGAGGGGACACCAAAAAATGTTCGCTTGTTAGTCAAAACCAGTGTACACGCATTAGATCGGAAGTTATTGTAAGAAAATAAGGTATTGGTCTCGCGGTTTATAAGCAAATAATCTTTTTTACCCACATCGGTCGGATAATCGTAACGCTGGGAACCTATCGTATCCACCCCTTTGGTAAGATAAATAATTGATATCCGATCCGTCGGATAAGTTTAGGATCGTTAAATATCCTTTAATTTTATAATACAAAAATATGCAGGAACAATGAAATAATTTATTGAAAAGGCAACGCTAAAATAATTATTGTACTATAACTTGTTTACTAGTAAAAGCCCTGTGCTTCACAGGGGCAAATCGTTTCATATAGCTAGTTGGCAATTCATCATCAAAAAATTCTTGTACAACTCTCCAGCCCACTAAAGTTCTCTCCTAAACTCAATATTTGGCTATACACGTGGAATTTAACTAATCGCTTGATCAATTTAATACCAACATTGTTATTAAATCTTATGTTGTATCAGTGTTTGATGATTCACCCCTTAGTGGATCAGCAGAACGTGCTGATTAAATAGGATTTTTTTGTTATTATAATTTGTGTATAGCTCAGCTGTACCGTAATAATGTAACTAAAGCCTCAGACACTGGACGCACTGATTATTTAAAATATGAAAAATGAAAGGAATTTATATTCGCTCAACACTTTTAACTTTCCTTTAGTTATTTTCCATGATTCCTACAAATCAATCCTTACTACCTAAAAATGATATTTTTAGGGGATATACAAGATCAAATGTATGGATGTTAAGCCTTGTAAATTAAAAATTAGTGAGCAAATAACTTCAGCAATACAAATTATGAGAATTTATCTGACGCTAAATAATTATAAAATATGCTGCATTAAGTACTTTCAAATCCATTCGTTTTTTCCTTTAAGAATCCCACAATTACATATGTGTACAAAGTTCAGTCATTAAAATTCTCCTATCAAATTCTTCAGTGCTGTAACCGAACGTAGTTTTTCTCACTACCGGACTTGATTTAATCCAAATTTACTGATTTATGTCTAATGTAAATTAAATAACGCACAAAAAAATTTTCAGCGAGATATGACCTCAGCTTTCCAAGATACTGACCTCAAGAGGTCAAAGAACGTCGATACCGGTTTCATAGTCTAAACTATGATGAAACTGGCCAAGATTAGAACTAGGGCTTTCACTAGACATATATTAAATGCGTACCGAGTTTGGTTCCAGTTTGTGACACGATGACCCAGCTGTGACCTCCGAGGTCAATACCTTACCCATACCGGATTTGATGCCTAAAAATCATCCGAATAGCCCGCCAATAGTGTAATATTGTAGAATGTATGAGTGAAATAGTGTAGGGTAACTCAGTGGTAGAGAGTAGTAAAGATATGTCAAGTTATGTCAAGAGCTAGATCAGGAATGACCTCCCTTAATTTATTCAACAGAATAGATGGTAGCAGTGATGGGTAACCGACAATTTGGGTTTACGTTAACTACTCAAACGTTAATTGCAGTCTAAATTCGGTTTTCATTTTCGTTATTGGTTTTTTAAGAATTCGGTTATGGCTATAAACGGTTAACAGCAGGATTCAATAGCGTTAATCGGTTAATATTAACAACAATGAATACGGTTTATGAAAAGAATTTTTCAGAATTTTTTCACTGTAATCTAAAGCTTCCTTAAGCATGGTTAATAGTTATTACCATTAGTATTGCTTTTATTAATTCCTGAAAAGTCTTCGTAACGTCTGTATCCAGCAAACAATAATATGACTTCATGTGAGCAGTTTCAGAATAATAAGTTGTAGGTAAATAGGAAATATAGTCGACCCATTTCCAATCAAACATAAAATGGCAACTTGTTCGAAATAAAGTAATTATTGTTTACAATTTTAAACTGGAAATTTCCTGTCAAATTAATCGCACAGAATTTTAAAAAGTAAAATGAAATCTAACACGGAGATATGGAAAAGTTTCTATTGGTTTACAGTTGGATGTTTGTATAACATAACCAAAAATACATTTAGATAATTTATCTTTTTCGCGAATGTTATACTGACTTGCACTAAACAGTTGTGATATCCTAAAAGGTGATTCACATCCGTCGGCAGTGTACACGCGCGTAGTGCAGTAACTTTACAAATAACTCTCAGCTCACCGAAACATATTTAGATGCGTATAATTAGCTGAATATAGTATTTATTTTCTTAACACGTTTGGCTATTATGCACATGATGAAAGCGCAAATTTCTAACAAAAATCTGTATACATGTTTAACGATTGCATGAAAGAGTGGTGGATTGATAAAATAACTTTTACCCTGGCCCTAACCCTCAAAATACATTTGTGGGCCTTTACACATGCAATCTGAGGGTCTTAGTCAACATTTTTTTACCCTGGCCGGGCCAGCGTGGGCCACCCCGTAAATCCACCACAAAACGATTTTTGTATTTGAGAAACTTACATCTTATTGTAAGAGATGACAGTAAATTGTAAAAGTGACCAGGAATTTCAATAACGGATAATAACGTTATTGTGATTCCGTTTTTGTTATTTGCTGTCCAGAGGTTTTGGTTTACGTTAAGTTTTTGTTAATCAAGTGGAATATGTTAAACGTTATTTCTCATTAACAGTTACTAGAATTTTAACGTTATTCATTAACGTTAATCAATAACGTTACTGTGAGGATGGAAAAAAATCAACCCGATGACAGAATTACGAAGGCAAGGAAAAGTTGGAAAAATAGAAGGAAGAAATAAATAAGGGGAGAGTCCCTCACTGTAAAATAGGGTGGAACAAGTCTCCAAGGAAGTACTTAACTTATTCCTGGAGCAGATAAAATTTTATTATTGCGGGGTGCGAACGGATGATGTGTCTCTATCCCGTCCGCACTCCCGAATTTCATGTATAAATACGGGACTGATCCAATGTTAAGGGGCAGTCGAGGAATGTTCGAGCTTGCAATAAGAAGCTGGTTCCTGGTATACAAAAGAGACCCGACTGACTGAGTTACAAAAGAACTCATCCAGATTTCATACAAGGAAATCTGGAACCCTGATAGAGTTACAAAAAAACTCCCTTCTGATCTGAACAAGAGGTCGGCGAGGGCAACTGGACAGTACCCACAATAACATGTGAGTATAAAAATAAAGGTGTATGCTTGCTGAACCATGCTTTAACCCAACAAACTAAATATTTCGGCATAAAATTTTGGTGCCGAAACCCGGGACCGCAAAATACCGGTCACCCCGGAGAAAAAAATGGTTTTTGCCTGTTTTTTGCCTATATGCGAAATGTTGAGGGCGACTGATCTCTAACCTGACCAAAAGCAGGGAGTAATTGAACTTAACGCCACGGAACCCTTTGGGATGATAATCACAGCTGAGAAGGAAACAAACTGCATTGTATGGCATAATTAGAGTTTAATTTTCCTATGACCCCTGCCACCACACACCCAGCTCCTTCATCCCAACATCCTATAAAACCCGTTGCTGGTAAAAATTAGACCCCATAGTTAGAGTTGATCCGCTTGTGTTTTTCCTATAAATTCTTTGATATACTGGGCTGTGGCAACTAAGACACATTAGGCAAGCTTAAGAAAGATATGACACAGTATAAGGAAATAAAGGGCTGTGAGTAATAATTAAAGTCCGCAAAGGGTATCACACACGAAAAATGGCGGATGACGATGACGAGCCACCCGCTCCACCAAAGGTGGTGCGGTACGCAATCACCGCTCCCAAGTATTCCGGTATCAGGGGATCAGATCCGGGAAGCCATGTCTCAGCATTTAAAATTGCCTCAGAAGCCAATGCGTGGGACGAGGCCATGTCATTACTACAGTTTCCTAGTACACTAACAGGGTATGCACTCTCGTGGTACGCGTCCGCTAAGGGGCGTAGACAGAGAGAACGTAACCCATTCAACTGGCGCACACTAGTTGACGAATTTATTGCTAATAGCACTCAGGGAATTTATTATGGAGATGATGAATTCAGCCTGGTGGAACGAACCCAAAAGGAAGGGGAGTCTGGACAAGCATACTTTTATGTCACGGACCAGCTGGCTGACAGGGCCGACGACGACATGTCTGACGAGAGACGAATAAGGTATATCAAGCGCGGGTTGCTGCCTGCGTACTTCAAGCAGGCCAATCCGGCTAGATGTGACACAATGAAAGAGCTCCTTCAGCTCCTGCAAGGTATAGATGAGTCCATAGAAAGGGACAAGCGCCAAAGGATAATAAAACAAGTGGACGACGAACCTGTGTATAGAGCCCGCCAATGCCGGACGCAGGGGGCCGGGTTCGCTGAAAAGGCCCTACAAATTATTGAGGAGCGTCTGAAGAAAATGGAAGTGGGCAAGGGATCAATCAATAGTGACAAGAAGCAGACAGATGAATCTAGTTATGGAAAGAATTTGACTGCTTGAGTCGATGACATATGATAAAAAGAAGGAAGCCCTAACGGTCGAGGAACGACTAGAGGCTTTGGAATCGAGGATTAATAATGCCCGAAGTGACGATTTTGTTCCATGGTGTAGAAATGATAGAGACGTAAGGTTCCAGGGACCCCAGGTAGGGGAACCCAGTAGCGAGAATCCATTGAATCAAAACAGAAGTGAAAGGTCTGGGAACGGCGCATGTTTCATTTGCGGGAGACGTGGCCACTATGCTAGGGAATGTTGGCAGAATGACCAAACAAATACTCTGGCGAATGCGACATATAAGTAACTGTATACGACAAGTCAACTGCGAGGCTGTCGAGAAATTGGTGTGAGGTCGCCAAGAATGGTTTGAGGACCGCTGAGAGACAACGAGACGCTCTGGAAGTGAGGTACGTGAAAGCTTCACCAGGGGGACAAAGTGCTATTGCCGAGGCAAGTGTCAACAGGGAATACAAGCATAAGTATCTGGGCAGGTTTAAGGGTGGTACCGATAAGTCATACGGAAGGGTTACCAAGGTGAATCAACTATCGCAGCACACGGAATAAGAAGGGGATGTCGGGAAAACATTCGCGGGAAATATCTCCTATGAAAAGGTTGCCCGACAAAGAAGACAACCACAAATCAACACTGAGGCTGATCAATCCAGAGTCATAGAACTGGGCTAGAATATAATTCACTGACGTGTTTTGGGGACCAAAACGTTAGAGTAATGGAGTAATGTGAGGATGGAGAAAAATCAACCCGATGACAGAATTACGAAGGCAAGGAAAAGTTGGAAAAATAGAAGGAAGAAATAAATAAGGGGAGAGTCCCTCACTGTAAAATAGGGTGGAACAAGTCTCCAAGGAAGTACTTAACTTATTCCTGGAGCAGATAAAATTTTATTATTGCGGGGTGCGAACGGATGATGTGTCTCTATCCCGTCCGCACTCCCGAATTTCATGTATAAATACGGGACTGATCCAATGTTAAGGGGGCAGTCGAGGAACGTTCGAGCTTGCAATAAGAAGCTGGTTCCTGGTCTACAAAAGAGACCCGACTGACTGAGTTACAAAAGAACTCATCCAGATTTCATACAAGGAAATCTGGAACCCTGATAGAGTTACAAAAAAACTCCCTTCTGATCTGAACAAGAGGTCGGCGAGGGCAACTGGGCAGTACCCACAATAACATGTGAGTATAAAAATAAAGGTGTATGCTTGCTGAACCATGCTTTAACCCAACAAACTGAATATTTCGGCGTAACATTACCCATCACTGGATGGTAGTCGTTTAGTTAGGTAAGCATCGTGTAATAAGCATTGGTCAATATCTTTTGTAATATTACAAATTCACTATTTCTGGAACTAGTAATAATTGTTTGACTCAATAATAACAACTATGGTTATTCTAATAATGTCGTAACACGTCCTGTTTGTGACACGATGACCCAGCTGTGACCTCCGAGGTCAATACCTTACCCATACCGGATTTGATGCCTAAAAATCATTCTAATAGCCCGCCAATAGACTAGAACTTTTAGTTCTAGCTCAGATAAGTTGCCTCCGAGGTCAATATCACACCCATACCGGATTTGGTGAAAAAAACATTTTTCTATTTCCCAGGAACTGGGCAGTCCGGAGCTTTAAATAACGATGTTATGCGTTTTATGATGCTCGGAAGTGTACACAGCCATTAGGGTTTCCAATTATAATGACTGCGGATATATACATATGTATATATACGCAGATTGGTCATTCCCTTTATATTCGTGGTAATTTTTTAGCTGTACTGATGGGGTACCGATCCTATTATATTCAATAAAACCTAAATAGCTATAAACGTGAAATTAGCAGAAATGGAATTATAATTCAGATTCCTAATGAACCATTTATAGATACCAGTGAGGACTGTTGGTTCTAACTTCATTACTGTTTATATTACTTTCTACTACTTTATTCTAAAACACAATGAATTTCTCTTTAAACATTGTATTTCTGGGTAGAGGTAGTGATGTCTAGCAGTTAACAAAAATTTAGAGAGTACAGTAGAGGTAGAGAGCGAAAATAACTTTAACACATAATACAATAAAATAATAGCTAGCAAGTCAGCTAAACAAAATAGCTGTAGAGGTCGTCTATTCTATCCAAAACCGCTGGTAGAGTGGACTGTGATAGTGGCGGTAACCGTGGAAAAATACAATAGAATATAGCTTGCTGAAATGCACATCACTGCTGTTGTGAGAAAATAAATTGATTTCACAAATTTTCAGTTACCAAACGTTCTAGCCTATTTGCGGGCAATTAGAATGATTTTTAGGCACCCGATCCGGTATCGGTGTGATATTGACCTCGGAGGTCACAGCTGGGTCATCGTGTCAACAACTGGAACCAATCTTGACAGCCAACTTATCTGGCCTTAAACTAAAAGTTCTAGTCTATTTACCGGCAATTCGAATGATTTTTATTACCCATTATACTTTTTTATTTTGATATTAAGTAGATATATTTAATGGCAAGTTAAATTGTCCAACTCAATTTAAATCAACTTCAAGTCAATTTCAATTCAACTTCAATTTGTAAAAATATGAAAAATTGAAATTGCCAACTTCAAATAATGATGCTATAAGCTTGTGTCCGGTAATTGACTGTCAATTAAAAAATTGATTTCCAATTGGTCAAATACAACTATCAGGCCGAAATTGAGTTGAAAATTAAATTTCAAGTACAACTTCAAGTTCAAATAACGTGATAACTTGAGTTGTGAGGAGTCCTAATATGCAGGAACAATGAAATTATTTATCGAAAATAATTATTGTACTATAACTTGTTTATTACTTTTAAGTGCGGAAAAGCAACTTTACTTGTAAGCTTGTTTGCTGCTAAGCTTTTGAAAAATTGCTTGAATACTTCCCAAAATGCAACTATACATATGTACTTACTTCATTAACTTTCAAAATACGTATTTGGAAGAAATTTTAAAATCAAGGCAATGCGAGACCAAGACTGATCTTGTTGAATTTAATTGTCGTTGTAAACCTTAAGATATCTTCCACATTTCCAAACAATCAACATTTTTTGGGACGATCGCGAAACATTTTCCCCCTTGGATACATAAATACTAAAAAACATTAATTTGTTTGCTCAAAAATTTTGATTAATTGAAAGTTTGAAAGATCATGGCAATATTCTGTTACCTATTGCAATTTTCTTGGGTCTTTCTTACACCGATATTTATACAAATATTTATTCCAAAAAGGAACGACAAAAATGCAAGGAAATTAAGCCAAAATGGAAGTCGAAAAGATTATCATGTCTACGAATTGACGTAGGCCCCAAAAGTACCAACCGCAAGTGAAAAAATAATTGCAGGATTATTAAGGATAAAGTTTCAATGGAAGATAACTTTCTTACCCGGTAAGAAAATCAAAAGTATCCTAAACCGAATCAAGGGCAAAGAAGAAAACGACTCATGTCATACAGGATTCCATGCAATTTATGTAACAAACTTTATTACCGTGAGACTTATCGTCCTTTACATACACGTTTGAAAGAACACATAGACCATATTCGATTGAAGAACCGTGAAAAATCAGCAGTTGCTCGACATATTTTCAACAATAGAAAGTATTCCATCGATTGAGACAGCGCCAAGTCAATTATAAAAGAATCTAAACAATTATTATTGAGGAAAACTACGGAAGGATTAATAATTCAACAATCAGACAAGAAATTGATGAACGATGGTTTTTTATTACAAGAAAATTATAACTACTAATTTAAAAAAATGCATTCAACTTGGATTTTTTAAAAATGTGCAAATGTACCTATCACTTGCTTGTTTCAAAATCATTATATGTAGGGTATGTCGATTGAAAATGCCCTGCAGTATTTGCCCGCCCAGCTGAAAATGCCCAAAATGCCTGCCCGCATGCCCAAAAACTGGGCATGTGGGCAGCTTTTGAAAATGCCCTGATTTTGGGCATTTTGGGCATTTTGGGCAGGGCAAGCTGGGCATTTTCATGGCACCAAAATTGGGTTACTAGCATATATTCAGAATATCCCTCCAAATGCATGAAAGCCCAGCCAAGGGTAAGTTACAAATGTGAATATCTGGTAATTCGCTTCTTCGCGTATATATTAATGGCAAAAACAGTCAAATCAATTTAATTTCATTGACATTAGGTGATATCATTTATTTATTCTACGAAAATAAATTTCTTTGTAAACAATAATATGAAATAAATTTTCATATGCGTTACTGACGGGCGGGCAGAAGTACTATTTTCTTTTGAAATACGAACACCTAAAGTAAAAATCTGATGGTAATGGATCAATCAAAATTTAAATGGTTGATGTCTCTGAATTCATACTTCTTTTATTCTACATCACTATTGTCTGCAGTTTGCAACGATCAGCCAAAAATGGCTCGAGTAGAAACCAATATACATCCTCCATACGGGTCCCCCAAATATTGTTGTTGGTAGTTTTATAGTGTATAAAGCAATTACCGTATGGGTTCAAACTTTAACCGAAAAGACATTTCTGATCACATTAATATACATACATGCATAGGGGTATGTATGTGAATATTCCCAGGATGTTGGAGGTTCATTTTACATCGTCTTCAGTTTGGAAAAATAGTTCCTAGAATATTTTAATTTATAGCCGTATCGTGTACTGTTCAGGTGTTTCACAAATTGTAATGTTCAATATGACCTATTAATGTCCAAACGTATTTCATCACCTGTTTATGTTCGTATATATTTTGAATTTACATTTTTTGGCTTCTGTATGTAGCTATGGTTCCTTTTCCGCTCATTCCAATGTTCAAATGTACAGTAGCCTCCGTTATTTGACTAATCGCTAACCACCACTCTTGGAAGGCTTTATTTGGACCGTACTGACTGACTTGTTTGTCGAGACTCTGCCTTCCTTATTCAAATCTGAAAACTCGCGTCCTGGAGAGAGATTATTGCACATCGAACCGACCAGATTGTGACTGGTAGAACCGACCTGATTTAACTGAAGGTTACAGGTGAGAACAACTCACAGACCACAGCTCTCAGAGTCATAATTTGGCCATATAAAAACTCAGTTCTTAGTGTGAAAATCAATTACTTACGTTTAAAATATTACAGACTGTGACCTGCCAGTTCTATCTCCAGTTCCAGGGATTTCTCAAGTCTACTGTGTGCTGTACTATTGCAACAATCAGAAATTGCTTTCCTTTTATTTAATAATTAGATTTTTTTGAGTAATTAAAGTCAGCTGCTTTCAAAGTAACAAAATATCCAAAATTTAACATTCAGTACGCTTTTGCTTACTTCATTATTTACTTCAGCGATCTCTGAGTTCCATGTGCCTGCTTAATTAGCATTAGAGCTTGACATTACCAACTCTTACAGTTTTGTGTACAACATTTTATGGTCCTTTGAACCGGATTCGATTAAGTACAAGCCAGCTCCGAGTGGAATTTGTTCGCGTGTTGAGCGTTTAGGTGCTACTTGGTGTTGGTGTAAGTTAATCAGAATCAAGTCAAAAGTGCAAAGTAAACTGTTACAGTGCCATGGCTGATGTCAAGTCGTTGAAATCACTCCGAAAAGTCATCAAGACTCATCTGAGTAATCTTCGTAAGCAGGTTGATGCTTACCACCCCGACACAGTAACGAGGGGATTGGCTGAGTACCATCTGGAGAAAATTAATCGCCACGAAACAGAACTCTCAGAAAATTTTAACAAAATCGTACTTTTAATTCAAGACAATAAATTTGACGACCACTCTGCCTATTATGAGGAAGTAGAGAAGAATATTGGAGAGATGAAACAAGTAATTAATGACTTTCTATCAAGGGCGCAGAGTGTCAACCAACCTCAAATAGGAATTCCTCAAGCTCCCCCACAACAAACCTACGAATCATCCGTTCGGCTTCCTCCAATTGAACTCAAGACATTTTCCGGGGATCTACAAGAATGGTTGAGTTTTTATGACTTATTTAAAGCTAATATTCATGCTAATAAGAAACTTGAAGATGTTCAGAAGTTACAGTACCTAAAATCAAGTGTGAAAGGTGAGGCGGAGAAACTCCTTAGCACTGTTCAAGTCATAGGAACTAATTACTCAACTGCACTTCAAATCCTTGAAGAACGGTATCAAAACCAGTGCTCGGCACGGGTATGGGTAATACTTGGGTAAACGGGTACGGGTATGGGTACTACTCGGGTACCGATTTTATGTACCCGAACAATTCTGGGTACTACCCGGGTACACTTTGGTCGCCTCAAAATTTCGGGTACGGATACGGGTATGGGTATGGGTACAAGTATTTCGAAATGGGTATATACCCACTGGGTACGGGTATATTAGAGTCATTTACTCGTACCCGCGACCATTGTACCCGAGTATGTGGATAAGTTAAGAATTGAGACATTTTGATGAATTTTATGACATCATGCTCGTACATTGGAAACTTTTGTCGGTATTTTTAGTGTTTCTGAATGCACAGAAGTAGCTTATTGTTCATACCCTTTTAACCTTACAACACACAGTAAATGTATTTCGGACTGTGTAGCTAAAATATATGCTTTTAGGGAAATGTCTTAGGAAGTATAAATAAATAAACAAACGAGGAATAGTGACGAAATAGAAGTTCACAACAGGGTGTCTTCATAATCTAGTATTTTGTCACTAAATTACAAAAAGAGTGTTTGACAAACGTACATGATACTTCATTAGCCACAATGAATATAATTTACAAATTGGAGTTCCGATGAGTTATATGACTAGTTATTTTGTGTTATTGGTAGTTGATTAGGAGAAGGCGGATATTTCTAACAAGCTATTAATAAGTTATTTGTAGACAGAGCTACTGAGATGAGAAAATTAGTGGAAAAGGCCGAATAAATCAAGAAGTGAAAAATCGAGTTGCCAAGTCCCAAGCAAAAACTGCATGTTAATTATCTCTATGTACAAAAATGCATGTACATTTAGGCCCAGTACCATAAAGCACTTCGCCCATCAGCCCATAAACAATTAAAAAGGGGAAAAGATTTGGCTTCCCTACTTTTTAGTAGTGTCTTCCAGATTTTTCAAAACTAGTTCCATACTTGTAGCTCAAAACCATGCAGCGGTCAAGAAAGTAACGCAAGAACTTTGCTTTGCTATTTTGCTTACAGGGTTGCTGCTTCTGTTTTACATGATTCTTTTGAAATAATTTAAATTTAGAAAACGCTTGATTTCTTTATCTGTATGTATCATCTGTAACATGTCCACAATTATTAGGGACCTGCTTGGTAATTGAAAGTCCTTGAAATTTTACAAATGCAGCAGAGGGTATTTTACTTTTTAAAATTCAATAAAAAACTAAACCTTTAGAAGCATTCTTTTAGCTAAAATATCTTGACACATTTTTAGAAGCAAGTGGATAATATTGGGAAATGGAATATTTATTTTACCTCTTCTCCTATGCTGATGATGGAAATGTTCTACAACTTGTAAATACTTAATGCATGTGGGGCATACTAAAAGACGTGATTCTATGTAGTAATACAGTTTACTTTAAAGATCTTCACCTACTCCATTCCACTTTTGATTTTTAAACGATTCTGTGGGTAATATTTTGATGGATCTGCAAGTATGCAAGTTGATTTTATTTCTAATCAAAAACGCTTCCAGTTTTTCATCCTTCGATGAAAATATACAATATGAAAAACCGCTCTAGCTAGTTAAAATTACACACTAAGGTGACAGACACTATTGCATTTAAACAAATGGGGATAACGTACCCGGGTATGAGTACGGGTACGACACTGAGATACCCGAGTATGGGTACAATTTTCGAGTATTTTTCGGGTACGGGTACAATGCGGGTACAGATACATCGTTTGAAATTACATTGCGGGTACGGGTATGAAATATTTGTACCCGGATACTCGGGTATGGGTACGGGTATAGATACCAGATATTGCAATACCCGCATTTCGGGTACGGATACGGGTACGGGTACTGATTTTTCGTACCCGTGCCGAGCACTGATCAAAACGAACGAGAAATTGTGTTCGATCACATAAAGAGACTTGTGACTCAACCCAAAGTAAATGCAGATTCCGCCAAATCACTCCGAGACCTAGTGGACACCACCAGCCAATGCATAGGGTCTTTGAGTGCGTTGAACAGAAACCCAGAGAACTGGAACGACATCATTGTTTACCTCATGCTTCAAAAACTAGATGCGGACACGAGAAGGTTATGGGAAATTTCTTTGGACGATAAAAAGGTACCGACTTTTGACAAATTATCAAAATTTCTCATCCAACATGCTCAAGCGTTAAACACTATCCAACTTACCATATCCAAACCATCATCCTCAAACCGACCCAACCTACGAGGTCAAGATGACAAGGCCAGACCAAAATCCTACCACACATCTACGTCAAACAAGACCAGAAAATGTCGAATTTGTCAGTCTGATCATTCTTCCTTTCAATGTGATACATATATGAAACTCAGTGTTCAAGATCGGCAGGAACTCATCCAGAAGAAGTCTTTGTGCTACAATTGTCTGGGGTCAAATCATTCTAGCAAAGACTGCAAAGCTGGGGGATGTACTTTATGTAAAAAGCGCCATCATACCTCACTACATGACAGAGTCTTTGTCAAAGAAACGACCAGTGCAATGGTCAGCACCTCATCTCAGGTTACTAATGAGTCATTTCCCCAGGTCATTCTCAGTACAGCTCAAGTTAGGGTCAAAGATATTTTTGGCCGCTATCAAAAGTGTCGTGTGTTCATAGACTCCGGGTCCCAGGCAAATTTTATTTCTGATTCATGCGTCAAGAGACTATTACTCAATAAACATAAAGTGAACATTTCAGTTTCCGGACTTGGAACCTCCCCAGTTGCAGATGCTCGTCACTGTGTAGATCTTACAATAAGTTCTCATTTCAATGGTGAATTTGAATTAAAAACTAATGCTCTTGTTATCAACAAAGTTACAGGAACTATGCCGTCTCTTGCATTCGACACTTCTAGTTGGGATCATCTCCAAGGTTTGACCTTAGCTGACCCACAATTCAACATTCCTACTGGAGTGGACATCCTCCTGAGTGCTGCTGTATTGGCTGAAATTATGCTAAGTAATTGCTGCCGTGGCCCTAAGGACGCTCCCATTGCTATGCAATCGCAATTTGGCTGGCTAATTTTTGGCAGCATAGGTACCCACAGTAAGACAAACATTTATACAAATACCATACAAATTAGTCTGGAATAGAACATGCGACGATTCTGGGCGTTGGAGGAAATTCCTAATAAGAAAGTTTTAACCAGTGATGGGTAACGTTATTTAGTAACGTTAATGAATAACGTTATTGTCGATAAAATCCTAGTAACGGTTAATGAGAAATAACGTTTAACATATTCCACTTGATTAACAAAAACTTAACGTAAACCGAAACCTCTTGACAGCAAATAACATAAACCGAATCACAATAACGTCATTATCCGTGATTGAAAATCCTGGCCGCTTTTACAATTTACTGCCATCTCTTACAATTAGACGTAAGTTCTCAACGTAAGTTTCTCGAATACAAAAATCGTTTCATGGAATAGTATAACATTAATACTGATTTGCTTTAGAAATTTGCGTTTATTTGGTCATGTGCATAGTAGTCAAACGTGCTAAAGTATATAATATTTAGCTGATTATAAGCATCAAAATATATTTCGGTCACTTGAGTCTTTTGTAAAGTTACTGAACTACGTGCATTTACACTGCCGGCAGATGTGAAGCACCTTCTAGGATATCACAACTTCTCAATGTAAGACAGTATATCTCATTATAACATTCGCGAAAAAGATAAATTATCTAAATGCATTTTTGCTAATCACACACAAACATCCAATTGCAAAAAATAGAAACTTCCATACTTCCATGTTAGATTTCATTTTACTTTTTTAAAATTAATAGCGATTAATTTGACAAGAAATCGCCGGTTACAAATTATAACCCACAATTACTTCATTTTGATTTTGGAACAAGTTGCCATTTTACGTTTGATCGGAAATGGGTGTAGACTATTTTTACTGGTTACCTACAATTTATTTATTCTCAAGCTACTTGCATGAAATCAAAATATTGTTTGGTTGAAGCAAACGTTACGAAGACTTCAAGAATAAAAGCAATACTAGTGCTAATAATTATAACTATTAACCATGATTAATGAAGCTTTAGAATACAGTGAAAAATTCAAAATAAATATTTTCATGAACCATATTCATTATTGTTAATATTATTAACCGATCAACGCTATTGAATCCAGCTGCTAACCGTTTATAAACATAACCGAATTCTTAAAAAAACCAATAACGAAAACGAAACCCGAATTCAAACTATCATTAACTTTTGAGCAGTTAACGTAAACCCAAATTTTCGGTTAAACATCACTGATTCTAACCTTGGAAGAGAAGACCTGCCTTGATCAGTATGCTAATATATATAGAAGAGACGCTGAAGGTCGGTTCGTGGTCAGCTTACCGTTGCGTGAATCAATCACATTAGGCAATTCAAAAACAGCAGCTATGAAACGGTTCCAATTTCTAGAACGAAAACTCTCAAATAATCATGACCTAAATGAACAATATTCTAAGTGTATGCAGGAGTACATTGACCTCGGACACATGAAGCTGGTACCTGAAGATGAGCTAAACCTACCCGACAGTGAAACCTACTATCTACCACACCATGCCGTTTTGAAAGAGTCCAGCACTTCTACCAATCTTCGAGTAGTATTCGATGCCTCTGCCAAAACCTCATCTGGGTACTCTTTGAATGACAAAATGCTAATTGGTCCTGTTGTTCAAAATGACTTGTACTCTATTCTATTTCCGACGGTGGATTTTTGCTTAAGTTGGGGATATCGTGAAAATGTACCGTCATATTCTGCATAATCCGTCCGATTCAAATTATTTACGTGTACTGTGGAGGGCAACTGCTACTCAACCTATCCAAGTCTATAAAATGCTCAGAGTGACCTTCAGCACTGCAGCCGCTCCTTTTCTAGCTACAAATACATTAACTCAACTTGCCAGTGATAATGCTAATTTTTTTCCTCAAGCCTCCCAGGTTCTCAAGGAGGACTCCTACGTGGATGACATTGTAACAGGGGAAAATACAGAAGAGCGATTACTGAGCTTACAATCAGATCTTAACAAAATCACGAAAAGTGGAGGATTCGAACTCTGTAAATGGGTAGCCTACAGGGATCATGTTATGAACTCCATTCCGAAGGAAGTACGTGGAACCTTAGATCCCCTTTGCCTTGATGTTGACAACTCGGTCAAAACACTGGGAATCCAATGGCATCCTGCAGTGGACAACTTTGGTTTCAAGGTCCAGGTAATCAATGTGAATAAGAGTTTTACTAAACGTGAAGTTTTGTCGGATACAACCAAGCTGTTTGACCTCTTGGGGATGCTGAGCCCTGTAACCATTTACCCAAAACTATTTTTGAAAGCACTGTGGAAATTAGAACTTGGTTGGGATGAGAGCATTCCAGAAGAGATCGCATTTGGTTGGAAACACTACCGTGAAACGCTTCCCAGATTGGAACAAATTCAAATCCCTAGATGTGTCATTGTACCTAATGTGATTAATTTACAGCTCCATGGGTTTTCCTACGCTGCTGCAGTGTATATACGATCGGTGACAGTGGAAAAATTGAGGTACATTTGTTAACTTCTAAGACTAAAGTCGCCCCTTTAAAAAACGTGTCATTGCCTCGCCTTGAGCTGTGTGGTGCGGTATTACTTGCAAAATTAATGTCTAATGTGCATCAAGCACTCGCTTTGAATTTTAATGAACTGCATTGTTGGTCGGATTCGACTATAGTTTTAGCATGGATCAATTCAGCTTCGTACAAATGGAAGCCTTTTGTAGCTAATCGCATTACAGAGATTCACGAATGTCGACCTGTTCCTAAATGGCATCATATTAATGGCAAAGGCAACCCGGCTGACCTGCCTTCAAGAGGCATCTCCCCTCCTGACCTCCAAGGAAACAATCTTTGGTGGCACGGTCCGGCTCTGTTACACGCTACTTATCACGCTAAAGATATCGACCAATCCCAGGTACCACCTGAAGCTCTTGTTGAACAACGTAAATTAAAGGTACAATCACATGTGTGTGCTACTGACTTCAATTACATGCAAAGTTACTCCTCATTAACTATGTTGAAACGTGTTACCGCATATCTATTTAGATACTATAATTATTTTAAGCTCAAAATCAGACCATGTGGAAGTTTAACTGTTTGTTCGTTTAGTTAAACTGGTGCAGTGTTCAGTGTTTACAGAAGAGATACAATGTCTTCAAAAGGGTCAGCCAGTTCCGAGAAAGTCAAAACTATTATCACTGAACCCGTTCCTGGATACTGACGACTGCGTTCGCGTTGGAGGAAGAATTGCTAAAGCCTCACATCTACCCTATGAAACAAGACATCAACTCATTCTTCCGAGCAACCACCATCTCACCACACTAATTGTAAGGCACTTCCATGATGTACATTTCCACGCTGGGCCTCAACTTTTGTCTCAAACACTGCAACAACATTATTGGATAATTAATACCAGTAGACAATTAATCAAATAATTCGGAAATGTAAACGATGCGCTATCCTTCGTGCTACAACAGCCCATCAATTAATGGGCAACCTTCCAAAAGCTCGTATTACACCTAAGGCTTTTAGCAGTTGTGGGGTCGACTACGCTGGTCCGTACCTTTTAAGACCCATGAAAGGAAGAAGTCCAAAATTATTCAAGGCTTACGTTGCTCTCTTCATATGCTTCTCTACCAGAGCCATCCATTTAGAGTTGGTAGCCGACATGACAACTGACTCTTTTCTAGCAGCACTCGAGCAGCAGAAGATTCGTGTCCCGTCGCAGTAAGCCAACTGAAATGTACAGTGACTGCGGCTCGAACTCTATCGGTGCAGATAAAGAATTAAGAGAATTCCTCCGCTTCGTGAATTCAACTGATAGCAGCAATCTCATTGACAGAGACCTCACCAATCAAGGAATAAAATGGCATTTTAACCCTCCAGGCGCTCCTCACATGGGAGTATTTTGAATTTACATTTTTTGGCTTCTGTATGTAGCTATGGTTCCTTTTCCGCTCATTCCAATGTTCAAATGTACAGTAGCCTCCGTTATTTGACTAATCGCTAACCACCACTCTTGGAAGGCTTTATTTGGACCGTACTGACTGACTTGTTTGTCGAGACTCTGCCTTCCTTATTCAAATCTGAAAACTCGCGTCCTGGAGAGAGATTATTGCACATCGAACCGACCAGATTGTGACTGGTCGAACCGACCTGATTCAACTGAAGGTTACAGGTGAGAACAACTCACAGACCACAGCTCTCAGAGTCATAATTTGGCCATACAAAAACTCAGTTCTTAGTGTGAAAATCAATTACTTACGTTTAAAATATTACAGACTGTGACCTGCCAGTTCTATCTCCAGTTCCAGGGATTTCTCAAGTCTACTGTGTGCTGTACTATTGCAACAATCAGAAATTGCTTTCCTTTTATTTAATAATTAGATTTTTTTGAGTAATTAAAGTCAGCTGCTTTCAAAGTAACAAAATATCCAAAATTTAACATTCAGTACGCTTTTGCTTACTTCATTATTTACTTCAGCGATCTCTGAGTTCCATGTGCCTGCTTAATTAGCATTAGAGCTTGACATTACCAACTCTTACAGTTTTGTGCACAACATCACCGGTTGAATTAACTTCGTCAAAATAATGACATACAGAATAAAATTTTCAAGATAATTTCGAACGCTTTTTCTCCAAAATTACAAAGAAATTCATTGTCAAATTGTTTAGATTGTTCTATTATATTCCACGATTCTGCCCAAAATGCCGGGCATTTTCAAATCGACATACCCTAATTATATGACAACGAATCGGTGGTACACGGAAGGACCCTGTGGAATTACAACTCGGTTGACACACAGCTATTCTTGTTAAATCTTCTAAGAAAATTATATCTATTTTAGGATTTGTAGAGGTTCTCAAATGAAGTATTTTGCTTGCGTTGTCGTACAACGAATGAATGTATTGGGAAGGAAACCTCGGAAGTTAAATCGCGTTCCACCCGGTTGGAAATGCCATCTACTATCCTTGGAGGCAACTTATCGGGAGTAATTTGTCGGTTATTATAATTGTACAGGGTTGGAAAAAACACGCTTTTATCAATAAAGGCCAATCCAGTGGCAAGAAATGGTAACAACCGGTTTTTATTTGATGTGGAGTTTATTGGCCAAAATATAATAAACGCCAGTACTATCCAATTAAATAATCTAATGTCCAGGCCAGTGGTTGACATTGGATTTTACCGGCATCTTTTGGCTTGTAGTAATAATTGGTAACAATTATGTCCGAACACGCCACGTGCTCCAAAAAATTAAAACTCCGTTTCTGTTACGTCCGCACCTACTTACTCCTTATATAAACACGATTTTCGGAATCTGAAATCATTTTCGAAATAGACCGACATGAAAGTCGGCAGGGATGTTCGAGAAAGCATACGGCTGATGAGCCCTTGCAAATAATGATAGATGGGTAGCCGGATCGCGGAATTATTAGGTTAACGAAACATCAACACATCGAAGCTGATGTTTGCTGATACAACACTCATGCATGATACATGCATAAAAATTTATAGATGTCCAACTATCCTACAATGGGTAGTTGCCCAACTCACCAGCCAGGCCAAATGACCAAAAACTCGCCGGTACCCAACTAACTGGGTAGCCAAAACAATTCTGGTCAACTACCTGGGTAGCCAAAATAGTTCTGTCCAATAACTTGTGTAGCCAAATAAAATGCTACCCAGCTACCTGCATTAGATTTAGAAACTATGTAATATGCACAAGTGATAAAAACATCTGTTCGTTATGTGATAGACCTAACCAACCACTCCTGCATTTATTTATGGAATGTGTATACATGATAAAGCCCAGACAGCAAATATTTGGCTTCTGACTAGGTAACACGAATCCTACACACGAAATAAGAAACTAAACTTAATT
The DNA here is from genome assembly GCA_947179485.1 of Allacma fusca. NCBI lineage: Eukaryota > Metazoa > Arthropoda > Collembola > Symphypleona > Sminthuridae > Allacma > Allacma fusca. The sequence continues at coordinate 3,656,212 of OX359250.1, read as the reverse complement.
AGCAATAAATGATCGCAGCGTTTATCTTTTTGTACAGAACCGGATATGTAATACTTATGATCTATATAACTTGTGTATGAGCTTTCTCGTAAACACAATAAATACATACATACATACAATTACCTGCGTAACCAAAACAATTCTACCCGAATACCCCACCGTTTCTACCTGCCCAACCACTTGGACCATTTGCCAACTACCCAGGTTCGTAGGATAGGGAATTTTGTACAAATCTGTTGCACAACACTTATGATTCAAAAAGCAAAAGTATTTTGCAGTCTGAATGTAACATTCTACTTGAGCTATTCTCCCTCCTGAGCAGGGCTTTCTACTAGTATTATATATGTATAGATAATACTAAGTAATATTAAAGAAATGGTCCATTGGTGAGTTTCCCTTGGAGCTCCTAACGTAACCGTATACGGCACACTATTGTGCAGGTTTGCCAGCCTGTCTTCGATGTGCAATGAGTGATTGCTACCCCACATTAGTTCACATTATGGGCAACAGTTGAGCTATTGGTTACGATTTGTGATTAGGTACTTTCGGAAAAGCTACTGATTAATGATTAGTTTGGAAAAACTATTGATTAAAGATATTTATTGTGAAATCGAAAAAAATTTTATCGATTATATTTGACGTTTAATGATTTTTTTGGAAAAAATTAGATTAATAATTAAAATGATTATTATGATTAATTAAAATAAATATTAATATAAAACTGCCAGATTTCTACTATGTATTGTAGTAGACCAGCTACTATTTGGCAAGGCATTCTACTGTAAAAAATTAATTTTAGAGTAATCCAGCGGTTAAATCCTGTTGCTAATTACTTGAACTGTAATCCCACATGCGTAATCCCGTTGCTAAAATATTTGATAAGAAAAGCGTAATCCGTGTCCCAAGTCGGAAATTCTGAGTAACCATCTGGAATCCATAATCACCGTCCAAGGTATTCAAAATGCAGGGATGTCAACGATTAATAATCACGATTAATGATTAACGATTACTAGTTCTTAATCATCAATCATTAATTTGGTAAACTTGGATTTTTTGAAATAATCATTAATTGTAATCATCAATTAACCGTTTTCAAAAATCAATCATCAATTGCAATCATCAATTGACCGTTTTCAAAAATCAATCATCAATTGCAATCATCAATTGACCGTTTTCAAAAATCAATCATCAATTGCAATCATCAATTGACCGTTTTCAAAAATCAATCATCAATTGCAATCATCAATTAACCGTTTTCAAAAATCAATCATCAATTGCAATCATCAATTGACCGTTTTCAAAAATCAATCATCAATTGCAATCATCAATTGACCGTTTTCAAAAATCAATCATCAATTGCAATCATCAATTGACCGTTTTCAAAAATCAATCATCAATTGCAATCATCAATTAACCGTTTTCGAAAATCAATCATCAATTTTAATCATCAATTATTAAATTATAAACCATTAATCGTTAATTGTAAATGAAATTCAAAATTTAGCAAGAAGAAATTTGTAATCGGAAGTGTAGATTTAACAAGAAGTAATGTGTAAAAATTGTAATCGTAACTGAAATTTTAGTAAAAACTATTTTGCAATTGTAACCTAACCTAGCTTTAGTAAAAAAATTTATTTGTAATCGTAACTGATATTTTAGCAGAAAGCATTTTGTAATCGCAATCATCAATCACTTTTTTACGAAGATGCTGTTTTACTCATTCGCAAAAATTAGAATTTTCAACTTTTGAAAAAATCCGTTTTCGTAAAAAACGCAAAGCGTAGATATGCACTTACCCCCCTTGAAAAAAAGATTTAAGGATAACTTCTACACCCTTTGACCAAATCCGAATATTAAAGGCTTAAAGTCAATGACCGAATTTGTACAACCTCCAATGTTTAACGCACCTCTTCAGCATGTATAGTTTACGAGATCTGAAGCTGTTTATACCCAAGTTTTCCCTTGTGTCTACGGAATTGCCTATCCTAATACATTGCAGTTTTTTAAAGGTCTTCCCCCACAACAACTTTGATAAAAACTTGCACACATGACTGTCTAATTATTGCAAACTCGTGTGCAAAATCTTATAATGTGCGAACAATGGCCTGGACCCTTAAAAATTAATTACTAAAAAATGCGGATTATGGTTGTCATGTCATAATCATAACGTTCAATATTCGAGACGTAACTTGAAGTCTTTCCAATATTAACAACTAATTAAATAATTTGAGCTTCATAAAAATTTTAATAATTAATTACTATTACATAATGGACTCATTAAGTCAAGAAAATTTTGAAAACACTTGAAAAATGAGGTTTAAAAAACAAAACGAAGATGCTTTACGACTCTAAAAAGTGAAAAACTAGCATTATTTGGTATGGGAGGAATTAGAGCAATAATGAACGAAACAAAGCATCTCGGGTGCAAACACATACGTATACATAATATAATATTCGGTAGCACCCGAGATGCTTTGTTTCGTTCATTATTGCTCTAATTCCTCCCATACCAAATAATGCTAGTTTTTCACTTTTTAGAGTCGTAAAAGCATCTTCGTTTTGGTTTTTTTAAAACCTCATTTTTTTCATAAAGTAGTCATTAATCTTAATATATAATACCGAATTCGAAATGGGACAGTTTTTCAATAATTTGTCTCGCCTGATGATATCAGACACGTCTAGCCCAAAAACTTGCGCATTATAAACTTGTAAAAAAATTAATTACTTCAAAAAGATACTGGTAACCATATAAAATAATTATTTTTGTTGCTGTATATGTAGTTACTATACTTACTACAAGTTTGTAGCAATGATCTGATATTTCTTATTTTGTTTAATCACACTAAGTCTCACAAATTGAAGCTAAGTTTTATTTTAAGACTACCAAAATATAATCTATATTATATTATGTAAAACGCAGGTGACGTCTGTCCGTTCTGTAAGATCATTTTACTTATCATTAATAACGTAATAGGCAAATAAATGTTTGAAACAATAAGCATTAATAATTGTAATCGACAATTAAATATTTTGTTAAAAGATAATCGTTAATTGCAATCCTCAATTAATTTATTTTCGAAAATAATCGTTAATTGCAATCCTCAATTAATTTATTTTCGAAAATAATCGTTAATAATTGTAATCATCAATCAAAATTATTTTTAAAGTAATCGTTAATTGTAATCATCAGTGAATAATATTTCTAAAGTAATCGTTAATTGTAATCATCCGTGAATAATATTTCTAAAGTAATCGTTAACTGTAATCATCGATAAAAATTATTTTTAAATTAATCGTTAATGGAAATTATTAATTAGTAGTTATAACCCCATTAATCATTAATTGTAATTATAAATTCATTTTGTTTTCGAAGTAATCGTTAATTTTAATTTGTAATCACAAAATTGGAAATTGACATCCCTGTCAAAATGTAATCACGCAAAATAACAATAAATTCAAATTTTTGATTTCGGCATGGAATCGAAAACTAAAATAAATAATCTTTTCAAGCAAGAGTTACTGTAATTCATTGTCTAATATTTGTCTTATGTAATTGTCCCAGCTCTGGTTACACAATCGGAATCCAAAGCTAGGATACAAACGATTGACGGTTGCAAATGATGTATTATTGGAAATAATGTCAATACATTCAGTTTCACCGTTTACTAACATTTGACCAAAAAACGTGTCACCATATAATGTCATTTAAAATTATCGACAGATATCCGCGTGTATACCAACAATTATCCGAAACTCGTGATTTCTTAACCTTATCCGTACAGATATTACCTTCATGTGTATTCTATCATATCCGTAGTAATAAATTATTATCGATCGAATAGATTCCGCTTATCGGATCCACGTGGACTAATGTAAATGGGATGAATTTAGAAGTACTTAATTATATCCAACTTTTAAATATTCTACTCGCGGTTATTCGAAGCAGAGGTATTCAATCCTTGAAGGAATTGAATTTTCACCCCTAATAAAATTATGTCAAATAATTTTGTAAGCAGGAAAAGATTTTATTTCGCAAAAATTGTAAATCATTCAATCCAGCTTCTTATCCATAATTGAGCGAATCGAATGAGCCATGGGATGTTTCCAGAATTCCTTATTGCCACTGCCTATACTGTAGGGTGGAGTGTCTTGATTTACTAAGTGACCAATGAGAAGACTACTGAAGTATGGTAGTATATCAGAGGAGTCTGGTAGACCGCCATCTGTAAGGAAAACGTCACCCATCACTACGAAAATGCAAAATAAGAGTGAACAAATTTTGGGCTTGCTCTTGGTTGGTCTCATGTTGGAATAAATCTTACTTCCTTCTTAATATTCAGCGAACCACTGGCACAACTTTTGTCTTCAGTTGAGCTACTACAAAGTGTATTTTGTTTTCGAAGCTAAAATCTCACGATTACAAAAGTTAGTGTAACAAGAATGGCTATCAATATCACATTACAACTTTTATCACACGTCTCACACAAATGCGATTAAAGTTTTCATTTACTGTCCTGTAAATCTGGGCAAGGATTCGAGGAGAAAACTTCTGCCAACGTCGTTGATAGGTAAATCATTATGACCAATTATTGATCCAGCTGGTGATTCGACAGCTCAGCAATTTGACAATGAAAAATGAAAATGAAATCCCTACTGTCACTCCTAAATGCTCTCCTATTGATTTGCGAGTACCACTTTCCGCAAAGGCTGACTAACAGGCTTATTTGGGGTATGTACATTAGAGCATCACCCCGTGGGATATTTTAGGCCCGTGCCCGCCCGTGGCTCGTAACGTTTTACCCGTACCCGCCCGGCCCGAAATTAATGTCTATCGAAAAAGCCCGGCCCGGCCCGCAAAATTAAAAAAAGCCCGTAGCCCGCCCGCAAATACCATACATCTTAAATACTGAAAAACTGTATTTTAAAATATTGGTGTTCTTGACGGTTACATACAGTCGTTAAACTATCTTGTTTATTACGAAGGCAATACAAAAGCTTATGCTGCTATTTCGGCTTTGGTAAGCACTTCTGGTGGCGTTCTTGAATTTATTACAATGTTAACTGCTGGATTCTTATTACAAATACTTGAACTACTAGCAGGATTCATCTTATAGACTAAATGGAATTTTCCACAGTAATGAAGAGCGAAATGAAACTTACTAAATAACAAATGCAGGTATGCAAGAAACCTTTTCTTGCATACCTGCCTTTGTAATTTAGTAACAGTCGTACAGACGAGCACGGGCCTAAAATATCCCACGGGGTGATGCTCTATCGTACACCAAGCGTTAGTTTGTTTGAAAGCTAAAATTGCAAACGTCTGAAATTCGTCGTATGTACATTCACAACCGATGCTCCTGCATTCACAACTAATGGAATTTCTCACGGGCTTTTACGGGCTTTCACGGTCTTTTTTAACCGCGATGAAAAGACCGTACCCGCCCGTAACCCGTCAAACGTAATAATTTTTACCCGTACCCACTCGAAGCCCGTGCGGGCCGGGCTTTTTGCGGGCTTACCCGTAAATTTTAACCGCCCGAGATGCTCTAATGTACATACAAATGTCTTTTCCGTTGGCGAAACCGACGGCTGTTTATGCTCGTTTCTAACTTTTATTTAATTTGGACGTGAAAATTAAAACGGTGAAACAAATACTTTGGTATCCAGGGGCAGCAAGTCTTCATACCAAAGTATAATACATTTTAAAAGTATGGATGTTCTTTCAACTTTGAAACTTTGTTCTTTCCGAAAACAAGTGAAAATGCCAAACTATCAAACAACTATCTTCAAAGAAATCTTCAAAACTTACAATTAGTTAACTCTCGTCGTAACGGACCTGGATTTGTGTTACCAATTCCATTTTAACTATTGCGATGAATATTGCATGCACGTGTATTAGGATTCCCAAAATCATAGTAAATCCGGGAAATTTTGTAGAATATTGGAAAGGACACCGCTATATCCTTACGCGGATGTTCGAACTCGATAAAACAATCATGGAAGTGTAACCGGTTAACCAGTGAGGTATGAAGGAACCTGGTTGACTGATTCGGCTTAACTTTTAATTCTGCTAAATGTTATTACTGGAGAGTATGCGCACTAATATTTTAAGGTATGAATACATAGTTGTAAGAAGTGTAGTTGTAAGAAGTGATTTTAGTCATGTAATAAAATTGTTATTAGTGTTAAAGGTCAGCTCTAGCTGCGTCTAGAGCAGAGTTAAGAATCCCTGACGAGGGACTTCTCACGCTCCACTTTTGGACGCGTCTCATCTCATGAAATGATGAAATGATGTATGAGTCACACACGACAGTGTTAAAGTGTGTGCAAATCTTATTTGCGAACTTCAGTCTTAGACTGAGAGTTATTCCTTTCTGTTTGATTTTTAGAATCCTCCGAGATTCCCCTTTTGTTCTATTTTTAAGTTTCTGAAGTTATTGTTGAAGTAATTATCATTTCGTTTTCAGTTTCATGTTGAATAAATAATCAGCCTTCGGGTTATATTATTCAATAATTGTGTGGATTACATTTAAAACTTTTATTAATTGCTTTCATCCAATTAATTACATTTTTAGCACGATTCATAGTCAATCAAGTTTGGAATGTTACTCAAATGGAGTGACCATAGCTTGACCTTAATATGGTGGCCCATGTCAAAGACTTTTCACCAGTTTGCCCGTGAATAAGTCACCCGAATAGCTCTCAGATTAGGCTCCCCGGGTTAAAAGCGCAATAATTAAGGAAAAAGTTTGAGATTTTGGCATTCTTTTGAGATTGAATTTAAACATGAGGTTTGTTTAACGGTTGATTTTGTTCCCGTCTTGAGAATTTATAAAGGACTTGTAGATTACAACTACTGAAGTCAGGTGGACCAAGTGGCAACACCAGCTGTCTTGAACTGCCCCCGATTCTACTCTCCTGGCCCACGGAGGTTCCGAGGATTGAGTCATTGTTCGCAGAGGATTTGCCTGCCCGTACAAGATTTTGCATAACACCCGGGTAACTACAAAATGGGTTGACCGATTCGGCTTAACTTGAAAATAAGGACCATTGTAAAGGGTAATAAAAAAACGTCCAGCGTCAAACCGGTGAAGGTTGGCTGCTAATCAAATTCAAATATTGGTACTTTAGGACAAGAAAACAGGAAGAGATAAACAAATAGCTAAAATGAAGAGTTACGAACAAAAACTGGATTTTAAAAATTAAATCATTTAAGAAAATTTTAATAATATAAGTAAAAGTAACACTTACTAAGCAATTTTATAGTTCGACTAAAATAAAGCACATTAGATCTCAGCTCACCAGATTCCATACACATAATTCTGAATTGTTTATTTTCTGGAACTTTCATTTGTTCGAAGCGGAACAAGATACTTATGAGCAGTAACATGGGAACTTTCGACTCAGCATTATAGGATGCCCAGATAATTCCATTCTCAAATCAGGACTCCTAAGTGAAACAAATTCAAAATCAAGTATAATAACATTTCATTAAGAATTAACTATTTATAATTGGCTTGTATATCCCTGGCAAAGCATGTGTGTACTTACCTCAAGAATTCAGCTTCTCTTGTATACTTTTTAGATGATTTAGCGGTTGTACTACGATAACTGTCCCAAAACTCTAAAGTTCCGGTTTACGATAACTGTCCCCGAATTACGATTACTGTCCCAAAAGTCCAATGTTCCCGTTTACGATAACTGTCCCAAGTTCCAATTGAGCAATTCGGCGTACTTGACACGTAGTGCCAAGTTAATGGCTGAAACTCTTATTTATTTGCATTCCCAATTACATTTAATTCAATAAAGTTTCCCACAACAACTTATCACAGCCATACGGACTCAATTATTTTGCTACTTCTACTCCTTCTCAACCATCTCGTACCCCTTTCCAGCTCTAAACTAACCTAACCTGAACGTCCGAAACGACGGGGTTAGGTTTTCAATCCGGAAAGCTGGTATGCCCTCCTCATAATTACATCGCTTCACTTATCCAATTTACAAAACTGGGACAGTTATCGTAAACCGGAACATTGGACTTTTGGGACAGTTATCGTAATTCGGGGACAGTTATCGTAAACCGGAACTTTGGACTTTTGGGTCATTTATCGTAAACCGGGACATTACACTTTTGGGACAGTTATCGTAGATGCCCCTCACAATGATCTGCAGCTCAGCTTCTTTTGTTGTAATTTTGTTTAACAAGTTTCTGTGGGGTCCAAATTTGCTGCATTCAAGAAAATGCTCTCAGCCTCAGCATTTCTACAGTTCATGCTAAATAAAAATGACATCAGTTGAAGAAGTTTTGAACTCTTGAAGTCAAAAGTTGTAAAAACCCTTGTTTACATTACACGCACAACCGTTAAGGAATGTTTTTCTGACTTATTCAGTGAATTATCAAACATTTTCAGAATGACATATTCGTCAAAAAGTTTATCTATGTCTAGTTCAATATTCACGACTATCACTGTTGCTTACAATTCGAGAAACGAAAAATGACAGAAAATAAGGTTACAACCGTAAGGCTATTAGCCTTCAATTTGCCTAAAGTTTCATTTACAATTTTCATCATATGGTATAAAAAGTAAAGATAACTCTGGTAGCTCAAATTTATCAGATTCAACGCTGAAAAATAACCTCTTTATTTTTGGAAAACTATCTTTGTTCTGAGCTTAGAAGAAATTGGCAACATTTAGGTTAATGTGGAAAGTAGCTATTTGTTACTTTGTACTATAGTATCACTGAGGCAAAGTGACTTTATGATAAGTAATGACAAATTTTAGTCACTTTGCCGCGAAAAGCAAGAAAAAGATGTTTTTGTCACAACTGTGAAATCAGGATTAAATTTTAGTTCGTGTGATCATCAGTTGACCGTGGATCAAATGAGGACTTCTGGGCACCCTACTGTATATAGTTTTATTAATAAAGCATTAACGTTAACTCGTTTTTAACGAGTTTTTATAATCCTCAGAATTTTGTGTTTGCATACCCACTCCACCACAAAACACTATTTTAAACACTATAGTTTTGTTAATATTGATCGATATGGATAATTCTAAATATGATGCGTTACAACACTACAGTTTCTGTAATAACATTTTGAGCCTAACCAAACACTTGTTGTTTTGGTTTCTAATGATTTTTCATTCGATAGTTTCATTGATTGAAAGAAATAGGTACATTGAAATAAATGCATAGTAGTAAGTGTAAATTTTCAGCGTGACATAATAAACGAACGGTCTCTAACAAAATTAAGTGGGTATATTAACTGAATCCATGCTAACGATTTTAAATTCACTGTTCTATTCAGCGTAAAATTGAGATATTCAGTATTTGAAAGCGTTTTGTACTCGATATTTTTAAATACTCTTTTTTGTGTAGTTCACGTTGTTCGCTTCTATAGTATCCTATCTGTATTACGGCTTCCAACTTCCAAGGCGTTGTTGCTTGCGGGATTGTGCCCGTGCTCTTTGACTCCTCTTTTACTGGTCTCACACAACGCACAATAGGTGTCACAGCAAATCAAAATTCACAGTTGCTGCTTTATAACTAAATTTTATTTCGAGCCGAGCGATTGTATGACCATTCGGGGGTTTCCTTTAATATCCGGAATTATTTATACATATATACATTATCTGCGTGCAAGAGTATATCATCATCGTTGAAGTTCAAGAGGCTAAATGGTCTAGATGCAATTTCTATATAAAGCAAAAATAGTCTAGATGCATTTTCTGCATTAAGAAAAATGGTCGAAAATACAAGCTACAAAATACAAAATGTATTTTAAATGCTATTTAAATATATTTTTTAAATACAATGTGTGTTTGACATCTCTTGTTTATTAATTAAGAGTTGCTTTTGGTAATTGTTAACAGCCGTCTGCCAGAGGTCGGATTTATGTGGGAAGACGGGAAGAATATTCCCAGGGAAAAAAAATTTTCAGCAGGGAAATTTTCAAACGGGATTGCAAACAGGGATTGTCAAATCTGTTGACCTTTTTTTTGGCAGGGATTTTCGAAATTGTTGAGGTGTTTTATGGAAAGCCATTTTTGTCAGCAGGGATTTTTGAAATTGTTTAAGTGCTTTACTGAAAATGATTTTTGTCAGCAGAGATTTTCAAATTTGTTGACCTTTCTTCAGCAGGGAGTTTTGAATTTGTTGGGGTATATTACGGAAATTATTTTGTCAACAGGGAGTTTTAAACTTTCTTCGAACAGGGACATCATGACCAGCAGGGAAAATTAAAAAAATCTTCCAGGGAGATTTACAAAAATCCGACCCCTGCCGTCTGCAGGCTTTAAACAAATAATTATATGTATGCTTTCACTCATCTATGAAAAACATACTTTTTCCAGTATAACCTGTGACCAAAAGTAATGTTACATAGCTTAAAGTTAATGCCAGGATAATACCTCACATCACAAATTTTCATGCTGTGGTATCTACACATAAGAGATTACTTTTTTTTTTCAATAAACGACAATTTTTTGAGGCTGTTGCTGGTCACCTAACTATCATTTACATAACATTCCGTTTTTTTTGAGGTGCTCCCAAGTGATAACTTCCATGAGACTTGGTATACAGGATCTACAGGTAAATGTAATCCTTATGAATTAAAATGCTGGTTGGATGTATAACGGTTTCTTACAAATGAATATCTTAGGTACTCAAGCTACATGTAGTTGCTCAGGTTTCACGTTACAAAGTTCAATTTAAAACTTGATAATAAATTATTATTATTAGAACTAGTAAATAAAGTTGCATGGAAGGATATAAAATTAATTCCTATTTAAACCCTTAACTTGTTATTATTTTAATCATTTTTTTGTGGTAAGGAAATAAAATTTGACAAAAATCATTTAATTACAATTTTAATTATAACTTGTAGGAGTTTTCTGGCAAAAGTTGTAAGTCCATTTTTTCCAAGCCCATTAATCGTGAAAAATAATTTAATAAAATAGTAGCAAGAAAGCTTACAGTAATAATTACAAGGAGCAGAGTTTGTATCTATACATAATGATAATACAAATCAGCCCTCGAAAACATATTGAACTAGGTAGCTCGATCTTTAGAATGATCTATCTTTAGAATGATCTGACCCTTTCATGTTCAAAAAATGAGTGGCGTAATAATCAAGTACCCATTTTTACAATTTTTAATAAAGCCAGTAACTTTTTGTTAGTCAAGTTTGAAAGTTTCGTCTTCACGTTAACAAAATTGCAAAAAATGTAGCCCGCACTTAAGTGCATGTACTTGCATCGTACAGGGTGATTATTATAATTAAACCTCATCTAACATTACTAACAAATATTAAGAGGTTTCCCGGCGCCTCGGTGGTGTAGAGTGTCCGTAAAGGTTGCAGAGGAGTCGGTTTCGATTCCACCTCACCCCTAACAATGTACTTATATACACTTGGCTGTGTGTGAAAGGCGTATGTACCTGCTAAATGCAGGCCATGCAGGGGATGAACACATGGTCCCACTAATCGCACACAGTCACAGGGTTGATGTAAACCGATGAGGTCCGGTTTAAGATTCACTTGTAAAGGAACATTATATGAATAATGCAAAAATTCGAATGTAATGTCGATGTACTATGGAATATGTGCCAAGAAGTACTTAATAAATACATACATATGTACATACTAACAAATACTACTTGCAAAAAATATCACTGCTGCTTGACTTTAGCTGTCATGAAAGCATTTAAATTTCACTAGAAGACTGGAAACAACTTTAAAAAAAACTAGCAACCTAGTGTCTACTCGAGTCTTCTCATAGCAAATATGTTAACAATTGTGCTCAATTCTAATAATTATTTTAGTGAAGTTGTTCAGCAAAATGAATACAGGACAAAACTATTTCAAAGTAAAGCTGACTGGCAAATATTTGATCAGCTTAAATAATTTTACTACCATTTTATGCGTACCCTGTACTACACTTATTTACTAAACAACATTTAAATATTATTTTAAATGTTATATATTCATTTAAATAATAAATTTATGTAGTGTTTCTGAACGGTACCAAAACATGAAACCGGAACCGATATGTTCGAGTCAGAAAGCATTTTTGCTTTCCCGGAACCGACCCGGAAAATAAAACCGTTTTCCGAACCGGCAGAAAACGTATAGGATTAATTTTTATGGAAGTCAAAATTGTGTCGCCTTTTCAAATGATAGTTGACAAATGCTTGACAAATGCATGTTTCGCGTTTTCATCCAATACGGCAGCTTTAACAAACCCTTCCCGAAAACTTTCGGTTTTGGTTTTGGTAAACACTACATTTATGTCCCACAACAAAAGATAAGTACAATATATACAATTTAATTTTTACTGAATGTCGAGAATGTTCTGCTCTTGAACTTTTGAATTTTATGTTAAAAGAACGTTGTATTTTCGTTGCGCTTGCCCGAATATTTGCGGAGGTGTTCATGCAACATCTCTTCTATTACCAAAAATGTACGTTTCGCCATTAAGTTTTACGCCCATTACCATCCGTAGACATTAATCCAACCAACAATTTCTATTCGGGTTACATTGCAGGTAATGGTATGGGTGAGTTATCCTGGAAATTCATGTTAATGTTGTGTATTGACTAGAGGGAAGTTCATTCTAGGAATTAAAATTATATACACTGGGTTTATTGGGGGAGTCACCATTCAACGATCGCCCAACGGTGGGAAAATCAGGTAACGCATCATAATACAATTTCCTCTGTTGAAAAAGAACTGGCTTAGTGGAAAATGATAGAACTGATGTTTGGTTACCGAGGGATTCTTCCCATTCGAAACCCCTTCGATGCTTTGCTCTCTTTTATTGAAAGTATATAAATACTCGTGTCCACAAGACTCATACTTTACAAACTCAATTCACTCTATACCAAGTAAGGTTTCCCCCAAACATCAATCCATAAATCACAAACAATATAACACACTATGATCATGTCACAACTGTTCAGGACTTCCATCAACCCAATTCACATTTTCAATCTAATATTTCAATTTTCTCTCTTGCTTTTTATTCTGCATACTTACATTAAGCAGGGGAACTCATCGCCTTTTTACATGCTCACTGTAAAGCGATCCTCCCGTCCGTTCGCACAATTATTTAAACTGGACATATATGTATGTACTAACAAAAAGCTTGTGCTCAGTCGTAGGCCAACGTATACACAAGTAAGTACTTGATTTCACGGAATACAGTATTGTTATTACCGTCCACGTAATTACCTGTTGTATGGCTTTCTTTGTAACCCTCATGCATGATGGAAGTATGTATACCTAGACATTTACATATGACAGTGCTTTGTGAAACCCTAAGTGTTTTGTTATAAGCTACAAGATGAAAGCATATTTCCAAGTTGTTGTAAGCAAAAGTGATTTCCTGATTTGTCGTTTCAACTATGCAGAATGGAAAGAATTCGTTGTATGTTTTCGACGTGGCTAAAAAAACTGCCACACTTTGTACAAGTTTAGCTAGAAGTTTGCAGAATTCATAGTTGTAGGACAAGAATAGCTTCATGGAAATTCCATATGAAAAATAACCCGAAAGTTTGTGTATTTCACTATCATTGGATGAGAAAATATCAAATAATAGTAGAGTAACCAGTGCAAAACAAAGGCGTAACCGACTGTGATATCTCCGTTAAAACAAACTAGCTGCAGTAATCCCGATCTCAGAAGTATTTAACCCAGCCGTCGATGTCCCCCATTCATGATTTGGACTTGAAAACAATAATCATAACAGCAGGCTAAAATAATCATAAGCTAATTTTCGTTAATCTCGCTTCACAAGACGAAATTCACTAGCTTTGTTTGGTTTTGATAATGACCTGGCAATAATTATTTTTGATTGGGTAGAATTTTCGTTGGATGTGACTTCGGACATTCCCGCAATTGATTCTGAAGCATGATTTTTTCAAAAAATAATTAAAAAAAGATTTACAACTATAAGCGCATATTTTAAAATAAACAAATGCAAAAATATAAATAAATTAATAATTTTCTTTTGGTTACTCAAATCAGTACGCCTATTTACTATCCGATTACAATACAACGAGGCTGCGTGTTGTATAATATAATAATTAATCTATATTGTATAATTAATTAAGTATTAAGTAGCCAATCAGACTGCACAACAAAATTAGCAAACCGTTCGAAAGGTTACCGTCGTTTACGTTTCATACGCAGCCTCGATTGATTCCTGCCTACAAAATGCATGGACTATGGACTGTATCTATGACGTATGTATGTAGGTACGATTACCACCGTCGACACTGTCTGTATGTCGCGAAATCCATGAAGCAAAAGGGAAAAATGGCTTATGATAACCATAGTTCAAAGCAAGTAACTATTCATACGAAAATATCTACGTTGAAGAAGCGGAATAGTTTAGTTGTTTTTTGATTTCAAATACTACTCCATAAAGGTTTTGAAAAGTTACTTCATTGGAACCATCTGGACCTGAACCACTTTTCTTATTTATAAAATACTACGGAAAATAAAGAACGGAGAGAAAAGGTACTAATCCTGCAAGGGGGTTGCTTCATACCGTTACCACAAATTCTTTCGGGTTTGTAAATCAATAACTTTACCAGCCCAACTTTGAAGTGGAATATTATTCCATTTGCAATGATCTAAGCACATTTTTGATTAAAACAAAATGATTAACATAAAATTTTGAGGAAAAGCAAAATGAACTACATATAGATGCCAAGGGTCGGATTTTTGTAAATCTTCCTGGAAGATCTTTTCTGAATTTCCCTGCTGAATTGTATGTGCTTGTAGGGAGGACCTCAACGTTATAAAAATCCCTGCTGAAGAAAAGGTCAAAGATTTTCAAAATTCCTTCCGACAGAAAAAAATTTCCTTCAATACATCAAATACCTGCCAAATAAGGTCAACGAATTTAAAAATCCAAGTTCGCAAAAAAAAAAGAATCTGTTTCCGTTGAAATTTTTCCTGCCAGAAATATTTTTCCCTGTAAAGAATCTTCCCTTTCTTCCCACAAAAATCTGACCCCTGAGATGCAGACAATATTTTTAAACAATTTTCCTTCCAGTGAAAGTACCTGAAAATCATTTTACCTTTAATCAAAATTATGTAACAACGAGCTAGACCTTGGGGAATTTTTAACCATGGTATTTTCCAAGCATTTTTGTTGTACTCATTTGTTAAATAGACTCACCGTTATGACGTGAAGTCTAGCGTCAGTAACTATGATTCCCCATTCCAAGTAAGTACCCCTGTAAAGCAGGGCTGTCTTCTAGTAATGATAAATGCAGGGGTCGGATTTATGTAGGAAGAGGGGAAGAATCTTCCCAGGTAAAAAATAATTTTCAGTAGGGAAATTTTCAAACGGGATTGCAAATAGATCTGTTGACCTTTTTTTGGCAGGGATTTTCGAAATTGTTGAGGGGTTTTACGAAAATGATTTTTTGTCAGCAGGGATTTTTGAAATTGTTGAGGTGTTTTACTGAAAATGATTTTTGTCAACAGGGATTTTCGAATTTGTTGGGGTGTATTACGAAAATTGTTTTGTCAACAGGGAGTTTTAAACTTGCTTCGAACAGGGACATCATTACCAGCAAGGAAAATGAAAAAAATCTTCCAGGGAGATTTAAAAAAATCCGACCCCTGGATAAATGATGCTTATGAGTCAAAAATTCAAAACTTCGCGCCCTATGCTTCCATTCAACAATAATTGCATTACAATTTGCTTGGAAATTCTCTACAGGAATCCGGAATACTGAAAAGTTACAGTAACATTTTACAATAAAATAATACAAAAATACAAACGAGGCAAAAATTACTGTAATGTTGAACAAAGTTACTAACAAGTTTACTATTACATGATACTGGTAATATGTATAGTTAATTGGATTAAACTCTCACTTAAAGTCCTTGTGTACGCATTTAAATAATTGGTGCAGAGTGCTGTTATGAGCAGTCATCATCCTACATATACTAGCCCCTCTATTTCGGAAAATCGTCCATTAAAACATATCACACGTAGAATTAGCTATGATGACGTAAATGTCATGCATTGATAGTTTACTGGATGGCAGGATTGATTTCAAAAACAGTGACTTAATAATCAAGTACCTGTTTTGCAAATTTTTTATGAAGTTTTTTACTTCCACAGTTAAAATCAAATCCCCAAGTAGTCTAAACTTACGCACGTGTATGCAATTGAATTGTATTGGTTGTCCCATTTAATTAAGCGTCGTTTAACCATACTAAATAACAAATAGTCTACTCGATTATAAAAAATAATTTATAGCCGGTGCTTAATTTTAGCGAGAACGTGCTACTGTGCTGTCACGAAAATATTTAAATTATACTGAAAAACTGAATAGAGTCGCCTCCTTTTGTGCCAAAAAACGCGAACTACGAAACAACAGATACTAAAATAAAATAAACAACAAATACTTTTAGAAACAAATGAACAAATTGTTTTTAAAAATATCAGCATTGGTATAAAAAAAACTAAGTAGGAAAAAAAGAATTGAGAATTACAATTGGAAATTGTGCGATAACCTTTGTACTTCGGGAAGCGCCCCTGCCGGAGTATTATCATGCATTTATTTGTGACACCTGTATTAATTTCATAAAGCCAAACTTATGACCCGATCTTTGCAAAATCAATAGGATTCTGACACATTTAGGAAATGTGTTACTGTAAGAATTTTGAATTGTATGGTGAGATTGGTTTGGTAGGTATCGGGATGCAGACACGGAGACAACCGGATATCAAAACGATAACAACTTCGTTTCACTTTTCGCCCCTAAAAACAAAATTGGTCAACCAATTTTCCCCAAAATCAATACTGTTCATGCTTATGACATAATATGTGAGTGGGAAGAATTTGAATAAACTAATTGTGAGCTCACCCGTTCTACCGTAATGTTGTACACAGACAAGAAAGCACAGGGTTCGGGCATTCACAATAGGTCATTCCGAACAAGAACAATGTGAGCCAACGCTTTTTATTGTCCCAAGTTTACATTCCTGAAACGTTACGAGTAATTTGATTGAATTCTTGTATGCTTTTAGATCTTACAAAGATAGTAACCATTGCTATTGCTACGTGGTTAAAGTGAGCAAAGCGTTCTTGCAAAAAATGTACAAAAAATAAGTAATTATTTAATTAATGAATTATTATTACAGATTTATTTCGTGCCCATTTTTTGTAATTCTTATAAAGCAATCTGAAGATGAAAATTAAGGGTACATGAGTACTGACGATTAATTATGTAAGCAGTGGAGTTTACTATTTCAAAATTACTACGGGGATATTCTTACAATTAATGCAGAAAGGAGATTCACTTGGGTGCCTGTAACAACAGCAATCTACAGTCTAGCCTCGACATAGTCAATAGTCACATCACCGGGTGGGGGGGGGGGCGAAATATACTTTTCAGGATATGACTATAATGTATATATATATATCGGGAGTTTATAAAAAATGTGACAAATGTTTCTTACATAGGGGTTGACTGTAACGAGACTACACTGTATTTCTATAGTATGAAGAAATACATATGTTACATTAATAGAAGTGCAAGAATACATATTAAGGTAGGATACGCGCAAATGAAAATGAGTGATGAGTTTAGGTGTTTAATGTTAACCTGTTAGCCACATTTTTAACAATACATTTCCACCGCAGCCTAATTCCCAAAAAGGTTCAAAGGATGAAGGAGAGCACTTGTTACAACTCATTTAATGTTACGTTGTGTAAAGAAGTATCATATATACTATGATTTTTCTGAAAAGATTTTGTCACTTTAAAAAAAATAACTTGAAGCATTTTAACGGGAGTAATTGAGCAGCTAAATGGTTTCATTGTCCTTCATCGTAAGACCTGCCTCAACAATAAATCACAAAAGGGAAAAGGAGATGAGGATCCATTGTAACCATTCTGGTTCATGTAATTATTGTGTTCCCTTCATTCCTTAATATGTGGGATAATTTCTTCGCTTTAGCTCTTCAGAAAAAGCATGTAAGTATATAATACCTTGAAAACCTTTCTGACAATGAGTAAGGGATGGATCTGATTTCAAAGTTGGGCTCTTCCCTTAACTACACAATACTTTATGTTTTACAGTAATTTATTGTATTTTAAATGTTGACTCTGTGTAAGCATAGTATATAGATACTTACAATTAATCAGAAACTAATTTTTCTAAAAATAGTTAAGACAGTTTTAGAATTTTGTGATGTCAGCTCTGTTTCAGTAATATTATGTTAATGGGGTTCAAAATATTTGACGTCATCAGAAATGACAGGGAGGGGTTGAAAAGAAGACGAGAGTAGTTTCAACTAAATAAAAAATAATAGCACGAAAACAGCAACAGCCTCAAAAAGTTGTTTATAATTACAAACATTTCTTTAGTCCTTAAGTATCCCACAGTTGAAAGTTCCTGAAGAGAGGCATTATCATGTCATTGACTTTAAGATCAAAATCAAGTTTGATTTTAGAAATCCTTTTTTGTCATGACGGAATTAACCGGAAATCTAAGGACTGAATAATTTTATCTTTAATTTCTTGCCAGACGGAGAGGGGCTAAAACATGACTGAACATTTTTGAGGTTTTAAAAAATTTCATACATAAAATTTGCAATCAAAGCTTTATATTCACAGCTATGCAAAACACCAACAATTTTATCGATTTTGACTTGAACCATTCGTGTTGTTTTCAAACGCAATCCAGGTTTGCTTTTCTTCTTGAAATTATAATTTATTATTATAGTAGTTGACTTGAAAATTCGCAAAAAAAAATAGAAAATTCTGAGCAATTTCCAATATTTAAGGACTTGTCATAATTGGCAATAAATTAATATTGTGTAGGGTATGTAGAAAAAGATCTAAAATCTAGCCTCCCTAACCCATATAAGAATAATATTCACGTCACCCCAGTTTTAGGAAATCTATTTCCAGATTTTTCAAGAATCGGGTAAAAATTCTGCGCTAAATATTTTGCGGACAAAGTCAAAATAAGTGAGGTCACATTCTTTTGGGGAAACTGACATATTCTGTGCATTAGAAAATGCATTAAAATTAAACGAAAAATAAAAACACCACTGAGATACGAACCCATGCTAGTGTGCTCATTCCCAGTGTTATAACCTTCGGGTTATAGTTACTCCCAGAACCTCAACGATCATGTTGAAGCTCCCAGCCACGGTCGACAATAGGTTTTCTCATTGACAAAGGCTGTAAATAAAGTGCAATACTATATAATAATTGTTGAATACAATATGAGATGCAGGAATTCAGAGAAAATGAGACATAGTAGAAGAGGCGGAACTTGAGATGATGTAAGGTCTACTGATTATTTAATTGTGTGCAAGATTCTTGAGTTGTTCCAGCATGCAGCATACAAACGCCAGTCCTCACAATTATGTTCCTTCATTATTATCGACAACAATCCAAGGTACTTGGACTATTATTGACGAACATTGATTTTGCTGGAATGAGAAGTTCCATTTAGGAATTTTCCAGTCCATTGACTCATAAAAGGTCTAGATATACATATGTAGCTGACAAATGAAGCAATGTCCCTATTGACTACCTGAAGCTCCAGAGATTTGTTTTCATTTCCCGAGTTCCCCCAACTATGCATAATCGTAAGAGGATAAAAACTGTTGTGATATTTTTAAACTGTTAAACTAAAAAAAAAATTACAATGGACTATCAAGAGGATGTTTTAATAAGAGGACAAAGCAGCGGCTACGCGATACTCAATAGTTATCTCTCTAGCTATCCTTGACATTTAGTTTAGGTGAAAAGCATTATTACTACTTCTCTCTCTCTCTCTGTATAGGCTTGATTTAAACTTCGACTGTTTTCCTTTTGGTTACTCGTCTCTCTGGCTCTGCATGATAAGTTCAAGTTTGGTTGATAATAAAATAGAATAGAACAGTAAGTCTCTCTTGTTTGTATTGTATTTGATTTCGGACATAATAATGGTAGCACTCATTGTCAATTGGACTGAAAAGTTTCCTCCAAGCGCAAAAACAGGACTTCACACGGGTTGACCACATGCAGAGATGTGGCATGTGATACGATTTCTAGATGTAAGGAATTGAATTTGGTATGTGTCATCAACTCAAAAGCTTATTTCCAACTTCCTCTCAATTTTATTAGAGTGGGACTAACAACTCAATTGCAATTAAATCTAAATTTCCTAGCAACAGCTGACGTAGTCACTCAACTCTCTGACAAGTACCAAATATAACATTTGAGACCTGTCATTTCTATTCTAAATTCCACAATCATTTTTAAAATCTACGCACCATACTACTATGTCCAATGGACACTGAAATGCGTCCACAAAATCTCCAATTCATAGCAAAGTCAACACATTACTATATTAGGGTACCTTTTTGCTTACTGTTAGAGTGCCTCACAAATTGGTTTTTAAATGTTTGGGTGCACATCTGTACAATGTTGGATTTTATCGGCTTTCCGGGTATCTACTTTATGGGTATATCTGTGTTCAGAATCTTAGAAGAGTCAGGGAGAGCCAGGTTGGGGAAATTCTGCTCAGCACGTCTTCGGAAGAGCATTTGGTTTGAGAATAAAAAATTAATAAATAATTTTTCTAAAAAACCCTACCTGTGACCTCAATTACTAACCCAGGTTAATGAAATAAATTTAAGGGAATCTGGAACTAAAGAGGCACTACAAACAGGGGGAATCAAATATTTTATGAGTCACTCATTTATGTGGGCAGAAATTAAATATGGTCATCCTGTACTGTATATATACAAAATCCGGCTGTAGAACAAGCAACATAATAATAATAATATCTCGTTTTGAAGAGTTCCCCTCATTCAACTTGTTAAAGATAGTACTGAGGAGTTGGAGACTGATCCCGAATGCTAACTTAAATATAAATACATACATCCGTTCGGGCTGAAGTCGGGTTTAAGGAGTAGAGCTTTTGGTACATAAATTGGATTGTGAGCCTTTTAGCTATTCAATGGCCTACTCACAATGTTTGATTGTGTCTTGGAATCGAGACTGTGTACAGAATTGTAATGGTCACAATAATAATAATATCTAAAGACATGTTATCTCTCTTTAGGAATAAGGTTTTGTAAGGAGAGCTGTCTGAACAAAGATTTCAAAAACGTAACGTCGGGGAGAGAAGAGGATGCGGGTTAAGACATTCCTGAACAGTAGGATGAGTACGTACACTAAACATATATTTTATTATCTTGCGGTCAGTCAAACAAAAGGAATTAATCAAGGATGTCAAGATCATGATGAATACAGTTTTAAATAACCTTAAGAAGGAATATATTTCATTACCGTACTCTTTTCAGGGTTTCCCTTCAAGATGCTCTACTTTATTTTCACTTGGAGTGACTGACATCTTATTTTGCTGTTGTGGTTGAAGAAGCTCATCTTGAAGAATTGAATGAAACGAGTGCACGTCCTCAGCTTTCAGTCCCAAGAGAATCATATGAACCGATTAATACTTGGGCTAAACTTTGGCAGAAAACATGTAATTGGGAGCTGAGTCCTGATTTGGATATCTATCCAGAGTTGTTTGCATAATAACCGTTTATGTATCTACAGATACTCTGTCATAGTGCACATGAAGATATGAATGAGGACCTCCGGATATGTACATATGGACATTATTCTTGAATAATTAATTACTAGCTTTTTTATTTACTTTTCTTTGAGTGTATATTTGGGTGAGGGGTATATAATAAAGAGATTTTTAAATATCTGCTTTTCCGTGCTTAAGTTGAACTCTGTGGGCTCCAAGGGGTTGATCCCTCAATGTTGCCGGCAATCTGTTTCTTTATTATAAACATGTGCTTAATTACAAGTCGAGCTCAGGTGAAGAAACCCGGAGCATCCTGTAGGAAATGGAGAGTGGATCGAAGAAAGGGTAAACAGAATGAAGATGCTATTTGTTGGCTATCCTTTTTGTACAAACCTACATTTATCACTACTCAATGATTATTCAAAATACAAACAAGGATAGTTCATGCTTTTTAAATAACTACTTATACTCAGGCTTTCAGTCCCTTTGTTAAACATTTTCATACGAAAATAACATATTACGTAAATAATTACATATTATGTTTATATGACAACATTACATGCATACTTATTATTACTATTGAATCAATAAGCTACACAGTATGGTATAAATTCATCGTATTGCGTAAGCCATCATTTATATCCTGAGAGTAAGAACATTGGTAGCCTAGAGTTCACATCAGTACACAGTAAATGCATCCATATGTATAGTGTCCATATGTATATTTATATTTTTTGGGGCAAGAATAAAAAACCGGCGTTTTATTTACTAGATTCCAAACGAAAAATAAACGGATCGCAATATCATTTGTGAACGATGGGGTTGTTTCCGTGATTTTATACATTTCTGTTTAGTTGAATGGAAGAGATGCCTTTGAAATACCCTATTACTTTTCATTTCGTATCAAATGATACGGTTTACCATTCCCCTTCAACTCCATCCTTTTCACATTTGTAGGAAACCATACCGTATGTACTGTAACTAGTCACGTTTAACCGGAGTAATTACATCAACATAGCTCCAGAGCGTTGGGCTACATATATAACATAGCATCCATCTATTTTTATATCCTTAACAAATTAACCATGGGAAATTATTGCAGATTAATAATGTTGTAAATGTACGAGAAGCCGGATATTGAACATTGGAGCTAATTTTGAAATATATGGGAAGGAGAGTAATTAAAGGTATCGGGACTGAACGTGAGGGTGAATATGAATCTTTCCAAAACTGAAGTCCCGGCAGTGTACAGTGGGTTCTTGAGTATAAAGAGCAACAGTGAGAAGGAGGATGAGTTGGTACAAATAATCATGTTAGTTTTTCCAATGAATGGAAGGAATACGATTACAATCTTTGTTTGCGGCTAGTCTATTCACCAGGAAAACACTCACAGAAGTATCACGTACAATTAAAAGTTGCAGTAGACTCAGCTTTTGAAACTCACTCACTCTTGTAGTTCTCTATTCTCTATTCAATCCTAACTCCTCTCACCCTTATCTTCCCGTCTTTATCGACCGTATCAGTATCATTATATAAAAGTTTCTGACCTGCAATGAACTTGTGGTAAGTTGTCTACGTGAATCTTTCAGAGACTCGGAGTGCTATTCAAGTTGCTTCACTTACAGTCCAATCCACAGTCACACTCAATTTTTCGAGTGTGAGTGGGGATTTGGTACAACCAAATGAAAAGTGAAAACCAAATGACAACTCACACTTAAGAATTTGTGAGTTTGGGGGAAGCAACTTGAATGCCACCCTAATTTATTTATTCGAGATAAGGCAACTAATTGTAAGCCTACCGCTCTAGATTCGTGATTACAATATACCCTTCCCCAAATTAATAAAATAAATGAAGAGCGATGTCCTAGGACGTGCATATACCACTAAGCACCTGTTTTGATTTTCTTACTTTCCGTACTTCAAAATACTGTATTTTAAATGTCAAATCAACGCGGCGAAATTCTTCGATTTCTTTGAACATTGTTGACATTGGAACCACAAATGTCATCGCTGGGCACGACCCCTGGAAGCAGTTTTGGGGACACTAAAATGTGATTTATAAAAAATAAAATCCATTGTATTTAGATAATTGACGCTACAAGTAAAAAAAACATGGAAGCCAGAGCAACATCAGAAGTTTAAAAATGTTGAGCACCGGAAGACATGCTGGATGTTTACAGTAGTCGCTGGTAATTTAGAGCTCTTGCAGGCTGCATATTGCTCTGTTTCACTAAAAATTGCTTGTAATTGCTTTGGTAAAAGAAGGTCCTTGGCGCCATTAACAGTGAATACTAATTGCTAATTAGTCCAACTTCACACATGTAGAAACAATGAGAGTAAAATATTTAAGCTGCGTCAGTGTAAAGATGAAGCACAGACCACGAGCCAGGGGTTAGTCAGTTGGCCAACCGTATGTGTGTATCCAAGAAGCAGGGGAGCGAAGTTTTGAATTGTTGACCCATTTAGCTTCTTTTTATGTCATGCGAGCACTGCACAGTCAGCTATATGTAGATGGCTCAGCAAGGGGATGTAATTTGGGATAAAAGTAAATAGTTCCATGCAATAGCTAGTTGCACAGTGATATGGCTGAAATTAGAAGAGAGGATGCTATGAGCATTAACGGCCATCGGCATCGCCAATGGAAAATACAGACCACAAATAAGCCTGTTAGTTAGCCTTTGCGGTAATTGGTCCTCGCAAACCCATAGGAGTGCGTTTAGGAGGGAGAGCGAAGATATAATTTTCATCTTCGTCAAATTATGTCATAAGATGTTACTAGTAAAAGCCCTGTGCTTCACAGGGACAATTACTTGGAGGGGTGGTAGTCTGAGTGTAGAAATTAAAAGTTATACCGCTTACGAATCAAGCCCTGTCGTGGAGACTTATTGTATGCCTAAATCTTGCGTGCTTGTATTAAGAGTAGCGCGGAGCTTTAAATAAACGGAAATATAGATGTCATTTATAATAAGGACTACGAGCACTGCACAGCCAGCATTTGCTGGCTCGGAAAGGCAAATGTAAATAAGGAAAGCATTAAATAGTTTTATACAATAGCTAGCTGCACATAGCTATGGTCGTGGATACAGCTAGAGCGCTCGAATATTTGATTTTTACCATCACGGTCACGGACGCGGACACTATCCACTCGCTCGAAGTAGTAGAGAGGATCACTGCACATCCAGCTATTGCTGGCTTCGAAAGTCTTCAGAGATTGTTGTTCCAGTCACATATCATGTGATTCCGAAATAACTGACTGTGCAGTGGTAGTAGTTATATATAAATATTCTAGACAAAATGATGCGGATAATGAGATGCATAAACAGTCATCGGCTTAGCCAATGGAAAATAGATACACGCCAATTGTAAAGGCATGGATATTACATATCACAAATAAGCCGGGTAGTTAGCCTTTAAGGTAACTGGTACTCGCAATCGTAAACGAATAGAAGTTTTTACCCTTCAAGAGGGAAAGCTAAGATTTAGTTTTCATCGTCGTCAAATTATGTTAGCAGATAGCCAATCAAGTCATCACCTGCGTCAGTGGTTAACCTCCATGTCCCAATAACAACACCGACGCAATCTAGTGGCTTGATCCACAAATATTCAAATTCTATTGTCGAAATAAAAAAAATCAAATTGAGTATTTTTTAAACAATGACCTTTGCTTCTGAAATACATTTTCGTATGATTATAATCTAACATTACATAACTTCTTTAAACAACAATTTGCAATTTGTACTCACAAACCAATAAAGCGCGTTTAGGAGAGCGAGTGAACATTTTAAAATGTCCTCATCGTCAAATTCTAGTATTAAGAAAGCCAATAGCCTTAATAAAGCCATTTTAATTACTCCAATATATTATAATAATTAAAAATCCTTGTGCATATACCTTCATCGTCACCCACTGTTTCACCTTGTTCGGCAGTCGGCAGTATCAATTACAACGACCTTGATATTTTCTTTAGATTTACCCCTCGAAAAAGTAACATGCGGTTGCCCATGTGAAAACAAATGCCGACTTTATAAAAACTTTAACTTAATGATACATTAACTGTCTTTGCAAACTTTGTAAAGCATACTCTTTACAGTAAACTGTCTTCTCTTTAATTTAAATGTGTAGTCACCGTTTAAGTTGTTATAAATGTATCCCGTGACAATATCCCACCTTGCTACTGTATAATGCTTTGGTATACCAGTAAGCTTAGCCTTTACGATAATTTGTACTCCCGAACCTATAAAGCGCGTTTAGGAGAGAGAGAGCGAAGTTTTAAAATTCTTTTTTGTTCCTCCCGTCACGATCATTTTATAGTATTAAGATACTGCTAGCATCCATGTTCAACAAATGGAATACATGGACAGTGCTTAAAAACAGCATATTTGCCCAAGCGTTCAATATCAAATATATATCAGATATTTTTCAAAAATGAACGATACGATAGAGCCCACTACACAGGGAGCGAAAAGGTTTGCAAACCTACGAATCGTTAATAGGATTACGTTTATTGTGTACGAAAAGCAGCTAAGTTCTCAATTGCCCACAACCATGATATTTTACAAACGTGTAAATTGTACTAGTATTTCCAATGGTTTCTCAAATATGATAACATCCATTAAAGACACCGTCAGACCCCGCTAAGCAGGGTTTTCTTGTAGTTGTGTATATTCCGCTCATGAGAACAATGTTCGCATAAGAAAAAGTGACAAGTTTCGCCACTTTGTTGGGAAGCGTACACACCTAATGCACATACTTAATTAACATACTACTGCAATGTGGTAGGTCATGCTGGACTTGATCTATCCATCCCTGCAGGTCGGAGAAAGTACTTTACCACTGGGCCGTCACATCTGCCATGATTACCATAACAGAGTAAATAGAATGCCAAACTATAGTATATTTAAGTAATCAGGACAATGACGACAAGAAAATGGTTAGTTTAATTCTAGTATAGTTTTTGTGAACAAATCATCAAAATAAATCTATATAGCAATCATTCAGGCTGTAGTAACAAGCAAGAAGATCAATTTATTTTGACTACTCGCCGAATGGTTTAAAATGGCAATGGCAGCCCTCTTTTGAAAGTTAATAAATGTATCGAACAAGTAGCAATCCAACGTATTTTAACGTATGAATCTATTAAACTCAACTATTAACATAATTAAGACTCGTTTTAAGTATGCGCGTAGGTCAGGTTCAATCCTAGTAAATAGTTCAGTTCAATCGATATTTCCCCACCTATATATGTATAATATACTTTACAAAATATTTTTTCCCAAAATTAACTTTTTGATTTGAATGCAAACTGGCAGCAAAGGCAAACGTTATGGCGTTTGTTCTTTTATTAAGTGGTTGAAATTTTGTTTTTCAAAAAATTTGGTTAAAATCCTCTGTACTGCGATTTACAAAATTATGCTCATTGCTTGAGTATGTTGAAAATTCTAGGATACGTACAAAATGTCAATTACAATTTTTGTGTTCATCGTCTTATTTTGCCGTGGATAGATAGATTTATTTAATACAATCAGTTATATCTTTACGTGAAGTTTTAAAATTGTATTCACTACACAAACTCTTTACAATATGCAAGTTTTGGGTAGCAAACTAGGGTTAGAGTCAAATCTCGATGTAACGGTTGGCTATACATATAACGATATAATAATGTATGTACGTAGCCATGTACGTTATTTACCTAATGTATGTATGTATAGTTTTGGCCGTCCCAAGTCCCGTATACGTAACAACAGTACATATAGTTTATCCATGGTCGATTTATGGCCTCAGCGCCAACAACCCAGTATTATACATTCATATTTACATACATTATGGTTACAAGGGTTCTTTGCTAGCTAGCTTTGTTTTTAGTCAGGTTCCAGTTCATCTTTATTAAGTCTCTACGTGCGTCCCAGTTTGACATCCTATCTTAAGTAATAATAAATAAAGCTACGTACACGTCAAAGGTCAGTGTAGGCATACGGTCGGAATTTTCATTCAGTTTTTCAAAGTAATATTTCAGATTATTACATCAAAGGTTTGGAAAAATCTGTATGTATGATCGCAGTAAGGAAAAATCGGTCATGACCCCTATCCTCTTTATACGTAACAATAAGGAGTATGTATGTATATAACGGGAAACTCTTTATAGAGTATAAAATTGACCTTCCCCTGAGCGTACATTATATCAAGATTTGACTCTATAGTCCCTTTGCATGAATTAAAAGACGAATGTCTATTGCTGTGTGGTGACTTTACTTCCCAGTCTAAAAAAAACTCTTACTGTTGCACACTATTATCATACATATCTGGACGGCATTCGAACAATAATGAAAGAAAAAAAGCATTTTAGATGCGAAGTTTCCGTTATGGCTGCAGAGATTTGGAAAAATTGATTCTCACCCGTGATGCTTTTTTCGTTCATTATTGTTCTAATTCCCTCCTGACCCACGGTAATGATGATGCTTTCTGAGTCGTTCATTTTTTTTTTTCGATATTCTTCTTTTTTGTACTTTTCATCCCGCAGTTTTTGTCAATTCTATAATATTTGTGGATTTGCTCATACCGTAAGTACTAAATTTAAGGGACCAATCCCTTCTCCCATATCACTAAACTTTGCAAGTGTTATTTTGTGGACTTGATGAGCCTTTAAAAAAAATGTATCACAGTTATTTTATTAGGGGAAGACCCTTATTAACTTTTTCCTAATGCTTTTTGGATTAGACTACGTGTAGCTCCAAAACGAGAAAAGTTGTTGGTTTATGGGTAACTTTAATAACTCTTGACATTTTATTCGGGCTATACTAATAAGAAAATTCACGAGTCCATAACTTATAGTCTCACATTAACTTCAGGTCTTTGAGCATTGGGATAGGATCAAGTGTTCGGGAGTTGTTCCAAAATCCCTGCTTATAATTTATGGACAAAAGCATAATTATCATATATAGGTATCTACTTTTATCAAAGTACGGAATCCTTCAAAATGTTTAAAATTCTAAAAAGCTGCGAAATAACAAAGCGTCTTTGTAAAAAAAAAGCAATAGTAAATAAAAATAAATGACAGTAAAGTATTGCATGGAAGTTTCATAAATATGCCTTTTTTAAAAAAAAATCCTACCTATAATAATTCAAGTGACAATTTCAATTATTTTTTGAAACAAATAAAATAACTTAATTGTCAAATGAATTCTCAACTAGTGGTTCCCTTAAACTATTGAGTACAAATCTTTTCTTAAGCTTTCTTGAGTGCTGGAGTCAAATAGTAATATTAATTGATAGGATACTGAATAGCGCCCTGAATACGGGGAACTGTCGGCATTGGAAGCTATTCTCCGTCGCATCTGTACCAGAGGGAAAATGGAAGTAGAGTAGTAATAAAAATATGAAAATAGGCTTAATGTGCCATGAGATGGAAAATGGAAGCTAATTTCCCTCCAATTTGGATAGATCGGGCGTGTTTCGTTGAGTACAAAAGCCGTCAGAGCACAAACAGTATCAACGGTTTACCATTGTCCAGAATAAAAAGCACGTATAAAATCTCTCTTTTCTCAAAAGCCAGTGCAGGGATAGTTTGGTTGAATAGATAAACGATCAACTATAGTATAAAAGTACAATGCCAAACTGTGTACATGGGTGAGGGTTCATCAAATCAAAAAAGGATTCTTACTGTGTGGTTGAAAAGAAATGAGAGACTAGTCGTCAATCACAGAGCCCCACTCTGTTCCTTTTCAACTGGCTGTAGCTTTAGTAAAATTCGAGTAGTAAATTACTCATTGCATTTTGATTTCAATTACATTTTCTCAACAGAAAAGATCCACCTATAGCCCAACCCATATCATCTCTAGTAGTACATAGAGCTCAGTAACAACAATTTCATCATTTTATTTATTGACCCACAACAGCTTTGACTGGATGATTCTACTCCATCTCAGTTTTCCACCAGATACTCCCACAGTTCTAAAAAAAAACTGGGTCATTCCCCTGAGTTACCTCTTCCTTCGTCTTGGAATCTAACACAATTAGATGAACTTCCCAACTCGATATAGAAACCTAAATCATTATATAAAATGGAATATCCTGTGTTTCTATTTCCAACGGAAATTCAATCTCTTCTTCTCTAAAAAAAACTTTCAAAAAATGGGGTTAATAGCAGAGTTGTGTGTGTCAAAGGAATACAGGAACAAATAACATTTTGTTTTATTTAAAGCTATCATCTAACCTGATCAGTAAACTAAGGCAGTTCAACTTCTGTGGTTTGCCGTACTCTCGAGAGCAACAATAAATCCGACTCTACGAATAGAGACAGAAGGGTTGAAAAAAGCAGGAGGCGTGGAGAGCAAATATACTCTGGAATAAAAATTAGTACTGATGGCGTGTGTGAAATCTCTGAATTGAAATAATGTACATTGTATTGATTCGGAACATATAGTACTGCCGAGTAGCTCTATAGCATCACTCTCCCTATAACGACACACACACACACACACCCAGGATCTCCCTAGAGTATGTATTTCAATTCTAGAGCATGGGTCCTATTTAGCACTGTCTATACCTATGTATGTACCTATCCTTAATAAATAAATCATTTTACGCGACATCAGAATGATGGGACCGTGCTCAGGATCCCCAGGAACAATATAAGTTGTTTTGACAAATTTCGGAAACGATGTAGGATTTTAGAATAACCTGAGCGATGAAATATAGATATACTACTGACGGTTTCTACATATTCCTGAAAAACAATGACTCGTTATCTAGCAATCATTTATATAGTAGTCCATGACAGTGGAGTAATAATTACTCAGAATTGACATAGTACTTATTTATACACTAGGAATAGTATGCAGTACGAATAGTACAGGCATGGCCTGTTCCGTTGATGATACGCATTGACAGTAAAGTCTTTATATATGGGCTATTAATTATACCGTAGGTGATGGAATATATGTTAAGGGAGGGGAACCCTCCAATAGGATCAATGCTGTTTGTAGCAGCAATTGGTTTTAACTCTAGTCCTGTGTGTGCTGCGGTGGAGTGAAAGCATTAACATGATACTATTTTGCGGGAGTAAACAATAATATTGCTCCTGGATTTGGACACAGTGTGAGACGTGAGATTTGTATGTATGGGAGCGAGAGAGAGAGAGTGAGTGAGTGAGTGAGTGAGTGAGTGAGAGATAGAGAGAGGTGAGTTAGAAGAGAGAGAGAGAGAGAGAGAGAGAGAGAGAGATATGAGTAAAGGTACCGCAACTCTCTTGTGGATTAGATGAGACGACGGATTGGATGAAAGTAGGGATGGAGGCTTGGACCAAAACGCCTCCGTCTTGTAATCCGCCAACCGCTTCATTGGCGCATATGCCCTAAACTCTCATGTTTATATTTGCTTTGAGCAACCTTTAAAGTTAACCCGCTCAACTGTTGTTCGCCAAGCACCAACATGAAAATCTAGACACTACCCGTTCCTCTATACTATTTTCCCCTTTAAAATCGTTTAACCTGAACAGTACTTTTCCTCAACCTGAGATACACACACACACACACACACACACACACACACACACACACATACACACACACACACACACACACTCAAGGGAATCATATCCCATCACCAACACACCAGTTACTTCACATCTCATCTCATCCTCAATTTGAGAGCATTTCTCAGCTCTCCCCACAAACCCTCGTTTACGACAAGATACTTCTTCGATCAAGAGATTCAAAAGTTTCTAAATTTAGATACAAAACCTTAGTAAATTGTAAGGATACTATTGTGAAGTTTTTGTTAAAATTACCTTTCCCTTGATTTGATTAAAAAGAACAGTTGAAAAAATACACAACTTCAAAAAAAAAAACAACGTACTCTCCCGTATTTGAAAACAATTGAAATATCAGTTAAACACCTAAACAATTACACATACTCAGTCACAATCAAATCCGAAATCTTAAAATTCTTAGATATTTGAAGACTACTCAACTTAAATTATTCGGACAATTCCATCCGTGACTTTCTGAAATCCCTGGGGAATTTCAGTCAAGGAGAGGCCCTTGTGTGTAATAATAATTACTGAGGCTGTCTATTGCAGTATAATTGGGGAAGTCTGCTGGAACATTGATTTGCTCATCTCTCTCCCAAGTTTGACATACTACAATTATTAGAGGTGAAGGAACAGTTTAATTGGTTCGGGCTGGAAGACACATTAAAGTGACATAGAGACACTGACAGGATATAATGGGAGTAGAATGAGCTCACCGGATGGTGTTAAACTGGAAAATACGAACACTTTAACACTCATGGCCCAGCACTCAGTATTAGGAGCTTTGCCACCGGCATTCTTTTTACGGGCGGCTGAGCGTTACCAGAGAACCCCGAAATGTGCCCGGTGTCGTAATCATGGTGTCGTGTCTGCCCTCAAGGGTCATAAAAGATACTGTCGGTGGAGAGACTGTGTTTGCGCCAAATGCACCCTCATAGCGGAAAGGCAACGAGTCATGGCTGCTCAGGTAAATATCTTCATGGGACATCTTACAATTAATTAGTGTCAGTTGAGTTAATTAATGTAGTCATTAGTCGGGATGTATCCACTCCATCCAAAGGACCCAGAACCCCCGATTATTTTCCTTATTCAAGTTTTTACATCAATACTTTTATAAAACGTTTTTTTGGGGGAGGGGGGGGGGCGAGCTCCTTAACACCCCATTCGCGTAGTATTGTAATATTTAGCCAACGATATTGGTTACAAATAATCGATTCCCTTGATTGTTCCCATGCAACTCAATGGTCCTTTAAGTGTTTCATGTTGAAATAAGATTGTAATGTATAAGATGTAAATAATGTTAAAAAGAAAAAAAAACAAGTGAGTGGTTGGAACAAGAAATTCCAAGAATTCCCGTCATATTCATTTTTTGACACTGTAGGGTAAACGGGATGAAGCTGCTCTGTAGAATTATCCAGTTTTTATTAATTATATGTAGATACAGAAAAACGACAACATTTTTCCTACTGAATGTTCAAGTACATAAATCGGAAAAATAATAGTTGTAACGTAACTAGTGGATGTAATTAGGTAACATGTTCCGGAGAGATTGGGAAGGATTGATGCTAAAAGCGACATTAACCGATTGGAAATAAATAAATTTTTTGGATACCTCTGAAAATCTAGGTAGCCCTCCGACGACAGCAGGCCCAGGAAGAGAATGAAGCACGAGAACTCGGTTTACTCTACAATGCCGGAGGGGGTGGGAATGGAGCCCCGCCACCGAATTCTAGGTCAGGAGTTGGAGAATCCCCACCGAATCTATTTGGACTCCAGAATGGGCTTCAAGCCCTCACGGCATTGTCGATTCCTCCTGGTAACCGATCACTGGTTACTGGTTCTTCGGGCCCTAATGCTGATTCACATTTTAACCCTTCCACTGCCGGAATCGATACTTCTCGTGACTCACCTAGCCCCAGTAAGTATTCTTTTACTCCACTCTCTCTCTCTCTCTCTCTCTCTTCCATCTCCCATATAGTGTCAAATGGAAATTTTTATTCTCCAAGTGAATTCATTAATGCAGTAACGATACCCAAGTAATCAAACCACAGATTGTTTCCTTTTGTCAAAGTTTCGAGTGGGTTACTTAATACCCCCGGATGCTCTCCATGATTTATAGCTCGCAACAATATGCTCAGTATAAAGACGGGATAATTTCTTCAAACCCCAGTGTTTAAAGTTGCTCATTCTTTCCTCCTACAAATGCACATCTTTTGACTGCAGGTGAATGTCCGCTGATCCATAATAATTTATAAAAAGGAGAAGACGAGGAGGAGGAAGTTTTTTGAAACTGACATTTCTGGGGAAAAGTCATTTGCATAAGGGTAGGGAAGCGTCGGGAAAGAGTTTCCACTCCCGTCATGGGGAAAATTCTATAAAAGAAAACAGTTGAAATTCATTAATAGGTTTTCATCTCGACTGAGAAAGAGAGAAGAGCATCAGGGCAGAAAATTATAGAAGGAATAGGTTTGGGCGCTAAAGGGGAAAAGTAATGTTCTACCTATTCCATAATTAGTAAAAGTTGACAAATATGACGTGCATACATACTGTATTTTCGGGTTGAGAGACATATAAAGTAGAAATGACTCTTAAGATAGTCCACAGTATGCTCAGTCTCCTTCCTTATTCTGTGGATGGATAAAACCAGGAAGAGGGAGAGCTCAGTGACGTCGAAAGATTTGGTTTAACTTCTCACTTGACATCGTTTTTTTTTTTTTTGATAGTTGTATTAATACATAGAAAATTTGATTTTTGAGAAAAATAGTGAGATGACTGGACTGACAGTAAAGTTTGAGTGAGGCGGGTGTGTGTGTGTTGATATATCTATCTATCTATGTATAAGTAGGTACATAGAGAGGTGTGTGTGTGAAGGTGTATGTGTGTTTTTTGTGTACATGGGGGAAAGGAAGACGAAGAGTTGATATTATTGGGATGGAGCTTAAGATTACCTTTGGAGTAGGAGGCTGATGGCTCAAATTTTTGCCAAGGCATGGTTTGAGAGGTTAGTAAGCTTTACTCTGAGCTACTCTGTCTGTAGCTCATCCAGACTATTGTGAGTCTAATGATTAGACAGGATATGTAAACGCCAGTTGCAGACAGAACCTTTTTTTAGAAAAGTCAGGCAAAATGAAGGCAAGAAATTACATTTCCACTTGAGTAAAATATCCAATCTGGAGGGAGATCTTGTACTTGTGTAGCGTGTCTGGTACTGGCTCCGAAAGAATCCATTGTGTGATCTTTCTTCTATTGATATCTAAGTGGTAACCGAACCTTCTTCTGTACTTTCCCATCTTTTCAACCACACCACTCATTTCATACAATCACACTATTACTAACCAACACTCATCACATACAATCATACTTGGGAGGTTAAGAGACAAACTGACATGTCTAACGCCTCCTATATATATAATTATATATACATAGGGAGAAAACCCGGGCATCCCCACTATCTCCCTCCTTCTCCTCTGACATCAGATGCCATATCAAAATTGCTCTTGATGCAGATACTTGAACATTACCATTATGTAACACATCACTTACATTCATACTCTGAGCGGCCAACAGGGCTCCAAATACAGAGATCTTATGGGCAGTTCCATTTATTGAAAAATACCTCTCTAACTTTCTCCTTTCCCTATAAATTAAATCTAAACATCTTTTTTTTCCCTCTCTCTCATATGGAAAACCCCAATATTCCAATTCCCAACACTCTCTTAAATATCTCTCGCTTTTCCACCCAAAAACATTCACAGATATTCTATTTCCCTCCAGTTCTTCCACTTTACTCTCCACATACCCCCTTTTCTCCTTTCAGACTTATGAATATACACTCCACAGGCGTGTGGCGTGTGCTCATCCAAGTTACCACAACTAACAAGAATGAGAGGGCTCCCTGGAAAATTGGAGAAAGGGAGAGCGAAAAAATGGAGATACTCTTGAAATATTGTAAATCGTCATATTGACCGCTAGGTCACAATCAACTCCTTCCACTCAACAAACACTTGAGCAGCCCTTTCCACATCCACTAATAAATCTTTTTTTTTTCTTTCACAAGCTCCTACAAGCAAACCCTCCGGTGCTCCACAAAAAGGCTATGCCTCATCCTTACCCGAGGTTCTTACTCCTTTAAATAGCAAAATCAAAACCTAAGCTCTCTCCACCCTCCTATGTATATGTATATAATAATTATTACTGATCGGACCCGGAAGCCCCTCCAACACTTTTTACACTATACATATTACTACAATTTAGTAGCACTGTTTATTCCTAACTTGCCAAATCTCAAAATCTCAGCTTTGGAACAAGGCTTGCTAAAAAGTTTCAAACCGCTTGTATCCCATAAATATTACCGATAGGTAATAAAACCAAATGTTTTCTATTGATAACATTTGTCACATAATTATATACGTATCTATCTATCTGTAAATACTCCAAATCTCAACTTGACCGAGTCTTATTTACCCTACAACAATCCAACAAAATTCTAATTTAAAAAAATCCACGTTATAGGATTGGGATTGTTTTTTTTTTAAATTCTTAGGAAATTAAGAGGATGAAGATGTATCTAACGGAAGGAGAATTAGGCAGGATGAACGTTTCAGAGTTCTAGATTGAAAAGGAGCCAGTAAAAGAAAGGGATTGATTGGAATTTGCAATAGTAGTTATATTTAATGAAGGTAGCAACCAGCAAGCTAACAATAAACTATGTGGGTTATGTTTGATTAGTTTGAGGAGAATGTCATGCTCAAATGTCAACAAGGTAATAATGGGAGGGTAAACAAGAGAGATTGATGAGGCTGAGGAGGAAGGTGGTGGATCATACCCCTTTTGTGAGTGTCGTATCTTCCATACAGTTATTAATCCATGAGGAATGACACACTCGCAAATACTGTAGGGCTCGAGTGTGTGTTCTGGGTTGTGTGTGTGTGTCTGTCTGTCTGTCTCTGTGTGTGTGTGTGTACTGGGCAGAGAAATAAAGAAAATAATAAAAGCTCGATCGTAATAATCATCCTCAGTGGAAAACTCTATGATGAGATAACCAGGTCTAAATAAAACTGAAAAGAGAGGAGATGTGGAGTTGGGACTTTTTGGGAGTGTATCCGAGGGGTTGCATTGAATATGTGCAATTGAGTAGTCTTTTGAAATGTAGCGTACTTGAGTGCTACCTTTTCTCTAATGGTTCATTTAAACATTACTCTTGTTGGATACCTCCACATCACCAGCATCATTATGAGACTCGGGCCCTGCATAATCCTCTGACATATATATATGCAGTTATATGGAATTGATTAAGGTTTTACATATGGGCCATCCTTAACCGTTAAGGGCAGCCGAGCTCATATTTACTTTTTGAGCGGAGTCTCTCTCTCTCTCTCTTTTTTTTATGTTAGCTCTGAAAGATACAAAGACATGGTGAATGAGTAAACAAGTACCTAATGCGTTTACCCCCATCATGATTCAGTAATTCAGTATACGTAACATTTCAACTGACTGCCAATGGCTTGATCCTATTATGAATATTTTTAATGTTTGAAACACTCAGTCGACAGTCTTTCTATTTATTTATTTCTCTTTAAACAAGTTGTTAATGTACATCTTGAAAAAAATGTTTAGCTTTTATCTAGGAATAATAATGTGAATGACTTATCATTAGTGGTACGGGCATACACACACACACACACACACACACACATGAGGACTCAAGAGTACCTCAACCTCCAATAATAAATCCCTCTCGATCCATTCTTATCTTTCACGTTGTGTGGCATTACAGTGTTAGAGAGGAGACAGAATAGTCCAATGCCGGAGTCCTTCCCTCCGTGCCCTGTGGACCCCCATACAGAGAGTCAAATAGTTGTAGAGTTACTCTTTGACTTCTCATTTCTATTTAATTGCATGTAAGTGGTGAAACGTTAAACTCAAGAGGCATTATTCATTGGCGTGCCGTCCATTCCTCGACGTTTTTAGGTGTTCCTCCTTGTCAGAATTACCTTACCTTATGGTTATTGTCATCATTCCTTACGTAAACCCTTCCTCATAGGATTGTATTCCCCCCTCTTGTTACTTACTACTACTGTAATTATATGCTATATGTGTATATGCATAACGTCATAATTGAAACCGTGCCTTGTCATTGTTATTCAATTGCAATTCAACTTTTGGAATGATTAATCAGCCAGCGCACACATCATATCCCAAGCAAAGTGCTTTACTTCAAGCTCTCGTACTTGCTGAGACCAGAGCTAATTCCTACCTGCTCCTTAAGTATAACCCAGCTTACTCCCGAGCAATAATCCGTCACATTATTTTCAAATAATGTAATGGAAACGTTAAGTGCCGTTATTGATGAACTGCCCACGTCTACAGTAGAGTTGCAATGATCCTTAATAATTACTTTATACTAGAATATCCTGTCCAGTTAATTACCTATGTAAAACCACACTACGGGAGAAAGACGTGTTTGTTGAAATTCTCAGGAATATGCTGACGCAATAAAGCCTTTTACATGTAAACTTTCTTGTAAAAGGAATTTTTGGAACCTTCCAAAGTCAGTGGTTCAACTGATGGGAGTTGGGCTGTAACATTTGGGACATGATTCCCTTCTTTCTTTTTTAGTATGGTTTAGATCTGTATCTACAAGTAGAAGGAGCCAGAACCCAGAATATTACACGACATCTTTTAGTCATTTCTATTGGAGATTCCAATTAACGACAAGCTATGGAAGCAAGTGAAGAACTTTGGAGCGTGCAAATAATAATTATTAGTTGAGCTCATCAGGAGAGTCTCTATTGATTGCTGCTGAAGTAGTTTAGGAGCTCTCTGGCAAATATTAACAGTAACTATCCTTACTATTATAAAATGTACAGACATTATTTTTCTCATGTCTCTATAATTACTTGAGGACATAGTAATTTACAGATAGGGGAGGTGTTTAGGTGAGGTTACGGAAGACCTTGATGCATTCGGGATAGGAGGAGCAATGTAAATTAATTATTTTATAGGTTAAAGATAGAGGGAGCTTTTTCAGTTACGAATGAGGGGCAGGATAGGATCGTCCTTTCAGCTTGACATCTCATCACATTTTCTAATTAATATAATTACCTTCGGAGCCTACTCCTTCTCCGAACGGGTGTAAAAGTAATGAATGTAAAACAGTCTTAAGCTCGATTTTTATTTATCTCTCTTGAATAATGCAATAATTGTGAGAGAATTCCCTAGCGAAGCCGTTGACCCAGCAATTGATCATATGGAAAAGGACTATCATCCAAACATTACAAGGTCACCACTAAGCTAGTGAATTATGTCACCATTAGTGAGATTAATTATAATTACTGGGAAGCACATTTTTGATCCATGGAATTTTGAATGACATTTATTTTGTGGTCTTTTCTATGTATTTTGTGGGAACTTGTAGGTTATGTGTGGGCCGCTTGTATGATTTGAGGTGTTAGATTGTAGATCTATGTAAGTTTTGAGAAATTGCTGATCATAATTCAGTCGGACGAGCGACTCCGTGCTCCCATCGGGACTGGGATGTTAAATTGAGCAATAGAAAGAGTTTTGCGGGAGTGTGATGTGAGAGAGTTGCTGTGAGGAATGTGAAAACAGAAATTTCAAAATTGGAGGGAAGTCATCCTAGCTGAAGGGAATACTAGAAATAGTATGAAGAGTCCGAGTTGAGAAAGTAATTTTGAGGGAATCCAAGCCGCCGAGATCCAGTAATAATATAGAAATAGTGAAACACAATAATATGACATTGGTAAAAGTAGTAGAATGTCAAGCCTTCCGTATTGAGGGCGGTTGTGGGGCTTAGAAAGTAGAGGAAACTTGGAACATTTCGAAGTATTTTAGTTGTAGAGACAGAAGACAGAGATAGAGAGAGAGAGAGAGAGAGTGAGAGAGAGAGAGAGAGAGAGTGAGAGAGTGAGAGAGTGAGAGAGTGAGTGAGAGAGAGAGAGAGAGATAGTGGCAGGAAATGCCTGCACGTTTGAAGGTGAGCATTTTATTGTATGGAAAGGAGTACCTATTAAAGATACCATTAGATGTATAATGGAATGAGGAGCGAGGAGAAGACTCTGACAGTATGAAATAG
This sequence comes from Allacma fusca, assembly GCA_947179485.1. Taxonomy (NCBI): domain Eukaryota; kingdom Metazoa; phylum Arthropoda; class Collembola; order Symphypleona; family Sminthuridae; genus Allacma; species Allacma fusca. The sequence goes on along the minus strand of OX359250.1, from coordinate 3,617,020 downwards.
TTGTGTCAAAGCACTTTTATACTATGAAACACGTGAATTCTCGACTGAAACACAAGGAGAATGACTTTATTCAGACTTTCTCCTCAAGACGGATAGTACCGACGCGGCGTATATTATTAATCTCGAAGGTAGCAAAAGAAAAAATTTTGGTATGCTGGCGTCCAAGGTGCAAAAATCGTGGGTTTAGAATATACACATCCAGGGATAAGAATAAGACTATTTTTCTTTTCCCTTAAACCATTATACATACTTCCCATTCAATATTGAGATGCTTTGGATTACTTGTCGCGATAACAATATCACCCATTCCTCCTCACAAATCCTTTCACGTTCTCCACTCTTCTTCTTCTTCTTCTTCTTCTTCTTCTTCTTCGACTTCCAGCAAAGAATTCACTCAACTACTACAATATTCGTTTCATCAATTTATCCATTCAACATTCTACTTTTTCCATTTCAAACAGCTATTACCAACATGCTCCCGATTACGTCACTTGTACACCATACTCTCACCACCTTCATCACATCTCCCCTACTCTCCTCACTAATATCCCCTTTGGGCTGTAGTCAGTGACGCTCTGGTCCATCCACAATAACTGTTTTTACCATTAATTAATCAATTCATATTTTAACGCTGCTTCTGAAATATGTCTTTTTTTCAATCCATGAGTCCGTGGAATGGAAGATCAGTAGAAGGGAAAACAATACACATTTTTGGTACAATTTAAAAACATTAGTACTCAAAGGAAAAATTAGACAGATGGAGTACTATCAGTTGTTCAGTAATTATTATGATACATATGCATTTGTATAATTATTACATACATACATATATAATTATGTACATTCATTACTTTACACCTCCATTATTCATTTTATTCTCTTCGAGGAAATAACCAATTAAATGTTTTTGAAATTACAAAAATGAAGATATACATAGATTAGGTTGAAAAGGTTATTTTTCATTTCAGGGGTTCAAAAATTACCTAAGAATTTAAAATCATCTTGCAGTATAACCGAACGTGTAGTAGAACTATGGAATATCCCCATTTTTCAATTTAAATTATGTATAATTATTACACAATTTTGAGCTGAAGTCAAAATAGTGACAAAATAGTGTGCCTTCCACTCTACACTTTTTCAAAATCAACGGACTTTTCACGAACAGTGGAAAATCTTATGGGGATATGAATTCTGAAAGAGAGTAATATGATCTTCCCGTTCCTTGTTGTGCAGGCTTCCTCAACTACAGGATTTTCTTTTGGTAGTCCCTGCAGGAGTTCATCCATTTAATAACGATTGCAAAAGATGATTTTAAATTCTTAGTTAATTTATTCCCCACTACTGTAATAATTAAGGAGAATGCAGACCCGGGGTCCCACCTAGTTCTCTACTTTTTAAAACTATCTTCACCCTTTATTTTGAAAGCTTTTGTACAATCCTATAATTTATTAATCATTAGGATTGTGACCTCAAATCGACACTTCCAGGGTGTAAGCCCCGCTTTCCTCTTTTACTGGCTTGACGCAATACAGCATGAATCTCATAAGCAATGCCACTAATAATTATCATGAGCTTATTTCTGTGTCAAAAGTCAAATATCTCCCATAATTTTAAATATCCCCCTGCTCCACTTCACCCCAAAGGAGTCACACGAGCCCTCCCAGGGACCGCGTAGCCTGCTCGTTCTAATAGAAGAATCGTCGCTAATCATTTATTTATTTCACAAAGTTTAAATAAAATTACTTGTACAAAACTATCCTCTATGGTCTATTCCTTACTGCCAGCTAAAAGTATTTACTGGAACTGTTTACGCTGTATGACTGTCGAGTAATTATTTATTCTTAAATAATTATAATGTCCATTATAATCAAAAAATGAGCCGTCTTTGATTAACACGACAATAACAAATGCAGTGAAGTACTGCCCATATGACATGATGCTTTGGCATTTCTCCACGTTCAGTGTACCCCCGACTGTTTGCTACTTTTAAGTTCAACTAATTGTAAGGCCTATAGACTCCAAGTATCTTCATACGGTATTGTCAAACCAATTGGATCTGAGAACTGCTATCCACAAAGATGACTGGATCTTTATATTGATATAAATAAGGATGCAGTACTATTTAAAAAAAAAGCTGGAGTTAAAGGAACAATTAGAATAATAGAATAAGGGTGAGTGTTCTCTGGGAAACAAATGCAGACTGATATTAAAGAGGGTGAACGTTGTGGAGTGGAGTGGTTGGAAAGTTTAGAGAAGAAACTAATGTGCATATACTGTATGGATGGATGTACATACATACATACATACATATGTATGTAATTATGTATGTGTCTCCTAGAATATGTAGAAACTCACTAATGGCTCCATATGACCAAGTTGAAATTCAATGATATTACTTTTGAAATGGAAATTCTTCGAGTGTAATAATGAAGATATGTTGGGCAAACCTCTGGATTTGAACACATTAATCGACTTGAAGTTTGAAGCCACATCATGGTGATGAGACTGGAATGGAAAAAGCAAATGATTATATACCAGTGGTGTTGTGGTGGGGGCTCGGCCTCTCCAAGTCCTTCCGAACACACTCCGTCTACACACTATTTAATAATTATATATAAAATCCAACAAAGGGGGTGCAAGTTATCAAATAAGGATGCCAAATATGTCAGAAACCGCACTGCTAATATCATATGGGAGGAAATATCCGGGGCTATGTACCCAAAATAAAATACTTATAAAGGATATCCCCTGCCCTCTTCCTCACTCCTCTCTCAATTTTTTTTTTATTTTTTATTATCTCGACAAAAGTCGCGATGCAGAAATGCGAGGAAATTATAAAAATTCCAAAACGTGGGACATTACCAGAGAAGATAGCAAGAGTTAGGTGGAATGAGTCGGATTTCTTGATGACAGTCACAGACCGACGGCGAAGCTGCCTTTTCCCTTTTAACATTTATTATCTTACTCTTCAATTCCACTTCACACCATGCTGTGCTCCGTGCATGGGAGGGATAATCCATAAGTAATGATGCCATTTTCCGATCTCAGCCATAACTTAACACTGGAAATATCTCTTGAGGACATTCTTATGTAAAGTCAGGGAAATACCAAGTCGGTTCCTTCACACACATATAATTACACACACACTCATACACACACAGACACACACATACACACACATACACACACATACAAACACATACACTATCCCCTCCCCAGTATGTGTTCAGGTCGTCTTTTGATTAATAATCCAATAATTACTTAATTATCCCCGTGATTATTCCTCCATAGGAATACAGTAGTCCATGAAAGGGAGCACATGAGGGGGGAGGGATTCAGGAGCAATTCCTGAAATTCAGTAGCTAGTCCCGAATGTCGTCCCACACGTAAATCACCTGTGGGAATCTCTTGAGCTGATAGGATAAATAAATTGTAAATGGGATCATATGCAAGTGCGCTATTATTTGGAAGTCATCAGTTTTCCAGGTTCTTGCTATCTCCCTACTATTATTGAAGGGAACATTGCGTGGAAAATGTATAACAAAAGCGGATATATATAATTAATTATATATATATAATTATTGTAATAAATTGAATTGAGGCTCCTCGTATGCCTTGAGATCAAGTTAGGAGGGAATTGACAATGGGAAGAGGAGATAGAGACAGGAGGGAGAGCCTTGGCAGTTGTTACAACCTCTCCATATGTAAATATTGTGGAGTTTATAGTGTCTCTGCTCCGGTGCTCGAGGTAGTAGAGGAGGAAGGAAACAATCCCAAGAATATGAAAAGGGTGAGCTAGTCTCTCGGCGTCTCATTAATACATCTCTCTCCTTTTGGAGTCATCGAGCTCAAGTGAAAGTGAAGATCACGGAGTAAGTCAAAGGGACCATAAAAGGCAACCCGTCAACCCAAGAACCCCGAGGATAATTAATTTGCTAGATTTTCTACTTAATTCAGTCTTTACTCACAACTTCCCTCAACTTACTCCCTCCATTCAAACATTGCACTCATTGTCAGGTTTACGTAAACTCAATGGCGAGGAAAACACTTTTTCCCTTCCCAACTTGAAACTTACTTAGCCTATTTTCTTTCATTTAGTCAACTTGACTAGTTAGTACATCATCCAGCCCATCCTCATTTTTTATTTTATAATAATCACCTCCAACTATCAATTCCCTCCCCCACCATAGTACACACATAAACTGACCTTCTGAAATCCTACTCAAAATTGTATATTCAAACAGCAGTACTTAACTCATAGGCACTCTACAATTGGGACTCTTGCAACAAAAAAACATATTAAATTAACCTATAGAAATCCCAGGTACGGCTCACTATTAGCCTCAGACTCCCACATGCTTTAAACAAGCCTGAGTGAGATACAAAACATTGATACAACAGTCAAAAATTGAATTGTCTCTTGACAGGGGGGTCAGAGTACAAAGCTTGGGGTTATAGACAGTTTCAGTCAACTATATGTAATTGCGTACTCCTGTGAAGTTCACTTTGATTCAGGAGTTATTAAAAAAACTGAGGACCGACAACGTGCCTTCAAAAAAGTACTGAGGGTCTACACGTGGGGTGTAAAATTACAATTTGTTTAATATAAAATTATTGAAGTACTCCCCATAGACGATGGTAAATGATTATTCTTTGGGTGGTCCTTGAAAACACTGAAAAGGTCAGGAGATTGGAGTGGATTCCACAGGACTGTTACGAATAAAGGAACTTTTCCTTCCATTCAACTCTAATGATCCGACCCGGTCGGCTAATTTGAAACAAATGTCCTATCACGGATACCGTAACAATAATGTATTCAAAAGTTTCTTGTGAATATTGTTCGTCCAAACGGGAGAAGGAAGCCCATTAGGAGATCTTGTATGTAATTACATATAGCTATATTTATATATAAGTTACCCTATACTTATTGTTACTACCATTCTGAGGAGGAGAGTCTATACATTGGAGCATTAAATATCAGATGGGAACTTCATTGTAGAACAAAGATACTTTTCCGTATGCATTCAAGCTTTTAATTTATTATCAATAAGTTTATCCTTCTAGTTCTACGAGTTGTGTGTGCTTATGGCCTCATCTGTATCTGACGTTTGAGTCTCGACCTCCATCATCTCCACACTTTCCTCTCTCTCTCTCTCTCTCTCTCTCTCTCTCTCTCTCTCTCTCTCTCTCTCCCGCGTCCATTCTCCTCTCCAGCCATTTAAATCATCCGATTCTTCAGTAACTATTTCTTTCCGTTTCTTTTATTTCATCTCGGCTCGAGTTGTACGGGCCCCATTAATTCTTTTTCACCAGTTCCTATTTCATCCTCAATTTTTTTTTAACACTATCCACAATATCCTCCAGGGCTACACTGAGGGACTGAATGAGTCCATTGATTTAAACTGAGCTCTCTGATCGTTACAAACAGAAAAGATTGGATCAATAATAATTCATAAGAAAAGATCCTCCCAGCTGACGCCATATAGTACCTTGTTAAAAGTCCCTTAATTTGGGATGGGGGATGGGGGGGGACAATACAAGGTGAGGGAAATTCAAGTCCTTTGACAGTTTCCAACAAGTTTCGAATATTTTTTCTAAAGGCCGTCAAATAGGATACAAAATTTTTTCCTTGAGGGAAAGGAAGTGACAATTAAGCATTGTTAGAATTGAGAAAAGGGACGGATTCAATTGAGACAATTATTGTAAACTTTTCTATTGTCGAGCAGGATATTTGATTACAAAATTCGTTTCATTTCATTGGGGAGATGGATGGGAATGAGAAATTGAGGAGGGATGAAATTGAGAGGTGTGCGTGGGTGTGTGCCAGGCGTCAGGGATTAGGTCCTCTCTCTCTCTCTCTCTCTCTCTCTCTCTCTCTCTCTCTCTCTCTCTCCATCAAGTAACATTATAAATCTCTCGTACAGATCATACGATCCTACACCGCTCCGAGTTTCAAGCCCGAGTTTCGAACCTTAAATGATTGAGTAATTTCGTGGTGAAATGTATTTCTTTATCACATATGAGTCGTTCAATGGACACACCAGGACCGGAGGATCCTACATGATTACACATAATCATTATAGATAGATACATACATACACACGAATATTTTATATTCTTGAGCCCAATTCCGGACGGAGGCATGCATTTACCTAGGATAATTCTAAGGGCTGGGGGTGTAAGAGCTGCCGTACATAGAATCTATCCATAGGGTTATAGTACACAGTACTCATGGCCCTATTTAGTACCAGAGGAGGAAGACATATTTACCAGGAGTGATGATGAAGTATTTATTTGAGACCCTTTCCCCCTTATTATGGTACGTGTTGACTGTGAGTCCTTTCCACACGCAATATGACACTGTGGCACATCCCTAATTCCCATTATGCACAAATTGCTCCCCATTCTCCTCCCTGGAATGAATGCATGCACATGAGACAGAAAGAATTTGTTCATTCATACTGACAATGCTGTGATGAGGGATAGGTCGCAGCCGGATTTTATATTACCTCTTTGTCTGTCATTGTAATCCTTATTACATTTCATTATTTCTCGAGATTATCCACTTCCCTCTCACTCTCCTCAATTTCTTGCTCTCTCTCTCTCTCTCTCTGGCTCTGTTCCACCTCCTCCTTCTCCTCCTCCTCCTCCTCCTGTCTCTCTCTCTCTCTCTCTCTCTATCTCCTCGTCACTCGTACACTAAGGGGCTAACAAACTCATTACTTGTCAATAGCTTCCCAATACAGATTTCCTTTGTGGAATTGACTACTGTGTTGGAATTTTGTCTCAAGGACATTCTCCTTTTTTTCTTCGATTACCTTTCATGTTTTTCCTCTGCATTTTGCTTTCCTCTGATTGATACTCCAAGCAGCCTTTTTTTTTAAATAGGCTCGGGTAGTTTTCACTTCAAAGGATGAAGTTCAAAGGGAACAAATCGTAGCTGAATCCTTCAAGAATGTTCCCGTCTCTTATTTTGCATTCTACAGGTTTTAACAATTTTCACTTTTTCCAATTTAGCTTTATTTAATAATCCTTTCTTTTCCCCAATTTCTTCGGCTCCCCTTCCTTAGCTTAATTTACCTCCTCTGATTTCTCTGAAATTTAATACGACACCATTGGCACAGAACAAAAGAGAATGAGTAGACAATCCACCAAGTGTTTTTAGTCAACAAATTACGTATGGCTCCTGCTCAGTTAAAACTATCAATTATACAAAATGCATACAGTTGCAGCTATGTATCTATCTGTATTTCCGTACAGTCAGAGTTAGGAGGTAAGGAGTAAGGGACAAGTTTTAAAAATCCTTTTGAGCCTTGCAAAAAGGAATGTGAACTTGTAACAACGTGTAGGAATCCTATTAATTGAAATGTAATAATAATTATTACTGAATATGTAATTATTTCCTGTGAAAGAAAGAGATTCGAGATATTTTTTCTATTTTATGAGAGAAACTCTCTCGCTTGCAGTAGGTAGATATTACGTACCTAGTGGCAAGTACGGGGTGTGGAATCCGAATGTGAAAGTAATCCTCGAGAAAATTTCGTTGTGAAATTTGAACTTTTTTGTCTTGGGAAAATCCAAGGGTTGACAAGGAAAGGAAGAGGAAGAGATAATGTGGCAAGAGTGGGGGTTTAGTCAGTTTCCAACCATTTTACACTCGCGGTGTTACTTTGAATAAGTCAAACTGAAAGCTATTCAGTTAAACTTTTTTTTTCTACACAATAGTGTCAAATTTCAATTTCAATATATTGCATTCCAAGCCGGACTCATTGGTGAAAAAAAATCAAAGTCACCAGAGTCACAATGAAATTCAATTTCAACTCTTTGGATGTTGCAACACACATCTGGGCTAAGGACATTGATACACATACATATGTATGTATGCATATGGGTGTAGATACTAGAGACCGTGCTCTGTGCCGAGTCTCTTTAAGCCGCAAAATATTCTCGGGGTGTATTGTCAGCTCCGTGGTATGCTAAAATAAATTTTCAAAGTTACATTGAGATGCACCCGAAACATGTATAGAATCATGGATATACATATCTACCTATACTATCTGTACTTCCTATAATATTACGCACTGAGTTCATGACGGATACTTCTATTGAGAAGCAGTGTCAATAAAGTATTTCTCTTTTACATACAAGGTCCCAACAAATATCCTTCACTCCTGGCTCTTTCAAGCCATCCAGCGAAAATGTATTTGACTCAACAATTTGTATGCAATTTTTATTCGGATTGACTTTACTAATAATTGTAAGCTAAATTGAGATTTTGAGGCTTCAGTGCCTAGAATACGAATAGGAAGTCAGAATTGTTTTTACATCCTAGTATTTTTACAAGACTTATTTGTAACCAGATGTTGAGGCTCCTCCTTTAAGGGTCCCCTGCACTTTCCAATAAGCTCCAGGAATACTCGAATAGGAACCAATGAGGAACTTTTGGTAATACTATAACGGCTCAAGTTGCCCACATATTTTGGCACAAAATTGGAAATGAGCGAGTTTTATAGAAATAGGATGAAATCCGAATCTTGAAGGAAATTTTGATCGTTGTCCATAAAGCTGGGAATGCTGACCTACATCAATGTAATACATTTTTGGAAGTCTCTGCAGGTATTTCCAACTTGCTGGATTTGGTAAAAAAAAAGATTTTTAGAACCCTGTAAAAGCGTATATGGTGTATATGTGTCTTTCTGTTTTCACTGTGAATGCGGGAGTCTGTTATTGAGGAGTAACCCCTTTGGCTTCATGGTAGGTGTCCTCCTTTTACCTTGTATAATTCTCTCCTATCACTTCATTTTCATTATTAGCACCGTACAGACCCATAGACAGTATGTCCTTGTTATTCGCACAATGCTAAAATTATTTACTCATCGTTGCTAAGCTACTATAAAGGGAATTAGAAGAGTATCCATTCCCTTCCCGTTATCAAAATCTCCTGTCATACTGTCATTCCCAGGGAGTGTGTGTAACTTCAGAATTGACACTCGCTACGGGAAATGTACTTACCGTCATGGCAGGTACTCAGGATTCAGACTCAAGCTTAATTATTTAAACCATGAGATGTATTGGGAAAAGTTTTATTCCCGAGTTTCATTTGTCCTACAGATCTCTTATACTGTAATTCAATGCAATTTATTTTTCTCGGGTCTCCAAATCCTGCTAAAAAACTACAGGACTCTTTGATGCATTTTCTTTTACATCAGAAGAAAATATCAAATCAAGGTTGAAGGTTGATCGTATATAATTTTGTGACAGCGTATATGCTATAACTGAGTACTCGGATCTGGATTTCTCAACTTCAAAATCGTCGCGTTGCAATGATTTATATCACACCCCTCTCTCAATTCTCACATGAAAATTCATGGAGCTCATGTTATTTTTTAGAATTTTTGAAATTTTTTGAGGAACTTTTGACTTGCCAATGTGTTAAAGAATGACATCCTTAAATTCCATGTCCTTTGTAATGTAATGGTAATATCTGGAGTTATTCTTGAAATGCATCCCTTCTTTTCTACGTATGTACATACATATCTACATACATAGTTGGAAATGAAAAATGTGTTTGCCTTTCAGCAAAACTGCCGCATCGATTTCAATGAAAATCTGAACTCCTATGAGAATTCTGTATGATCATGAGGACCTGATTGTTTTACAATTTGACGTTGGATGGGTTCCAACGTGTGTGTCAGTAATTTTTTTGAAGGAATTTATTTTAATTCTTGATCCTTTCTACTTGATGTGTCTCGAATGTCTTTGGACACATCCCGAGCCACCTCCTACATTTTAACCGACGGGTTATTTTTTTTATTTATGGAAACTCGAAAAATTATTGAGAAATAAAGGAAATAGAGGGAAAATGAGCTCATACTTATATATCTTAAGGAAAGAATGTAAAAAAAAGCAAATTATTTTGGGCAACAATGAGCATTGTGTTGGTGGAAGTGTGGAGGGTTGTGTTTGAAAAGGGGAAATAGAAAAAGGAAGAGACCGTTGTATAAAATAATGAGAAGATGAGAGGGACGGAAACAAAAGGGATGATTGGAAGCGGTCGCAACGTGAAACTCAATTAAAAACAGGATTATTGAAATGTAATTAGGATTTTAGACATAGTCAAGGGCTCGGCATTGTCGGGAAAGGAGAAGAGACAGAGTGAGCGTTCTATGGTACATTCTTGACACTCATTCCGTCACTCTTGAGCCCAAAACATGTATACATATACAGAATACTACACACACACATACACACACACACACACATACACACACACACAGACACATACACACACACACACATAGTCATACGTATATATCTATATAAATTTGAATGACGCCATTGTACTTGCTTGTGATTGTAGAATCGAAAAGACAAAAGCTGGATAGCGATGAGGAGAACACAGACGGAGAGGAGAATATTGGTTACTCGTGTGAAGTCAAGCAAGAATTTTCTCACAGAGATGATGAGGAGGACTCCCGAAGTCCGGGATTGGACTCGGAGAAGATCGTGGACATGTCGCGACCAGACCTTCATCACAGTAACAATACTAGTCCTTACCATGACACTTCCCCTCCTCCCATCCTCCTCCCCACCCCCTCATCCTCCAGCAAAAAGAAAAACCAAGGGAAGAAGACCACTGACCTCGAGTCCTTCCCAAACCCTGACCTCCGGGAATTGGACGACGGGGACGGGGACGGGGACAGTGGGGAGGACACCACTCGGGAAGAGACCTCCTCCCCTCCCGCCGGCAAAGAGGACTACTTGAGGGCACTCGCCGCCGAAGGACTCCGCGTCGGCCGACATGTCAACCGGATGATGAAGCCCTCAGGGAATCCAGGTAATAAAAATAGGGATCATCACCACTCTCATCTCTACAATCACTCCTCCATTGGGGGGATGTACCGGGGGGAGAAAGTCCCACTCCCTTACTCCCCAGCCGTTGAGACACTGATCCGTGTGTTCCCGACCAAGCGGAGGTCCGAGATTGACTCCGCACTTCACAAAACAGCGGGGGATGTGCTCAAAGCAATTGAGTTTTTACTCGCGGCCGACGTCGAGAGTCAAAGTCAGAGTCACATGTTCCCATCCCGGACGAGTGTGGTCAGTCGCTCTTACTCTCCCACACGAGCCATGGACCTGGCCCTCGACCCTCATAAAATCGTGGAGCATGCATATGAGAAGACATTGTACCCCAAAAACTACACTAATTCCTCCTCCTCCTCGATCAACAACAACAACAACAACAACAACAATCATCATCATCATCATCATCATGAGTCCCATAATAATATACGAGAGTCTAGTCCGGCTGTGGTTCATGAAAGTCCTCCACATTTCTCATTATTTGGACCTTATGCCGCAGCAGCGGCTGCTCGTTTCAATCACAGTCATCCTGCTAATCGACGATTTATCCCCTCACTCCTCCCTTACTCCCTTCCAGGTTTACATCGTCCTGGGGATTTTTACTCCAACTCTCCTCTCCCGCTCGTGACAGCCCTCAATCTGGGACATCATCATGGGCAGCATCAGGCCGGAAATAATAGCTTACCTCTCGCTCATGCTGGGAGTCTTCATTTAAGTCCTAAAACACCTGGAGCCCAGCACGACAATGGGAATACAGTTGAGCGAGAGAGTGGAACTCCACCCACTTCATGCTCGGGCTCTGATAGGGCCTCATACTCCGAGTGAGAACAACTTCACAACCAGCCAACGGTTTCCCTTCCTCGCTTCCAAACCAATTGTTACTGTCTCCTTTTCTTTCTTTTTTTTGTATCCCACCTTCACCTTTCTTTCTTCCCACAACCTACACATTCCAGCACCAACATCCTCCGAATATTCACTCCCCCCCCCTCCATTCTCTCTCCCCTCCAAGGTGAGGTCTATTTCTAACCAAAATATTTCCCCATTAGCCATTCATAACAAATATTACAAGTAATAAAATAATGTACTATTTCTAGCCTTAACATTTTAATCCCCCCTCCCTCCAACTCCCCCCCCCCAAAAAAATTGTTAATATTAATTGTTCACAAATCATAATAGTAACACTCAAATTATTATCCTATGTCGGACAATGCTTCTTGTCTGGGTTGAGGAAAAATTTGAGAGAGAAGCCAGAGAAACGGAAGTTCTGTAAGGAGGAGAATATATCCGTCTTTTTTAAAAAGTAGAAGTGAATTATGCAATATTTTAATGGATGACTATGTCCCTAGTATTGTCCTGTCTCCTAATATTGAAATCTAATTTCTTTTGGTAATTATCTAATTACATATGTATGCTGGAAGAGAAGCTCTGGTAAAGAGACAACGTCCTTGGGTTTTGTTTTTTTTTTTGTAAGCTCGTGAAACTTGACTGACATGGATTCAGAGCAGTGTAATAAAGATTGTCGTACTCTCCGCTTCTTCATATATATTGCTTCTCCCACAAGCCTCGTGAAATGTTAAATCCGCTAAAATTATGTTAAATTTACGAGCCGTAGATGTACGAAAGGTAGATATAGAGACTCACATGTTAAAGTTCCAATTTAAGAATCCCCCGGAGTTGTGAGATGTTAATTTGTAGTAATAATATTATAATTACTCGGATGCTGGGTTACTTCGACTGGATTTGGTAACATGAGAAGATGTAATCTAACCCTTAGAATTAAGTAATTACATATGTAGATATACTAATCAAATCTAATGTTGTGTCAGTCCTACTTATTGCTCTGCGAAATAGTCCGCTTGAAGGTAGGAATGGACGAGTGTTTTCTAAAACCCGGGAAGCTCCACCCCCCCCCTCTCTAGAGAGCATAAGATGATGAGCTAGTCAGAAGTGTACTACTTACAGAAGCTAAGGATAGGCTGGAGAAGTTAGGCATGCAAATATCTAAAAATACAATATAAAGTAATTAATTTAAACACACATAAAAAAAAAGTTACTCAAAAAGAATTTGATGTTGAATTTAAGGAGCTGTGAATTGTGAAGGTAGGAGCGTATATAAGAGTGCGTGTGATACCTCTCTCTCTCTCTCTCTCCCCTCCCCCTCCCCTCACAATCTTGAAGATCCCTTTTTTTTAGTAAGAGTTTGTGAGAGATGGGACGTGTGAGTGTTAATAGATTGTACATACTTAATTAACCCTACTGTAGTTGCACACATATATTTATATGTGGGCTCTCTGGGCTCGTTTTAGAAACTCAAAGATCCAAGGATGCAACTCCAATGGAGGTTTTATGGGATCGTGGAGATGACGGGAATCTCCTCTGAGTCTAGTTTGTAAATAAATCCATGTGCATAGGTTAGGGACGTTGGCTGGATTAAATTTTTATGGAAGCATTTCATCCATCACTCCTTATGACTTGATTTTCAAACAATTCTATTTAGCTATTATTCACCTACTTTGCGAAGGGCCTCTATCCCTGAGTCATTTAATGTCCGTCATAAAGACTCTCATCCTCATCGGGGATAAGGCCAAACAGACAAAGTCTCATCGTTTTAACAATGTACCGAATTCAAATCAACCACATTATCGAACCCACGTTATCGGCACTACACTCATGCTAATGAGCACTGAGATTCTCCAATGTGGGATCATTGTCGGTTTTTTTACAGCATCCTTAATAGGTCCAAACCCAACCTCTCCCCCCTCTCTCTTTATGACCGGACTCCTCTTCCCTAAGAAATTAATTCCGGAACTAGAACACTTGATACTTAAACTTTCCTAAAGTATCTTATTCACATTTTATCCACCCCCCCCCTCCCCTCCACTGATTTAATCATTGGGTCTTAACAAAAATCAAAAGTTATTCTAAATTACGAACACGCATTTGACCCTCTCGGCAGTTAGTATGGCAGAGTTAGTAATTACTTACTTGTACAATTATTATCAAAGTAGGAAGGAAATTGTATATAGGAATTATTACTACCTATAGTAGTAGACTAAAAGTCCTGGAAATGAATGACTGACAATTCACAGGTCTGAGGAACAAAAAGGAGCCTGGGAATATCACATACTAGATGTTGTGGGAATAGTAGTTGATTGTGTACAGAATTAAATGTAATTAGAGTAATTAATTAATTCAGCAAGCTATGTAATTACATATTCTGGACTGTGACGGCATAGCCCGCAATTAATTCCCATTTAGTGACCAATTAAATGTGTTATAGCGACAGTAAATAATTACAGGAAATAATGTGAAACTATTGTAGCCTAAGTATCTCAAGTAATTATGTAACTGTCTATTAATGGAGGAGTTCCCAGCTTGAATCAACTTATAGTCATGCTCGCATAAATTGGTAAATAAATAAATACAGTCTTACAAATTAGTACTAACTCAATGTTTTCGGTATGAACTTTATTTTCTTGTTTTAATGCAATAAAAAATATTGTGTGGCAAAAAAAAATTAACCCTTTTGAATTGAACATAATTTTAATTAGCATCCAGCCCTCATTACATTCGAAAGTTGTCATATTTCCCAAGAATGGGTACTAAACCAAGAACCAACCAAGGCCGCCTTCCTCGTTTGTTTACAATATTTATTTTTGTGAGGTTTTGTTCAGAATTGAGTTGAGGCCCTGGAGGAAATTCTCATAAACGTCCGGCTTCCACTATACATAATTTATTGCCCATTATTTAAGCTTTAATTCAAAGGAGGAGCATGCATTGACAGGGTTTATTTCCCCATTTGCTTTCATTCCGTCTGTTTGCGTTTATTTGGGGGGGAGGGGAGAGAATCAAAGGCGATTCTATTGACTCAGCTTCATACGGCTTGATTCTCCGCTGATGATTATATTTGAGGTGGTGAACTGGAGGGCGAAAAACAGGATACAATTGGAACAATAATTTATTATTATAAAAAGAAATTCCTTTTAAATCTCTAACGTTCAAGGGTTGGCCCGCTGGAGAGACCTCCTGTCAATTAATGCAGAGTTCATTGGCTACAGTAGTAGATTGAGAACGACGTTCCTTTGGTTTTTGCCTTTAGTTTGAGGATATTCTTCCGAAATTGTTATGGATAATAATTCTTAGCTTATTATTAATTTCGCTTGGAACAATAGCAAAAAAAAACTAGCAAAACTAAGGCAAGCTTTTCCTGGACCCTCCAAATGCAAAATTCAGGAGAATTTTCAAACCCCTGAACTTACGTTAATTTTTAAGGGCTTAAAGGTAATGGCATATTTTGCAACGCCCATAACTTTTTCCCAGCTCTACAGGAACAATAATCTGAGAGACTCCACAGAATTCCCTAATTGGGTTTATATAGACCTGCCATTTAAAAATCCAATGGAATTTGTTAAAAATCCTTCCCCGGCCCAAGTTAGCTTAACTGTCACTGTGAATATCGTTAAGGATAATAAAACCCCAAAAGGTTTGATAATGAAAAAACATGGTGGCTATGTATGTATAAAAATGCATCATTGGTTTATTTATTTTAATCATTATTTTATGTAAATTAGTCCTTGTTGAAGTTTCCTTGACTTCAAAATTGGTCCAAGGAGGATCAATATGATTTCGTATTGTAAGCATTTAATTACGTTTGTGGGATTTTGGTTAACAATGTATTTTTGTGAGTTCAAGTTATACAGTAGGCTGAAGGCAGGCGAACATATACATAGGTTTCCCCAGCATACATACCTATCTACATATTATGGCATACGGTAAATGCTTGTGCGTGTAGTCGTCAATAGTTATTAATGAGAAGGGTCGGAGAGGATAGATATAAGTAGCTGTTGGAAATCGTTTTTGTCTGTTGACAATCTGCATACAACTCAATTAAAACAGAAGTATGACAAAGTGGAGACAGTGAGCCGGTGATGAGCACTTGAGATGAGAAACTTGTTGTGATTTCTAACCCAGGACAATTCACAGTCTTGTTGTCAATATTCTAACAGATTGAGCTGACAGCTCTGTTTAGTATTAGCTCAATCCCTCCAGCTCTACTTTCAAATGAATTCAAATGGTAATCAACAACTTAAGTAAATTTTATCAAGAGATTTTCTTTAACCCTTGTGCCTGAGCCTCAAACGTCTGCTTTCATGTTCCTATTTGAGAGACCAGTCCCGTACTGTGATACTGTTCAGTCAACATCCAGTTTGCCTTGTTAGACTATACATGAGCAAGCAGTTGGTTTTAAAAAGGGCAGGACACGCGTGCAACCAGCCAGGCGTGTAACAACAGGGTTTTAGTTTTGCATATTTCACTGATTTGACACTTCAAAACATAAAACCCCTTTGAAGAGCCAAACCACTAATCCAAACTTCACTTGTTCACAATTTCAACCAGTCTCATTTTCAACACACAAGAAACATACTCTCTCTCTCTCTCTCTCTCTCTCTCTGGAGTGTGACGAGACAGGAATGTACAAATAAAGTCATGCCTGTTTTAAAACTGTCAAGCATCAACTTTTTTTCATAAAAAAATTACATCCTAAGCAGTCTCTCCTCAACTTTCCTCCCATAGTTCCCAGCAGATTAGATTAACCTCAGGACCGTGTGCCCGCAAATTAAATCTAAACTGTATGGAATGGGGAACGTCCAAACTTCCCACAGTCAACTACCTAAATGCATCCACATCCCTAGATCTCTTATGCAAAGAACTGTAGCATTTGCGAGATTATAATTACTTTTGAGAGCTGTACGGAGTCTCTGACTCTTTCAGAGTCTGACTCCAGCCCGGACGGTCACATACATTTGTAGAATCACATATAGAATCACATCAACGCACACATTACTATTAGTGTTCCACACAAAAATCAATTCCAACTTATCCCACACCGCCTCATAGCTTTTTGCTATTCCCACCCGCAACTTAACCTAAGTCAACAGACTACAGTAGTGATGAGGCACTTTCAACCCTGCAGTGACGACTGGGATGCGTTGCAACAAAGTTGAGAGTTGATGATAAAACTTAAAAACCTGAGTGTGAGTGTACAGGGAACAAGTAAATAAGTCAAGTAGGAGAGAGAGAGACACAACAGGGAAGGAGAAGAGATGTGAAAGAGTAGCAGATAAGATGGGGAAAGGTGTGTGACTTGAGCCCATACACAGGGATATGACAAAATCCTCACAAAATGATATTGGATATTGTGGCTAATTGAAATTAAGTGGTTTTGTTTTCGAAAGTGTGGTGTGCCACACAAGATGAAGGGAGTCATTTCTTGTATATCATCTTTCCAATCCCTCTCTCCGAACTCAGGAGCATCCACGCAATCCATGGGTAGGTCAAATATACTTCAAACTATAAGTGTATGCATTTCCCTCGTGTGATGAGGGACCTTTTAGAGAGATGTGTGTACTTGAGCACACGGCATCATTCCATCATTATGCCTCTCTCTCTCTCTCTCTCACTCTTCTTCAAAGTTTCTTCTCCTCCACACACTATAAAGCATACTATTCCAGTCCCAATAACAATGTATTCTGTAGCAGATAGTCGACAAACTTTGAAAAAGTTTTTCCCACCCGTTTTATTTATTTCATAAATTTATGAAACTTAAATCATAGACCCAACAGCCCCAAAATGTATGCTTCGGATTCCTCAATGGGAATAAAACTTGGAGGACGGAAACAGCAAGTTCAAAATGATGTTGTGTGAGGGAAAAGACAGGAGTGTCGTTGAACATAAAGTTACGAACCCAATACTTTATGGCTATGTACATACATATCTTTGAGCTCCTTTAATGTCTACAGAGACAGAGACAGAGAGAGAGAGTCCTGTAGTGTATCTGTATCTATAGTAATAAAGTATTTCGAATAAAAATTTCAAGTACAAAAACAAAACAAAAAAAAAGAGTGAGCCTCGTTATTTTTATTCCTTTGAAATAAAGCTGCCGTAATGGAAGGAGGAAAGTAATAAAAAGCAGGGAAAGTCGGAGTAAATATAAAAATATGGTAATATTATTACAGTTGTAGTTGATTCGTACCAAATAATGGATAATTACAAAGTCAATTGCTTATCGATGGAAACCATATGGAATATTATCATACAAATAGATAGTTGTGCTATAAAACATTTCGCCCACTTTATCGTTTCGTTGGCCACATCCACCCCAATAAATTCTGTCAAGTGTTCAAAATATTAAAAATCAACTCCCATCCCAAGCCACACCAACCCCATCCCCACACTGTTATCACTTGGTTTCTAATTTAACGACTACCTCCGCAGTTCAGCCCGACGCCCGTCGCACAAGCTCATTTCCCCCCATATGCTTTTTCCAGGACCGTTATAAATCCTCCTACATATAATCAAATTAATTATATTTACTAGACAGGGTGCAACCCAATGTCCCGCACTCCTCTACCTCATATTAACAGGATAAAATTCAAATTTCTCCATCTTCAAAGAATTTCCTTGCTAGTTTTTCCAAAGTAATAACATCGACCTACGTCAACAAAACTGTCGTTTACAAGGGCTCAGTGCCCCTCATGGGTACAGGTTTTACCCGGGTATTTGGGTACAGGTTCAGGTACAGGTGCGTATCAGGTACATACTTTTTGTACCCACCCAATTTGGGTACAGGTTCAGGTTCAGTCGTTAGATACCTGAAAATTCAGGTTCAGGTTCAGGTATGGGTACAGGTACAAAATTCAATATTTTGGGTATATACCCATCAGGTACGGGTACTCACAGGGTAAATACCTGAACCTGAATGTAAAATACCTGAAATTTCAGGTACTTTTAAGTCAATAATAATCTCCAAGTAACGCCTGTAAAAATGTTGTTGAGCTTCAAACTTCCATCCAAATTTTTGCCCTTGAAACATGTTACATTAAAATTTGTATGTATAAGTTCACTCATGAAAACTAATTCCACCATACAGGAACATGTGGTTAGCTACCCAACATTAATAGCTGGAATGACCAGAGATTTTTTAGTAGTTCCTGGAACTGGAGTACATATAGAGCGAGCCTTCTCCTATGGCTCAGATCTTCTGACGCCTAAACGATAATATAAGATACGGTAGGAAATGTTTTTGTCTCAAAGATTGGCTGAAATTAAAATCTAGCCAGTTTGAATGCAAAAAAATGTTTCACATTGCGAAAGCAATTGCAGGTAGCAAAACAAATTCTTAATCGTTTATTAATTTCTCGGCATTATTGAACTTTTAGAAAATGTGATACTGCAATTGTATTGTTGCATTGAACTTAGTCATTTATATCGTAGATTTTCCTATGTGTTACCTTTTCAACCTTTATCTAATCATTTATAACTGCTGATAATTCCAGTACTTAGTTATGATATCGATGAATGGCAAATAAAATAAATCAAATAGGATAAATAAATTTATTAAGTCAAAACGTCTTAGTTGCAGGTATTTAAATTTTTTATAATCGTTTAAATTATTACAATCGAAAATACCCGGGTATGTTCAGGTACTTTTAAATTATACCCGGGTACAGGTACTTTTTTGGGTACTTTTTGGGTACAGGTACTTTTCAGGTACAGGTACTCCCGATTTAGTTTGAGTACAGGTACAGGTTCAGGAAAATTGAACCCAGGTATTCAGGTACAGGTACGGGTATAGGTTCTAAAATTCCATGTACCCATGATTCAGGTACAGGTTCAGGTCCAGGTACAACATTTTCGTACCCATGCGAGGCACTACAAGGGCTAAATAATTACTTATTTTAAAGAAGACATTCTTTAAAAAACCCATTGTTTAGAATAGATTTTTGCCAAAAATTAACATTGTACTGAACAGAATTTGTTCACAAATAAACATTGTACTGAATAATATTGTAACAATTTGTTCAAAAATGAACATACTGAATAATATTGTAACAATTTGTTCAAAAATGAACATACTGAATAATATTGTAACAATTTGTTCAAAAATGAACATACTGAATAATATTGTAACAATTTGTTCAAAAATGAACATACTGAATAATATTGTAACAATTTGTTCAAAAATGAACATACTGAATAATATTGTAACAATTTGTTCAAAAATGAACATTGTACTGAATAATATTGTAACAATTTGTTCAAAAATGAACATCGCAGTGAGTGGAACTTTTTCCACAAATTAACAAGATGGTGAATCAATTGTTCAAAAATATATGTTGCAACTTGGACGATGCTCATATGAGCGAGGCTGCATGGATATGTTGTGAAAGTGTGTCGTAGCGCCATTGATTTGAACTTTTTTTTCTAAAACCAATATGTTTTAGATGATGGGTTAATGGGTCCGTGTTGGGTAAATAGGGAAAAACCTGAAGAAAAAAAGCGAACAGAGCTGATTTGAGCTAGGGGGCAAATGATACTCCCTAATACGGACCGATTCGGAATAAAATTAATTCATTAATACGTCAAAGTCAAGTTGCGTTAAATCCAAGCGGAGGAGTCTGCCCTGATGATCGGAGCATCAACTCTCCTTTGAACCCCGAGGTTAGCCAAAGGAAATTACATGTCACTGTTATTCCCCATTTGATTTTCTCAAATCTCAGTAGGGACTTATTGTGACAAGCCGGCGACACCTTCCAAAATGTTCGCACTAACCTTCCCTTGAACACCCAGCAGTATCAATCTATTTTCGTTTATGTGTGATGGGATTCCTAATGACATGTCTCCAATCCTCTTGCCTTCAACGTACAAAAGAAAAATTAAATCCCGTATGTCATCAACAGTCTTTCCTCAGGATATCAAATGAAAAAGAACAACTTCTCCCCGTTTAAGAGTCTCGGGTGTCTCATTCAAAAAATCATCTCTTGGGTTGACTACGATATTTTCTAGGTGAGCCCCAGTCTGAAAGAATTTTCTACTTCATTTACTTTCTTACAACTTTTCATCCTTTACTCTTCCTTGTAGTAGTTAGTATGTGCGTAAGCCTTTCAAAAGGCAAAAACTGAGCCTCCCATTATATTTACTTCAACCATAATTTTACCATATATCCTTCCAATTCCTTCCAAAATTGATTTCCGACTCGGGGATCGTTATTCATTCATCCATTGAAACATGTGTGTGGATAATTCATGTAATTATGTATGCAGGGTCGTATTTTTGGTACTTAGGTATGTACTATAGTACATTTAAGTATATATAATCCAATCCCACCCTAGTATGCGTATATGTATGTACACTGCATATTCAGACCATATGAGTGTTTCTCGTCGCCCCAGAGTCGTTTTTTCGACACTACAATCCCTGAACACTGAACGCATTAAACCGACATGGTAGACATATTTGACAAAGAATTTGTCCAATTTTTATTTTGCCAATCATTCAAGCTGAAATTTTGTATCAATTTGTATAACTGCATCAAAATTTGATTGAGGGTCGAGACGACGATTCGAAAGAGGTTTTAATCTCGTGATGCATAATATATACTTACGTCCGTTAATGATTTATTAATTTTGTGTTTTGAGAAAAAACAAATTACAAAATACAGAATGTACTTGAAATAATTTTTGAAGTTGAGTATATCAAAATTCCACACCTCTCAATGTTAAAGATCAGTTATGTATTCACATCTCCAGCATAGACTCACTTTCCCTTCCGTAATGAATATAATTCGACCAGGTTATGCCATATTAAGTAATTTTTAGGGGAATGGAAGGGAACCAGGACTGATCCATATGAATATTACCTCATCTGAAAGGAGGGTAAAGGCACTTATCCCGTAGTGTGTAGTACTTGTTTGATGTGGTGAAATCTGGCGCATCCAAAGCATATTCCCTATATATGCCACAGTGACTAGAAGAGAAAAAAAAACGTGTTCACTATAGTATTACATTGTATTGAGCATGATTTTTCCTACGGAAGTAATGAGGGTGGAATATTCATTTCGTTGAGATCTCAGGAAAAGTGACTGTTGAGTTTTTGTATTCTAAGGACATAGAACCCGGCCTCAGAAGTATTAGACACGCTGGAATAGCCATGAAAACGGGTGTGTAGTATTTAATGAGGAACATTTTATGAAATCTGTTCAAATCCTAGGATAACTTTTGTAACGCTAATACTTATGTTCTAGGAGTATAGAAAAGCCTTTTGCCTTCTCCTCACGCCCTCATGCTTCGCTATATTTTTGATTGATTCGACTCAATTACTTCTCAAACAGTTTGTGTAGACCACTTTACACTTTAGGTGATACTAACAATAAACATATCTGTATAAATGCATCCTGTACGCTCTTATATAAACCTTCTCTTCAACTATAATGAAACCCTCTGCGGATTGTCCTGTGGTTGTCACACAAGGCAGAGTTGACTTTTAGGCGACTCATAGGATGATCTTTTCAAGTAACCCATAGGGGGAGCTTTTTTACTAGTGCTAGAGAATTTTACAACGATAGAGAAGCTTTTCACTAATTGTAAGTAAGCCCTCGTACTAACATGACTAGTAGCCTTGTACTAACCCTAATAGAAAGGTGGAACTTTCTTGGCGAAGGACACGGAAGGTTTTATTATTAAATTGTGGAAAGGGAGTTTTTAAGATTACGAGAGGGGGAGCTTTTTAAAATACGGATAGTAATCTTCTATGATTAGGTATAGGAGGAGCTATTTAAAATACGGATAGTGAGTTTTCTGTTTTAAGAAGCTACAGTTAAGTTATGGATAGGGGAAACTGTAAGGATTCGTTTGGGATACGAACTTTTTAGGTTAAGGATTTTAACAATCTTTTAGCATCTTTTCATATGTAAGTCTGGGGGTTTGTTCACACCAATGTTGATCATTAGTCCAACGAATAGGAAAAGGCTAATATATGTATACAAGAAAATAGTAATTTACTATAACTAAAATAAATAGAAGCTTGGTTTTCATTTATCAAGGAACAATGGTGAGGGAATTCCTTAACATCTTAGACTTTCGAGCGTGCTACGCAACCATGGGTCATGTGACATGCTCCTTACTAAGGATTGATTTAAAACCAACCTTAATGTGTAAAGGTAAAGATATTCGTTCCATTCATAATTTTTTATGACAGCAATGTTCCTGGCTTTGTGGTCTATAGTTTCTTATTATGTATAATGCCGAGGTTTGTAAAACATAAATGAGTTCGTGAAAATGTTAAGTAATATATTCACACTCTGAGTCATCGATGCTTCCAATCTTATGAGTCTACAGTTACAGGTTACAGTCACACCCCATTATATAGACGGATATGTAAATTTGATGGGGTAATGTTTGTGACATTCAAATGTACTGGATTTTTCATGTTACGGAATAGCGAGGTAGTGCAGACGTAAAAATTTCGATGTCCTCGCCATCTGGCTCCAACGTGGTAGATGGACTATTACTTTTACAGAAAGAAGTTCATGTAAGCTACGTGGAGTCGGGGCAAGCGTCAAATTCTTTTTTTATTTGAAAATTTGATAATTTTTTTAAAAACTTCCAAAATTTTAATACTTTTGAAAAATTCCCAGCTTTGCTCCACTTCCCTGGTTGCTGAATCCAGAGTTTATGGGCTACAGGGTTGGAACTAATTTTTGAAGTTTCTAGTTTATGAATTGCATTAAATAGTTTATATGAAAATAAATATATTTTTAACTTCAATCTTCCCTCACATTTTCAGGCCCCGAGACCGTAATAATTGACTCAGATATTAGACTGATATTAGATTCAAACGATTTCTCTTAAAATTTTCTTCCAACACAACTTTCCAAAACAAATATTTGAACCCTGGACCGTCCATGAACAAATGACAAGTTAGAAATCCTTTCTTTTCCCCATCTTTCTCTCATTTGCTCTTGAGGCTTAATTTCTCCAACCTTGCTCCGGCTCTTTTCCGTTATTTCTACAATTTTCAGGATAGATACCTAATAAACAGCTCCCTGAAAGCCCATAACATTTTCAACAAATTCCATGAGAACATTTTTTGACAGCAAAATTTCTGGGAGAAACACAAAATGAAGTCATCGACATTCTAAAAATCCTTACTTTGATTGACGCTTGGATCTCAAAAAATGATTCAGGCCAATGAAGTAAATTTGAAAATTCGGGAACTAAATTTCCTACAAACCGGGGGAATCAAATATTTTATGAGTCACTCCCTTATGTAGCCTAGGGTTAGGGGATGGGGCAAATGTTATTTGGTCACCCTATATAGTTTAATAATTGTGTGCATGTAGATAATTTTATTTTTAGAGAAAACTACATTTGCATAATTTTGGTGTTAGTGAAAACTGTACCTAAATCCTTTTGTGGCTACCGAAAACTGTATGGAGATCATGTTGCTGTTAGTGCATGTATTTCATTTGCTGTCAATAGATAATTTAGTCTCCTCACTAACGATACGTAATTATGTAAGCTTTCATTGTCAGCCCAGACTCCCTGCTGAACCCAATGTGTAACTCAAAAATGACAGCGTGGATTTGGTATAATATTAAAACATCCCTAGTGTCCTTGTACAGTTGCATGAATTGAACTTTGGTGACGGTGTGTTGGAATTGCAAATTGCTCAATTCTCCTTGAAGGTTGGCCTACGCACGTTACAAATGCAGAAACCCGAAAACAATTTTGCACTAACGTTAATACTGTACCCCCCACCGTATGCAACCTCTTGTTTAGATTCTGTTTTCCCCATCTTATATCCTATGCGGTTCGTAGTTATTCAACTGAAATCACTCTCTTCAAGCAATCGAAGGGAAACTTGTCGGAATATTCCTTCCTTCTACTCAATCATTTACTCTTTTGCTCAGCCTACCTACAATTTTAAAATTAACCCACCCTTTGTTAAACTTTCTTCAAAATTAAGCTCTGAAAATCATTCAATAATAATCCTCTATTCACAACCTCAGACCATTACCCACAGGCAGTCGTCGGATTTTTGTGGGAAGACGGGAAGATTCTTCCCAGGGAAAAAATATTTCAAGCAGGGAAAATCCAAAAGGGAAGGGATTCTTTTTTGCGAACAGGGATATTGAAATTCGTTTACTTTTTTTTTTCAGGGATTTTCAAATTTTTTCGCGTGTTTCAGGTAAATTTGTTCTGCAAACAGGGATTTTTAAATTAGTTGACCTTATTTGGTAGGGATTTTGAAAGTTATTTTTGCAACAAGGAAAATCGTTGAGCTGCTTTTTTTAACAAGGAATTTTTGAATTCGTTGAGGACCTCACTGCATTTTGCCGGAGGGAAGCGAAGCTAAAAGTTCCTACTACAAATGTCAGCGTATCTGCTTATTGTCTGGTCAGATTGCCCGACCGGACGATAGTTGCCGAACCAATGACACCAGGCAACTCAAATTGTTTCTAGGAACAGACTAGATAAAAATTAGGTAACCTATTATTTTTGAAGAAGATCGTCATCCACGGTTTAAATGAGATTACAATATATAAGCACATGCATACATACATATATGCACAAAAACTGGGAAGTAAAAATAAAGCTTGCGCCATCTACAGTCGTATTTGTAGTGTACATGAAATGATTCTTTTCCATGAACCGGTAGATGTCGCATTACCACATACATGCGTGATTAAAATTCGTTCGTAAAGCATTTCTCAAAACATTTGTTCATGACATTATATACGCAATATGCGGAGTTATTATGCGCGTAAATGTACTAAAGTAGGAGGCTGAAGGAACTCAACAACAACGTCTACAGAGTAAAAGAAAAGGTAAAGAGCCAGGTGGGTCAATCAAAAATATTTTAAACAACTGCAAGGGTTAAAACCAATAACGAATCTGCCGGTCAAATTTGACGTCAATTCGTCAATAATAATTGCTTGCGATATTTGTTGCCCTCTGAAAACGTTTCCTTTGATGTAGGACATTAAACGTTAGAGGAACGTCAAAAATACTGGGGTGGGAGGTTCTACAGGGATTTACTTTCCTCACAGAAAATTTCAGGAAATTCTGAGCTGAGCAAAATTCTTGTGTAAGACAGTTGTTGGAGATTTGGAGATATTATATTTACAGTGTTGGCTGTGTGAGTACGGTGGGATGCGAAGATCCCATGCAAGAACAACGGAACAACGCCTCAATCGTGACGTATTTTTAAATATTTCCTCGATAATATGAAATCACGTGTAAACTTGCCAGAATCCTGAGAATATATGAGTTGAGATGGGTCGGAGAGACCGGGAAGCGGGCTCTGCTACTAGTTTTGTCCCTATTTGGATGAATTGACGTACTCGTACAAGTAGTTTGAAGTGGGAGCTGAATTGTTGTATATAATTTTCTTGGACGGGTTACATAATTCCTAATATAATTTTTACATTGTCCACTAAGTGCCAATAGTCAAATAAATCACTAATAGCCAAAATGATGGCGGAAAAGGATTTCAGTCCGTTGAGCTTGGCTTGTGTCAAGACTCTGTCGGACAAGTCTTATGACAAGAGGAGACAAGCCGCATCCGAAATTGAAAAGTAAGTTTGAGATCACTCACGGGATAAAAAAATGTATTTACATATGTACTAATTTATACAAATATGAAATTACAATGTCACAAGGAATGGTCCCCTGGAGAGAACGGTGTACGAGAGATAATGTCCATTTAGAAAATAAAATTCAACTACTCCGGATGATAATGTGCTCTCAAAATGAGTGTCGGCAAAAATTTCTGGTTGATGTTTGAAGTTTGAAGTTTAGTAAGTTCAGTTTTAGAATGTTGGAAGACTACACATGTCTAAATTGAACTAAAACATTAGGAGTTGTGCACATATCAATGATTGTTTTTTGATGTTTGATTGTAATATGCTAATATTTATTTCTTGCTATTGTAAAATATGAAATAATAAATATGAGAAAAATAAACAATCCGGGTGAGCTATTATAGATATCTGAGCTAGGCATTGAAATATCCCAACTAATACTTTGAATGTACATGAATGTACATTTCTAATTTTAATAGGAGGGCGTAACAGTTTTTCGTAAAATATTATTTTTGTTGGTTTTGTTTTTAAGGAATGTAATCAGTATGAGACGACAGACATTTCCTTTGCCTTAATTTAGTTTCAATAATTTTATATTCGTTTACCACAGTACGACCTGACAATTCGAATAAAATGTTTGATACAGATGAATGGTTATGAAATTATAATATCACATTTTTTTTAGAATGGCAAAGGACTTTGCAGCCATGAAGAATACAGAACAAATAAAAAAGCTCCTCAAAGTTTTGGGACAAGACTTTACTCTGTCTCAAATGACGAACTGGAGGAAGGGAGGTATCATTGGCTTGGCAGCCACAGCCATGGCCCTAGGAAAGGTATGTCAAGTGAATCATGAGTAGGGGTTCCTTTGACGGAGTGTCATGACTTTAAATTGAAAAAATTGCTGTTAAAATGATTAAATCGGGCTTGTGAATTAGCTTATTTTGTTTTATTTTTTAATCTATATAAGTTTAAATTTTGTATTAAGCTGGCGTTTATGACACTATAAAATTATTTATTTGTATGGTGTACAATTATATTTGCTTTCCATTTAGGATGCCACCAATTATACAGAAGAGTTAATACTTCCTATTTTACATTGCTTCAACGACTCGGATTCTAGAGCCCGGTATTACGCTTGCGAAGGATTATACAACGTGACCAAAGTCACACGTTCTGCTATACTAGGACATTTCAACGAAATATTTAATGCTCTCAGCAAGCTAGCAGCTGATCCAGATCAGAATGTGAAAAGTGGGACAGAGATGCTAGATCGGCTTCTAAAAGTAATTATAAATAGTTTTAATGGAAATTATAATAATTATATTAATGAGCATGTATCGTTCCTGGGGAGCCTGTATATTGTTAATAATGTGTGACTTGATTAGGTTTTGTATTGTTATGTGCGATTATTGTAGGATATCGTAACCGAAAGTGCCTCTTTCGATTTGGTGACATTTATGCCGTTACTCCGTGAACGAATATATACGAAAAACACTCAAGCTAGACAGTTTGTCATATCATGGATATCGGTATTACACGCAGTACCTGATATAAATATGATTATTTTCCTACCAGAACTTCTTGATGGCCTTTTAACAATTCTTGAAGATCCTACTATGGAAATAAAAAAAATGTGAAACATTATATTAACTTATAAACTTATGTTTACATATCATCGTAGCAATATCTATGAAGGCAGACTTTGTCAAATGAAAATGTTTCAATGTTTTGCGGAAACTCCACATGATCAAGTGACTTTATTCAGGTGTGAAACGGTTTTGGGAGAATTCCTACGTGAAATAATCAAGAGCCCTACCATGGCTGACTATTCAAGCATGATAAATGTTCTAATCCTGCATTCTCAATCAAAGGACGAACTTTTGCAAGTAAAAAAGGCAACTTTTTGTTTTTAAAATACAAGCGCTTATAAATCTTTTACATTACAAATTAATGAGTCATTAATTTCAAATAACATATTTTAGTGCAAACCATTAATCGTTGTATTATTTTCGTACAGCTCACTGCAGTCACTTGGATCAAGGAATTCGTAACTTTAGCTGGCAATGAAATGCTTCCTTTTGCCTCAGGAATTTTAACCGCTGTCTTACCTTGCTTGGCCTATGAAGACGAGGCTAGAAAAAGTAAATAAAATGATTTAGTTGTAAAATTTTTACATTTTATGTTTAAGTTAAGTTGTTTCCGCTAACTTTCACAATAATCTGTGATAATAAGTGAAGGGTAGCAATTAGGAATAAATGTGTATGTATTATTCGATCGCAGATATTCGGGAAACTAGCAAAACCGTTCATTACAATTTAATGAAACTTATAACGAACTTCAGTGAAACATCCTCTAAAGGCAATGAAATAAAGTCAGCTGGGGATATCTCTGGGGAGAAAGAAAGCGCCACCTCTTTAGAAGTAGACTTGGTGTCCGTCATTGAAGTGCTCACTCGTAATCTTCAAAATACAGCCGTCCCAACCAAAGTTGCTGTATTGCGTTGGATTTATCACCTACATTTAAAAATGGGTGACCAAATGTTTCTGCATATTGATGAGACATTTCCAGTACTATTGAAAACATTGTCGGACCCAAGCGACGAAGTAGTACTTCTTGCACTGGAGGTTCTCTCCGAAATTGTATCGTTTTCAGAAAAGTCTAAGGAAAGCAACGGTAACGATTACTTACTTAAATGCACTGAATCACCGCATGAAATTCTGTTTTTATCTAGCAACTTGAATTAGTATACAGCTTGACATTGTTTTAGCGTCGCCTTCAAAACTCAAAGTTCGTACAAATACGTATTTCAATAAATTCATTGTCAGCCTCCTTGGTTTATTTGCAACGGACAAAGCTTTGCTGGAAGATCGTGGATCATTTATAATAAGGTGCGTTATTGTAAATGTTTAATGTTGTTAAAGACAGTCCTAACAATTAATTTGTATTTGGCGTTAAATATTATGTTGCATCTTTTGTAAATCAGACAGTTATGTGTTCTCCTAAGCGCTGAAGCTATCTACAGAAGCATTGCGGAGATATTATTAGCTGAAGAAAACTTCAAGTTTGCCAACGTCATGGTGGAAACTCTTAATTCAATCTTGTTAACTTCGTGTGAACTATTCGAATTGCGTACTCAACTAAAAGAGCTTCAAACGCAGGTATGAATGGTGTTTAAAAAATTACAAAATTCCAGTGTATGCAATAAATATATCTAAATTATCTACATATTGGATTTTTATGTTTTCATTTTGTTTTACAGGAAAACTGCGATTTGTTTTGTTGCCTGTACCGAACTTGGGCACATGACCCTGTAGCTACTGTTGCCTTGTGTTTCTTGACTCAAAATTATTCGCATGCTTGTGACATAATTCGCACCTTGTAAGTAACTACAACAGTAACTTCTTTGATGTGTAAAAATATATTTGTATATTTCAAGTAATTAATTTTCCTAAAATTATTGCAGTGGCCAATTAGAAGTAACTGTGGACTTTCTAGTTGAAATTGACAAATTGGTACAATTAATTGAGTCACCCATTTTTACATGTAAGTTAATTTCCCCTTCTAATGTATGTATTATATATATTCACTTATATTTCTCATTTTTCGTTCATACCTCTGATGTTTGTATGATGCTTATATACCCTGATGTAATAATTTCTTTCATTTGAACTTTAGATTTGAGATTAGATTTATTGGATGGGCAGCATAACACGGAATTAGTTCATGCTCTGTATGGCCTTTTAATGCTTCTTCCACAGAGTGAAGGCTTTCATGTCTTACAGAGACGTTTGAACTGTGTGCCAAGTTTTCATCTCCCATCGGGAAGCAGGTTAATACTTGCCATTTTTCCACATTTCCATAATAATTATTACTCTTTTGCCATATCGTCATAAGTAATCTCTGCAGGTGACTCTTGACGAAAATATATGTATGTTATTTTTTGTGTACAAGTAAACGTAAAAATATTTCAGATTACATGGTATCGCTAAAATCGAAGAACGAGTCTTTGTTAAGGAAATCAAGTTTGAGGATTTACTTGCTCACTTTCGATCAGTACAAGATCGTCACAGAAAAGCAAGGCAATCCGGTAAAGCCACCGAACTTATCCATAGGGGAATGAAAGCTTTAGATTTCTAATTGGGCGAATCACAATTATATAATCAATTGTTCATTTCCACTTGTACGTGTACCCTTGACCTGGGTAATTTTTTATGTTATGTTATATGTGCGTTTGGTTCATGTAGAGTTCGTTACATGGACCGTGGACGTGTTTAAATATATACCTCTGTGTTAGCATCTTACAGAGGACATAGTCTTGTAGCGACGGTTTCATTATTTATTACGTCATCAGTTATAAGCAAATGACGAGAATTATTTCGAAGGGAGTTCAGCTGATGACGAAATTAAATCATGCATTCTATTCAAGCTGATGTGATCAGTATAGGGGAGGGAAGGCTGTTGATTTTCAATGATGACTTTCCGAACAAGGGGATGGGATGTGACCAAACTCATTGTCAGAAATATGATGACGTTATAATAGATGAAACCTAATTATTTACACTTGAATATTTAATTATAAAATAATGATCGTGACTGTGCAACTTTACATTTCCTTTCTGTGTTATCCTTATTAGAGCTATTATATCACATTGTAAAAAGTTGGTATTACTATATATATTAAACAAATTGAGGTGATGGTTTGTAAAAACTGGGTTCAAAGGCTAGTCTAAATTGCATAATAACAACTATTATTAGTTATGCAATGTTTTGCAATAGTTAATTACTTTTGAACTGTTTTTGGTTATCATTTTTTATCTTCATTTTTTGCCCGCATATTAATATGTTGGCTTTCATAATGAATGAAGTCAGTACAGCACACAGCTGTGGTGCGAAGATAACTGAAATCGAATCTTCTATCGTTTTATGAGTCGTGAGCTCAAACATAATATCACCATCCATAGTCCAAAGTCCAAACAAGTAGATCTCACGTTAGCATGAGACAGCTCACCTCATGGACCTGATGAGGAGCTTTCATTTTATCCTGGTTCCATGGATGCTGATTTTTATTACTAATTATTTACATTTACTATTGCTTTCACTGAGATTTAGGGAGAAACGATACAAGAACTTCATTACATACCAAAGAAGTCGTTTCTCACCAGTCATAAAGACAAATGCCCATTCTAAATCCTCCCTTTCAGGCGGAAACTTAATGTTCCAGCACGACGTTTCATATTTCGAATTATGCCAAACAAAGGATTTTTTTCAAAACAGGAATAATGTCTACTTGATAGTTTTAATTCTCCAATAATGAAATTTTGTGTCCTACGATTTTTATTTTAACGGTGACTGGCAAATCGGTTCAAGGAACGTTCAGAAATCCGCCAAATCAAAATTTAATCAATAACAATTAATATACAAATGGAAAAATTTATAAAATCAGAATAACGATATGATGTTACAAACAATGTGCACTAAAAAGCACAAAAGTAGGTAGGAACCATCTATCCCAGCTTCCATTAATAGGTTTAATTGTAGGAGTTGCAGAAAAAATTACAGTGCAAAATCATCTTGCCATACACGCACATGCACATTAATAATATCCCTACATAATAGCATACACATGTCCATCCAGCCACCTATGACACTTAACATTGAATGCAGTCAAATCTCTATAACTGACATCTATACATAACGGATACTAGCCAGTAAGCAACTCGTAGCAACAATAAAACCGACGCAGGTTAATGGCTTTACCAGCTAGTTAGTAGTAAATTATTCTTATGAAGAAGATGCGGATTCTGAGATGCAGCATAGTAAGTACGTATAAGGCGTTTTACATCTTTTGTCTCCCCCTAGTCCATAAAAGGGACGATGAGTAAAAATACACAATTCCCCCATTGTCAAGAGATTTCTTTTCAGGTGCAGTGGTCAAGGAACATGAACAAAGCCAAGATGTTTTATTAAAAGGTCAAATTTTGGAAGTTGTACACGGTTTCAATTTGTTTATGCAAAATTCGATTTTTTCCCCAAATAATGTTTATATTTATTTTTGAAGGCGCTTCATCAAACTTTGCCCATATTTTCAGTTCCTGAGACTGACATTTTTGACCTGGGAAGATGATACTACGCTCGAATGACCCCACTTGACATTTTCTAGAAATGTTGTATCTAGAAATTGTTTTAGGAGTGACAGAGCGTCCAGGACAAAATAGCAAGATGACATACTCTAACAAACTCTCTGCTTCAGATGATCAATAGTTACATTACTAACAACATTTTATTTTTTACCGATGATTTGCTACAACTCTGTCACTGTTACTGCAGCCTTTCACAGTCAAAATTCTATAATGTAATGATAAAAGAAACTTGAATTCCATTTTTTTCCCAATCAGTTCATGTAAGGGTCAATGTCAAAAACTTTTGGCATTGAAGTTTTAACTCAAAATTTCAGACAGAATAAGTACTGACACTAGTTATCGGCAAGAAAGGTCTCAAACAAGCACAATATGAGTTCTGGAATTTGAATACGTTAGACACAGGGCTTAAAACTAACGAACAATAAGCTAGGTTGAGCCACAACATAAGGTTGATAAATCCAATACAAAATTCCCAATAAGTAGGACCTGATGAATTTCCCCAACCTTTCTATAGTGTATAGTATTACGGGTCATGCCTATAATTCTCAAAGTTTAGACCTGTTAGAAAGCTCTTCTGAAAGCCAATGAAATGTCCTACATAAGAACGTCAAAACGTTTGACAGAAAGCAAAAATTTGAAATTTCCTGCACGATTTCTCCGTCCAATTCTTGACCTAAGGCTATGAGAGATATTTTCTGCACAAGAATTTGCTTTAAAATGGGGTAATCACAACGGTCAATTAAACATATTTAATCATTCATTTCAGAAATAACACTGGTTGGAATAAATTAATCCTGTCCGGGATCAAGAACAATAAAAAAAACTAATTGTTGTTCTTGTTCCAGAACAAGAACATCGGAACAGGAAAAACGATTAGTTTTTAGCATTGCAACCCGACAGATGGGGTGCACTAGCATCCGTACCGTGAAATTCTATAAGGGCACGTGCATTAATAATGTCACGATTGAACACTAAACAACAATTTTGTATTTTACAATTTCCATTCAAATAACCGTGGATATAAATAAGTGAAAAAAGGTTGTTTCAGCTGTAAATTATACTATTAGTGTCTTAAAAAACAAAATACACGGAGGAATTTTGTGTTGTGAGTTTTATACGTATTGGATTTAGTATAGGGACTCCTGTCTTATGCCTTGCATGATTTTGTACCATCGTGGATGAATCTTAATTATATCGCCGGGGAAACTTCAACAAGTACCACTTACGAGGATGCATATAACTGATGCTATTTGAGCTTTTCATGAAATGCTACTGATGTGATATTTTAATTGTTATACTGAATATCGATATTAAGAGTTGTTTTTCCACAACTCGAATTCATTGGCTCCATCCCGAACCAGGGGATTTTGTTAGATGAGCTATCAGAATTTTGACCTTGATTCTTTGGACAAACGGTTTTAGTTAAAAAATAAACCAAAGTATGATGCGACGAGACTGCACTCAGGGATTGCACGGAATTTTGACCAAGTAAAACAGTAAACATATAAAACATTAAAAACATGTTTTTGGTTTAAAAAAATCATGGTTATTTTATCAGGATTTTGAATTTTGTAAAGCAGAATTTTTGGGCCCACTGGAAACCTTTTCACTGCATCCCTGTAGATAAGACATCAACAGAAAGGTGTTGAATTGATCGATGAGCTAAAATCCTCTCGAATGAATCTTCGAAATCGTAGTCAACAATTTCGGAGGGTAACAAAGATATCCTATTTTTCCATTAAATTTCCATTTCCACATCAAGAAGGACTCACGTAAAACCTTCCGCCCCCACATATGGATTAACTATCCGTAAATGAAGGTTTCAATTAATTATTCTCAGAATTCATATCGATTGAGATAAGAATTTCCATTTTTTTCTCTCTACTGGGCTTTATTTTAAATATCACAATACACATGAATAACCAAATATTTTTAGTTAACTTCCTATTTTCGGGCCAGTGTAAAATAATTCAATGACTGACATCATTTTATTAATTGGCAAGCGAAGGCGTTATATATAGATATGCAAATTCAAAACTTATTCAAAAAAAATGTTGCGATCACTTAAACTTGAGCTAAATAAAATAAAATGTAGTAATTAAATCTAGCACTAACTGTCATCTGAGTCCTGGATTCAATTCCCGGCTGGTCCACTTATCCAAGGTTTTTACAGAGTGCTCAATTTAGGGGGAGGGGGTTCCACACTGGGGTTTAACCCCTTGAGGTTTTCCCCCTCACCCCTCACATATGACAGCCGCTATGGCGACAACGATGACCCCAGAAAGCCGAAGTTTTCATAATTAAGGAATTAATGGCAAATATTTAAATAAAGAAAGCTCTAAACATGCCTAAATAAGAAAACCTTGCAAGGTTTAAAAATAAAATCATAATTGTTTTTAAAAACTGAATTTAAAATTAGAAATAGCAGTTAATTATTGTTTAAAAAAATGAATAATAATATTATATGCAATAACATTTTATGTTATTGCAGAGCACAATTCATCATTATTTTTATTTATTAATTATTACCACACTGTTGCATGTTAGTTAAAATTAATAACGTTTTTCCAAAATTATGGATTACAAATTACATTATACTAATAAATTACTAGATATTGAATGTACAAGCAATGAGATCATGACAGTGACCCAATTAGGTCATTAATTTTGATCAAACATAGAAGAAATGACATGCTATGAATTTATTGCTTTTTTTCATTTCGTTTTATTATGTTTGACCAATATCAGGAAAAACTTTAATTAATAGCTTTTTGAATATACTTCCCGCCTCCTTGGTGGAAAATATTCGACACAGGTGTCTGATGTTGTGAATGTTGGAAAACCTTTTCAACTTGCTTCAAACATGTGCGAAATTTTTAAATTTGACAAAAATAAATAGCTTTTAAAATTTCCCTTTATCCTAAAAAAGTCTCTATTTGTCCCACTTCCTCCACTGCTATAACGACAGTTAGTGGGCAAGCGGGATGAAACATGCTTTGAAGAACATTACAAAAGATTTGGTAAAACATTTGGAGAATTGAGTATTTTCCCCATCCCTCCTTATATGAGCTGGGGGGGCGTAAAACTTTCCCAGCACCCTGTACACGTGTGAAAGTTTACGGCGTGGGTATATTTTTGTACGATAGTAAAAAACAAATGAGCAGGAGAGAGCATAATTTGCTCGTTTTGACTCCTTTTTTTATCATCGCACGGAGGGGTGTCAAATGATGAAAAGCGCATCGTTCCCCGGCCCTGTGACTATGCCTCACTTGAATTTCTGTTCCTGACTACTAAGATGGACTATTTATTTTAAAAGTTCCATCCGAATGACATTCCCCCCTCGTACGTAGAATACACAGAAATTGTAGTACCTTGTATCTTATCACTTCCATTAAGGCAAGGATATTTTATTGGACGGAAGGTAAGAGCTGCTCAAAATACATTCCAAGTATGTACATAAATACAAACTACAAAATACACACCCAGGTCTTCAAAACAAAATGCAAATTACAAAATACTTCCTCGCAAGGGAAAGAAAGCACGAGATGGAAAATACGTTCTTGTAGCATACAATATTAAATCATAACAGTATTAAAAAAACACACATTTTAAGCTCCTACAAATCCACAATATAAAATACAAAATATTTAAATACAATATATTTTTGACACTTCTGCATTTTCCCTCTCATGCCACACATTTTCCTTCCAACCAAAATATTACTAGTTCAAGTGACACGAGTCATAATTATATAGAACCAGGGCTTTGAAATCCTTACAGCAGTCAGCGAGAAAATATATTTATTATTATCTATAGATATATGTATAGATCCATAATAATTAAATCCTTACAAAACATGGAAATTACCAACCACAAAATACATTCATCCCGTAAAAATACAAATGTGTATTTTTGTACGTAGAATATGTACAGATTTGCCCTGTGATGGTGATGAGCTCAAATATGAACTTCAAAATACAACATGTATTTGAAATACAATAATGTAGCCCAACCAGCTTGGAAAGGTAAGAGAATTTGAGTGTGTGGCGTTAACAATAGTCAGCTGGCTCCGGCCTCATGCACTATGGACTGTTTCATTATTTGGGTTTTAGAGGATTGAAGTTTCTAATTTGGAAAAAAAGTAATGTAAATTATGGGTAGAGTAGGTAGGGAATAAAAAAAATAAGAAATTGTTCGGAGCAGTTCCATTGCCTCCTGAAGAATATTATTATTAAAAGTAAAGTATTTAGTCACATTTGTGGCTAATGATATCGACGACGGTTATGAAACTCGTCCGTGATGATGCTCGTGAGTGCTGCTGAAGAGCGATCGGATTCTGGTCTCTCGTGTGTGCAGATCGTAAGGTCGGGAAATGTGCATTATTTAGAGGAGAATATATGACGATGAAATAATATTATTCTCGGAGTTTGCGAAGGGAATCTTGTAGTTTATGGTTTCGGAGTTGGAGCGTACACACTAGAAAGATTTGAAACCCACCCCCTTTTCTAATTTATAAAATATCTTATTTATAGCTTTGGGATGTACCATTGTGCGTTTCAGGGTAGGGGAAGGGAGGTGTCCCGATGAAAACATCAAAAGACTGGTATTCATATTCTTTAGCATCATTGTTATTCCCATAATCCTCCACGGTCCAGGGTTGTTATGGTCCGAGTTTTACCGTAGCCTTTTACCCATGTATAGTCAGCCATAATCACAGGTTTATTTCCTCTGCATATCTCTCTCTCTCTCTCTCTGTCCATATGTGGACTCATAGTATATAGTTCCTGTACCAGAAGAAAATATAAGTACACACATTATACACACGCGTATGTATATAAATATATATATTACAGACTTTAATGTAATTTTATGAGCGAAATATCAGACTCAAATTAGTGCTGTCCAGTCTTCAAGTTTATCAGTCTCAGTTTTTTAAAGTCTTTTACTTACAGTCAGTATTGCTTACAGTCAGTCTTTATGCTAAGCATATCAGTCCCACTCAGTCTCAGTCCCAAGGAAAGTCTTGGTTCAAACTCCCTCTCAGTCCCCAAGGATACAAAATGGCGCTAATTTCCATCCTTGGGCTTTAATAATGGCGCGAAAATTTAAAATTGCTTAATATTGTATACGCGCGTTGTACCTATACATGAGTCTTTGTATCAGTCTCAGTCAGTCTTTTTACAAAATGTAACAGTTTCACTCAGTCTCAGTCTCAAAAAACGTCTTATTTTAAAGTCAGTCTCAGTCTTTTAAGAGTCAGTCTTTTCGTTTTGCCACTCAGTCTCAAACTCTCACTCAAGACTGGACAACACTAACTCAAATCTCAAATGCCGTCCGCATTGTATGTACAATGTTTAATTACATTATGTACTTACACTTACATAATATGTATCAGCATGTATTTCTATTCCTTGTGAACCGAATCCCAGTCGTAGTACACGTACACAACACACAGAGTTTTTGACAATGTATGTATATAATTATATATATATACTTATATGTAGGAGGAATTCATGATGCAGTATGCAGCAGTGGAGTATTTAAGTCCTATTATATTCTTCGGAGATCTGGTTCCCCCTCTCACTCTCTCACACAAGCAGATTTCATTCCTGCTTTTTACTCCTGCTGCTTCCTATTCCTATGAAACTTCTTTATATGTACTTAGAACTAACCCTCCCTATACACTTTTATTATTATATGAGCACCATACAGTATATACATACATGTATACACACACACACACACACTGTAGTAAAAACTCTACGCTCCACAACTTTTCGTCTCGTGTATCGATAAAAATTGATCCGCACATCCAGCCGAACCTAATTTAACAAGTGCGGTCAGGTTTTCTTTAATTTAGCTTGTTAATACTACTCCAGACCTAAGGAGAAAGTTGTCCTTAATTGTAGCCCGTGTGGTCAAAATATTACATTAGGACATGTAATAATATCTAGATCCGGCTTCAGATAGATATCTATCTCAAGACCCTACAGGAACTTTCGGATAAGCTAAATTCTAGGAAAGAATCTTGGAAATTGGATAAATTTAAGTAATAAGTTATTATTAACGTATTATTAATTTCCAGGTTTCAGAAATACTTGCAATTAGGGAAAACTTTTTGAGATTACTGCGTAAGTAAGGGTTCACATTAGCAGGGGTTACAGAGCAATGCCTTTTTTTTTCGTTGTGTTCATGAGTTCCAAATGACTAAATTCGGATTTGAATTTTAAGAAAAGTTACTCTACCCAGGATTGACTTTCACAATTTAATATTGTCCATATAGATACGGAATGATTGATTTAGAATGAGATGATGCTTTGCAAGAAATTCGCATAGGCTGACAATAAGAACAGGCATGGTTCGTCTGAAACTTGGTAGATATTTGTAACACTCTTGATAATGATAAATTATTTATTCTTACTATTAATGGAGTTATTTAAGGCTCTGGAGCAATTATTGGTTAATTAGCATGGTTATTTCAGGATTCAAAAGTATTGAATGAATTAAAAGTAAATAAGCTTATATAGGAAGAGTTGCTTGAGTACAAATAAATCAGTGCTCGTAAAAGTATTAAGCTAGGTTAGTTACATCGCCACTAATTTTTAAATGACTTACAATAATTTTTTTATTATTAGTGATGATAGAAATGCTCGATTGGTATAAATTTTGGGATCGGAAGCAGCACGATCATTGCGTGGCCTAATGTAAGTGGGAACGTTTCTCATTCCGCAGATGAAGATACACAAAATTTTAGGGATGTTAACATATCTATATTATTATTATTATTTATTGGTACAAGGATTCTTTTCGGGCGCGCCCATATCATCCATGCAATGGTATTAACTTGATAAATAAAAAAGAAGATTACTCCTGAAGTCCTGATAGTATAATTTTATTATTATAATGTTAACATCTGAAAAATGTAAGCACAGTTGACTATACTTAGTACGATACCTCATGATCTCTACCGTATATAAAGCAGGGGTGGGTTAATAAAATAATTGTCTCCTTTTGAGGGACTTTGGTACCTGTACAGGAAACGTTTTTCATTAGTATGTGCCTTTATCTCACTGTTGCCTGTACCGGAAAAGTACTCAAGTTAGCTTTATTTTTGTAAGTTTTAAAATTTGCCAAATGAAAACTATATTAATTCTTTGAGTTCTTCTGCTCCTACATTAGGAGTATGGCAAGAAAGTCATCAACATAATTATATGTACGCATATTTGCAAAAAATATAATAAAAACTATAATATATAAAATATATCAAAAAAATAAGCAAATTAAGTGAAGTAAATCTACACAGTAACTCGTAGAAATGCCAAATTTTTTAAACGCGCAGGTTCCAAAATACTGATAATGTGACAAATATATCAAACAAAACGCGAATAGCACATAAAACAAAATCATGACACAGCCAAACTCTTCTTTAAATTAAATCAGGCCCTTTAAAGACCGATACCAATCTGAAATTATTAATGGTTTACTAGAAATTTTAGTTACGCAATTTTCATATTTTATTTATTTATGATTTATTTATGATTTATTTATGATTTATTTATGATTTATTTATGATTTATTTATTATTTGTATTTATATTTTAATTTTTATGTTTTAATACATACATGCCGATTGCAATAATTATAAGGAAATGAGTTTAATGAATTCAAACATCCCAATTTAGTATTTTATCTTCAAATTTATTATCGATTAATTTCAAATTGGGACTGTATTAACCAACACATAATCAAACTTCCAAATGCGGTTAAAATGATTACCCAGGCAATAGAATGAATACATTCGTCTTAGAGTTGCAAGTTGCAATTGTAATTGCATATTTTATTCATCCCATTGTTTTATAAAATACTAGCGGATGTGTATATTTACACTAATTGTAAGTTGCATTAACCCCTCTAATTATTATCAAAATTATCGACCAATTATTTATTGATAAAATTTATTTGTGCAGTAAAATTTAAATAGCGACTATTTATAGCAGCATAAATGTTACTAGTAAAATCAATATTTTTACATTTAAGCACACCAGCTCATTTCTTTTATGTATTTGTTTTAGCAAGTATGAAGCACGGTTGAAGGCATGCGAACATAAACGTAGAAAAAAAGTGTTGGACTTGAACACATGCATCTTATGTTGAATTAACTTGTTCTCCAGGTTTGCTAATAGTTTTGAATTCATGTTATGAAGGTAGGTGCGCATGTTCCACCAAATCAACGTGTTATTGTACAAATTGGTGAAATTCCCATGAATATATAAAAACCAAATTATATTTAATAAAATAAAATCAATAAAATTCATTTAAACAATAGAATATGGAGATAGAACTAGATGTTGGTGTGCACTTCGCATTGTTGCACTTCGCATGAACAAGGTAAGTTTTCTAGGTGGTACTCGTGGATTGTAGCAAAATGATTTAACACTCTCCTAGTATGTTTCAGAACCCAAATAATTCGTGCGCATTTTGTGTTCTCCCAGGGGTGGTCCCGAAATTTTCAAAAATCGCAACACTACGGTACACAAGGATGTGTTTCCCTTGAAATTTCTAATATTAAATTGCATAAAAACTTTCGAATATTTGAAAGTCGACGGTATGTTTATTATGCAAACGGACACATTTCCCCGTGTATTGGCAACCATGCTTCATACCTTACTGTACGAATAATCCCTCTCTCGGTATAATTAAAATCCAAATCGGAGCAGTTGTACTACAAAATATAATAATTTTCAATACACCTTACATACGTCACAACACCTCGAGAAAATAATCCCTCCTTCATAACGTTTCCCCTCATACATAATATGTGTGTATATACTCAAGGGATTACAGGGGATTGCATACAGAGGGATAATCTGTGGAGGCCATATGTCGTAAGGATTAAAGGGTAAGGCTAATATATATGTACCTCGGAGTGATTACAATCTGAGATTTAATTTTTGAGGGATAATAAATTCAGATGCTATATGTCGGAGATATTACTTTTGGTATTATATTGTCAGCAGGGTTACAGTGCAAGGTATAATTATATCGGAGAGAGAATTTATTCTGAGAATACGGATATTTCGGACGGACTTCCTAGAAAGGATGTATTTTGGGGGGAATTTAATCGGAGGAAATGTTTTGGAGGGATTATAGTGATGGGAATACAGTGGAGTGTATAATTTGGAGGGATTATATTTGGAAGACATATTTCCGAGAAATTGTAATACAAGAATAGTTTTCGGCGGGATTATAAGTGGAGGTACGTGTTGGGATTGCTAAAGCGTGCTCCGTTTTGTTCCAATCCAGGAGTACCATGCCAAAATGTTACCTTGTCAGATGGTATTAAATGAATTTTCAAACATTTTATTCGAATAAGCGTAGAAACACGGGAATAAGCACTTTTAAACTTTAAATTAAAATTATTTCAAAACAATCTTGACTTTGCTGCAGTTAGTAACTTAGTATCCGGAAAAATTGATCTGGCGTCATGAAATTTTTGAAAAATCTGGGAAATGATTTGCCAAATTATGGATGAATTTTTTTTTCCTTATACATGCTAGGGGCTATGTCGTTTCTTGACACCCGGAACATTTCAAAACTTGTTTAGCTTTTTGATATTTCATAATAAACAGAAACTCAACTTTCACCTTTCACCCACTGACTATTTATGCTTACATTTTCTGAGCACAAATATTACTCCATGTTATTTAATGTACCGTACATATCATAAATTGTACTTACGATGACCAATGTACAGCTTACAGTATTATTTAAGGTTATGGGCCTGACAGCATGTTTTGCCTTTCACTTCTGAATCCTTCTCCGTCGTGTCCGGCCAACTGCCACCCCCACAACTGCCACCGCGGCCAACTGCCACTAGGCCAACTGCCCTATGAACAACTGCCACCACATCACGAATTCGCGGCCAACTGCCCCTCAGCCCAACTGCCTCATAATTCCTCAAGTTACATTAAAAAATCCTATGCTCAGTCACATGTTAAAGTCCTATGCTCAGTCACATGTTAGTCCTATGCTCAGTCACATGTTACATTTTTATGCTCAGTCACATGTTAAAGTCCTATGCTCAGTCACATGTTACAGTCCTATGCTCAGTCATATGTTAAAGTCCTATGCTCAGTCACATGTTACAGTCCTATTCTCAGTCACATGTTACAGTCCTATTCTCAGTCACATGTTACAGTCCTATGCTCAGTCACATGTTACAGTCCTATGCTCAGTCACATGTTAAAGTCCTATGCTCAGTCACATGTTACAGCCCTATGCTCAGTCACATTATAGAGTCCTATGCTCAGTCACATTAT
Source organism: Allacma fusca (assembly GCA_947179485.1). Taxonomy (NCBI): domain Eukaryota; kingdom Metazoa; phylum Arthropoda; class Collembola; order Symphypleona; family Sminthuridae; genus Allacma; species Allacma fusca. The sequence goes on along the minus strand of OX359250.1, from coordinate 3,574,272 downwards.
AAAATCATATACTCGGTCTCTACCATGCACATTAACATGGGTCTCTAACATGTACTGTAACTATGTTACCATAGTTACTTGAATCTTGTAATTATTGAATGTTTGTTTTAAAATCCACTTTGATGATAAGATTGAGAGTTGAGCAAATGATTTTGATTACCAATAGTGAGATAGTGAGAATGATGATTGAGCAAATGAATAAGGACCGTTTAGACTTTACCAATCAATTTAATGTCAAAAGAGTATAAATACCACTGTCATAGTAGAGCTAGAGTCAGTCTGCTCTTGACCTTTGAGTTACTTAAAGGGAAAGAAATTAAGACTACAAAAGGAAGTATATAGAGTTACTTTATATACTTCCTATTCCCAAATCCTCCCAGGGGTATTATTTTGTCATTTTGTTATTTCCAAATGGGTATTAATTTGGCGGTATTAAATATAAAGGAAAGCTCTCTATAAATGCTCATATTACATATTAGTATTTACCTTACTGTTGTAAACCTGATTTGTAGTTGTCCTGATTTGTAATTGTTCTGATTTGTAATTGTTCTGATTTGTAATTGTTCCGATTTGTAATTGTTCTGAGTTGTAATTGTTCTGATTTGTAATTGTTCTGATTTGTAATTGTTCTGATTTGTATGTATCTGTTCTAATACATGTAATTGTTCTTAAATATGTATATATTCATTATTGCTAATAATTACCTTATTATGTTCAATGTAAAAGAATAACGTTTGAGTAATAAAAGTTACTATAATATTATAAACCGTATCGTATAGAACCGAGCCCTAGACTTTCTGTACGTTACAGTACATTAGCATGGGTCTCTATCATGTGCATTAGCATGCGCTTCTATCATGTGCATTAGCATGCGCCTCTACCATGTGCATTAGCATGCGCCTCTACCATGTACATTAGCATGAGACTTTAACAATGAAAGTTGCAGTTGCTCATGGTGGCAGTAGGCCAGGGGGCAGTTGGCCAAAATTTTCAGTTTTAAAGAAAGGGGCGATTGGCCTAGTGGCAGTTGGCCTAGTGGCAGTTGGCCCGGTGGCAGTTGGCCGCGGAGGCAGTTTTGTAGGTGGCAGTTGGCCTAACATCCTTCTCCGTTAATGAGTATATAAAGGAAGTTCTGTTTATCATTCCACACAGAATTACTTTGATAGATTTGATTTGAAATCAGATTCGTTTCTTCGTATTTCCCTATATTTTGTCACATATTTAGCGAGTTTATGTACAGGGTCCATTGATGGAGTGAGGTAAAAACTCTTTTAGCCTCATCGTTGCTACAGCTGAATAGAAATTGCATCCGTTCCATGATACGCCCAAGCTATGCGTGCTCCTATGGTTTTATCATCATTTAAATTTTTTGAATGCTTCAAATCCAAACTTTGCTTGAATAACTGCCTACAAGGTTTTTAATCTTTCATGTCAAAATATGCTTTTGAATATGATTTTCTGAAAACCCTAATATATCAATTCCCTATAATATCTATATACATATCCCTCAATCCCAATACAACACTTAATATTAGCACATGTACTTAAGTACTAGTGGCAGACTATATCCTTATCCTAATATGTATACGCTTGATTGGTACAATTCCACGCATTACAGTTCGATTTTTTACGAAATAAAAACATTCAAAATCTAACATTTCAAGCATTTCGTTTAATGTGTATTTATTAGCAGAATTATTATTGCGGCAGTGTTCAAAGTCTTCTTGCCCAAATAGAAAATAAAATATTGTTACTTTTCCCACTTCAGGAATGAAATCAGGATTAAATTCATATTCATCAAGTCATGAGGTAACAATGACTCAAATCAGGAATTATTATAGGAACTCTAATCATGGAGTGCTCATACATAGAAATGGACGGGGCAAGAACGTTGCCTTTAACAGGCATCAGGTCTGTGGGCTGAACATATCTAGCTTTTATGTGACCCCATACGCAGTGACCTCTATGACATCAAATTTTCGAACTACCAATGAAATTTATCTTATCTATACTTATCCCTTTTTGAATTTTATTTTATTTTGAAATTAAAGTATGGGAGTATATGTCTGGAAGAAGTCTTAAATTTTCTTCATACTTGAACCACGTGAATGCTTGTATTTTTAAAGTGCTGCAAGAAAATTCTGTACAAATTGGGGGGAGGATCCGCAATGTTTTATACACGAAGAGGCGGTTTACAAGAAGTAGGGGAAGAGAAAACTATCGTGAGTCGGAAAATCGGGAGCCATGCATTCTTTAGTCTTAAAAATATAAAATGTTTAGCACACTGGACTGGACGGGAGCTTTCTACAAATATTGCAAGTGTATCAAAAGCTTCTTTTGCAATATTCTTGTCAAAGACGTACGTGTTCTGGAGTTTCCACTAATATGCTGTTAGCATACGAAAACACATTATGTTATCTTCATTCTTTTCCTGATTGTAATTTACATTTCCGTGAAAATAACACTTGGGATATTGGACGGAGTAAAATGGCCTGAATTCAGGTTCGAACAATCTGGGAGGCCTAGTTGTATGTAAGTGCATGGAAGGAAGGAAGTACAAGCAAGACAAAATAATTAAGCGTGCATACAAATGTAATGTAAAAATTTATGTTTCCATCTCTCAGAGCAAATCGATAAATCAATATGTAGACTTCAGTAATGAATTATTAATTTTATAGATTAGGGGGGTTTTATTCCTCCATGTTAGAGAAGCTTAACTTATCGATTTATTCACATGCCGAAATTTTTAAATCTGGCTTATTTCCTTCAGCAGACAAAACTTCATTTCCGAATCTCCAGCACAAATCTACTATAATTGCGACTCATTCCCTCGTCGTCTTCCACTGTAATTGCATACTTCCAACTACGGCCAGGGTACCACAAAATCTGCTCGGTTGAGCCCATATGACGGGAAATGATGGAAGCTAACGGATTTCTTTATTTCCAACCAAAAATTCTCTTCCAGCCTTACTGAAATACATTTTATTGAGCTACATACATAGATCAATACAGTGAGCTCTCGTTATCAAGATTTTCAGACACAGAACTGGAATATTATTCTCGTTTGTTGCATGCTTAATATTATACGTTTAAGGGGTAATGGTAATTATTATAGTGTTTATAAGACCATCACATTTTCCAGTCCCTTGAGCATGCCTGATAGCGAGAGGATGTACTTGTGGCCAAGCGGTCACAAAACATGATGCAAATTTGTTTGCACAGAGAATTGTAAAATTTCAAAATAACCAAAACAAAAATTATTATTGTTCATATATTATTTCCAAGTATGCTTATTGCTATTCTTTTGCAAATCACCGGTTTTTGATAGCGTTTTCTAATAGATATTTTAAAAGTCAACTAATTCTGAGCCTAATATTAATTCATTCTGACACTAGAACATTTTCAGGATTCCTTTGCACTTTATTTCATTCATCTATGTCCGAAATTCCAACGGCAGGAGTTAGAACTGTGGCACAGAAATCCCTTGTGCAAAAATCAAAAGTATCAAAACACCAATCCAAATTTTTTCCACCTTGTGAGAAAATCTATTCCTAACAATTCCATACATGGACAATAATAATTACTCCAGGTGTTGAGGGATGTTAAAATCGTCCGAAATTGCCTCTAATTTTTTTTAGTTTGGTCCCTATGACCACAAATATTGACCAATGTCAATGAAACACATTTAGAAAAATTTGAGAAAGAATTTACGTAAAATAAGTATAAATGAAATGTCTTTACTACTGTCCCTTGTATAGGGAGGCAAGGATTTTGTTCCGCCTGTATAGTATTAGTCATTTTAAAACAATTTCCTCCATCTGAAGCCCTCCCTTCACAATCAAGGGTTAAACTGCTTGCACAAAAATGTCAATCCCGAATATTATTATTACGCCAATTCAAAAAAAAAAAACTTAATATTACAGTCTTCCCAAAAAATAATTATCTATTTACTTTCAAATATCAAGAATAATAATTATTATTGCAGAACATTTCTGGGGAAAGTAATAGGTACGTTGATCACGCTCTGACTGGGCCTTCCCATGATAAACAATCTACAGATATTAAAGTGCTTTCACCACAAAAGCACTTACGTTATACGTACATACATGACATTACAGTATCTATATTTTTGACCATTTAGAGATTGTGACCAATCCCTCCGAAAACACAGACAAGCATCAGATATAATTATAGATAATTACATATATATGTAATCAAATCATTTGCATTAAAAACTGTCCAGTCTAAAAATCCTGGACACATACTAGCACAAGCAAAACAAGCTGAGGCAGCTCATAGTCACCGCAGGTTCCAGGGAAATTGAACTTTTGTCCAAACGACAGCATTTCAGTGGCCAGGGTTAACATGGAACTGTTCAACCCATGTGAGGGCAAATAATCTCATGACAGCTGGACCCCACCCCTCCTTCAATACTACACGTAAAGGACATTGAGGTTCCCTTATAATCCGAAGGGAGAGATCCGAGCTTCCCTCCCAAAAGACATTTTTCTAAGTTATAGCATCTGATTTCTAAATGCCCCCTCTCAGCCAGGGTTCCCAAGGAATCTTCAAGTTACTCCTAATTGTCAACCCCATTAAGTAAGTACTTTCATGAAGGGGAAAAAAATCATGTTCGTAAAAAGGAGTTTGGACTGAATGCCCAGATATGAATTAGAGGTTTAAAAATGCAAGTAAAAGTACTAGGAAATATTAGGATGGTGGGACCTATACTTTTTACTTGGGCTTTATACAGAATTATTTGGGAGAATATCCCCTGGACGGGATTCTGTGTAGCGTGTGTATAATATAATAATAGTTCGTATGTATGTCTTCTATGAGCTGGACTTTTCCCTGCCTAAAATCCTAATGGGTCGGGAAGTTGGGATATACTGTCTCATTGAAAATATTTTAAGAGCTACGCAAGGTGGGGAAAGATGGGGAACCACGGGTTCTAAAAGGTGTGGTTCCAGATAAAACTTGTTCATTTTCCCCCTTTTCTTTTAATTCCAGATCAGCAGCTGGAGAGTGAACAATCAGCCGCACAAGTGTTGCTACCGGTTTCCTCCTGTTTCTCTTCCATCATAATCACACACACATACACATAAGTACATATGTAGGAGACTCACGTACGTATGTACATACATGGGTAGGAAGATAGAAGAAACCTCAGTTCCCTCATCGGAGGAGAAAAAATAGACTGGGACATACACTCCCTATTAAAATGTGTCATTTATAGATAGATATAGAGCCGAGTGGAATATTCGGCTATACTCTGGTGACTGGAACGTGGAAAAAAAAATTCATTTCCGAAAGTGTGTAGTAGAGAGAGAGATAGAGATAGAGAGAGAGAGAGCAGAGAAAGGTATAGTTTTTAGCGTGGATTTGAGTATTTTAGGACGTGCGTATGTATTATAGGGAGTGAGTGGAGGAGCGCTGGAAGAAGTGTTTTTAGTTTTTCGTGTGTGTGTGTACATACTTATAAGTATATAGTGTGTACTTACACATACACATTGAGAATATTGAGATTACATTGTAGGTACACACCAACTGCTCCCTCCCGTGTCCATGTCCATACTTCGATACGTGTGTGTGTGTGGAGGAGCCTGAGACTGCTCTTGGGGCTTGGGGTGTTTATATAAGTAGAGACACGCGGCGTATAGGAATATGCAGACATTGAGTGGCAGCAGAAGCCGAGGATTGAACTGGGAGCTTCTCCACGTGATAATGAAAGCAGCAGTTGTTTAAAGGAGACTGACGGAGGAGACGAAGTGTGTGTGTGTGTGTATACTGTGTGTATAGTAGAGTAGGATATCATTCAGGACTCAGTCAGGACTCCCTACCACCACATATTATACACAAACAGAGCAGCACGTTTTCGCTACGTCTAATAATTGTCTTGGGACGGGACGGGACAAGTCATTTTTTCAAGACCAGTCTTAATTCCTCACCTATTATATACATACACTCTGTTCAACATGCAAATTAAGTATGCTACTACATCCCTGTCAGAAGTATCCCTCCACTTTGTCTTCACATGTCCAAGGCTCAAGTCTGTCGAGTACTGAGCAAGAGTTGGTTGTCAAGAAGAATTGGGCGGAATATTCCCATGTCAAAAGTTGTTTGTTTGTCAAGTGACCAAAACAAGTGATTCGTTCAATCCAAACAAGCGGGACCAGGATATCAGTCAGACCTGACTTCAGTATTTATAATCCTAACTATAATAATAATAATAATTATTATTATTATTATTAGTACAAGTTTATAGAGAGGGATTGTGACAAGACCGTCGAATCCAGCCAATCTAAACCCACAACAACAATCAACGAAATGGAAGGGATTCAAAGGATTCATACAATAATTCCGAAGAAACGTCTAAATATTATTCACTTGAAGAGTCTCTGTCTTCAGTGTTGTTGACTATTACAATTTGAATTTACAATATATCATTGACGCTCCGAGTTTTGATTTACTCTCCCATAACCAGATAATAATAAATACGTTTAAGAGGAGTAACTTAAATAAAATAAGGAATTATTGCTATGCATTAATAATTTAGACTTCGTTGGTTACAAGAGGGACGAGGGTTATGCCCGTAACTCCGGTGTGTACTATTTATCAAAAATGTTTACTACATGTCATCAAAAGGGGTGTCTAGTCAGGATGAGTAACCCGCTGTGTCAGGACTAAACCAGAGAGGTGGGATTTGCTAATAATTTTACTTTTGTCATTCAAGTATTTGACGGCCATGAGCTCCGGGCTCTTCAACAATAATTCTATTGACTACAGTATTTGCTAATTTAATGACTGTCATGGAACATGTCAGGCATGTTTTGAGAACCTACGCACAATGTCTCTTTATTAGTAGTACTCGGGAAGAATGTCAACTTGGATTCAGTGGAGCGGAATTATCTTTAACGTGATTGGAATTTTGGTGTATTGAGCATTGAGCTTGGGTGAAGAATTACTATTATTTGTGGTTTCGAACTGTGCTTGAGAATTTCTAAATGGACATATTTAAAACGAAAGTATTATTACTACTGATAGGTTGGAGACTTCATTGTGGATTTTCTGGGTACTGATTGTGAGTTGGTTTGATTGACAGTGAAAAAATGAGCGGGACAGCACAACAGTATTGCCTTCGATGGAACAATTACCAGAATAACCTGACAAATGTGTTTAATTTGTTGTTGGAGAGTGAAGCTTTCGTGGATGTGACAATTGCCTGTGACGGTCAGTCATTGAAATGTCACAAAATGGTTCTTTCGGCGTGTAGCCCATTCTTTAAGAATTTATTCTTCGACAATCCCTGCACTCATCCGATTGTGATCCTCAAAGATATTCGATGGGAAGAGCTGAAGGCAGTGGTGGAATTTATGTACAGAGGTGAGATAAATGTATCTCAGGAACAACTGGCACCCCTCTTGAATGTGGCCGAAGTTTTGAAAATTCGTGGGTTAGCTGATGTATCCCGAAGTAATAACTCCGACTACGGACCAACATCAAATCTCCAACATCATTACCCTCAACAGAACCTACAGACCGAGTCTGATACAGATGGAAATGGTTCGGGCTCCAAGGCTCACACACCGAATGGCAGTGGGAATGGTAATTTGAACATGGCATCGCACATGACAGCGTCGTTGAGAAGAAAGAGAAGAAAAGTCTCCACACCGAACAGAACCCCTAGTCCAACAGATACAATCGATGACCAGAGTAGTCAGCATGAGATTGACAACAATGCGGAAGATTACGATCATTCACCTGTTTTATCCTTTGGTAAATGTGACTCATCAGGCCTTGCCGGAGTCTCAGCCAATTCTAACTGCTCCGTAAATACGACTCCGCCATCAACAATATCTAATTCAGTGAACCCAATCACAGCAGGAACTGCTTGTCAGAACACTGTTTCCCTTCCCCCTGCAGCTGCTGTTGCCGCTGCTTCCTTTGGTGGTTCAATGGGATCATCATCTCTGGTGAATTTGCATAATACAACTAATGCGGCCATGTCCTCTGTCTCGAACGAGTTGGACTTGAAACCAGGAATTGTGGAGATGATTCGAGAGGAGGAACGGGTATGCTATACTGTCATCATTTACCAACTAATGTTTCGTTGTTTTCTTAATTAATATCTGCATCGATACTGTACTTTTTATTTCCTTCCGTAGTTCCACTCCAGAGAGAGAGAGAGAGAGAGAGAGAGAGAGAGAGAGAGAGAGAGGGAACGATTATTTTAGTATAAGTTCACATCACAAAGATGTTTTCCTGGAGACAGCAAATAGGTTGTCATTTGTTGCTGTACACGCTGTTTTTACAATACATTTTTACTTTCATGTGTACCATTTCACATCTAGCTTACACAAAGTGACTTAGGTGACCTCCGATGCCCCCACTCTAAATATATCAGAGGAAAAATATCATCCTACAATTAGGCAAATGGCAAATCAAAGGGTTTCCCAAATTCTTCAAAAGATTGCATTATAGCTCATGTTGCTGCTATTAAAAGATCAATAACATTACTAATTGGGAACTTTATACGGAATATAAGGTTTATTGATTTCCTCTTTTTCAGTCCACGGCTTGGGTTTTTCAAATTGACATTTTCACAAGTCTGTACTGTAGACAATTTTAAGATTTGCTTTATAGTGTCAAATTTCCTGTCTACTATTTCTGTAGCTCTTTTGGTACTGGGCATATTCGGTAATTGTTTCCTCTCCTCACATCCCTCTCAGTGACAAGTGACATTATATATGTATGTACAAAATTCTGTATGTGTAGAATTTTTCGGAGACACTCGCTCCGTTATATTATTCGCCGATAGTTTTTATCCGGCACTAGTTATTGTAAATTATCAAAAAATCTGAAACTGCCATTCATGAATCGATAGCACGGATCGAAACAGCGGAGAGTGTATGTCCTAAGTCAGTAAAGATGTGTATTTTAATTCCATTCATCAGAATCTTGTACGTATTGACATTAAAGCTGACTAAAGATTTTATTTACTCTCGGGGTTAGATTTTGTAGTACAAATCATGTTTTTTTCATATGTTGCTAAAATAGTGTGGAGGGTTTTTTCCCAACACATTCTTGCTCGACACCAAAATTTTTGGGGGATGTGTTCCATTAAGAAATTTGAGGCTCCACAACTTGTGGAAGTAGAATCTCACAATTTATATGTTTCTTTGAAAGAAACCGAAATTTGGGGTTTTTAACCAAAATTCGGATTTTTCAGAACTGGTTTTTTGATCATACAAATATTTTAATATATACCTATAGTTTGTCACCAATTTCCTTGATGGGGGTTGCTCCTTCAAAGTTTCAGGCTTCTACGGATCTCACAATTTCTGTGTACACATTTTGTGACGGAGTTAAAGTAAAAAATAGCTTGGGTGCAGCAGTTATATCGTATTTATTAAAATCTTTACTAATTGCTTTAATGAAGGGAGCAGGGTCTACCATGTTCAATTAAATAAGTTCATTACTCATTGTTTTTTCACTAGAAGTATTCGCGTTATTTATTGAATAAATATGTGCAGTCACATATATGATATGTATGTATGTGTAATTGTATCACGTTAGCTTGTGTATGTGTTGACAAATGCGCCGCATGGAAATTTCAGGGAAGCAATCGCCCTCTATTTCAGAAAACTACCAGAGTTGTCGTTATACCTTGTAATTGACTTCCAAGGTGTTCATTATTTTGCCAAACTAATTGATCTACCGTCCAGCAATAGTAAAATTGTAATGGACACTTTTAATTCCTATATCGTGGCTGGTAAATTCTAAGTGTATTCCTCCCGACCCACCTATTTCCAAGTTTGTAGGAAGTTGAGAGGGAAAATGCAAGGGATTGATATGAAAATGCTTCACGTGCTTACACCTGAGTATTCCTGTCATCATTTGATCTATCTCGAGAGGTTGAAAATAAATGTAAAACTCGACTAGGAATACCTGCCACAATTCTTAACGGGCTTATTTTTCCACAGGAATTTGTCTATTTAGGTAGTGCTATATATTATCTCTGCTTCAGTAAGTATCGTATATGAGTAGCAATTCATTTGGTACTGGTAGGGATTGGGGCAATTAATTCGCAAGTTATTGATTATATGTTACGCTTTCATGAACATGAACAAAACATACATAATCTATAGGTATCTTTGTAAGTATTGGAAGCACTAATTTTTTTCATGCGTACGTTATTGTAGTGGTAGGCATCATTCCTGTATTACGTAACGCAAAAATCTCGTCATTTCAACTACTTCCCACCCCCAATAAATATAAAGCGATGTAAATACTACTTTTATGTATTTTCGGGGTGGGGCCTCTAAAAGTTCGTGGGAAAACGACGTAGTATTTGTTTTTTTTTTAAAAAGAGCTAACATGATTGTGTAACCCTTCCATCCCACATACATAAAACTTTTACAGCCAAACCTACGTTTAAGCCTGGTCTAAAGGTTAGGAATTTCTAAAATACAATTTAAAGGAGAAATGTACTTAAGGTAATATGTGGTTCATGCAGTTCCATGTGTAGGGTGTTCAATTACCTTTGCCTCCTAGGTTCTCCAAGATCTTGCTATACTTATACACAGTTGTAGAAGATTATTTTGTACAGAATTTTATTGGGGATCTACCGGTGGTTTTTTTTCGAAGCAATTGGTTCATAAACACAAAAGTTATGAACGATTTTCTAAGCTAAGTGAGACATACAAGTGGATTAACTGAAGAGGAGCCAATGTTTCGTCCATTTGGAGTTCGGACTCTGCTTGACTCGATTGCACTGTCCTCTGGATCCAATGTGGTTTGTGAATTTCTTGGGATTATGGACGGAGGAAGACGTCGTGTAACATATCTGCAAAATTTGGAGTCTCATCCTAGGGCAATATGAAATTTGAAGTGCAACGTCCAGGATCTTCTCATTCAGAAACTCCCCAACGGCGTCCGAATAAGTAACTTGCAACGTAAGCTATTATTCAGGTTCAAGAAGATGAAAACTGCCTCTCATGGATTGACAATCTGTGGAAGACTGGATAAAGCTCCGAATTTGAGAATGCTGAAGGAGACCTAACCCTTACTAAATTGATTTTTAAAGTTTTTTTTTGTTTCCTGGTGATAACTTCTGTAAATTGTTGACTGGTGGCTGGATTATTTTTTGTCCTATCCACAATAAAATTCTGTACAAAAAAAAATACCTTCTGCCTTCTACAAATTGTGTAGTATCATTAGTACATGTTGGGAAACGTAGGGGGCAAAGGCTATTGAGTACCCTGTACATTGCAGAAGCTCAACGAAAAGATATATTTGCAGAAAATAAAATATATATAAGGCGACATTTAAGCTATAGAATTAACTGGAAGGATATTAAATTCATCGTACAAGACCATGTAACCATTCCTTACAATAATTAGAGAGTTGAAAGAATGAGCGAAGTAATGAACCATTGATAAACGTCAATACGGATTGTACATACTAACAATAAGTCACATTTAGAAACCAGTAATTATTATTCCAAAAGTACAACCTTTCAAAATAATTCAGTTTATTTATTTTTTAAATATTTGCAATGGAAATTAAAAATTAATTACTAATAGTTTTCAATCAGTCGGTAATAGACTGTAGAAAATAGCCGGAGGGCCGAGGATTAACACACTTAACGTCCACAAACTTACTATTTTTATAATAAAGTATGAATTCTATTGAACCCTCTTGTGGCATGACAAATATGTGGTAATATTTTCAAGGGCATTTTAGGTAACTTTGTAACAACTTTTTGCATCAAGTACGAAAAAAAAACTTTACAAACGTTTTTGAGCAGAGAAGGAGAAGGGCTTTTAAAAATATGTACACATTGTGTATTATTCTCCGCTAGTCCATATAAATGACGGCGATAAAAACTGTTCCACTCTCACATCTACTAAGTTCCTTTCCAGATTCACTAAAATTGTATTCATTGATAGAGGACAATATTTTTTAGTAATAATTACTCGGATTTTGCTTTGCTAGTTTTACATTTGGATCAGAAATAAGTATTAGTCTAGATCAGTTCAAACTTTGTTTAAAAAAACCTAGAAGACAAATATATGAAATTGATGACACGGGATAGGTTAATATTTTGTGAGGAGTGGTCCATCAGATTCGGACATTTAAAAAAAAAGTCATCTCTCTCGTCACTCTCGTCAGTAACAAAATTTGATTCATCTCTGGGGAGATCTAAAATGTAGGTGGGTGGTGAGAACAAATAAATCCACGTTTTACAGCCGGATAAAAGTAGGGATACCAGTGGTATAATCTGATCCTAATGTTTTAATTTAAAACTGGTCATATACATATGTATATAACTGCGGGCTAGTACCCGTCAGGTGGCGTAATCATCGGATCTCGCCCTCTAGCAGAATTTTTAGGAGCGCTGTTATAAAATCTGGATTGCAAACCTTTAATAATTATTTTAATATCAGATTTGAACTCATTGATTTTTTTTTCAATCGAAAGTGCAAGCTTGTGTGTTACATTGTAGTTACTCTGTCCCATACACTACACTTGAGTATGGATTTCACTTCGCCCCTTTTAGGGAACTTGGCACAAATTTGAGAGCTAGTCACCAATGATTGTCGGATCTGAAGTCCATTCATATGATATGGTATGAGGCATGAGGAAGGTTGAAAGTTGGTCGGTAGAAGGGTAGCAGGACCAAGTTTGAGATCCTAATTATGTGCAAGAGAACTATTTACATTGTACGTATACGAAGCCTGTATCCCACATGTTAGTCACGTCAGAGTCATCTTAAATGGCAGTACTTATTATATGCATATATATTCCTGGGGATGTGTATCACACGTGGCAGACTTAAAACTGTTAGGTATTGTTTCGGAAGATGATGTGTGTGTGTGTGTGTGTGTGTGTGTGTGTAGATGGGATATCGGGGGAGGGGACCTTCTATTTTAGTCCATACAAAGAACAACCTCAGGGTTTTCATAGCTCTACTCTAGTCCCAGATCCAATGTGTGTGTGTGTAAAGGAAATTCAGCAGGGCTTGGAGTTGGAATGCCAAAGTGAGGGGGTGAAAATAACGGAGCAACACAGTCTAGAACCGTCTCTTTACCTTTTCTCGGCAGACTTTTAAAATATATAATTTTAAATGACTAATAATAATTACTTGGACATGGATTTCCCCTCCCTCATGAGCACCACTGAATTTGAAGTGTGAAATAGGGAAATAAGAGTTTGATATAAGCTACAGATACAGATACTACTGCTCGAGTCCGCCCTGCATTGGGGCTACAAATGCAATGTAATGATTGAAAGACCTTCTTTGTCGTCCAGTAATAAGGGATCAAAAGTGCACATATTGTCTATTTTAACTCTTCCCCTCAAAATGTTTTCCAGTGTGTTGGAAAGTTCTGAAAGGCAAGGGACAAACGAGCGGAATTTTCCGCTCAAAGCTGGGAAAGACAATGGACTCTCTCTCTCTATAGATATATAATATAATGTAATAATAACAATAACATAAATATATAATGCTCTTGTAACGACAGAAGTTAGCATATTTGGGATGGAAATTTGTCTGAATATTTTGACATCCAGAAGGAACATGATGTTGTGGGAGTTTTGTATGAGTCGGAGAAATTAGACTAGCTCTCTATGTAGCGAGATGAGCAAGAATGGATCGTTTCTCCCTAATTCTCCGTTGAAGAGTTTCAGGGGGGTTCCACTCTGCGCATGCAATGTATGTGCAGCATGTACCAATTCCTCTGAGTGTAACCCCTTTCTCGCCTCTCCTACCATCCCATGTGGATGCCGGGGTGGTGGAACGTCAATTTTGACGCCTCTGGTAGCCTCGATCAGTCGCCACGGATCTAACTTCTTCTTCACTGCGCTGGACTGACCGGAGAAAGTTTTTCATCTGTGGGTGGAACAGTACGGTTATTATGCATATGTATGAATTCATGGGACATCATCCCAGTTCCTGTACGTATGTATATGCCTGTGTTTATACACTACCTCATTTAATTTTCGGAGGTCAAACAGATAAGCCAAACTCCTTGAAAAAACAGTAGGCTTCTTACTTTTTAGCTAATGTGTCCCTATAAAAAATTTGAATCCCCTGGTATCATTGATTCGGCAGTTATCATGCTGACAGACAGCGGGGCCTTTTCTCTCGTGTAATAAACGCAAGGAGAAAGTTCCATCAGGACTGGGAAGATTTTTGCCCCGAAGTCAAATTTGAGCGTTTCCGTCCTACGGTTCCGCGCGGTTGGTTTGATTTTCGTATTTTTGTTTCTAGTGTACTCGTGAGCTGTACGGTACAGACTGTATGTGCATGGTGCAGGCTGTACCATGCACATATGCAGTCTCATCACTAGCTTTTATTGTTATTTCAAACCCCCTCAAAGGGTTGTTGTAGTGACTTAAAAATGAAGTTGAATGAAAATGAAGTATGAAAAATGAAGTCATGCACAAAGTTATCATAGAATATGAATCTCGCGCCGAGACTTGGAAAGAAAGTTTAGGATTTGAGGATGAACATCCGGGCATTCCAGCCAATGTAAAATGCTATACTAAAAGCCCCGGGAAGGCTTGATTTATTGCCGACATGCATACATACATATTGCAAACACACTGTACTACGATCTGGAAAAGTATTATATGTGATAGGGATCTGGTGTAGACCCTGGAAATGGGGTGCACGTGGTAGTGTGACAAGCCAGGAAAAGTAGAATTCTAATACCCATTTATTTGTTTGCCACTGCACCACGTCCTATATCTACCTATACTTATAAGGACATTTATGTACATATGTACGCCTTCAAAGTCCGTGTAACTCTCGTCGAAACCCTCACGACATATGACGCTTGTACTCTCCCTCAGACTCGTGAAGGCCTATTCTTAGCAGGAGGAGTACTCACACACGCTCTCATGAGTGCTTGAGAGCTGGATTAGAGCGCTAATGGAAATCCATATACTGACAGGATAATTACGGAGCTGCATTGGTTCCTCGTAGGGAGTAGTAGTACATAAGTAGTCCGTTAGCTTCAAATATCCTAACCTTACCTCCGAAAACCCTTACCAGCAACAGCAACCCACTAGTAAATTAGGGTACAGGGTGAGAGTGATGCTATGACTATCTCGTAGGAGCCATCAAGGAATTTCCAAGGCACTGGTAAAGAATATCTGAGGTCAATATCCAAGTTACAGTGAGACTATTTCCATTTAAGCTTCATTTTTTAGTTTGTCATCCAAAAAGAGGGGAAGGGGTGACCCAGAAATGATGTTGATGACACTTAGGTAGGGGATACAGTTGAAATGAAATGTAAATAATCAGTACATGTAAAATTCAAGAGTTTGAATTTAAATTTGACAGGGGGTTGGGGGGAGGGTTGGAAGATTTGAGTCATTTTCTGGCCCAGAGTGGAGGGGGTAGTCAAACTCCTAGAAATCTGATGACGTAAAAATAAAGAATTAATTAAAACCTGATGGGAAGGTGAGATTGGAGGTTTTCTTGAATTTTCATGTGCAAGTCGTCGTACCGTTATATTTTTTTTGGAGGAAGCCAAAGTCATGAGACATATGAACCGAGAAGGTAATTGTATGCCAGTTGCCAGGGAATTATGGAATTTAAGTGAGCAGATCTATATATAATCCTCCTCCTCCTCCTCCTCCTCCTCTGCCTCCTAACTACAGACTCCAGTATGAACTGTATGAGCGGGAGGAGAAAATCCCTTGGGAAATAGATAATAATATAGTGAGTGATCTGTGAGGTGAGGCATTAGCTCATATGTACATAATTATGTATGGATTTGAAATAAAACCCTTTATATATCTATATGATTTCAAATTGGGGGAAGTGCTGAGCGGGGAAAGTGGAACTTCACTCCGGATTTTAATTCACAATCATTTTGGAGATGAGATTTTGAAAATCCATATATGGAAATTACCTCCCTGCATTACAAGTACTTGGAAGTAGCTCCTTAAATGAATCATGAATCAATAAAGTTATAAAATCCTAATGGGAGAGCTAGACTAAAGTGGAGAAGTTTATCCAGCACACACGATTCCCTATATGTCATCAAGATGGGACATGGTTTTTGCGTGGGAATAGAATACTTTTGGGTGCTTTTCCCCAATTGAAACATTGGTCGGAGGCTATAGAAGAACTCATATCATGCTTTCACGAGGAGACGGGCTACACGATTAGCTTTTAGTACTTGACCGATTTGTCCCCGACTTAACTGACAATGAGTATATGAGGAATAATGCTGGACTCAAATTCGAGAGGAATAATATTTTGAAACTGTACATAATGTTTGTGGTAGTAGTAGTACTTACTACTTGTCCTAGCTCTCATGTAACAATTTGATTGGATGTGGAATTATTACCAGTCGTTCTTTGAAAGGTAGTTAGGAAGGAAGTTAGTCTTATATTATATATAGGTATATCTACAGATATGTATTTATGTATGTGTGTGTGTGTCTGTCGTCTGTGTGAATATATAGATTCTACTTATACGTAATTATGCATATATGTGTGTGGAAGGTGCTGGAATGTACTTCATCGTTGGGAATTAAGTACCGAGGGAAAGGATTCAATTATATGCGGACAATTGAAATATTTAAATTTTGAAAGGAGCTGAGGAGTGTGTTTGGCTCCATGTAATATTACCCTGAATAATTATCTTAAATGTTTTGTTTCACTTGGACAGGCCCACTCTCTCACTCGGAATGCGCTTCTCAACTACAGCGTTTATTTTTAAATGGTGATTAGACATGTAGAATATTTGGTGCTTAACATTTCATGTAAGGCCTAGTTTTGTGAAAATAGATGGATAATTCCCCCATTTACAGACATTGTTATTTCTATGGCGTAATTTTCTAAAATGCAGACCTTGTTATATGTCAAGAAGAACGGGACGGAGGAGCAGGATACCTAGAGACTAGAGACACTTGGTGACTGTCTCTATAATAATAATTATTGATGTTCAATTCGTGAGAGGTAATGCAGACTGTGTTAAAAGATCCAGGACCAGATACTAATTGAATCCCCATCCAAAGAGTTATGTACTTACTTCAAAGCATAATTAAAGCCTGCACTTTATCTCCACTCATAAGGAAATTATTCCTGTTCAATTTCGGTATATGAAACGATTTCCTGTACAAGAAGAGGACTAAGAGGAGACCCCCTAGTGTAAAAAAAAATCCATATTTTATACCATGTAGTTGTTACACTACTCGGACTTGTAAGCATAGGTGCACATAGTACATATAGTAATAGTTACATAGGCCCTGCAATTTACTCCCCGGGATAACGCTACCACTCACTCACTCAGTCACTCACTCACTCGTCCTCCTCTATCCTTACCTTTCCAAAATCTACATGTAATGTGTGGCGAGGGGGAGAGAAACGGAATAAATTTCCGCCTGAAATTATCAAAACATTATTGGTCTGTCTAAAACCTCCATGTTATTTCATGGAATTACCGAGAATGCAAATAACCACGAGAGCCAATTTAAGAGGAAGACAAAAAAAAATACGAAAAGATGGGTACAGGATAATGAATTCATGTCCCAAACCTCCTGCATATTTCCATGCTCACATTTTAATGCATATGCATGGAGACATGCAGATCTTGGAAAGTGCCGGGTGTCATTCCTGTACACCTTTCTTATTGTTAGTCTTATTGTAAATAAGTCTTTTTTAAAGTCTTAGCATACGTGTAATTATTTATATACATATAAGGAAAGGACGTCTTTATTACAGGAAGATTTGTCTAAGAATCACATTATGATCGTCCAGCGTGAGGTAGTTCTGTGGCAACTTATCTCAATAATATTATTACTCATTCCAAAAAGCAGCCATATTTCATGCTCTCTCTCTACCAACACTGTTTGAAACTCTTGAGAAACAAGTAGATACGGATGTGCTTCACTACCATTTAAAAAGCATTGCAGAGATGATCTGCATCGGATAGATCGTCCCCCAATACATACTATTTTGATACAATTTTCCACGAAGGTCAGTCAAGTTTAATGAGGGGGCTGGGAGCAGGGATGATATTAAATATTGAAAGCTCTATTGTTTTCTGGACTCTCAAAAATGCGGATTTACGGATAATTTCCGAATCCTACACTTTTACCTATGCCTATGTTTCAGATACGAGCATTTGAAGTCGGATGTGTTTTTTTTACAGAGCTCTGTCCAAAATACATGCTACTACTGTACTAGTTCAGATTTCCATTTAATTAGTTGATAATGCATTTTCATTCATTAGCCATACACACAGCTCCCTTTTTTTTTTTTACAATCAATGACGTGCTCTTGTACTTATTGAACATTTTGACGGGCTTCTAGATAATAGATAATAAAAAAAATTAAATTCTGAATTTTGAAATGACTCATTGATAATAGTTGTAGTAATGGTGTGATTAGTAAGAGACTCTCAGCTGGGCTTTTGTAGATAATAATATATATAAAAGATATAATTTATAGATATTGCAACACTACTAAAATATTCTAAGGGCGTGCTTCTTCCTCTGCTGACTGAGAAAAAATAAAAGGAGAAGCACTTTCCCACTTACAATGAGGCACAGGGAATGAGAGCGTTGCTCTTGCTTCTAATTGTAAAATTTATAGTAGTAATAGAAAATTATTAGTATTATCATTAAGGGATTTAAAATTTCCTGGGAAATTAACTACCTCGTTCAAAATGCTGGTACGAGCGCTGATTTATATAGGCACACGAATGCAACCGTAATGTAAGCTTTTTTTTTTTGCTTTTATTTGATATAATACTTCGTAATGGTGAAATAATACTAGTTACTCAGATTAACAATAATAATTATTATTCCCAAGTCTGAAATCACTGTTGGAAAAATATGTACACCCAGGGAACAGTCTCAAAAAAGTATTTATAATTATTCCAAGGATTTGATGAACTTGTGGTGGGGTACTCCTTAAGAAGAAAATTCATGGATAGAGCCTTGATTCTAACAATAAGTCATTGAGCATTAAAATTGGCCAAATTGTTTAATTTAAAGTGGGATCAGTATGTGTTGTTGATAGGTGAGTGTAAACATGTGTGTATATATATAGGATTGCATTTGTTTTACAGCGTAAAGGCGTTAAAACAAGCCAATATGCACGAAGAAAGTTGTCATCTCTGTGCATTGACCGTGAAACTACGTTAGTTGAAGCGGTACTGGGAAAAGTAGGCTTTCGATAGTCGAGGAAGAGTATGTTTTTGGTTGGTGGGGGAAAACACAGGGAGTTCCTTGTTTTTAAAGCATATGTGGGGCTATTAATAATATCAAAATCAACTCTTTACATTATTAACTCCCAGAATAGGGATAAACTGGGGTTGAAACTTTGAATGGAGTGAAGGGTCAAATATACATGTGTCTTCCGATTCCTGTCTTTTAGTAAAGATCATTAAAGGCTTTTGTTTTGTTTCCCATCCAGTATATCTAGTTTTGTATGAAAAGTAATTCACGGAAGGTAATGCAGTATAACTTCGTCACTCTCTCTCTCTTTCTCTCTCTCTCTCCCTCTCCCTCTCCCTGTCTCTCTCGGGCAAGCCGTTGTCATCAGCTGGAAAGCTAATCAGATTGTTTGCTGTAGACCATTTCCATTTATTAGCGCATCCCTGTGTATACACTGCGGAATTGTTGCCTTTCCCCGGTATTTGGCTCATTAGCTGAACTACTCCGTATATACGAATCGTGCCGACGAAGCTCGACTTGGAGCAATTCAATTTTATATTACCTTCCCGAACCTGCCACCAGTGGAGCCAGCCCGTTCTGTGAACGGCCGTAACAGTTGTCTAAAATAATAATTATTATAAACTTGATTTTCATGGATCCACCTTTTTTGACAACATTTTTTAATATTTTTGGGAGATGACCTTGGAATTTTTAAATGAGTAGTTTTCTTTTTGCGTTCTAGGTCATCATCCCCAAAGTTAGTGATTGCTGTCAGAATTTTACTATTGTAGCGGAATGAATGAAAATCTTGTGATTATATTTGCCTACCGCTACGACCGGCCATAGAATGGTTGAGTTCCAGTGGTACATAATCACTTAGAGACATTCAACGTTGTTAACAAAATAATGTAGTAAACTCTAAAGGCTCAATCTACTCCCCACATGTAATAGCTCCAGTAGCAGTAACTCAAGCGACATCCCTTCCCTATCGGCCCCAGCCTAATTAAATACCTATCCAGTAACAACGTATAAAGCTCCCTTTTCGCTGACCTAAAATTTCACACGTAGTTGATAAAGTCACCATTAAAGCTTTTGCAAATAATTAGCAAATAACCAAAAAAAAAGTATGACGAACGGACGGACATACATACACATCTTGTTTATTATATTATGTGTGAACACTGAACATCAAAGGCCCTGCTTCGCGGGGCCCGGGAGGCTCCCCATAGCTGCACGTGTTAGTATTACTATTAAAAGAGGATCGTACCAAATTTAAAGATAGGAAATTCTAGACAACGCTATAGCTCGTGATAAGTTGAGCGCGCGCTATTACGGGAAATTGTGTGGACATTGGACACTAGTGTGTCAATTTGTGTATGACCAGCAAGGACGCCAATTGTGACATGGCAACATGATATTCTATATATTTGACTAGTACACCTACTCGAGCTAAAAATTGACATGGGGTGTGTGTGGAATAATGATGGGCAGATTACATATGTAACAAATGTGGGATCACAAGCATTGGATTGTGTTTCAAAATTACATTTTACATGATTACATGTAAATTATAGGGGGTGGTGATTCCGGATTACAGAATATTGTCTTAAAATTTCACACACGAGATTACGTATTGCGGTTGTGGATAAAGTTCCGAATGTTTATCTAACCTGACATCCCTAAATGTCAAATTTCTCAGACTGCTTTTTTGAAACATTGTATGTAACAGTGGTAGGACTCATCTAGGATTATATGGTTCTAATATTGAGCATTTAGATTAATATGGCACAGGATTCTCTCCGAAATCTTTAAGTGCGGGTCTAGGGTTTCTGATATTGCAGTCTCAAGTTTTAGCGCATGACTTCACAGTCCACGTGCCTTTGTAAACCGGTGGTGAATTAATTTTTTTGGGATTCTTGCATTTAAATTTTGAAAGGGAATCACGTGTTATGCAGCAGGATTACGGATTATAAATTACACTAAAATATATCCTGCTGTGGGATAAGTGATTACAGATTATGTTGACAAATATTTGCACACAGGATTACGGTTAAGGATTAAATTGTACAATTGTCCCAAAGGGATTACGATTTAGGATTACTCTTTCAGAAAATGTCCTGTAATCGAGGTTTTAAACCGTGCTCTGGATATGGTGAAATGAATTCTTAAAATTAGCATTGCGGAAAGCTGCTTCTTGATGATGGATGCACCAAGCATCAGGTGGGATTTGAATAGATCATAAGCCATGTTTTAATTCATATATATACACTTTTTTAAAGGGGAGGGAGCGAAGTTTTAAAAACGTTATTTCATCATCATGACTGTTTTATATACATCTATGGTGACAAGCATGAAAGCCAATGGCCTCAATGGAAAATATAGTGTCGTGTGATTAAAACTCTAACCTAGTAAAAAACAACTTATTTATATACACAATTACATGTACGTGTTATTTAGACTTACCCCTCGAACGTAAAGCTCTTATGTAAGGGATGTGTTATGAGCCTCGAATAAATTCATATTGACATTTTAGGACAGACATTCGCACACGGCAAGGCCGGTGGTGTGTGTTTATAAATATAGAATACGGTTCCACTGTGTGAGTTCTTGTACTGCTGAGCTTGTTTAAATATTAAAGTTGAGTCATGATGAGGAAATGCTAATTGTAAGAATCTTGTGATGAATTCCAGGCGAAGATGCTGGAGTCCTCCCATGGTTGGCTAGGTCCATCGGCCTCATCGTTATCTGGTAAGCTAATGTGCTTTCAAAAGGGAAGGACAAATTTGATTTCCTATCTTTGGTTAAGTGTATTAAACAAGCTAATTAATATGCTTTTATATTTTGCTCAATAAGCTTTCGTCAACTAACAGTCTGTCATCATCAGGCACTATAGGAAGGAAGTAGTGATTGCACAATAGGGAAAAAAAATAGTTTTTATAAAAAAATGTTTTTTTTTCTTCTGAATATTTTTTTTTAAATTCCGAATTTTCCGAACCAAAGGTTCCCAGGACAAATCTAATAAAATATCTTTGTTGATTTTGATAAAATTCTCGTCGGATTGTGAAACTATCAATCCTTTTTATTTTTCTTAATACTTGGTTGGGTTCTTTTGCTACAGCCTTGGTTTTGTCCCAATGGATGGAATGCATTCTATTGTTGCAAATGTGTCCAGCTAGACATGTCCAGCCTTCGAAGTCTTTATTGAAGGCGGCAGACGGATGAAGGAGTATGGAAGGTAGGCTAAATTTATTCGCAAAGGTTGAGGGAAGGCTTCATAAAATTTGCCAAAAATGCTAGGCGAAATAAGGGTCTATTCGGAGTTGCCTTGGGGGGGGGGTTGCACTAAAGGGGCGTGGGGGTGCGTTATGCATAAAATACAAGGCACAAGTGTGAATTTTATTAAATATTTGTAAAATAAATGGTCATTCTTTTTGTTTTCATATAATTACATACCTCGACACTGCGTAGATCAAAACTACTTTGATTTCAAGATTCATGCAGGTTTTGACGGAATCCATAAAATTTTCTAATGTATGAAGGCTGTTTTTGGAGGAAGGGTGGATTTTGGATTCATTTTAAAAATTGAGGGAAGGCTCAGGGAAGGCAAATATTTTTTAAAGGCTTCATTCATTGTAATTGTATGTAGGTAGGTGGAGGGACGAAGACATTTTATTTTAAATTGATCTTTGAAGGCTTGAAGGAATGTGATTTCCTTCGGACATACATATTTTGAACACATTTGAATGCGACAAAGATAGTACAAGTAATTATTTATGTAGGATTTGATGTCTAATATCTATACAATAGCGAATATATGTATGTACTACCTTTGCCATGGCTCATTGGGAAATTTAATTATCAGCGGAAGCTCAATTTTAAATTTTTCCCAAAGTTA
This sequence comes from Allacma fusca, assembly GCA_947179485.1. NCBI lineage: Eukaryota > Metazoa > Arthropoda > Collembola > Symphypleona > Sminthuridae > Allacma > Allacma fusca. The sequence continues at coordinate 3,551,193 of OX359250.1, read as the reverse complement.
CCCGGATTTTGTAAGAAATGTCAAACTTAGTTTTTTGGTATTGAATGTTCGGTTTTCTGGAAATATCAGCTTAAAATAATGAAAGGTATGCATCCCTGGCGAGTAGATAATGTTAAATGCATATGCTCAAAGATGTTATCCCAAATTTGTTTATGCGGGCATTCTTCTTTGGAAATCCCTTAGGTAGAGGTTACAACTTTGGCTTTCTTTTTTTTTGTGGACGAACTTGAATGACGAAAAAAAATAGACACATCTCTTCAGTATACCCTTAAGTTAACGACAGGTAAAAAGAATTAGCATTGTCCGATTCGCGCCTTTGCTCGTAGTGCCCGGGTAAAGCATGTTCAGATAATGTGGTAGGGACCTGTCTGCTGTATACAGGTATCGTGAAGTGGATTTTGAGGAAGAGAATGAGGAGAGAGGAGAACGATTTGACGATGTCAGTGAGCTGTGACGAAGTAGTCAATAATTTCCGTAGGATCTTACAATGAGTGAGTGAGTTCTGTGTGGGTTGGAAGGTTGGAAGTGACGCTCATTTGTCATACAGTATGCTTTCTACGTCTGGAATGGATGCATACTCATATTTCTCTTGCGCACTCAAATCCTCCTGCACAGAGTTCTCTTTCATGACCAATTGCATTCTGGTCACTCCCGACCGTCACTATTTCACCGAATGACTCCTTTTACTTTGGATGGGCTTTATCACCGCATGGGGCCGGGGTTCAAATTGTGTTGGGGATGTTGGAGAAGCACTTTTTCAAACCTCGTAATGTGCTGTGAGGAAACATTTCAGATCGTAAAATTTCCCTCGGAGCTTTCAACAAGGACATTTTACGAGCGTCTGTACTGTCACCCTTGTAATCTCCGGGCTCTGTCAAATCAAGGAGATGCTTATATTCCTTCTGTTTTCTCTATAAGTAATTAATTCTATTCCCTTTTAATCCCAAGAATTTCAAAACCAAACTATTCTATTCGGAGGCAGGGAACAGTTTACTCCTCAATAAAGGAAATGCCCTTCCCTGCTCTACAGTAAACGTATGTTTGTAGTAAATAAGTCAAGATAGGGAGCAATTCGGAATTTTATAGGAAAAGGCCCTCTTGAATCAATTTGGAAGTGCTCCTGGAGCCTTCGGAATCACAACATGATACAGTATTTTGCTTTGACAATCCTTTCTAAATTGTAATGTCCTTTCGGATCAAGTGATGTATTTTTACGGGAGTGAGCCAGTGTTGATTTCCAGAACTACTACACGATACTGAGAATGACAATGTACCAGTGCGTGTAGTTATCCTCAAGACTTAAAAGCTTTGTTTAAAAATATTTTGAAGGTTGTAATTTGGTTTTGACCCTTGGCTTTGTTTTGCTATTGGCATTGCTTGGGGGATATTGTGTGAATTAATAATATTAACTGACTATACAGTTGTTCGATATCAGGACTCTACACAGATATCCTTCTTCTCCCCCAATATGGCTACAAAATTGGCAGTAGCGTGTCTATTTGAGGAATTTTATTTCGTATTACATCCATATGTGAAGGAAGTCTCGAGTTTTTTATGTTGGATTTTTTTTTCTATGTTTGCTTACAATATGAGTTGAGGACGGTTCTGACATACATATACGTACATAGTAGATACGATACAATCTGCCGGGACTGTCGTAATAAAAGGTGAATAATTATTATACAGATTGAAGTGAATTGTATGTTTGACACTGTGTCATGTCATGGTTGATAGTTGTTAGGTAGAAAGGTGGAGTTTATTCTGGAATAATAATTGCTCCTAGCTCCAACTCAGGGAAAAAAGTCTTGAATGAGGGAAAAGGGAATAGAAATTTCTACGTAGGTACTTATATGTAGCTACTATGTGTAATTATGTATATACATGTATGATGTTGTTTAAATATGCGTTGTGCTTATCTGCTCTAATAAATGTTTGAGATGTAGCGGTGACAGTGACAATGCCATATATCATTGATTTCCATTAGATTTCCTCACATTTAATGCTAATATCCTTATTATATTTTTATCTTTCAGAGAGCTACCAATACCAAATCCAGTCCCTGTGGCAGAAATGTTGGAATACAAATCAGACAGGAATGGTTCATGCCCTACGGTTCCGTGAGCGGGGTCCTCTGAAATCATGGAGGCCAGAAACAATGGCGGAAGCCATTTTCGCCGTTCTCCGTGAAGGCTTGTCCCTCTCTCAGGCAGCAAGAAAATACGATATTCCGTACCCTACGTTTGTCCTGTATGCTAACCGGGTGCATAATATGCTAGGTCCATCGGCTGATGGTTGTTCTGGCACAGGTAATCTACTGTGAATGTTATGTTATGAAAGTAAACTTCATTGAAATCCGAGTAATTTAAGATCCTTATTGAAAAATACTAATTATGTGTAGAGTGACAAAAGAAGGCAAAAACATTTTTTTACTTATTTTAATTATTCTTACTCTTTGAAAAAACTCCTACCTTTGCCCCACTGTTTGAGCTCTTGATTTGGTTCTAATTATTTTTGATTTGGGGTAAAGAAACAAATTTCAATTGAATCCCGATGGGAATTGTTACAGGAGTAACTCTGATAATATTTTTATTTTAATCAAAAAATGCATATGCTATTTTTGAACTAGCAGGGTAGAACTTTTAAATGCCGAAAAAAGATTTACTAAAACATGGGGAATCGAATGTTTTTTCCTTATACGGGCCAGGGGGGGGGGGTATAAAGGGGGTCTTGGCCTCCTACACATGGTCAAGGATTACCGCTGTTCCAAACAGATGTTAATTTCCAATTCTGTGATTAATTATTAGGAATAATGACTACTTTCAGAATCCAGGACATTAATTGATTACAGTTATTAATATTGATATTTAATTATATAATAATTATTAACGATTACGATTTAGGACTAATAATTATCAGCGAAAATTTAGAAACCCACAATCAAAGATTTTATAAAAGGCACATTTATGATTGGTTAATGGGGAAAATGAGTATGATTAAAAACTAAAAAATAATGATTTTAAATGGTGATTATTTTCGAAAGGAATTTTTATTATTACAATTACGAATCGGATATTTAAAAATAATTATTATTAATATTACAGTTATTAAACATCGATTGAACTAAAACGCGAATTTTTGAATACCTGCTAAATAATCATTAGTAATTGTAATTAATCAACGTTATTAGAACGATTTTAGATAATGCATTAAGGCATAGCGTATTAACGTTGTAATTCCATTCTGAAAGTCAATCGGGCTTGTGGACTTTGATATGTTGTCCTTTATGGTACTCTAAATGGATTTTTTGTTGTTTCGAACTAAAACTTTGTGAGCATAGGAAATGTTAGTTTCTCAGTTTGAGACAAATGATTACTTTTGAAGTCAGACGATTTAACGGGTATAGCTAACGAGTGCGAATGACAATTTGAATAACCAAAGTCTGAATATTTTCAGGAAACGTAAGAAGTAATGACTACAATTTAGTGATTACTTTTGAAAAACTACCCTATTAAACGAAAGATAACTGAGTACAGTTAGCATTTAAAAAATTATTATATTGAAATATAGATTACAATTTATTATTATTATTTTTGAATACCATCATTCCAGGATTACAATTAATTATTATGGTTTAAAAAAATAACTGTTTACGGACTCGTTAATAATTGCAATTATTAATCGCTGACATCTCTCTGGTTCTAGATCTCATAACGGACATGCGACCTAAAGGAAGAGGCAGACCGCAACGAATATTATTGGGTACGTGGCCTGAAGACCATATCCGTGGAGTGATTCGTGCCGTCGTTTTCAGGGAAACTGGGGGGAAAGATGAAGTGCCATTTTTATACAACAGAGTACGTGGCTAAATCAAATTAGATGTGATAAACGAGCCTCAAAAAATTATATCCCGTCGTCATACTTACCTACAAAAAATAGTGAATATTTGAATTAATACCATCGACTTTAAGATTCCAATTTACCTAGATTTATACAACATTTTGACGGAAATGCACTTTGTTAAATGAATTTCATTACATTATTGGTAGCATTAATGACGTGGTTATCAACGGATGCCTAAAGTTACAGATCAGTGGAATTATTGCCGGGATTATGCTAGTGGTGCCATCCTTTCGGCCGTTTTTATTAGGCACCTATGTAAAATATACTTGATTTATACTGGAGAAGAGATTGTGATCTGTACTTACAATTAATTGCAGTGCTGATTGCACTAAAAGATGCTGCATATATCGATGTATTATACATTATCCTGCACAACTGTATCTGCGGTTGCCAACCCGTAAATAATTTGTGTCCTAGTTCTCATCCTCGTGTGCAGATACAAACCAAGAATATGCAGCAGGTCTGGACTTGGACTGACTGCCGATAAAAAAAAATTAACAACAAATGAGGGTTGTATTGCATATTAATGAATGATTCGTAATTGTTTTTGTCATTTATTCATTTGTTTACCTGTGAGTTGTGAGATGGGAAATCATTGGATATTAGCTTGTCCAATGCATAAGTAACCCGAGTGACGGTCATTAAAATCCTATCCCTACAGTACTGTACCCAACTACTGTAATAATGAATAACTGACTTCGAACAGACACTCTTTCTGTATCATGTTGAGCCAATCGATAACAATTCCAATTATTAATTTATAGATCAATTTATTTAGCTGTTATTTTCCCAAGACTTGCAGGGGAGTTTCTGACAGGGACAGGACTACAATCTGATATGAAATTCGCGTGTTGCTATCTATCCCCCGATACATATAAAAATATGATGCCTATGTATTTGTATGACGGCAGGGACGATCAAATTATTGGACCATTTTTGAGGCTCATTTATATGACAACATAACTACTTATAATTGAATACAAAATAAAGCTTATCATGTTTATTTTATTGGGAAGGTTCCTCTGTAAATGAGTATGAGTGTGCATATGCTGTAATTGTCGCTATATGAATATAGGATGCAGGGGTGTGTGTGCCAAGTCAAGCTGGATCCTCACATAATGGTTTGGACATGTCTTTACATCAATCCTTCGGTGGCAGTGGGGGTGGAAATGGGAATGGCGTGTTATTTATAAACCCTCAGTCATCGCAACACCAGCATCATTCACAACTTTTAAATCCTTCTGTTGCGTGCAGCTCTGTCGCAACTACTGATGGTCTTCAAATCCAGAGAGGAACAAGTTCACCAACAAGTTCCACTGTACTGACACCAGCCCAACTACAGCAGTTGGCGGAGGAACAACAACAGGCCTCTCATGTGTCGTCCAGGCAGCATTCTTCACGAACAAATTCTCCATTGCAAAATATTTCTGATGCACTCGTCTCACCATCATCGACGCTGCGATCCAGTCTTCAGCAGCAACAGATACAACTACAGCAGCTGAACGAATCTTCCTCCTCGCCATCAGTAATTCCTCATCTGAACTTTAAGGATCGGGTTTCTGACTCGGACGATGTGGTTCTCAAAAGCAACCCTGAAATTATTCAGATCAAAGCAGAAATTCCTTTTGATGACATGGATGATGAGGATGTTCCAGATGATGGGAGTAATACCGATGACGATGAGATGGAGGACCGGGCTGTTCGAGTAATTGCTTCAGCTGTAGCTGCAGCTACTGCCACCACTGTCGTAGTGTCTTCACCATCATCAGTTTCTAATCTCACAATTTCACCAACACCCATAGATAGAAGAAGTTCAAGCAGTGCAAATTTGATGGTTCATTCCGAAGGGAACAACTACCTCCCGGATAATGAAATTAACACACCACCTCCACATTTCCAGAGTAGCTAACGAAGTTCTGTGTCTTCATACAACTATGTGTTATGATTAACCATTGGAAACAAAATATGATTGCAACAGATTTTCGTGTTAATCACTTATTTGCTATCAATACATACAACCTAGACTACTCTATATAACATTGTTATACTTCACTTTGTCAGTGATTGTGAATAGTTTCAATTTTCTTACAATTAGTACACATTTTCAAACAAAGTACAATCTTACTTAGTGCAGTCAGTTTCATGGGTTTGCATGTATTGTTTAAAAATTCTTATATACGTAAATATCAAGTGTGACAGACATCTCTCGATATCTGTCAACCTTCTTTCATTACGGACACCGGAACAAACATTTTTTTAAAAAAATACTGTCATCCATATCAGAATGTATTCATCAACTGAGTATCAATCAACTTATTGTTAGCAGTTTAGTAGCTGTCTGTGAGTTCCAAATTTCCGTATGAAGACGAACCGTACAATTTAGCTATATTGAATTGCATGTAACAAATTCGAAACCTATTTCTTTTAGTTCCCGGACGTTACAAGTTGGATAAGCTTGTAATCAAGTAAAGCGTATATCTGTATGCGTACTTACTTACACGGTGAAACGTAGGAATATACACTTCGTGTGGTGGTCATTTCAGTTACTTCGTTGCTCAAGATTTCCTCAGCGGAGTAGCTACGTTGCGTGTCTTTATTTTGCTATGTTCCATATTAATATGTTTATCATATGCTACGGTAATCGGTAATCAAACTTGTGTAGCTACTTAGCTACTTTTAATGAATGTAAAAGTAAAATGATTGAGATGAAACTGTTAGGTTGCTTGATACTTCGATTATCCTCTAATCGAGTCTGTCTTCACAATAATTGCAATAATTATTATTATTTATATGTATCACAGTTAATCAGATGGTTAGATATGCTTAAAGACATGTCTGTAGTCTGTAGCCACATCATACTGAAATGATAATCCCAACACTGCCTTTGTAGTAACAGTTGCGGATTCTTCCCTTGTGTAATTTCTTACAATGAGCAGGATGACTGGGGTTTACTGTAGGCATATGTGTAGCACTAGTGACTTGAACATTCAATAAATAATTTTTGTTCAGATCCAATAAACTACTGGATTTTTCTACTTTGACAGCATAATGTAATCACTTACTGTCCAAATGATTTCCTTAATTTCATGTGCCAGTATCACCAATTCGCCAAATAAAGCTTTGCGACTTTGTAATTTTACGCACGCAACTGGTTCTTCCAGAGAGTTTCTATGTATTTTCATTTTTTTCATATTGTTTCATATTGCATATTATTTCATAAATAATTATTTTAATCTCATAACTTCCTTTATGAATGAAAATTCCTGCTATCGGAATGGTAAAAGTTACCAAATGTAAAAGTAATATGAAATCCTTATTAAGTACATGGATGGTTGGGGGTTTGTTACGCTACGTAGTGTACAGTCTAAACTTGATTCTTGAAGATCCGTTCTTTGCAGTGGGAGATATCGGACATTTTTAAATATTTTTTTTAATGAACATGAACATGGACACATCCCGAAATAATAACTTTTGGATTTTAATGCCCTGGTCAGTTTTTGTCCTCGTTTTGAATGACCAAAATTTCTAAAATGATGTAAACTTTCACTTTAAATGTACAGTTTTGAGATGAAATAATTTACATTGTAACTGTAAAGTTATTGTTTTTCCGTCTTTCAAACCAAGTACTAAACTGACCTGGGTATTTATAACCTATTTCTTTTACAGAGAGAATCATAAAGAGAAAGGCCCCGCACTGTGCGAGTACCCTGATCCGCTTATTTAGGCTTGCATGACATTTAATAATCCGGTCGCCTGACCTGGCATACGTACCTTTCTAAGATCGTCAGCGTAATAGATTTACGATTTTTGTAGTGAGTTGGTACATTAAAATATCATCTCTGATCAGCAATATCTACGCGCTAATTGTAAGTCGCTATAACAGTATGGGGCGAAGCGCAACTACTTGTGTGACTTAAAACAGCATGAGCTAGTAACAATAATAATTCTGTAAATAATACTTTTCTCTAGCAAGCAGTGTCTCTAGTGCATTACAAAGTTTATACAAATACATACTGCTGTGCATTAAAATTTGTGTGCACAAAATCTACGTACACATCTATCATTTTTCCTCTATTATTGTGGATGTGGTTTGTGGTCGTAAGTTACAACAAACAACTGCTACCATAAGTAGTAACTTCTTTAAGGGATGTAATAAAGTTTTAATTTGGACTCAAGTTTGTATTCAGGTGCAAGCAGGGTTGGATTTACGGGATGACCCACCCTGGCCCGGCCAGGATAAAAAATTTAGGGCCAGGGTAAAAATAAATGTTGACTAAGGCCCTCCTCAGATTGCAAATATCATGTGTAAAGGCCCACAAATCTATTTTGACGGTTAAAGGGCCAGGGTACAAATTATTTTATTAATCCACCCCTGGGTGCAAGTTTGATTCGAATCTCTTAAACGGATCTAAATTCAAGTTTGAATCCAAGTTCCTCCTCCTACCATCATAAAAGCACACCCAAGGACTCAACCCATCGATGTAATTAGGTATAAATGATTTCATAGAACTTTTACATTTGACCATATTTAGGGGCGAAGCGAAACTAAAAAACCTTATTACGATTGTCTGGTTGCCTCGTTGTCTGTCAGGACGATAGCTGCCGAACCAAGGACACCAGACAACTCACATTTTTTGTTGGGGCAGATTTTAATTACAAAGTAGCTTATTGTTTTTGAAGGGCATCGGGTCATCCGTTTGACCTCAAAAAATTAAATGAGGTCATATAACACAAACACATACAAATACATATGTGCAGAAAGGGGTTTTATAAGTGGTAACAATTCTTAATCTCAAGTGATTTTTCCCAGTAATACAGAATATGAGTGGCCAGGAAGTCCTACAAGGGGCTCATTTTAATGAATATTTGTACCCAATTACCGAAGGAACTCTTGGACTTACAATTAGCGTTAGTAATACTATGCGTGCTACAGTCCCTGCTTGGTTGCCGTCCTCTCACAGCCTTTTACTTTCTCCCACTGCTGTATGCTACACGAGTGCTCTGCACGCTTCGGCAACTTTCTTTTTTTTAACATAACCGCGTGTAAGTACACAAGGAAAACCGCAATCGGTTTTAATTAATTTTCAGGGAGGAGCAGGGTATTTCCATGGGAACTTTTTCGTATTTGAATCTTCTATGTAATAGTTTTAAAAATCATTGATAACAATAATGTTGGAAATAGCCTCCGCCTGCACCGGAAAACATTCATAAAGTTTCCCGGGTTATAATAGGGAAGTTGGTTTTCTTGAGGTATCGGGGTTTTTTTGCTTTAAATTTACCACACATTTCCTAAAACTACTTAAGATATTTGATGTAGGCCATTTTTTGAAAATGCGCTCGTAACATTGAAAAAGTTCCTAACGGAAATCCTAAAACCCGGGCTTTCTCACGAGATTAATCACGAGTTTTAAACATTCCAACGCCAATTTGTTTCCCTTATGGAGATTAGGAATAGCATCCCCTTTCCTAATTTGAACGAGCCTTTGTCTTTTTCCCAACATTTTCTGGGACAAATTTTCTTCGACAATCAAAACAGGAAAAAAATGACATTCTGAAAAATACGACTTTCCTTGACGTATCTTGACCCTGTGACCTCAGATGTTGACAGAGGTCAAACAAGTTCTGGAAAATCTGGAACTAAATTTGCTACAAATTAGGGGAATCAAATATTTTATCAATCACTTCCTTATGTGGGCTAGAGGGGGTCAAATGAGTACGGTCACCCTGTTGACGAACCGGATGTTATCAAAGCGTGGGAAACACTTTGCAGGCTTGGAAGAGTGGGAGGCGAGGCAGTATAGTGTTGACAGAGAACGGGAAAGAACAATGAGCAGCGACAGGAGCACAAATGATATTTACGCTACACCAAATAGTTCTTTCTGTTTCCATCCCTTGTGTCCAGCAAATTGTGTCTCAGCTACCAAAGATTCCCATCTGGCATTGCTAATGGCAAGTCATTACTTGTGGAAGAACTGTTTTCAATGAACTTGATTTCTAGATACTTTGAAGCCATTATGACAATATTGTTTCTACTGACGTGTCAATTCGTTTTAAATTGATAGTAATGATATTTATCTTTGGAGTACACAACAGCTACACCCCAGGGGGTAAATGGGACGCACTCCACTCCCTGCCCAAACCCCACAGGGGCACAAGTATTGACTTGCCCCCATCCTCTAGTGCTGTAATTTCCTCATTTGTTTTGTTCTCTTCGAAAATGAGCAAAACTAGAACAAGTTTTGTTTTACATCCCGAATTGTTTTATTTGCGGATCTAGAAGACGCTAGAGATTTGTGGACCCGATTGTTGTATTTTCGTACTAAAGCATACAGTAATTGATTGGTGTGAGTTGGGCCCGCGTACAAACGACGTTAAAGCCAATGAACGGTCTTTAACTATAATAGTAGGTTTAGTTGCATTACAACTCAAGCATAAAACAATAAGCATTAAACCTGTTGGTAGTTTTTGAGGGTGTAACACTCCTCCGTGAATACGTAGTATGAAGAAGAGCTGCTGTTTAAGGATCTCAATGTATGAACAAGCGACTGTGCTGGGTCTAACCGGTAGGCTTCGTCTTGGGTATCTCAGATGCATTCATTAAATTAATAACCCTACTGATTTTTGAATTGCGTAGACCTTGTCTGCCATTACATCATTTATGTAGCTCTTATGCACTGTAGGTAAGACACTACCATTCAACCCTCAATATACGAATTTTTTGAATGAGATATCGTAGGACACATAATTTTTGTGCGTGTAGGGTGTAGGTAACAATAAATTGTATTTCCAGACCAACGCTATAACCAACTGTATACGCTTTTAGCCATTAGACAAGGTCAGGGTATAAAACTGACTATTTTTGTAGTGAACCTGATGATGACAACAAGGTACCAGAAGATCATTTCATGTACATTCTAAATTACAATGTAAACAAAAGTCTACGTGAACTCAGGTACAATATGTCAGCACTGAGTAAGGCACATTAATTAAAACAAACTGATGCTCATCAGCATTTCCAGCTGATGATTTCATCATTGTCAACACCAACGTCAAATGATTTGTAAACAATGAAACCACGTAAGAAGCTTTCATTACAGCGTAATAATTGTAAGTACGATTCTGGACTTATTCCACCTAACAACATATTACCAGTATTAGAAAGGCGTGTAGGGTCCACTCCGTCCGAGTGGAACCTGCATATGTTGGATGTTTTAGTGGAAGGTACACTTCCGAACAAGGTAAAATCATTAAAGATACTTTGTCATTAGAATACCTACTATAAGTTCTGAAAGGATATCTCCGATATTACAGCTGTTAACTACACGCGAATTTACTCGAATAAAATATTTGGGTTGAAAACATGAATTTTCGCAACTTATTAATTCCGAATTAAGTTGTAGAAGCAGTTTGCATTTAAAACAGTAAAGGATGGAGCCATACAGCTAGGTAGAGTATCTTTTGCAGAAGCTTAATAAAGAGTTACGTGATTCAACCAGTTCGAACATATTTTCATCAAACCACAAGTTATTTTTCGTTTCGATTCGGAATTTCGTCTAGAAGAAGTGTGACGCCCAAGTTTGGCTAGCTTGCCCGCTTCTTTATTATCCTTTCTGAATGAGGAGAAAGTTGTGAAATAATGTTCCCGTGGAGAACCTTAATGCCTCTTCTCATGTGCGACATTCAGCATGTTTTTGCAGCCCCCAAATTACAACTAGGACTTTGAAATCCGTCACAGTCATCGTTACTCTTCGTTAAAGACTAGAGCAATACAGGACTGTAATTTATTTTCAAAAAATTCGTAGGGCTCACAATATTTTGTCCGACTCCTGCATTCGAGTCTAGGTGTCAGTCTTTAGATGAAGTATTCAGCAAGAAATGATAACAGGACGCACACTATTCTACCTTCGCAGTAGCACTGACATCTACAGAGCAGAGCTTGTTAAGGTGTCCATTGCACATGGTTTATTATACAATTGTATTGTCCAAATGAAAAATGCAACACGTGATTACAATTTATTTATCAAGGGTATTCATTATGTAAACATTAACTTAAACTTGCTGTTAAATTTTACATTGACGAGGGCATCAATAGACCAGAAGAGGAATGTTACGTATAGTTAGAAATATGTAAATAATCAGCATAAACACAGTACGTTCTAAACATGAACATGCTTCTGAACAGAAATTAGATTTTTTCGGCTCGGGAAAACGAGTCGGGTCCTGTCCAAGTTTTGGTACCATTCAGAAACACTAGTCACTTGTCGGCTATTGTGAGGGTTAGTTACAACTGAGGGCTAGCTTGGCTCGACTCCTGTCTTTGATCGGGGAACTTGTTTCCCCAATCGGAACTTTTACTTACACCCCAGAGGCTATATCTGTGACTGTGACTGTGACTTGAGCTTGTGTATCACATACGAGCTCAGGTGAAACTATCGTAGGAAAGCGCTGACTGTCAAAACTACACATTCGTGTCGGGTAATTCAAATACTGTGGGTCTGAGGGTCTGATCAACGTCAGTCAACTTATAGTCAATCAACAATAGAATCCGCTCTTCATTTCATCCCTACTTATAATACATTGTACAGTTGTGAATTAATATCTGTAGAAATGGCGGACGTGGAAAAAGTGGGAGAAGTCCTAGGTCAGCAAAATATTACAAATGGGACGAAGATTTTAGCAACACCTGAAGGAATGGCCGTGGCATATGGAAGTCTAGTCATCATGGCTCTTTTCCCTATTTTCTTCGGAGCTTTTCGTTCCGTTAAGCACCACAGTGAGCAGAAAGTTGCTTATGAGGTACACACACCACACCATATGCTTTTATTTTATTTTTCCAGTCAATCTTCAAAATGAAATGTCCCGCATGTTTCAGGAATTACGTAGACTAGTCAAATACATTCTCACAGCTGGCAAATCCAACAATTTCATTCGAATGTGTCCGATTGGGTTGGATTTTAAATTACTATAATGGATTTATGTTTTATTTTTTTTTTTAAATAGAAATCTGGAGAGAAGCCGGATACTATGTCTCATAAAGATGCAGCAATGTTCCCCCTTATTGCGAGTGCTGCCCTTTTTGGCCTGTACTTATTTTTCAAGGTATGAGGTTGTCTCGGGCAACCAGCTCGTGACCTTGTAGGAATTATATTAAATGGGTAGATATATGTGTCAAGCCTAATTTGGAATTTTTACGGAGGGATCAAGTCGGAAGGAATTTATAGTTTTGAACAAATTAATCCCAGGAAAGATAGTACTTTTGACCTTTTGTTAGACATTGAATTGATTTGTTCAGGGTAGGTCCTTTTTTATGAAGGTGGGGTTTTAAAGGAGCGTTTATCTCTCGCTTAAACATTCCCTATGCGGAGGAAGAAAAAGGGATTGTATTTCGGTAAAGCTAATCAATGAAGGAAAAGTGTCCGCTGTCAGACAGCTTGTAAGCAGTATTGTATTTGTCGTTAGTCGTATTGCTTCATCGTCCTGATAACAGTTCAAGGAAGACGGTTACTTGACGGAGCTTATGGAAACTGGTACAGAGAGACTATTTGAGCAATTGATGAAGGATCAGAAGATTAGGGATTGTTTGTCGGGGGCTTCCAGACAGGAGACATGTATTGGTGTCAACAGTTGGTGAAAGTTGAAGTAATCCGAGATACAATTTTTAGTGTTGGGCAAACGGTAGATTAATGTATTTGATAGTTTGGATGAGAGATCAAAGGTTACTTTTATGAGTAATGATTAAAAGAAAAGCTAGTAGAGGAAACTTACGTCCATTACACCTGATTCGGTGATTCTAAGATGAAGTGGTGGAATTTAGAACTTCTGAACACTGGATTTGAAACTGGATGAAAAAACCTTTCTTAATGATGATGTTGCTTGTTTGCAGGTGTTTTCCAAAGACCACATCAATCTGTTGTTGACGGTGTACTTCTTTTTCTTAGGTGTTCTGGCTTTATCCCATTTATTGAGGTAAGCACGTGGGTATAAGTATAAACATCATAGTTTGCTTACTTGGCAGGATGTTTTGATCAACTAGCAGAAATAATTGCAAAATGTGATTATGGAGTTGCTTCAGTGTTCTTTGATTCATGGAAGAAATGATTACTGTGATGATTCTGTAACATACTAATATTGCTAATTCTTTAAACTAATTTTCAGTCCTGTGATAACTAAGCTGGTCCCATCTGGAATTCCATTGATTCAATACCACATTTTGTTTACACAAAAAGACTCAGCTGACAGCGAAAAGCACACCAGCTTAATTGATTACAAGTTCTCCTCTCATGACATAGTATGTGTGAGTGTATGTACTCTCATTGGAATTTGGTACATTCTTCAAAAGGTTAGTTGCATTTTGCATAGATTCGAAAACTACTGGAAGTTGACCAAGAAATAAACATTACGATTTATTTGTAGCATTGGTTGGCCAACAATATGTTTGGAATGGCATTCGCTATCAATGGAGTCGAGTTGCTACATTTGAACAATGTTGTAACTGGTTGTATTCTTCTGGGAGGATTGTTCTTCTACGACATATTTTGGGTATTCGGAACCGACGTAATGGTCACTGTTGCCAAGTCATTTGAGGCGCCAATCAAACGTAAGCATTTCTTCTAATAGATATAGATTTAATGTTTAAGAAAAGATTTTCCTTTTGTTTCAACATGTTTTGTTTTGTTCTGCTCATTTTTAGATTGTTCCCTTAAACATTTATAGTTGCGCTTTGTCTTTCTTTGTACTGGTTTTATTGTTCTGGCTTTGTTTAGTTTGTTTCCTTTATGTGCATGTTTCTGGTAATTATATGTTATTTGTTTATATTAATTACAAGTAATAAAAATTTGCTTTGTAGATCAACTAAATTAAATCTTCACAGATATAACAGTTCAAGTATTATTTTAGAATTTCCTGAATTATATGTCTCAAATTCTCAAATTGTGCTTAACCTTATTGAAGTGAAATTAGTTTTCCACCTCATTGACAGCCTGTTTGAATAAGGAGTGGAATGAAGACATTTTTTAAACCACTGCAATGAGATGTCTAAGATGATGCATTGGTTCCAAGGTGCTTTGCAGAGAAATGTTACATTTTGTTGTGTCTATGTATTTTAGTGGTTTTCCCTCAAGATCTGCTAGAGAAAGGCTTACATGCCAACAATTTCGCCATGCTTGGTCTTGGAGACATAGTTTTACCTGGTATCTTTATTGCCCTTCTCTTGAGATTCGACAATCAGTAAGTATTTTACCCTCACATAATTCATTTTCAAAGCGTAAATAATACTGTAGTGTAACATTGCATTACAAACACTATTTGCTTTGAAACTAATTTTTATTTCTAGTTTTGCTTTTCTGAATATTTGCGCGAAAGTCAATTCACTTAAAATTAGTGTTGACGCAATTTACATTTTACTTGATTTTTCTGAAAGCATGATGATCTTGACTCGTATGAGCTAAAATAACAAAATACTGATTCTGCTAACTGTAATTAATTGTACTCTAGCCTGAGCCGCAATTCAAGAACGTACTTCAATACTTCTTTCATTGCCTACATCATTGGACTGCTGACAACCATGTTCGTGATGCACGTTTATCGTCATGCACAACCAGCTCTTTTGTACCTTGTTCCTGCTTGTATTGGTGCTCCTCTCTTAGTTGCTCTTATCAAGGGAGACCTGAAGGCATTGTTTCAGTAAGAACCAGTCATTTAAACAAGCTATTTAATTTCCAACCATTACAATTATTAAGAATAAACTTAACATCCAAATTGTATTCGTAGATATGAAGATCACCCAGCACAAGACACTCCAGCACAATCCAACCAACCTGAATCATTCCAAGGTCCGAAGGAAGGGCATAAAACCAAAAAAGAATTAAAAAAGGAAAATTGAAATTGATCTTGAATAAATTATCGTGGTCTATCATTTTCTCATTATATATTTTTTATGTTTCTTGTACCAAATGATGATTTTTACTATTTCTGTATAACAGAAACTTTGTCTTGATATTGGTTCCTTTCGGACGGGGGTGTGCACGTGTACAAAATTAAAAACTAAAAGGCGCGTTGCTAGCCCTGCCGAAATGTAAAGATGTTTGATCTGCGTTCATTGTTAGTGGCATGTCTCACTTTATTAGGACCAAGAACAACTACATATATATTCGATTCTTTTATTAGGTTGTCACACTTAGGTAGTTTTTCCTTCGGCTACCATTATGATCTTGTTTGCTAAACAGGGTAACCATAATCACCTGTGCTTCTCCTAGCCTTCATAAGGGATTGACTCAAAAAATGTGATTCCGAATACAAGCAAATTTACTTTTACGTTTTCCAAAATTTCCTTTGACCTGGGTCAATTATTTCAGGCCACCGAGTTCAAATGTGTGAAGAAATGCAGGCTACTTAATTAAGTATTTACAGTAAACACCTGTCACCGAAGCCGAAAAATCACGAGTTCGTTTTTCAGCTAAAAATGAATACTCAAAATACATTTCTCTTAAACTCATTTCATGAAAAGTCATGCTGAAACATAGCTTCTTGTAAAATATTTTTGGTCCAGCTCTAACCAATTGTGTACATACAGTTCTACTAAACATAAATTCCTTAAGCACGGGATAAATGTAAACTGGGCGACATTTCTCTACAATACGTCGGATTGTTTTTTCGTTTTGATTTGAAGAAAACAGTGCAAAACGTACAGGCTTTTACCCATGAAATATCACATTCAGCTTAGGTATCTCATAAAAATTGTGGATTACCATGTAACAATGAATTTTTAAAAAAGTTATACCACTGTCTGAAGAATATTGAATTTTCCTCAGAACGTGTTACTGGAAAATTGACATGTAAAAATCCAATTAAGTTTTTCTGAATTTTATGATTTTTTCAACTGAAATGCGACGTCGACGATCTCCTGACTCAGAAACCCATCAACGATGTCAAAATAAGTGGCTTGCACGAAGCGATAACTCAGGTGCTGGGCACATGAATCGTAACACTAATGGATTCAATCTGCAATCTTATCTGCGGTGATGGGACGAAGTTTGGAATATTGAAGGAAGCCCTTTTTGTTTCCTTGTCATAAATTCTCTGATTGTTGACCGACTGCTTTGATTCATTTTTTCCCATCCGCAATAAAAATCTGCAAAAATTTCTTCTACAATGATTAAGACGTCAGGCATTATTAGATCTTGAAGGCTAGGTTTCTTTTAAGCTATTGAACACCCTCTGTAAATATTGTTTGTATGTTTTGCCACAATACCGATGAATCTACCAGAGATGCTAAAACGTATTATCGATGGTTGGTATTGTAACGCTATATATAGTTGGTCTTTGTATCATTTGATATCATACTTTCCTCCGTTGTCCGGAAAAACTAAGTCCAAAAACTGTATTCATAGTGTGTAACCCCACAGTTAGCCCTTGTCATTATTTTAATATCATCTAATGGTCCATAGTTTTGGTAAAGACGGAGAAAAAATATGTTTTGTAAATAGGTAAATTGGAGACTGACGTGAGGCCAAGATGTCCCACATAGTTATTAATATCACTCCCCACGACAAGATACTTTTGCATGTTTAGTATACATACCAATACACAACAGAGTGTATCACTCGTTTGTTCCTTTTAAATGTATGATTTCAGACAGTAGAACAAATCAACGTTATTAAGATTGTAACATTGGTTTTTATTATCAATGTCTTCCATTCCCCTCTTTGAGTAAAAAGATATAAACAATAACGGAACCCCCACCTTGCCTAGTATTTATTTTACCGGCCACGTCCACAATTATCGCCTAAAGGACCATGGACGAGCCAGATACAACGTTCTATAAAACAGCAGGAATAAAGTCTGGTTCAGCACTGAAACATTTTTAGTTCCGAAATAAAACCCCACCTTGAAGGTTCTGACCAATGTCTACTATTTCAAGGAAGCTTGTATTAGGAAATCTGAAAACATTGCAGCCAAGGGGAGTCGGAAATGTCAAAGGTTTTTCACTTAAGAGGGATAGCGAGAAGAGGTGTCTCACAATCAGTCTTTGTATATAGGTATCTATATTCAAACTATACAAATATAAATATGAGTGTACACAACTTTTGTAACTTTGTTTATCCCACTTTGGGGGTCGTTGTTCAGCCTCCTCTGGTTTAGTGTTAGTCCCGGGCTCGAATCAAAATAAAAACGCTGATACTACCCAGACGTAGGTATGTATGTACATACCAGTGCTGTGATGGTAATGATAGAACTGAAAGCCGGAAACTTCATACATATAAGGTCAGTTGTTAGAAACGTTGTTGTGGATTGTGGAATACAACTAAACAAAAATATGTTGGACAATGCAGTGGACCTAGAGTATAATATAATTAGAACAATAACTAAAAACAATACTTTCAACATCCATTTTTTCTCGTGAAGGACATCTTTGATCAACATCAATTGGGTGAATAAATTCATTTCACACTCTCATGACGCTAGAACAAATTATTAGAAATGTAAAGCATACACGTAAAATAAACTGCGTCGTTTACAGTCCTAGTTCTTCTATTACAATGCATAGAAGAATGACTTTCTGCATACCAGTATCATGATGCAGTGAATTGAAGTATAAGTATACTCCTTGGAAATACGTCTTAGTTAATCATAACATCTGATGTTTAATTCAACTTGCGAGTAAATATATAAAACAAATGTATCATGCGACTGTTTAATTTTGTACACAAAGTTATTTATCCAAACACATTTGTCATGAATGACTGATGACTTCAACCTAATACTATTCAATCTTGTATTACTTGATTGGATTCACTTGTCGAATGTGTGGACAGTTTGGATTCGACTTTATCTTTAGACTTGTGTGTGGGGTAAGACGCTACTGCGGACTGTAAAACTTCATGATTTTCAACATTGGGCGTCCTTTTTTCTCCTTCATCTTTAAACTGCCTGTCCTCATCAGCTTTCTCACAAGCTTTAAGAACAATTTCATTAAAGTTGTCCTTTTTGTCAGCGTAAACATGGTGACCAGCTCCTTGAATGATCTAATTAAATATTCAAAACTCAACCACGAGAAACACGAGGACAGATGTGTAATGATAGTATTACCTCACTTTGTTGGTAACATAATAAGGTTGAAATTGAAAACTACAATAGATTTGAAGTCTTACCTGAACGTTTACATACGATCCAGTTCTCATTTGTTGTATAATATTTCCCGGAGAATGATCCACCCAAGAACGTGACCCATAAATCATTGTTAAACCTATTTCCTTTCGAAGCTCAGGGATACGTTTGCTCATAGGAAATTTAGCCCAGCCAAATGAAGACATCATTGAATGGAATGCCGCCTCTCCCCTACACATCAATAATATAGTCTTTAACAGAAATACCAGTATTAAAGATCACTTTTTAAAATAATAGCACTATCAAAACATGCAGAAATTAGCACTTACGTTGGGTTTTGTGCGTTACAGTGGAAAATGTAATCAGCAATTTTTACATCTCCGTTTTCGGTTAGAGAGGAAAACTTATTGACTAGGTCGGGTCTAACTTTTTCAATCAATTTCGGTCCTACAAACATTTAGCAAATATAATTGTGTCAAGTGGTAGATTCATAAAAATTTACTCAGACCCAAAGCCCTTAAAAATAGATATGAGACTCCAGCATGACAAACTTTGTGTGATAATATTTTATCGGTAGCAGTACCCTTGAGCTTCAAATAAACTCCAAAATCAGGTATGAGTAACTGCCTCCAGATTTTCTATAATGACGCCCCGAGAGAAAATTTGTAAATTGAGAGTGTACTGAGAGACATTGTAAATTTGCCCTATTAAATTTGTACGAAGACTTGAATAAATCCCATTGTAAGTCCCAATCCAGGGTTATATTAAAGTTTTCAACCAACCGGATAACAAGATACCCGGTCATTGCACGGAACCAGACTTTAACCATACTTTTCCGTAAGTTGATTAAACAAAATACATTTCCAGATAATCCTGACGTAACTGGATCTGTACATTGGATCTGGGTATTATAATATACGGTATCAAGAAAGATCCTGAGATGCGATAGACAATTCTGGAACATTTTAAATGTCCATGTGTAAACACACCTACCTGACAAAATGGCCAGTCTGGTGCGTTACAATATATAAAATGGGATAACTGGGAACAGGTTTATTTTACATGCTAATTTTAGATTTTTATAAAAGCTTACGTACGAGGCAAATTCGGTGTGCTGGTTAAGAATATGAAAGGATTTTGACTGGGAGATTTATTATTTTGAAGATATTAGAGGCCAAAAGTGACATGTAATGTAGCAAGGCATTTTTTAAGTTGACCTTTTTTAAGGACATTTCATTTGAACATCTCTACACTAATATAAGACAACATAAGGTCTATTAGATAGTGTCCAATTCGTGCCACACAAAAAAATATATCTTGCCGGAGTCATCCAAACTTTATTACGATTCTTTGCCAACAAAAATAAAATCAAAAGATGGCTATACGGCAGCGACATGTGTGGGATAAACATCTGTGTGCGATACATTTACATTACCTACACGAACTTTGACCTCTCATACCTCCGAAGCTACAAGTCTCCCGGCCCAGATTGTTTCAGAATTTTAATGAGTTTACCTAGTAAACCAAGCTTTAGAAAATCACTGTTATAGAATATACTTGGTGGTAAAGGTGCGAATTTCCCTAGACCCGGCTACAGCCAGTAAAGGAGCTTAAAATTGTCAACACTACATGGCCCCTCAATTTATATACGACACCAGGAATGGAATGCTCACATGACTGCACGTGGTTTGTTTGTCAATGACAAGCCCAAGAAAGCTCCGAGACTTCACAAAACGCTAAGCTAGTAATAATAAATTACATTTAAAGCTTTTGGATTGACGTGGTGCACGTGGTCACACGTCACACGAATGAAGAAAGGCTGGCTCAATTTGATATGATTTTAATTTTGTAAGTCATAAACAAATACACACAACTTGCAATAAACTTACCATAAACTTATATAGGTGGAAAAAAAAACTACGCATACCCATAGGTCCTGCAACTCGGATGCCCCAAAGAGGATTTAAAGGTTGTAGAACATAAGCGATTGCTTTGACCCATAATGGTATAGGGTACCGCTGGCTCAGATCGGCTGGTTTTTCAGGAAATCCCCATGGATCAGCCAAAATTAGATGAGAAACCCTGAAACATAAGAAAAAATACATAATTCAATATCCTCCAATATCGTTAATTCCAAGGAGATCCGAGAAAGGTCCTCAACGATTTAGTAGAAAGTACGTGGTCCACTTTCTCGGGGCAGAAATATATTGAACAAATCTTTACGTAAACCAAAAAGCGTCCACTATCCATAGTTTAAAAATCCGTAACCTAAAAATTCCTAACGTATAAAACTTTCCCTACCCTTAAGGTACACATACAGTCATCCCTACACCTAACGCACAAAGTTCCTCTTATCCTTAACTCATAAATTCGCCCTTATCTCTGGTATACATCAAGTTTCCCTACCCCTAACATGAAAAGTCCTGGACAGTCCTGAAAAGACAGGAAAAAATAGTGTGACACACACATTTCATAAATGTGAAAAGATAACGATTACGATGTGGGTGATGGGTTGTAGGTATACATCCCTAAGACCTAAGGGACCGGTATAAAGACTAAAGGCGATGGTTGTAGTAGCTCCATACCTTTCTGGATATCGAATAGCATAAGACGTCGCTAAAAATCCCCCCATACTGTGTCCTAGAAGAACGAAATTGTCCAGTTTCATTTCTTTCCTCCATTCTTCAATTGAAGCCACTAATTCCCGTTCTGCTTCAAGTGCATCAGAACTAAATCCGGGCCGAGAACTTCTTCCAAATCCTAAAAATAAAAATGTTAAAGGTTCAAGGACTTATCTGGGAAGAATTGGATAACATTCAATCCTGACAAGCATGAAGACTGAATCAAGAAACAAAATTACTGCAACTCTTTAAATAATTCTCACTCACGTATGTATTTAGGACCTGATACCGCAACCTTTCAGTTAAGTCAATATCAGACTCAAATGAATCCACATGAAAGCATGATGTGATGCAAAAAAACTTTTGAGATAATGTTTTTTACATACCCGAAAATATTTTGAATTAAAATTAGGGAATCTAAAATTTTGCTTTCCGGGGATCCGACAGCTTTAGTTAATCCTAACAACAATGGCATGATGCCTTTACGCCTATACACTTCTCTATAATCTACTAAACTCGTAATTTATTCGTGATATGCATCCAAGCGTATCTGCAATCTGTGGTTTACAATAGCATACGTCAAGGAGTGCCGTGTAAAAAGGTAAATTGCTTTATATTAGCCCTATGAGGCGACAGTTTTTTCCGATTGCCAACCGCTATCTCCTTTTTGTATTTTTATATGGGCAGTAATTATTAATGTTCTAGTGAACGATTTATAGGAAAAACTGAATTTCAGTAAATACGTTTAACTTCCAGCCAATTGTCTCAAATTCTAGCAGAACATCTGATCACTGATGCTTCTTGAAGAAGATACTTGTTAAGGTGCCGGGTTAAATTCAGGTATGGTGATCACAAGATACATGGAATATATTGCAGAAGGTGGCACAATCATTTTGGTTGCTGTAGGTCAGATGGCCGTACGTAGATTCGGAATTGGTCATGGGGCAGTTGGTCGTTGGTGGGGGGATGGGAGGGCACGTTGCCAATACGACTAGCATGAAAATTTATTCATCCATACACACTGTACGATTAATTAAAAACTTACCAAGAAAATCAAATGCGTATACGGGTCTTGCATGAGCAAAGCTGTCAAAATTTAAGGACCATAGAGCAATTCCGGAGCCCAGGCCGTGAAGTAAAACTAACGGTGTTTTTTTGGAGGTCTCATTCATAGCTAACGTCCATATCTTACATTCCTCACCTCCAACAATGGGGCCAATGTTGACATATTTATTTAGGAAAGGAGTTCTAACATCTGTAAAGAACCAGAATAAAGCATCATGATAAAACAATATTATTTACATACTGATTGTAAGCTAAGGTTAAACTGCTGTGAGCAAGGAGACCGTCGGCCATAAAATTTGCCTTCCTTATTATTAAGTGACATTCAATTCCAACGTAGTAAATTTTCTGCCCCCTAGACCACAATATTTGATTCCCCCAATTCGACGGATTTTCCAGACATGCAAACATTTCTTTCATGGCTGAGGTTAATATTCTAGGTCACATGGGGATACAAACGCGAAGGAAAGTTTAAATTTTTTAAGGATTTGTAATTAAATTCCCACCCAAATTTTTAAACAATATAAATCTTGACGCTCATATTTACATTCACTGACCTTTTCAGGGAACATCTGACAGGTCTCTGTCTCTACACTGAATATTGTATACATGGGCGTGTTACATAGCGAGAGTAAGGATCAGGATGGGAGAAATTAAGTTTCAGGAACAAAGCTCGATTAATGAAGACTTCCTTTAGTTGCCATTTTTTGACGGCAGGTCGAAAAACGGCCGAATCGTAAAAATCGCTCAAAATTTTAGGATGTTAATAAATCCTGTGGTATTTTCGTGAGGATGGTCTGTTTAATTACTCTTGTATAATTAATTCGTTCGGAAATTTGATCCACCAGTAAGTCATAAAACTGTCAATCAAAACTACAGTAATATCCAATGAGAGACTTACAGGCAAGAATTTGCTTCTCCGCGGCCGCTAACAGACTCATAGATGTTGGACACCACTTCAACCAACTTCGCAACCACCTAAAAAGCCAGACAGAAACATTAATTCAAAATACATAGTTAGTGGTTAGGAAAAGGAACTTAAATTACATAAATGTTTAAGACTGCTTCAACGTGAGATAGCTGAATGATCCAAGCAAACCCCCATTTGAACAGCAAAGGTAACATTTTCAAAGCTTCTTTAAAAAAATAAATATGATTACTACATTAATTATTTACGCCGTTGAAACTTTCTTCCTCTAGAGTCAGGTTGGGGAAGTTAAAGTTAGGTTACATCAAATAGTCACAGTCTAAGAATTCCCTTGATCCCTAGTGTGATTACATATATACTTATATATATATATATATATATACGGGCCGATCTCAGAATGTAGTTATAGGGAACCTCAGTGCAAGGAGAGACGTTAGTCAATGTACGAATGAGAAGTCACCGTACTCGTAGTGTCGTAATACTGTAAGAAATTACTTTGTTATTTAAGAGTCACTGATACAATGACTACCAAGTCCGTTCGTCCAAGTATGTGTCGTCCCAAATGGAAAAGGATTTGCTGTAACTCCGCGGAACTGAACTAGGTACATACGCTAATGTCCGCGACAAGATTCTTTTCAATCACTGAATGTTCAGAATGCATACCAAACTTTTCTCAAATCTACAACACGAGAATAGTTTACGAAATACGAAGCTGTTTTTACAAACACCGAATTTTTCTCTTGAGTACGACGGAATTGGTTATTCTAATGCATTGGATTTGTTTAAAGGCTCCACCCAAGAACTTTGATAAAAATTCGCACAATGTCTAAAGAATTATTGTAAACTAGTGTGCCAACAAATCCTATAGACAACGAGCTTGGGCCCTTAAGAATTATTTGTGGGTGGATAATAACAATTGCATAAAATAATTTTCTACGAGTCTCATTTTTTATTAAACATTTGTCCTGCGTAAATGGAAACTTACTGCATATATGCTTGAGACTAAAATTTTTGAAAATTTTCAGAACCCTCGAATTTTATCAGTCATATTGTTCATATGTTCTGTCAAGTTGCAAGACTTTTTTAAACTTTATGTATTAACTTTATTTCTCCTAACTTTTATCTACCTCTACAGGCGAGGAGTAGTAGTGAAGGCACTGATGATGATGACAGTTGTTGTCACCCCTATGTAGGTATACAACATGCTTAAGTATAGTAGATTGCAAGACATTTCTTTTTTCATCGCTCTTTTGCAAAAAATCTTCCAGATTATTTTTACTTCCTTTTATATTCCTTTGTGGTCAATTTTAGGGAGTCTAAGTAAGTTGTCCAAAAGGCGAAAATGGATATAAATAAGAGAAAGGAAAGTTTTGACAGGAAAGGTTCACCCAAGAAGATGATGAATATCAAAACTGACATGCCATTTCCTACGTATCCTACACTTTTCAACACAATCAAACGATCAGATTAAAGTTAAAACTCCGTCTCCTGGAGATTTTACAAAACATTATTTTGCTCAAAAATTACAACAAAACGGTAAAATGATAAGCGGGAGTATATTGGGCTGTGCTACTCGTTGGCATGCAAATCCAAAACAGGATAATTCTGAGAACATCTGAATTTGTGGTATTAGTAAATATATTCTAGGTGGAAAGCCATGCATTCAAAAACTGATGACTGAAAAT
Source organism: Allacma fusca (assembly GCA_947179485.1). NCBI lineage: Eukaryota > Metazoa > Arthropoda > Collembola > Symphypleona > Sminthuridae > Allacma > Allacma fusca. The sequence continues at coordinate 3,525,892 of OX359250.1, read as the reverse complement.
TCAACGAAAAACGATCATATTTGATTGCTAGTACAATACATTACATTAGTGAAACTTGACCTGTCGTATTCCTGGAACTACAGAAGATCTAAGTATTCAAGCTATTTTCACGTTTTGGGAACGGCTACTCTTTCAAAACTAAAAACTTACCCTTCTGTTTCTTGACAATCCGCTTCAGTTTCGGCAGTTTTCATATTTTTTCCCATGGACACGGGCCTGGAAGTTTCTGCCTGTATTTCATGTTTGAATAGATTAAAGAGAATGGTATTAAACAGCGACTCGAGATACTGTAAACCTAAGCATTACTCTTGACGCTCAAGTAACGTAGTCTAAGTAAAAGTTACTGCGGCGTCAATTTTATACGTTGTAATAGTTCCACCAGAAATCTATGTAGACGTGTACACCCAACATGCGGTCACTACTTCGTTTTCAAAGCAAGAATCCCCAAGCATTGGATGTCTGATGAATACTATAGTAATGGCAATGGAATAAGTCTAGCAAAAAACAATGTAGCCAGTTAAAAAGTACGCTCACATGACAGAGAACAGACCACAGAATTTTTCCCAATCTAGAAGGCATGCAAAAACTCAAAGGAATGGATAGAGGAAAATACAAGATACTTCAAGAATATAACTCTGGGAAAAGCGGGACGGATGGATCTTACTGATTGGTCACTCAGTAGTTGGCAGTAGGTAGATAAATTTCCCGTCTAGATCCGTTTTGGATTTGTACTAATGGCTCGTTGTGAATACTCGCCCTGGCCCTCATTTTAGTCAATTGACATTGCTATGCCTCACCCTCATTTAAATGAAGGCCTTTATTCTATTCTAACTTGTCCTCTCAAAAATTCACGAGGGAAGAAACCATCTCTTGCATGAAGTCAATATAACAGAGCTTGAGAAGTAAATACAAAGGGTCATAGGTCCATGTCCATAGTACAGTATTGGCGTAAAACAGTTTACTTTGCCGTTTGATTGGATTGTAGGGAGGTTCGCAGTGGCTTGGCGGTTTCATCTAATTGGAAGTATACTGCGGTATTTGGGATGAGGTGGAGACAGATGAAACGGCTGGAAAAATAATAATTAAGTTTCGTAAGGTTGGTCATTTGAAAATATCCTGGTCAAAATCCCGTGCATTTGGATTTAGAAACGAAGGTTGATACTACCAAAAAAAAATACTACGACTCAAACATGACTTGCCAAGGTATGAAGTTAAGTTCCGACAATGTATAGACATTGGAATTCACGTAATTGGAAATACACACAAACAAGTGACAACATGTGCAAATTTTATAGTATATATGTGCACACAACCACAATGCACTGAAAATGGCTAAAGCATCAAAATGCGTTGGTACTTTCAAATGGCCAACACTACTTAAGCGGAACCCTGTCACAATTTAACATTCAAACAAATTAAGTAAAAAAAATCCTTTGAAATTGGTTTCAGTGGAATCCATTCTTTATTATAAATAGCAATCTTGGGAACAACAACTGTGTTCATCTTCGGGCTATCAACAACTAACTGCTAAAACTAACTTTCTTTTACATCGTAATAAATTTTTTACAAAGAACTTTGTTAAAGAATCAGATTCATTTTTGTACTAATTAGTTTCCAAGCATCACTTAGTATGTAACCCTTATTGACGTTCATCAAGGGATGTTAACTTTGCTGAATTATTAATCATTCTTTCATTTCTCGTAAAAATTGCATAGGTTCTTAAATTTAGAATGTGAACATTTAATCCGATGATTCAATTTCGTCTTATGTATGTACATATATGATTAGCTACAGCACATTTCTTGTGATTGTGATTGTTCTGTTCTACATGCGTCTTGTGTGCATTAATTCTGACTGCCAGAGGACGTCCTGGCTCTCCATTTTTTGAAATTATTTTTTTAAGTAAACAAAATGTTGATTCCCTTGTAAGCTATGTGGGAAAGGCCCTACAGACTACGAAAATTGTAATTGCTCTACTTACTGACATCCAATCATTTACTCTTTCATGCAATATATATTTAACCCAGACCAGAGCCAGGACTGATCGTGTGATTTGACGCTGAATAGAACACACGTAGGGAGAGAGGAGAGAAGGGTTGAGCGGAGAACTACACAAGGTAACCGGTAATGGTGCATTCCCAACACTCGGTTAGAGTGCTACTACTTGATACTTATTGTTAGTTAAAGAAATTACGGGCATAATACCACTTGATACAATCTAAAGCGTGGGATATTTCCCGGAAAACGTCTTTTCCAATTTGTCATTAAAAAAATTAGCATTGATGCTACCACAATTTATGGGCATGCTTCATATCAATCAGAGCATGGAACGGCTTGCAATTTGGGGATTACGGCTATGCATGGCTGGCTAAATGAGTACATATAGGTGTGATTACATTCCATACACATGCAATGAAGCATCAAGGTAGTATAACTGGAGCTCGCGTGTAATTTAAAGTCGGGACTTACACAACGCCTAGCTCAAAATCAATAAGAGATGCAAGCGTCTACAGTTTGAATCTTGAATCAAATACACACTCCAAATCTTCTAAATGCGTATAACATGGGCACAAGATACTTGTTATGTTGTTATAAGCACGGTCGGTTATCGATCCATTTGCTCAACTTATTTGATACTTAAGCTTAAGTAGCAATTAGACCAAGCAACACGGCGGTACATACTTTAAGACTGGAAGCATCCAAAAAACTAATCACTACAACGTCCAATTCAAAAGCTGATAAGCTGGGAAGCGTGCTTGAAGTTGTATACATTTATAGTGGTATGCTTATTCTATTTTACTATAGCTATTCTTACATTTCTATGAAAATTGGTGTACTGGGTTAGTTCGATGCTCCGATCAGGAATGTGAAAGAATGCTTTTGTAACTATCGGAGATACAATGGGAGGTCAAAAGTACCACTCATAAAACGCCAGTCTCTCAAATGGGAATGATAACGCACGTGCAATTATCCAAGGGTTGCCCAATGGAAAATGCCATGGGAATTGTTGACATCACTATCATAACAATTTCAATTGGGCAATTTCATTCTAAGATATTTTGGGCACTCTGTGTCACTTTAGAGATTTTCAACCTAAGCCAAGTATGTTCTGCGTATCTATTCAACCCGATTTTTTCAATATGCAGCATCAATGTCACCTGCTATAATTTTGCATACAAAACACAGCAATATATTAAAAATTGAATTGAAGCGAATACTTTTATGAATGCATGATTGGAAGCAAATGTCTCAAAATTGCGACACGACTAAATTTAAAATGTGTAACCATGTTATGGATTTCGAAAAGTTGCCATCAGCAGTTACGGCTAAGGGTGTACTCACATAAAGTATGTTTTGTCCGTACACGTAAATTTTTTCTCCGTTACGGACAGGCCTCTCACATAGGTTCAGACCGTATGTAATTACTTACCGAAGTGTGAATGTGACATGTCTGTTCGTAAGCGGTTGGAATGTTGTTTCCGTTCAGTTCCTTCCGTGATGCCGACAAAAATATTTACGGTTACGGAAGGAACATGTTTTATGTGAGTACACCCTAATGGGAGGCGTTTAACAGGCAGGATATTGTTTTGACTTGACATCTGATATCTCTATATACTGATATATCAGTGGAGCCTCAACGAACGGCCATAATCATATAGGTTAAAATAATCCTAGGCTTGAATTTCATTTATCTCCCTACAATATGGTGAGCGAATTGGTATTATAATATTTGAATCTTACTTTGAATGCAACAAGACTACACTCGAGTTTCAAGTTGTCGAGTTTTATTTGTTTAGTTAAGTTCCTAGGTTGGGCACAAAATAAATTCAACTGGAGGCTCAAGTTTTGTTTTTGTCGGGATTCACAATGGAGTTTGTTCTTGAGATTAATGCTCACATTCGCATGCGAAACCGAATTGTGTCCTTGAACTGAATTGAAGAAGTTTGAATTATGCTGCTTGACTTTCAAAAATTAATGTTCTTACTGTAGATACTGTGGGAATACAGACCATTATTTTTTATTGATGGTCAAGGACAGTTTGCTAATTTTTATGAACACCAAGAAAAATTCCCATGATGTGTTCCTACCTTCCTACAGAAAAGTCAAGTGCTGCTACCTATATTATTAGTAATGTTGAAACATGAATCTGAAATTTTGTTTCCGAATTTCTCATAGAAAATAACGTCTAAAAATTCTGTGTCGATCTATTCCCTGAGCTTCTAGCAGATGTATTCTTTTAAACTCGGAAGAGCCAAAAAAAGAAGAATTTCTAAATGCGTCTTTTTCCAGTCCAAAAATGAGGCTGCAGTGCCCAAAAATGTCAATATTTATAATTTCAAAATGTTTTCCTCACAAATAATAATTTTCTTTCTTAATTTAATATTTGACGAGTTACTCTACAATGCACTAGGGAGACAAGAATTGTTTAGTGCCACCCTGTACCATCATATCATTTTTCTCCCCCTAACCCATGTAAGGAGCACAGTTTATGATTCCCCCATTTTTAAGGACATTCCTTTCCAGCTTTTTCAAAATCGGTTTCATTGACATAGGTCAAGAAATGCAGTCACAGTCATCAAAAATGTGACAAGCCGTCGAGATTTGTTTAGGGTTTTTGGCAATGCAAATTTTTGCTCACAGCCAAAATAATTTCTGAAATGTCTTTTGACATTGATGATGTAAGAAATTTTCTGTGCTTTCCGAGGAGCTATCCAACAGGTCCCCCTACATTGAGAATTGTGCGTATGACCTGTAAGAACACGAAAAAGGATGGGGAAGTTCATCTTTAGGAGCAAAGATACGTACAAGGAGTGTTTCTGACCCTGTAATTTTTTTCATGGACGGTCTGTCCTTCAATAAAATATTTCAAAACCCTCTAGTTACAGCAAATTCCATGGGGATTCATTGGAGACTAATCTCATGGTCTTAGGTACTAGAAAATTCCGTCCTCAGGACATAAAAATGTGACTCACGATTGAAACAGAGAACAAGTCTAGTTTCCAAACTTTTTACACAAATCCTTAAACTTTCCCTCATATTTTTCAAAGATTTTAACGATTTTCGGAAAAAGGTACAGCTTTGCACAAAATCCCCCAAAGCACCGAAAATCCTCAAAAAGTCTCAACTTGGCATCCCGCTTTCGAAGTCTGTGACCGAACTAATTCTTGACCTAGGTCAATGAAACAAATCTTGAAGAATCTGGTAAAGAATTTCCTTGGCAACGGGAGATGATTCACAAATTTTGCGTCGTTGTCTCTGAATTGTACTAGGGAGGGAAGAAAAAGGGTATAATATACACTCGTACATACATATTCTGCACAAAATCAGCAACATATTCCGCACAAGGCTTTTTGGGTATTTTCAGGGGGCAGGCTGACATCGAATTGCATTTTCAATTGCGTCCAACCCTGGTTGGACACAATTGGAATTGTTGCAAATGATAGGGTTTGATTTCCTTATCTTTGGTTAGGTAAGATGAGAAAATTAACAAAATCACTCACACCGTCCATTTATTACTAATTGACACTGTTTGGGCTGAGTACATCCCTTCGAAATCCTCCTACAAGTGATGAGGTTTGGTTCGAGAGCGGAAAATACTAATTACACCAGTTCTTTTTCGGGTCTGTTTTTAGGACGGATCTAATCACTTAGAAAGTTTCCAACTGTAGAGTGGCTACTACTTCAACTATCGTCATCCATGACCACGACCTTTGACCTCTCATACAGAACCGAAAGTATACCCTAACAGAGAAAATAATTCCTCGTGATCCTGAAATGATGACCCAACATCCCCAACCAAGTACACCAATTTGGCTGAAAAATCTAATATGCTAGTCGAATATTATTGTAATGTTTCCTCCTGGACTCGGGAAGACTTGTCCTAATTAATCCTCATATTTAATATTACCTTGTTGGATTTTGATTTTGTTGGGAATTAATTGTTGGGGACGTGACCTGTTCCTCACTCGAATAAAATCCCCCGGACACTCACTCAACACTAAATGACAAAGAACTAGTAATTAAATTCACTCCAGAGTTTGTTCAATGGTTGAATTTGAGAGTAGAGCAAATCACCAGAGCACCCGCACTCAAGGAACAATAAATTCAAGTGTGTACATTTATTTTAGGTCCAAACTGTAAATTCGAAGTTTCGCAATGAAACTTGGACGATTGCCCAAGTGCTCCAGCCCCACTGTAAGTACTTATGTACATACTTACATATTAAGTAGTACTTACTTAGTTCGTATTTTTAAGTTCAACTTGAACTTCCGCGGTTAAATACTTCAATGATAGGAATTCATTCATGTTTTGAGTGTGTTATGGGGTTGGAGAGACGGAGACGGTGAGACGGAGATCCATTTGCCATTTACTTACTTACGTATTATGCGTAGTTTTCTTACTCGTCTTCACTCACAGAGTCCCAAATCTACAGATGTGATCTCGGAAGGGAGGCTGCCATTCACAACTTATTTCCAAATAAAACATTGACCTTGTTCTTGTAAACTGTCCGTATGCACTGTGCAGTACCTGTCTCTCATGTAATTCCTAGGACTGTAACATGGTTCACATTTAGCTCTATACTTTTGTTCTGTTCTTGTGTTCCGAACAGTCCTACCATATTTGGAAATCCAGGAAACCCCGGACATTTTATTTCAAGCTTTAAAATGGACAAATTTTATGTTGAAAAGCTCTCAACATCAAGGGAAAAATATGGCTTTAATATTATCATCTTTATTACCGGAAATAATCCACTTTTATTGGAGTTTTATTGGATTATTATTCATATCACAATTTTAACCCACAATTTCACAGTCCAGCATTACCGCAGTACTTCGCAGGCGATTTGTCTTAATTAAAAGTATTTACTTTATTTTCGGCCTTGGATATGTATATATTCCAAAAATTGTGTGATTTCAAAATGTAGTGTATCTTGCAATTCATCTTTGATAAAACTAAGAATTACGTGTAGGTCGAAAACAATATTTTAGGAGAGTAAAAACTCTGTCCACTGACATGATTCGAAAGGACAAATGAAGAAGTTCCAGCATCTGTATTTTGAAGGAAAATACAGAACACTTGTTCAGTTCATCTTCCACAGCAGCATTTATATAATTGGATCGTAGATTACAAAAATCTTGATTGAATTGAATCATTAATTTGCAGCGCAGTTTCTATATTGGGAAATGTGAGAAACTTGCATCAAATTCAGTCGTATATGGTGATAAAAGTATCATTCTGGAGAGAATTCTCCTGTCTATGACAAAATGAGTCTTTTGGAACTCAATTGACTTTTGCAGAAACTTCAAAATTAAAAATATAATTTCCTGATTAGGAGGTAAAACGATCCTTCTGATCTTTCAGGGAATTAAGCAAGCCTGACATTACGTGGAAGATACAGATAGTCTTGCTGTGTACTTGTGCAGCCTTTTTATTACAATTTTAGCTGCAATAATATAGCTCTTGATTGCCTGCAGCGAGAAGTAGTCCAAGCATGTCTCCATTAACATTTAAATACAATGAAGTGATTACCGAAGATCATTCAAGAAAGAACTAACTTTACAATCCACTCCGGTATTTATTTAAAAAAAAATGGAACATACACTGTTTTGGGAAAATGAGTCTCAAAGTATTCAAAAGCCTGTCCTGGAATTTTGTATATGCATTACCCAAAGAGCTAGTGTGAATGAATGCTCTTTTCCTTGCTTCGGGACAAACGTGTCGAGTCCGGAACAGTCTGGGTCAACCCTGGACATCTGACAGCACTGGTTCCGAACGAAATAAAACAATATATGTTTTCGGGACAGAAAATCCGAGAGTTATAAGAAATTATAATAAAATAATTACTACCACTGAAAGATAATTGCTTAAACATAGGGTTAAACGGGGTGACATCTATCACAAGATGTCGGATTGTTGTTCCATTTCGACAAGTAGGTATAGTATATAAAAGTAAAATTCGTTTCTGGTGCATCACAGGCTTTGTCGTAGGGGTGCGCTCGTTACCCCTGACATAGCCTGATCACACGGGAACAAAATCATTATAAATTGAGAATTTCAAAGGGTTTTAACATGGAAAATGATAAAACGTGCGGGGAGACCTGTTAAAAATTTCCTTTTTGTGATAAAATATTGAAACTGAATATAACGTCGTTGTTTACTGAAACCAAACTTTTTCTGGATAATAGTCTTTGGTCTGGTCTGGTTCGAACCTCTGGACCAGACAAGTTTCATAAATTGTGGATCAGACCACACCGCTGGCATCCCATGATCCCTATTACATGATCCTTCAATTTTGTAATTTTACGGGAACTAACGCTTTTTCCTCTCTCAAAGAATTCAAACTTTCATTATCGCATAACACGAAACTGGAGCTATCCAAAATTGAAATATAGAATTCAGTATTAAATATGTCTTTTTGTATTCTGTAGTTCGTATTTTCGGAACAAGATATTTTACACAAGACAATTAATTGCTATGGTAGCGTAGGTGCATTTTGGTCCACTTTAATTGTAATTTTGCAAAAAACAGATAAAATACTTACAATTACCTGTTAATTGAAATTGATGTTCCAACAGATGTAATTACAAGTAATTGTGCTACAAAGAGTTTCAGTAGTAAAAAGTACTTGGAAATTTAGTTGCATGTAAACATTTAGTAAAGAGTATCAGAGTAAAATTCAAGAAAGCAGTCCAGGTAGTCATTCCGCTAGATTGACTAAGATGCTTATTCACAAGGATTATGTTCTGTACATATTGTGTAGTCACTTTATATGCTTTGTGCTCGGACATGATAAAATGCTCATTATCAGCATATCCATTTGTGTCGTGGTCCAAATGCAACTGCGACGGTTTAAATTTTACTTACACATTGACTTGCTAATTCGACGTACACTATTACTGTACTGTAAAATCATATAATAAGTAAGTGTTTGGATTAATATTCAGAAAGATATGTTTGTCAGGTTAGCCGTCCCTAAATAAATAACGCTTGTCAAATTATTTTCCACGTCATCTAAAGGAATATCTTAATGAAGTTCTGGAGGGAAAGGCTCGAGAAGCTCTGGACTCTGTTATTTACTTTCCAGATAACGTAGGATTTGTTATTGAAAATTTGTTGCTTGAAGTGTGGTAGGAAAATAACATAATAATTAAATTATGGATTGAAAATCCTAAAATAACACTGTCACTAAAGGAAGGGAAGCCTAAAAGGATAAAAGTTTTCTGTGTTGTAAGTTGTAAATAATGTTTTCTTGAAGAAATTCAAAAGATGAAATTTACATTGACCACTGTATGTAAGTACAATCCACAATCCATAGTATTTGCCAACATTTGTTTTTTAAGAACCCTAAAAGCACAATAGTATATAATAGAATTTAAGTCACCGGAGTGGATGATAGATAGAAGTTCGTGAAGACTAACAAATTGTTCCATTTGTCTTCAACAAGGAGATATTTCCAAATAATGTGGCTATTGTCAAATGTGTGTATTGCTGAAGGATGTGACAAGAATGACTGGAAATTACTACACATACTGCATAATAATGAGAAAATCAACCCGAGTATTTGAAATCTGAAGCTACATATTGTAATTTCTTATTTGAAGTTTACAGGGAATCAAGTATTTTTAAAGCGTCTTCCAGTTCTACAGTATTAAGAAATGAGCATGGACGTTTGGAATTCTTTGACTCTTCCAAGATTTCATTTAAAGTTCCTTCTTTGAAACAATCCGTGAAGTTAAAAGTTACAAGCTACTGGGTGTAACAAAATAGTTGTCTTCCACAGTAGCCCACGTACAGGAGATTTTTCCCCTGAATTTCCAAAATTTGTTTGATTGACACACGTCAAGAGTTATGGGCACCAAACCTTGGTAGAAAAAATACTGTGGCCACATGAACCAAAATCGTGAGACAGGATTATAATAATACGAATTTATTTATATTAATCTCACCTGTTCGAATAAAATCACAAGATGCTTCACATTTTTGAATCCTATGACGATATTATTTGACATAGGTAATGGAATAAATTTATAATGATTCCCTGTGTAATTCCCATGAAAGCAAAAGTTTTGAAAACAGTTGTATGGATGCTATAACCTTCATCCTTAAATCCTCCTTTCTGTCAAAATTCTCAACCTGGGGACATCTGTCATGGCTCATTGGTAAAAGCCCATAAAATTTGCTACAAAAGAGATTCAAAGGATATTTACGGAATAATGCTCCAGGGAAAGATAACTTCTAGTGGGTAAATTCTTAAAAATGTTTTGAAGGAATTGAAAATTGACAAAAAAACAGTAATACTAAGTAATATCCAGCCAATGGAATTTACCACATGAGCGGAAGTAAGGAAAATGTAAAGAGATGATATTTTTGAATGCTCCCATTTCACAATTTGGTGCATATAGGAAAAATTCTATTTTTGTAAATTGTCAAAATTGTATTTCCTCAGGCCGAGACAAAATTGCGTCAGCAGAGGGAAATCAAATAAATCACAAAATATACATGTTCTGCTATCAAACCACTATTTTGAAACAATTCATATATAACTTGCGTCACATATACATACACTACAAGGGTTGGGGTTCCATTTTCTGCAGAGTTTACTTCCTTTGGGAACTACAAATGTTGATATTTTTTAAAAAATGTAGGGCATTTGAACATCTATCAATGTCTTTTTCACGACTGTGTAAGCCATTTTTTTAGGTTGCTGGGGTTTTACAAAAAGAAAAGAGCAGGGTGAATATGCCCATGCGCACAATCCATGATGTGACCTCTAGCATCATAAAACCAGAACTTCCAAAACGCCATTGCACTTTCAAAAGACGGTTCCAAAAGAATTTTTCTGAAATTAGACCCAAAAAGAGTAATAATTATTATTATTTGCGTCCAAACAGTGCTCAAAGTAAAACTGGAAAAATTTTGCATGTTCCACTTATTCTTAGAATTCTTAACGAAGAAGCGGAAACGAAGGAGACTGTGAACACCACCGACTTCCATTTTGACAATTTATAAAATATGAAAACATATAAAGCTACAATTTTTCCCGGATCTCATATACATATGAAACCAATAATTTTTAAGTTAATATCATTTTTAATTGCTGACAATAGGCTTCCCAGTTTTTTGCATTCATAGTGTAAAGTCCCTTCTTTAAAAATCCCGGGTTTCGAGGCTACTCCTGTAGTAATCACTATCGAGTCAAAGGAATACATAGCAGGAGTGTATACGTACATAAGCGTCTCCGCCCCATAGTGCTATATACATTACACAGGTGACCTATGACCTATGGATTTTCCAAATCTACGCCCGACAGAGACCAAATAATTTCAGATGCGAGAATTTAACCAATGTACCAATTCAAGACAGAAATCCAAAATGAGGGCAAAGTGAGGAGATAAGTATGTAGCTTTCTCCTGAGAGACCCCTCCTTCCTGTCCGATCACGTACGAAGGGAAGGAAGCCTGATCTGTTCTTTTGAGATGAAGTTCAATAGTTTTGTTTGCAGGGATTGAGGAGAGTCATCTTGTGGGATAGTTTGAAAACAAGACGAGCCTTGGACTGTATTGAAAGAGTGTCGTCAGTTTTTGGTGTTGGTGTCTGCGGGCTCGTGGGATGGCTGGTGTTAAGCCTATTTGAAGGTATGAGATGGAAGTATGGATGTGGTAGTGCTGGGCTATATATGCTGTGCTGGGGCCTGGGACACTATAATTATATATATAGAGACAGAAGAGAGTAGTAGAAGTAGATAGTAGAGGACATAGATTGGGTCATATGCAGTAGTGTGTGTACATGATGAAGTGTACATTTGTACATGAAGTGTGTAGAGTTACAGAGATAGTGCAGACAGATGACGAGCTACTGAAAGTACTGAAAGGACTGAATGTGGATAAGTTTGCTTTGTAGAGACAAAGTCAAATTCATTGACTTGGTTCGTATTGTGTGTGTAGTGATATTTTGTCAGTCTCATACGAGTCACGGGAGAGAAATCATTGCTCAGGAAGGCCCATCGACTCCAAGTGTAGTTTCTGAATGGTCACGCTGTACATTACGTACGTTCTCTGTATTTGACTCTCGTCATTATTTCTCATGTGAAGGATTACTTACACATACGTAGGAAAAAAACTCACAATTTCTTCATGGCAGTTCGTAAAATGAGTGTACCCAAAGGTACGGATCACAGTATAGACAAAATTAAAGAGCTTTACCCTTTGGTCAATGAGTCCGAAACTCCGCTACCCCGATCATGGAGCCCCAAAGATAAATTCAATTTTATTGGACTATCGCAAAACAATCTGAAAGTGCATTACAAAGGTAAGGGTATCAACGACTTGCTTATTTATAAATACTCTACTCAACTCTAGTTCATATATATATATGTATATATGTGTGTCTTCCCTTCGGACTTTGGTCTCTTTGTGTCTGAGATGACATGGAGTTACTTATGGGGTTGGCAATACTGCCAATACTTCGAGGTCTAATTGAGGTGGGTAAGTTGGTGGATGGGGAAGTCACATCTATTTGTTTTGTTTACGAATGAGTTTTGTCAATCTTAGGTCACGGGAAAGGCCACAAGGATGCAGCAAGTGTCCGTGCGACGCACTCCATCCCTGCTGCGTGTGGACTCTATTACTTCGAAGTTAAGATCATCTCAAAAGGACGGGATGGGTATGAAACTAGTCGTTTCTGGAATGGTGTGATGCTGGGTTATGTTCGAGTTGTTTATGAAATATATTGTATTTGAATGGACAGGTACATGGGCATCGGCCTGTCTGCGTCTGGAGTGAATATGAATAGGCTTCCAGGTTGGGATAAACATTCATATGGCTACCATGGAGATGATGGTCATAGTTTTTGTTCCTCGGGCACTGGTCAACCTTACGGACCAACCTTTACCACAGATGACATTATTGGCTGCGGGGTCAACCTTCTCGATAACACATGTTTTTACACCAAAAATGGTCATCACCTGGGCATCGCTTTCACTGACCTACCTGTGAGTTGAATTCTGGGAGAATATTTGCATATAACGGACTGTTTAGAATAAACCAGGCCCTGTATACACAAGCTTAAGGATAGTGTATACAACGGATAATTTTTATAGCTTTCACGGAACCTACCTGTGAGTTCAATTCTGGAAGAATATTTGCATTTAACGAACTGTTTAGAATAAACCAAGCACTGTATACACAAGCTTAAGGATAGTGTATACAACGGATGATTTGTGTAGCGTATGGAAAATTCCCAGTGTCCGTTTTATCGAGATTCGCTGTACAGTTGTATTTCGTAACTGTTAATAGAAATTCTGTTTACAGCCTAGCTTGTACCCCACGGTTGGTTTGCAAACTCCGGGAGAAGTTGTAGAAGCAAATTTTGGTCAGCATCCATTTAAATTCGACATCGAAGATATGATTAAGGAGTTAAAAGTGAGAACCAGAATCACGATACAAAGATATCCAATTCCCGATACTTACAGGAACTGGGAAGGAATCATGAACAAGTAAACTTTCGTTGCAAGTCTTGCTATGAATTTGTGAATGATTTGGTGGCATGTCCAGTTTACCATCTATATTCTGTTTTATATGAAACTTGGTGCAAAGGGTAAATTTGATTAATGGATTACGAATCTAAAAAATTTTGGTTACGGAAATAAGTAGTCTCGAAGAACGAACGGTTGCGTGCTCCTGCTGTTCACCATGTTGCATGGTCTTGACTCCCCCGAGCCTATGTAAGGGACATTCATGCAAAGAATATGATCTCCTAGTTTCAAGCAAATTCTTTTCTAAATTTTTTGAGTGTAATAAGGATTTTGAACTTTTTTCATGGAAAAAAATTAATCAGCGCCGTAGTATTAAGAATTTTTCTTGAAGATAGTAGAAGTGCTTATTGGAAAATCTGCAGTTCCAGCGAAACAACAGTCGGAACTACGAAAAATTGTAGTAAGTTTTTGGGCTTATCAAGGAGCTATCGGGGTTGTTCCTTGGTTTAGAATTGTGACCATAGTTGGTAAACAGGGAGCTCGGTTAGGGAAATTCAGTTTCAAGATTGAAAGTGCGAAGAAAGTAAGAAAAAGGAGGAATTTCCAATGTTGCCATTTCACAGAAACGGTCTGGGCGTATTTAAAAATCAAAACACTGGCATTGAAGTAATGTAATTCGTGTGGGGTTTCATTTGTGCCTGTTCAAACAGAATCGAATACGAGTTTGATCTATGTTTGAATTTTCAATCCATTACTTTTCCTTCTGGGGATATCTAATGGGTCTCGAAAAAATACTGACACTATTCTGCCAGAAGTGCCACTCACTCCGTTTACTAAATATTGTGAATATACGACACCAACACCATAACACATTTAACACCTGCACAGTGCACGGAACATATCCTCTTACAGTCAAATTATGGTATGGTTGCATTCATGTGCACTCATTAATTCTCGATATATATTATTAATAAGTTTTTAATAGTTACTCACAAAATATACCTTTGTAATTTAGATGTACCTATAAGGAGCATTCATGGATGAAGTAAACGGGGAAATAACAGTATATTTATAAATATAACACATTGTTGAAATTCCCAGTACTTGTCTTCCATCATTGCGGTCTCTGAAATTTCGAAACTTGTAAACTGGTTTATTTCCATTTTGGACTCACTGTCAGTAGACTTAGTACTAAAGTTCCACCAGGCAGACTAAAAACCAAGTTTATCTTTTGTGTATGTTGCAAAAAATAGTATGAGCTTCGAGTAGATTGATAGGAAGTACAAAACGCTTCAACTTATTTTATTGAACATGAATTAGTGCTAAATAATTCAATTGTAGTTATTGCGTAATTAATTATTTCATTACCGACCAGTAATGTTCGAACAGGGGCTATGCGATGCTGATTATCTGAACAGCATAATGTCTTGTTTTGTCTCTCCGTAATGACATGAACACCTTCACAGAAGTCTATAGTTGAAAATAAGCATACCATTAATTAAAGTACACGATAATGCATTTCCCGTTCTGAAAATTAATTTTTGTTCTCTTTTTTGATCTTGAACTTAAACTTTGCCAACGGTGTTTCATTTACTTCCTGATACTTACTCGCGAACTGTAAGATTATTTATTATTATGAATGATAGGATTTCCTGGAATTAAATAAGTAGGATTAAGACAATAAACTGTACGAAGTGTAGCCACGAAGTAGGGTGATGGGCGGTTTTGTTTCAAAAGTCCAGCCTATACATACACGCAACAAGAATTTACTTTTGCTTGTTTGCGTTTACTTAATTATTTGACCGTAATCGCGCGCTATTATTTTGGTCGGACAGACCTCGGAAATGAAAGGGTCTATCTGTAGGTACGTAAACGGGTGGGATTTGATGCGGTTCTGCATTGAAGCACATCCAATTGCAGTATTCTTCATTCTGCCTAAAAGCCAATTTTGTTTTTGTTGGATTTACTGTTTAATTGCTCATTGAAAGATTCACGTTTTCTACAAACGAACATTTTATAATATTTTCCACAAAATAAACAAACTGAGTAAAAAATTAAGAACTTTGAGAATTAAACTTTTTCCGAAAAATACTGATTTGTTTCACTTCCTTGACCGTTCTATCCACAGTTTTGGCCTAGGTGTATGCAACAAATTTTGTTAAATCTGGAAGAAAATTTGCTAGAAAACAGGAGCTGTATATACTTACAGTTGTTCCGTCTATAATGAGCTAATATGAGGAAAAGCTTTCTGGCACCACGTAGCATGTTCCATAATTTAAATGTGTATCAACTTTTATAAATGTATGCTCACGCATATCTGGTTTGGGTCATATCTTGGTTTACGTGAAACTTTATTAGCTACAATAATTGGTTTCCAATTAAGGTATAGTAAAAAAATAGGTTTAAAAAATAAGGAAAATACTTTTTAAAAGTATGCAAAAGTTAAAACCAAGTAATGATAATTTGGTTTTATAGCCCATGCTATTTGTAAAGATCGTTTGAACGACGGGCGTCAGGAGATCTCATTTTTTGAACATTCCGGTTGCGGAAACATCAATTTTTCTATGCGTTTACTCGACCCTTTTTTGAATTAATTCCCGACCGTTATTGACATTGTATCAATTATCACAGACTTTTGTCACTTTCAGTCCTATATACATTTATGTAAACAAAATTTAGTAAAAATTTCAAGATTTTAAAATCCAGTGCAATTTTTCATGAAAATCAAGAGTGCTGTTTTTATGCTGTGAAGTGGTTTATTTGCACGAATTTTAAAGAGTAGCTGTAGTCATACATCTTTCAAAAATTTAAAGAAAATGCGAATTATTACAACTAGTGATCAACGAGTTTACAAATTTGGGTAAATGCAGTCTGGCATGAAATCGACTTTGAGTACCTAATTCGTTTCAAGGGTTCACAGGAGTTATTCAAAAATCTTGTTTTTCAGGGTAGGGGCTGGAAACAGCTGATTTTTCTGCAACAAGATTTTTATGCGATTCTTGAAATTCCGAGACAGTAAAACTCTTTGTTCACTTCTCTCAATTTTCATGCGGAATCAAAATTGTTTCATTTTCGTAATCTACAAACCAAAGCTGTATGCACCAAGTGATACATAGGTAGTAAACTGGTCTTGTACCGATTTGGTTTATTCATAGGACTAAAAACATTTCTTAAATCTGTGGATGTGGCACGCAGGCAGTGATTTAGGAGGTATAAAATAATGTGCTATAATTTATTTATTTTTGCGCAGAATGGTGATGTCCTATTTAGTGCACCATGGATATTGCTCAACAGCGGAAGCTTTTGCCAAAACGTGTGGGCAAGCGGTTGCAGAAGATTTGGTTTCTATGCAAAATCGACAAAGTTAGGAAGATTTACACTCACCCTTGCATGATTTCGTGTCATTTCAGTGCACTGAATTTAGCTGTTATCTCTTTTGCAGAGGCAACTCGATTGGAGTAAACCTACTATTATAGTGAGTGTGTAACTGTTTATTGTTGTTGTAGAAATACAGCGCTTGGTACTGGATGGGAATATACCTGAAGCTGAAAGGGAGACAAAAGATTTATATCCAAATTTACTCGAATCAAATCCTGATTTACTTTTCGCTCTACGTTGTCGCCATTTTGTTGAGTTGGTCGGGCAGTCCATGAATCGCAAGTGTAAACCAATAAATATTACAGAAGTTCATGAAAATAATATCTGCAACGGCAACGCAGTAAAGGTGTTCAATTTCGAAAAATCATCTCCTAAAATGATAAGTTGCGATGATATGGAAATAACTTACACAAACGGTTTTCTGAATGGAAGCAATGTTGGTGATGAAAACATGGGTAAGTCGCATTGCATTACTATTTAATCATCAACAACCAAATACGACGACTGTATTGTGTGCCATTAGCTACACAAAATTTTCATCTCTAGATGTTGACATTTCATCGTCTCCTTCATTAAAAAAGTCTAACAGTTGTACGAATTCGTCCGTTCTTTCTCACGCAGAAACGGAAAACTGTCAATACGATCTGCTGAATCCTAACACTAACGATAGCTTATTGGTTGGAACTTCGGGGAAATGCTCTAATCTTGAGTCCACTGCTTTCAATAAAATAGGTATTTGGCTTAGATTCTGACTCGAGTTGTTATGTACCATGCGTATTAAATTGTGCTCCTACAAAACAGATAATTCATAATGCTATTGTAAATATTACAGTGACCAGTTTGAGCGCCGTTGAGCAGTTGTTACAAGTCGGGAGGGAGTTGCAAGCATTAAGCGTGACCATGCGTCGGATATACGGTTTCAATGAAAATAATAAGAAATTATTAGAGAATGCTTTTAGTTTACTGGCATATGCGGATCCATGGGATTCTCCAGTTGGTTGGCAATTATCCCCAAGGCAGCGAGAACCCGTATGTGCTGCCTTAAATTCAGCGATTCTGCAGTCTATTCAGCTCCCAAGAACACCACCACTACAAGTGGCTCTTCATCATGCACACCTACTTCTATCTCAACAAGCGCGCTCAGGGCTTGGTGCTTGTGCTTTCATTGATGTCGGTTTTCAAGCAGACTTTAAAAAATGATGGCCTTGTTTTTTAAGAAAGCTAATATTAATTTTATTCTAATTTACATACCTACTGAATAGGAGTCGATGTATTGAATTTTGGTGTAAGTATTGCAAAATTAGCTGGAAGATGTATAGTTTATATTAAACTTAACTGTGTGACTGCTATCATTACGTGGTGCGGTATGTAATCGTATAAGTACTTAGTTTTAATTGCGGTACATCGTCGATTGCGAATATTTCTACAATCGGTTTAGACTTAACGAACTAAAATAATCAATAATAATTACGTGTACAGACATAAGAAACTTCTTTTGTCGTGAGTACTGGTAACAGTTTGGTTATGTTAATAAATTCTGTGAATTTGTAAGTCAGAATTATTACCAGCACATATAAGCGTTTTACCCATCATTGACATAGCATATAAAAATTGGCACTTCACAACGATTTTGGACCCACCCCTATGGTTTATGACCTTTGATCTAAGTGATACTTGAAGTAACACGTAAATTGTTTTCCATTTTTATGGCACCTATTGGAAATTTTGAAATGTTTCCCCGAATTTAAGAAGCAACGTCAAAATTTTAAAAATATTTTTCAGAACTATTTAAACATTTTTTAGAATTTGTAAAAGGCCTTTGTTAGGTTTGGTTTTTATATTTTTGATAGTGGAGATTTTCAGAATAATTTTGTTTGCGCTAACATGTAGATTACGTCTGTGTCATTCTTTGTACTTATTGATAAATTATCCTTGTCTGTAAATTTTTCAATGGCAAGATGGCAATGAGAGTAGTTATTAGTGCATCACTTCACCCCGGATATTTCTTTGCTGCCTTTCAACAGCATCTTTGGAAATAAACAATTATTATTCTATTCATTACTCCACCCATTTCAACTAAAATCGAGCTGATCCGATATTTTGATTTGAAGAATACGTGTGCAAAGTTTGGGTGAAATCAGTGCAGTAATTTTTCTTTAATTGTGTCATTCATGTCCATGGAAGTACGGACAAGTACAATCACTAGATGGCCCCTACGCAGCCTTAAAAAAACGATTTACTAAACCACAGAATGGGGCACCTGCTAAAGGGCAGCAGCTACCCAATTCCTCAGTTAGTGAATTTTCTCAACCTTGTATCCAGATAAGCCGATAAGCGAAAATTAAGGGCGTGATTTTTGTTGGCCTGTTGTTACGGCCGTTCGTTGACGTAGGGGTGGACCTCACTGGTATTTAAAATAATTCACAAATACGATTAACCTTAATATTTGGGCTCCATAATCTCAAGATGAACCTGTACCAGTAACTCTTAAAAAGTTTCCACTAACCGTAGCCTAAAAATTCCTCACGGAAAATGCTCAACTCCCTTACACCTGACCAAAGGTGTCCACCTATCCTATTTATAGGCCTATATATAGGATAAAAATAGGCAGGATGCAAAATCCAAGTAATTATAGGTAGTAAAATAGGGTGCAGTAATTACCGCTAAAATTAATCCTATATTATATGTAGGAGCTGCAAGAGTTCACTTTTTATTTAGGAACAAGGTAGGCAGTTTGCAAAGGTAAAAATAGGCATATTTAATAATCTATTGACAAATTTGTCAAGCAATTATTTGATTTAACCTTAAAATAAATCTCAAAAATATTCTTCAAATACGTGACATTTTAGTAGTTTGATTTTTTTCATGTGTTACGATTGCACGTACATATGTACATAGATGATTTTTAGTTGAAAAAATAAGCCTTTATAGGCTAAAAATAGGTCTTTATAAGCTAAAAAATAGGTCTTTATAGGCTAAAAAATAGGTCTTTATAGGCTAAAAAATATGCCTTTATAGGCTAAAATATAGGCAGAAACATTACAGGAGTATATATGTAGGCAAATAGGTAGGCTATTTATTTTTGATAAATAATGTAGGTTAATATGTAGGGAAGGCAAAGCTGCTAAAAAAATGTAGTATTTTAGGTAGGCTGAACCTTTTGGACACCTTTGCACCTGACGCTTAAAGTTCTCTTATCCTTAAAAAATAAAGCCCGCATCCCTATCGTACATGTAAATTCCCCGTATACCTAACGCATAAGATCCCCGCTGTATATCATTTCGATCTTACTGTATTCCTAATTTACTTAAGTTGACTATATCCCAAAAACTCTGTCCATATTTGCAACCTAAGAAACTGCCCTTTCCATAATCCAAATATTTTTCTCCAATTGAAAAGGTGAAAGCATGTCGGACACCCTCAAGCAGGACTTTATAATAGTAAAGATAATTTTCCTCGAGGACACTTGCCAAAGATGTGACTGACCTAAGAGACATTCTAGCCTGTCAATTTTCTATACATTTACATATGTGCAAGTTCTCGTTAACCTTGTTTGGTTTAGCAACATAACGGCACTAGAATACCATATATGGCCCCAATTTCCATAAAATGTAAATTTAATCAACAGAACTTCTCCTCTAGATATACAGACACTCACACCAAATTCACAATTTCAGTATTATTTTGCTTATGATAAGATGCTACCTGCGTTTAGGATTTTTTAAATTTTTACTGCGCTTGGATGTTGCAAATAGATTGAACACAAGTTTGTACCTCCTCCAAGATTTAATTTACGGTTACGTTCTTTGAAATCATTCTTGCTGACACGGTATTGTGCACACGTGGCGAAATAAATAAACAACTAAAGATTCCCCTATAAATTCGCTACTAGGCAAAATTTCTTCAAATGCTTCTGTGCACCCGGAGCGTCCAAGTAAAAATGCCAACGTTAGAAATTCCTCCTTTCCCATGTCTTCTTTCCCTTTGCTCTTGAATTTCTCGAAGCGTTCTCACTATTTTTACCTTTCATGACAACAATTGTCAACGAAGGGGCACGCCAGTTAACAATGAAACAAACAAATTTCTGAAAATCTGGAAAGGAATTTCCTTAACAATGGGGAATAAATGAATATTGTACAAGTGTTTTTGTAGCAAGGTAAAGACAATATTTAAGGTAGATGATTTGCTCGGAATTTTGTTTAAATTTCAAAGTGGAAAACTTGCTCAATTTTTTACGCGTATTGCTACAAAGTTAAAAGAAATCTAGCTTAGACCTAAATCATTATTTTCATTGCTAAGAAGTTTCGGAAATACGGGTACAATTAGGGATATATTTAGCCACAGGAACGAAACTATGGAAGATTTGAAGGGACCCACGAAGGACGTATAACGTAAATCCAAGTAAAGCTTGATCTCTAAAATTGTTTGCAAGTAATTATGCAAGGAAGTAAGAATTTAGGAAAAACAATATAGACTGCATTTTATGCTTGAAATTTTTTTATTCGGTATGAAAATGTTGAACTTAGCATGGTGTCTTTTTTGAAAGCTTTTATCAGCGTCATCATTTTCTATCTTTTGTACTGGTTGATTCAAATATTGCAGAAATATTAGATTTGAGGGTCCTGTTTTCTAAGCGTACCTCACCAAAATTGACGAACAACACTGCACATTTTTTTAAATAGAAATTTTATCAAAATCTGGCTGGTTAAAGACCCTTGTGATGAAATGTAATTGGTAGCTACGAAGCTGACAAACAAAAATGGCATGAAAATTAAGAATATTTCACAGAACAAGGAAACTTAAGGGCCGCAAATATTTACTTAAATGTATGCGGTTCTGAAAATTACCGAAAGCCATTGATAATTGACGGCGGGTCAAGGGTTGGAAGAAATTCAAAAATATCTTTTTTGGAGGGTGGAGTAAAAGCATAAAGTTTCTTTTTCCCGTCTGAAATTTCAAAAACTAAAAATCCTGGACAGTGCGAATCCATCGGTCAAAGTATTTTTATACTCAAATAATTCCATGGGAAATTTTGAAAACCCAAAAACTGAAATCAAAATTTGATTCCGGGTTACCACACTACGACGGTTCGAACGAGGTATTGCACTTGATTCATCCTTAATGCTTCTGGATTTATATCGAGTTTATGTTAGCCAAACGTTATGAGTCCACCAACTAAGTTGTCAGTTAGGTGGTGTTTCTCAACTTCATAGGTATTTTCAGTTGCAATATTCTTCAGCTAATTGTAAGTGTAAAAAGTCAAGTCAAGTACAGATGCACCAAATCAATGATGATATGCAGGTTTATGGTTTAGTTAAGAGACTGGAGCTAGGACCGTTTGCAAACACAGACACAAAGGATGACTTTATTGTATTTATATAAAGATAGTTACGGATATATATGTGTTCACTAATAGAAAGATATGAATGATTGTAAAGTTAATGGCATCCATTTTATAAATCATACGCAAGATACAAAACATGCAGCTTTTATTTTTGCGTAGTACTAACTAATCAGTCAGGCAAGTTGAGTACATATGTGTGGGGCTGCTTAAACTTGCGTTCTATACAAGCAACTATAAATAGTTGGAGCTAGGACTACGTACTTACAGTATAACTTACAATTAGTATTATATTGTTGATGTGCAAATACTCTTGTCGCATCCCAATGCTTACATTCGAAATTTGCTTCTGTAAATATTATGTACCAATCCCATTTAAAATAATTAGATCTAAACTGCATTCAGATATTCTACAACTCTGAGGTTTGGTGAGCAAAAGATGTTGGGTTTGTTACTACTATCAACACCAAGTAAATATCAACTAAATATGCTGCGCTTTAGAGCTAGTTACAATCCAGTAACAATGTGAAACTACCGATTGGGGAAACAATGTACAAAAATGTATCATAGGAGAAATTATAAGTATAAGACAACAAACGAAAATTCAAATAGTCTTAAGGTTTACGACAGGTACTATACTTGCGTACAGACACAGTAAATACGTTAGCGCTCCTAGAATTGTTGCTTGATCCAAATCCGAACGACAGATGGTTTGAAACCCAATTTTTCTACCATTCATCATAATCAATTACAATTTATTATTGTAATCTAAAAGGATCTTCAAGTATCATCAACCTTATTTCAACTACTTTTATAAGGGAAAAATTAAATATGACTAGGACCTCCATTCTTCATTGTACGGTCAGTATATAAATCGGCTACGTACCCAACCCACTAAGACTTTGGAAGTCTTAAAAGTTAACTCTTCGTCGTACAAACAGCTCACGATACGTGAGATACAAATGCCCTCCACAAACCTCATATAGTGTAAAATCAAGCTTTGTAAAATAAAAATTACACCTAAATTGCAACATATAGCTGTTGGATAAAAAAAACTATCAAATCCAGTGGTACCGGATAACAAAATATGGAATAAAATCAGAAACTAGGTAGAAAAATATTGCTTAAGTATCTTGCACGACAAAAACACATTCAGTGATGCACTTCGACTATTTCAACTCTTGAATTCCAATTCTACTCTCATCCTTATTCCGCTAAAGCCACAGCTTTGTCCCAAGTATGCTTCACAGTAAGTTGACTCTTGTGGTGGGAAACGCAAATTGTCCAAACTATTTGTGAACACAAGCGTTGATCGTTTGACGTGGTTCTTTCCTCAGACAGTTTACGGAGCTCTTGGCGTTGCCTGAGATATGTAGAAGCTGAACGCAGGTGCTATTTGAGTTTCCCTACAATTTCAAAATCCAAGATGAGTACTTTCCTTTGTAATGATCCAAAATACAATTTATAAATAGCGAACACGCATTCAAGTTACATCTTACACTTACTTTAAGTTGGGTTTTTTCTGCTCCTTCAAGTGACGCTTGTTGTGCTTCGCTAAATGGTCCGAACGAAGGAAACGGCGCCCGCAGGCAGTACATTGAAAGCGCTTTTCTCCAGTGTGCGTACGGCGATGACGAGAGAGTTCGTCGGAACGAGAGAATTTTCGACCACAATTTTCCCAGGTACATGCGAAAGGTTTCTCACCTACAAAATAAAACCACTAAATCAATTAAGAGTTCACATTTTTTTTAAATTTTTTAATTGGAAAGATTCGAAATTTATCATCTCATGCTTACCGGTATGAGTTCGTTCATGAGCCTTCAGATGTGACGATTTATAGTAAGTTTTGCTGCAACCTTCCCGTGTACAACAATAGGTACGGCGACGATCCTGATTCTGGCCTTTGACGTTGACCACAGAATTATTACCAACCACAGCTGTTCCAGCAGGGAAGAGAAGTTGAGGCATAATGAAAGTCTGCTGAGGATCTTGTCCTCCGACTCTTGATTTGAACACCGAAGGTACGTACAAAATCGTCCCATTCGGATTTTGTTGCCCAACGGGAAGAAGTGTCATGATCGGAAGCATTTTTGGGGCAATAGCAATAGGGCGAATACTATTTTGACCTACAAACGCGAAAGAAATATATAACTTACATTCCATTTCCTTAAACTACAAAAAAAATATTACTTTCCAAATGTTCACATCAGTATAATTATGCAATATAGTAGCTAAACTACTTACTGGCTATGTTAGGGAGATTGGGAGATCCCGAAACAAATACTGGGGCGCGTGTGGAGGTGGCGATGCAGGAGCCGAATGTATCATCGCCACTCATAGCCACCACGCCCCTCGTCAAAGGAATATTCTTGTCTCTGTGTCCACTAGTCATCTCCGAACCCGAAGTCTTGCGGCTAGGCAGATCTTCTGCTGGCGGCTGCTCTTTGACGGGTTCAGCAGTTGGCCTCTGCTCTGTACTTCTCTGCTTACTTTCCGAAAACAATTTCGCCGGTTCGAAAGTCCCATCGCTGTGAGCCAACATAATGACTGATGCCCTCGGCTGACACATGGGTGCCGGAGGAGGCTTGTTTAACACAGACGACAGTGAATGCCCTTTCTTTCTCATTGCCAAATCCATAGGGATTCCCGAATCCCTCAACTCTTTCTCTTCCTCCTCCGAGTCCACATCTGAAGACTGAGGAGTCAACAAACCATGGGAAATTCCGCGAATTCCCGAACTCTTCCAGCCTTTCTTTGGTCCAGGCGACCCTAGGCTCGAAATTAATAGCAAAGTCTTCACAGCCTCCAGAGCTGCTTCTTGCGAATTGGAATCCTCCTGCTGAGCCAAAAGAGAGAGCATGTGTAAATTAACGCTCTTATATTTCAATTACAATCGTTATTCATACATAAACCCTAAACTACCACATGTAAACATTTTGAACTTAACTACAAACAACAGGTCAAAAATAACGTCTAAAATATTGGGTGGAGGCATATAGTTTCAAAAACCACAAATGCGGCTCATACAGGCTACCCCACCATAATGGACATAGGCCATCATAACTATAACATAATCATATTCAACTCTTCCCATTCGCAGATCATATTTTCTACAATTTGATTCCTTGACCTAGACATGATCACATAGCAGAAACCGTTTTAGGTGGTATTATTATGTTAGGTTTTATTTAGTATTTCAGCATCCTTGTTGGAGAATTTTTTTTTAAATACACCGCAAAACTTGTGGCTACGATTTTGAAATCTTGATCGGGAAGTCCGGATGAATTTTGTGTGTAAAGCAGTTCAATTACTTTCGAATGAGCTCTTCATTACCGAGATGTCACATCCGAGTCAAAATTTATTGCGGCTTTATGAGAGTCTCAAGAGGCCCCAAAATCGGTTTTTCGAAATTATGAACCCCCGCATGCTTTTTTACAATCCAGAAATATGTTTCTAGTAGGTAGTTTGCTTACTGTGTTCCTTATTATATATACTTCGTAGAAATTCCGTGTAAACCCTGAGCGTACTAGCTTTAAAAATTCGATTCGGAGTTATCATGACGGTCCGAATGAGGTACTACCCTTGGCTGTGTGTTTAATGTTCATGGATTACATAATTATTAAAGATTAAAATCAATAATTTCTGGAAGAGTAAGAACTGGTGATTAATAAATTATGAGCGATTAATTTTTAGAAAACTAACTTATTAAAATAAGGATTAGTGAAGACAACACATATGTACATAAGTGTCGATTGCAACTAACTTTTAAAAAATTAAAAAGAATAATAATAAATATATTACAAATTTTTTTTTGAAAGTATTAAACCCACAACAAATTATTATTATAATTATTATTAATTATTTTAAAAAAATAATATTCATAATTAATAATTATTTCTTCCTCATTGGGTAGCTCCAATAATTTTGGAATGTTGATTGTGTAATTGTTAAAATTAGGATTCATTAATTGTTGACATCTCTGAAAATAATTTGTTGTCTCTTGTTCCCGGTTTCATACTCTGTATGTATTGTGGCACGGGAATAAGGTTACTTTTCCCTACCCTACTTCCCAGTCAATAATACCGTTGGGATTCAACCGAAAGCTGTATTGGAGAATAAGTACATACTCTCCGTAACAAGGTACATGACGAAACTTCATATGAGGATGAAGGGATAGAGAGAAGGATTGAGATTTTGAGAAGATTTTTTCCATTTAGAAGTACTTATACCTATATATATTGACTACTTGCAAATATACCACCACCCAGAGGAATCATTCCCTCGGAGCATGATTGTCTATGAAGTACTGTGTATACAGTGAGTGTGCACCGCCGATAAACAACAACATTAAAAAAACTTCTTTAGAGGCAGAAACTACGCCGTTAGAGGAAAAAGTTTGTTGCGAGAGAGAGAAATAGCACGGAGCATAGGCACAGACGTACACTCACACAAACCCACGTGCCGACTTCGTGCAGTCCTTCTTTCACGTGCACACGCCGTGCAAGGTGACTGACTTTACTTAAACGCATCCACACAACGTACTACTCCCAACAAACATCTTGCAATCCTCCATCGATGTCATCATTTGGGATGAACTTGGCATGGAAATTCACGGGCTGTGCCTTTTTAATTTTGGGAACTAAGTATGTCACTTCTGATAAAATCAAATAGATTTGTTTGGGGCTTTACTACTTGGACCTCCGACCATCACACTCCGTACAAATATAAAGTTTAATTATTATAAAGTCCCAGCGCACAGGAAAGTATCCAATTTGGATGACACATGATACATAACAACAGGATAGTAGTATTAGTATGCTTTCAATTTACTCATTAATGAAAGTTGGAGAAATTATTATTACTTTCGTTTAAGTATCTATTTATTGAAAGCTCCAGTATGTGTATGTAAATATGTATATGTCCACGTATGTTTCAAGAAAAAAATTGAAATCAAATGGAAGGTGTCTGTTCTTATCCTAAAGCAATTTCCCATTGTAAAAAAAAATTTGGATGTTGACAATGATTCGGTAGTTGTGGATACGAAAAGGCAGAAAACTAAGACATCGACAATCGAGACTTGTAAGCGTGATTAACACTCTGATGCTAATTGTAAGTCACAATGTCACAATAAAACGGGGTGGAATGTGAGTGTATTTTTATTGCGTGAAAATGTTTTCACTCAACTTAAAAGCAGAAGCAACATTCACTTCCGTTTGATACGTCGGAGAGGTGATATATGTATGAGGACAACCTCATAATCGTCCAGTTAAAAGTACAAAGATTGTGTACAAATTACATTTTATACCCACATTATTTCTGAAAATGTTATGACACTCTTGAAATTTATGGTGGGATTTTGAGAGAGCTATCTGATCAGTCCCTATGTTTAGAATTTATGGAATGACCTATATTAACCCTGGGCATGATGCATGACCCGTCAAAATAGGAAGTGAGGTTGGGACGTTGGGAGGAATCAGTCTAAGGAATCCTTATTATTTGTAATGTAATGTGCCTAGTCAACTGGATTTTGAGTAATTACTTTTGCTACCCCTTATTGAAAAGGAATGGGTCACACTGACTAACTTCATACCTTCATAACGATGGGATTCGATAGACTACAACGTGAGGAAAACGTGAAGAAGTAGGAATTTTATCAGAGAAGATCTGCCGGTTCTAAAAATATTTTAAAACGCTGAGCTGATTGCAAATTTCACGGGGATTTTTGTTTGTTTTTTACAATTTAACACCAAAACCCCAAGCCCAAGTAATAAAAATTGCGGTTACGGGAGCCCAAAATG
Source organism: Allacma fusca (assembly GCA_947179485.1). Lineage (NCBI taxonomy): Eukaryota > Metazoa > Arthropoda > Collembola > Symphypleona > Sminthuridae > Allacma > Allacma fusca. The sequence goes on along the minus strand of OX359250.1, from coordinate 3,497,901 downwards.
TGACGCATGGTTTACTAATTATTTTATTTTAAACCTTGGGTTACATTTTGAACTCCATGTTGTCTCGATATTTGACTTGGGATGAGTTAAGATGCATCTGAATCCCTATGAAATTTTCAAAGAGCCCTGTATCCTTATTATTTATTTATATTTTAGCCCTTACAAATTTCTACAATGGTCAGATATGTTCCGAAATAAAAGTACGACCCCAACCTGCTCCATATTTTGATGACATGCCAAGAATAATTCCAAACGTAGGGAGGGGTCAGATAGCTGACTGGAAAACCCCTAAAATTCCCTACAAACTGGAGCGTGAAAGCATACAAGTTGAAAGAAATTGTGGGCGAGAATACAAAAATAGAGCAACTTGGTTTCACATTCGTGACACCTGTGATCCCAAATACTGACCTAGGTCAGGGGAATCGAATATTTTGTGTCACTCCCTTACTGGGGTTTGGAGGGGGTAGGAAATGATTCTGGTCACCCTGGAATATGTATATGTGGCAAAGATATTTTGATGAGGTCTTCTATTTCCTTCTGATGCAATGTCAAAAGAAATTGAACATCTTTCATTCATTCTGACCCAGACTACAAACATGATACACGAGTTTCTCCTGTAGGAACTGACTGATTGGGAGAAGTAATGGCACCACCGGATGATCTGATACGACAAAACAACTTTTGATCCGCATAGGATATTTATATTTTACATATGTACCTGGAAATAGCAGGAAAATTGCATCCCACTAACAAATTCTTGTGTCAATTGCTGAAATAACTATATTGTGAATTGTGACTTATAGTGCAGAAGACTTGATATTAATTTGGGGATTAAATAATTATTTATCAACATATACACAAATTTTTATGATGGACTCAAGGGCAGGGAAAGATTGGATTTGAGTGGACACAAACGTTCATGATGATACACAGGACTCTATGAGATGAGATTCTGGTCTGAGCGAAGATGATGCAATTTTGGTCAGTGCTACAGTTCATCAGAAAACAAAGCTGGTAGCCTTTAAAAACATGAAGACAGGCAGGGTCTCTACTCTTATCAGTCAACAGGTTCTCCGTATAATTTATAATTAAGTATACGCAAAGAGCAATCCCGCCGTTGTTCTTAGGTTAGACTTTGCACCATCACATCCTATCTGTATCTACATCCTACCACGCAATGGTGTCGTGATCAGATCACATTATATCATAGCACTGAATTCCACTCCTAAGCACACAGAGTGTACTGTACTATACTGTACTATGTATACTGTAAGCCTCCGTTGCAATCCAAAATCCTTCTTCAAGACTCTCCCTAATTGTCCCATTATATATAGTTTAACAAATTTCTTCAACATTTCATATCCAGGTGTAGTTAATAAGCCCGTATTAAAGGAGATGCGGGTCATAATATTAAACCCAATGAGTGAGGTGATGTGCACGTGATTGTGATATGCACGGATTTAACCCTGCTACTGCTAGTGCTAGGATTTTTGTACACATTCATACACCGAATCAAAACATGTAGATAGATGCACATATCACGGGATATGTACTTACTCTTCACCAAACTTTAACCTTAAGTCTTGAGTCAGGAGGAGCTGAAGCTCCAAAATCTCATACAATCTTATCAGTCTAACGACTCCTTAGCTACATATACATACATACAATTATTCTATCATCATCTGCCTTTAAACCGATTAATTAATAATTTTCGAGCCGGACTCACAAAATGTAATTGAAAATAAAACTTTGAATCTGAACCATATATTTTGAGAAACTTGAGACAAATACATTTTCCCTAACGTACCGATCCGCTATCATTCAGACGGAGTAGTGTATACGGGGTTAGACTTTGGAACTATTTGCCTGCATGTAAAATGTATGTGTTGGCGTACCTATAGTTTTGTAAACTGACCTTTGGACTTGACGTACTAACCTTCTCCTGCTCCTAATATAGAAAATACCTTGAATATTCGCTTACGAAAATCATACTGCTCCCACTGATTCAACTGGAAGGGTTAGACTTTTGACCCTGCCGTATTCATGAACCTATACATACCTTCATCAACACTTCTGACCTTCCCTATATACATTATACACACACACACACACACAACTTGGGTTTACAAACATGAAACCTGAGCCTCCAAGTTTGAGCCCAAAGGTTTCAACACAGGGGACACAAGGAATGAAGGAATATTTACAACCGTCACTAGTCTCATATGTTTGTCAGGAGTGAGTGTCAATTCCAAGTTCCGTACGTACATGCATTTGTACATACCACCAATTGTTGTCAAAGGCAAAGTACACGCTCTGTCATATGATTTACAATGAGAAGAACGTGATTCGCACATGCTTCTCCTTTAATAATACTCCTCGGAACCATTAGACATGAGACTGTCTAATTGCGTGAGTAATAAGTGATGCCAACTATAACTACTAGAGAAACACAAAACTTTACATCACGCCCCCAATATTATTACGAGCAACAATGCCATGACCATGTCACAATGTACACACATATCATGAGTCAAGGAAATAGCACGTGAACAAACTACCTGTCAACCTCCCCTGTAAATGTAAGTACACTAACTTCCAGTCTACACAAATGTAACTCTAATAATAATATTTCTAAACTCCATACTCTAAACTCCGATTATATTTTGTAAAAATCCACTACAAATAATACCAACAAAACAAAAAATAAAAATAAACTAACTGGACACATTAAAATTTGACAAGCCGACTTACGTTCATTTGTGGAGTGCAGGGGGGTGACAAACTGAGAGAAGTTGATAAATCCAAAGCCATTGTTGTCTCTGACTGGTTCCTTGACACAGAACAAAAAATATTGACGTCTGTGATATTGAAAATAGGGGGGACAAAAATATTGGGGTAAGAGTGAACAACAGTTCGTGGTCGTAGCTTGAGTATATATAGAAAGTGGATCACTGAAAGGAAACCGAAGAGTGAGATTTGATAGAAAGCACCCAGGGTTTAACAATGTGTTAAAAAAAATCCAATGTTGATGAACATTGAGTAGAACTGTAATAAGTATAAGTAAGTATACGACTGACACAGAGACTTGTATCCACGGAAGGATTGAAATGTTGTTGCGATTTCGAGAATGTATGAAACACTGACTGACAGTCCTCCGAACTATTTGAACGTCCGATATGAACAAGCTCCCAATGTGAATATTAGTCAGAAGTTAACAGATAGTTACTTAACTATATATTCAACCCCACCAGCAAGAGGCAGTTTCAATGGTGCTTTCAGTTGGCGGTCGGGCCTCCCGTCCAATCAAAACCGAGGGCTGGGCTCCAAATTATAGAGGTACAATATAAGTGTAAGTCTAACCTAACGTTATGTCCCAATGCACGTACATATGGGCAGAGTGAGTGAGTGAGAGAGAGAGCTCCTAGACCTAGATGTTATTAATTTTGTAATTAATATCCCAACACGTAGATATATATGTATATATAAGGAGGGGATATAGGCGTCAGGAAAGGCTCGTCGACATTGGTCCTTTAACTCGACAGTGTCCCAATGTATAACATTTATCTTAAAAATAGTGGAAAACTTTTGGTGGAATCCCAAGGGATAGCTGAATAGCTGTGTGTGTGGAAGTGCAATGCGTCCATGTGCATGTACTCACTTGGGATATACACAATAACGGAGCTCTCTCTCTCTCTCTCTCTCTGGTCCATGTTTTTATGTTGATGTTCACGTGAGATCCTCGTGTTCACTGCCTGCTTCATGCGTGCTCCAAACACTCACCACCACATAGTCACTACAAACGTACAAACACACACACACACACACACACGTCGCTCCTCTCACAGACGCAGTCAGTCACTTTAACATTACGGCTCCCCAGTCCATCACGTACACATTTCGCTTTTCTGGCCTGTTTGTCTCTCCCAGTACCTCAAGCCAGAACGTGATTTAGATTCTAAACAAGAATATAAGTATCAGAGTATCTATATAACGTCATAATTACTCACAAGTGCAAAACATTTCGACTGTATGACATTTATGACTACTCTTTTGCATCATGACGGAGTCTGTATGTACGAAAGGACCCAATGACACAAAGGTAAATGGATAGAGAGGGAAATGGAACTATTCCCACGTATGAGTTGGCTTCCGATACTTCCGTAAAAAAAAAATCTTTTTAAGTCATAACCTTGCAAAATAATCCTATCCTCATCCTATAGTGTATATATAGCCGGAGTTTGTATGACGTTCTGCTCTGCTACCAAAGAAAGGGTATAGAGTTGGAAAGGATTGTGAGGCCTCTTCTGTCTGTAGCACATGGAAGGGATTGTGGAAGATATTTGACGTTTCAAAAGCAAATACTCCACTTTGTATACTCAAATTTGTTCCATTGACCCAGGCCGTTTTAGTAATGTGGTCACGGGGGAGTTTAAAGTTGGAGGGAAGTTGGGGTTTTTTGAAAGATTTCCAAATGACAAGAGCGTGTCATATAAGTCTGACTCGAAAGCCTTGGAAGAGTGAGGGAGTTTCGAGAGTTTTGATAGGGATTTGTGGAGAATTTAATGGGCTTCCCAGGAAGCTATTATTATAGTATCTGATGGACGCTATAGGCTGACTCATTTTGCGGACATGACAAGTAGGGAAATAGGGAACATGGAAGATTTAAATGTCTCAGGAGGAAAAATGAAGGAGATGAGGAGGAACCGGAATGGAATTTCTAACTTCAAAAATGAGTGCTTCATTATAACCCTTTTTAATTAAAAAGTTGGATGTGGGACAACAATCGACTTGAGAATAATCTGAGATGTTATGCGTATGAAGTACAGTAGTGTATCTGTATTAGTCAGAGACCACCAAACCAATAAAGCTCACAAAAATCTGGTCATTCTAAAGCTTTCCAATTGGGACATTTTCACGTGTCGGCCCTCTTATTGCATTAATGCTGTTCACATCTTCCCTTTCCATTTTCTCAACTGTTCAAAGAATTATTCCACAAGTCATATAATTAGAGGCTCCAATTTTAAATTAGTTGGAGGAAACCCGCCGTTGGGAAAAGTCTTCATTAAATTCCTTACAGTGAGTAAGTACTCCAGCAGAAAAGCACATTTTTAGGGGCAACGTGAAACTGAAAATCTCGGTTGTGGGTGTGGAGGTGCCTGCTCGTCTCTTGACTCTTGGCACGATGCCCGCAGAACCGATATCATCAGGGAATTTCATTTGTTTACAGAGGTTTTTTGAGGTGCCAAGTCTATTGTTGCCAAAGGAGCTCAGGTCATCCATTTGACCTCAGACAATTAAATGAGGTCACGTATAAACATCTGCATAGAAATTGTTTTCATCAACCGGCAGATGTCGCACGAACTCGTACATACGTGATTTAATTTGATTGAAAACGTTTTGATAATTTTAACAAATGCATGCTGAATACGATGGTATGCGTGGAAAAGATGTCGTTTGATCATTACAATATCTACAGTGCACAAAAGACATGTATGTGTACGTGCATGGATGAATCTGTTCACAAATATTTTAATGGGCAGCAGTAGTATATATGTATGTATAAACGCTTTGATCATTTGATACACTCAAGGGCTGACGCTTAGTGATATGTACATAAACGTTTTCGGGTATTACAGTTACTATAGCTCATCAAGTTGCTACATCACAGAGTAGTTCTTAGCCCTTTATTTTTAGTGTCTTTGACAAGTCAAGTGACAACAACAGGAACTTCCCCTTTTCTGGTTTTTGTTCAACAGCGTTCCTCCAGCATAATTTCTCCAACCTCTCTCCAGTCATGTCCGAAATTCTCAAAGTCGAGACCTATGAAATAGTTCCACGAACAGCCCATCAAATTTCCTTCAAACGAGCATTAAAACATTTTCCGAAAAAACGTTTATGTAAGAATAAAATATCATCTGTGACTAGCACTAAAGTGCCAAGCCACCAAGGGGCGCACTGATATTTGCACGACTCCTATCGGTCGAGATTGTATATAACAACGTCCATAAAAGTTTTGTAGGGCAGGATTTCAACATTAGAAAACCATGTAGACCTTACTCTCTTCCTAAATACGTGTAGAAGTCCTATACAGCCGAGTCACACGAATGTCATATTTTCAAAATTTGCTATCCCCTATGCCCTTGATAATCCTGTAATTGGAGGTAAGTATAAGTTCATATTCTGGGGTCTAGTTTAACTTTTGGAGGCTTCAAGTCTGTATTGTGAAGTCTGCGGTCGCTGCTTGTCTGTAAAGAGGATAATTGCCGAACCAATAACATCTGGCAATTCAAATTTTTTGTAGCAAAAAATCAGAAGAAGAGCAATAAGCCTATTGTTCTTGGAGACTTTCGGATCATTCATTTGACCTAACAAAAATTAATGAACTAAAAATTAATTAAGGTCGCATATAAACATTTATAAATACCAATGTGAAGGACCTAAATTTGTATTTGCATTAAATTTTATTTTTCAGCTATGTAATGTAGAGATGCCGAAACGATTTAGCGTATCCATATCCTGCGTCCTACCTTCATTCTGTCCTGTTGTCATGAAAGCGTTTTTTTAAATACTTTTATTCTTTTTACTGGAATTGGGGTAAGATGACTCAAGAAGGCGTATTTCTGATCCAGAAATAACGAGAATAATGCAATGTCAAATCTTGGCCTTTAGGCTGAAGTTGGATCTGGATGGTTTAGCTCAACTCTCCCCATCTCGAAACGAATCAAAGCTGGAAATGTATGATATAGAATATGTAGTAATATTACTTTACTATAATAATAATATAATACATATTTTCATAACAGTTTGCGGTCTCCAAAAATGATTAACTATGAACTACTTATTTTGATATTGGTGGTGACGGTGACGGAGTTACTGAAGTACACTAGTGATTTGATTTTAAGTTTAGAAAATGAGGTTTCTTATAGCAAACTGGAAGTACTCATGAAAGCCGTAAAAATTGAACTAGATATGTATAAACTGTTCAAGGAATATATAATGTTTACAAGTTTGCGGATTCGTTGACAGAATCGGAGAAAGTCATCACATGGCATGGAAAAATGTGTAAAATGTTTCCCCAAAGGTTGATAGCAGCAGCCCACAATTTCCACGAGTAATGTCGGTTCTACTGAACAATAACTAGTAGTAGAAGTAACGTTGAAAGTATTTTTTATTTCGTACGATTGATTTCAACTCCGCAAAGAAAGTCACTAATTGGTAGAACGCATGATAGCTGATTGGGAGTTCCTGATTCTCGTAATTTATCAAATCCAAAGATGATCCAAAATGTGTAAACATTTGCGACTGCTTAACTTGCAGACTTAACGTGTCTAAAACATCCGACTATACGAATCATAAATAATTTCAGGTAAGTCACAATTCTTTATCTTAATGTATGCATGCGTATTATAAAGAAATTAATACTCTAATTACTTAATACTAATACTGAAAAATTGAAAAATATATATACACACAAAATAGGAAAATACAATTTTTGATCCCAGTTCGGAGACCTGATTTGGAGATTTGAAAATCTGGGAGCCCTTTCTCTATTTATTATTGTGCCGAGCCGACTTTTGAAAATGAAAGTTTCTTATGGGATTAAAATCAAGAAACGTTTTAAGCGAGACCGCTGGACCCTGCCGTCCCGTCTCACCGGCGCGATTTCCAGCGCAAACCAGCGTAAGGTGGCGCGAATTTAAGCGCGTTTTGGGACATTGGGCCAGGTGTACCTACACTCACACAAATCCAAATTCCGATCATAAGTGGACAGGGCACGTTGTTTGCTTATTAGTCCAGATCAGTAATTCAATGTTATCAATCCATATATGTATCTAATTGATGTTAATTTATACGGTTAAATCAATACTTTGATATAATGAGAAGTATTTGTTGAACAAGTATTAAATTCGAGAAAGCTAAGTTGGAGTTGAACATCTTTAATAAAGAACCTGAATATGTCCCTGCATCTGAAATACGTGTAAACTAGAAATGTTGCCATAAGGGGAAACCCTTGGCACCAAGACGAATCTTTATCCTGTTGTAACATGATCGGAAATCGCTTAACGGTATCAGCATCCCAGAGAATAAGTTAATTTTAGCTCATTTGTACCTTACTATCAAACCAAACGAAATTCAATTGCATTATGTATTCGATCATTCTGCTTTTATTTTAAATGCATATGTACAGAATGGAGGAAGTTCATCTTATGTCATCTAGTTTGCAAAAATATTTCTAGGATTCAATTTTTTGCAACAGTTGTCATGTTGTACACTGGAAAATGGCTCAAAATAGCGTTCACTCCGATTTGCAACATCCAAGCGCCGTATAAATGAATGGTTGAATTAACGTGTATTCTGGACATCAAATAGTGCACATTTTATCTATTGAAAAATTATTAAGCAGTATCTTGTACACATCAGTTCCACCTCAACTATGTCACTTATATTGTTAGCACCTCACTGTTGTTTACTGATGATTTATAAATAAGAAACAAAAACCAACACATCAATTAACTCATCTTATCAATCTTGTTGCAATGTAAACCAGAACCGGTAAAACCTGGAAAATGCCTGCCAAATCATTTTTTCAATTACACCACTTACCAATAGCTAAGTGCAAACTGACTGCAAAAATAAATAAAATGTTCTAAAATAATCCACAAATCTGACCAAAATACCCAATTTACCCCCGAATAATAATGTCCATGCCCAATATGCCGTTATTCTGAAACCAAAATGCCGAATTTCCCAGGGCATTTTCAACTCGACACACCCTAGGCAGACGGCTAATTCACAAGCGAAAGAAGGCTAAGGGAAGGCAAAATATTTTAAAAGGTTCGTTGATGAGTAGGTTGAAGGAAGGAGCTTTTTTTAAAAAAATGCTTTCAAAGGCTTCAAGGAAGGCGATTTCTTTGGACATCTCTGGTGGCACTTGCTGTTATAGTTTGTGAAAACTATTAAGAGGTTTTAGAGGTAACGGGACTATTATTGCTGGTTGATTTGATTATGTGTTCGAATTATACTAGAATTTTACTGAGTATTTGAATACGGAATTCGAATTTTTAAATGTACTGAAAAACAAATATATCCAAAATTGGATTGGTATCCTTATTTTAAGAATCTTACGCCTTGAATAAATGTCATACAAGCCCTCCAGAATACTCGCGAAGCTTTGTTTTTGTCTTTAGTATTCTGTAGAATAACCAGCGTTGCTACGTCCCATGAAAGTACACATGCACAATGTAAATTCTGCACGACATTTGTAGCTACTTTGTGGGACACTTGTCTTGAATGTACTATTAAAATTACCATATGGACACGAGTGATTGTTTCAAAATAATCTGTAAGCATTGTTATGCCTCCACAATAATCCTTAAGACTAAAAACTTAGAAATACTTTATTAAAGGGCGAGATATGAAACCTTTAACTACGGTATGGTACTATTCGGTCTCTATAGAGGAATTATTAATTAAAATATCTGGCTGTTCAGTATTAATGGTAATCATCATTTCCTCTGCTTCAGGTTCATCCACGTCTCCATCGTTGTCGGCGATTTCACCGTCGCATTCACCATCACCCGGGACCCCATCATCGCAGTCATTTTCTCCTTGCTCTACTTCGCCATCTTCGGTTCCCAGAGGATCTTCAACTTCTAAAACTTCCTATTTCAATTATACACAAGAATAAGATGAAAACTGCCATACTAATACTAATTTTAAATTTTATATACAATCAAAACTCAATACAACGGATTCGCTGGGGACCTTCGGGTTTGTCCGCAAGTAACAAATATCCGTTATTTGCATACAACGGATAAAATTCGAAGTACAGCTTTAATTTATTATTAACACAATCCCGACGTTGTGATTACGTGTTATGTTATTATATGTTATTATGCCTAGTAAATCTATTTTCCCGCTACTCATATACTTCAGTATTAGTTATACGGGACAAATGTTTTGTTATACATCCGTTATATCGAGGTTTGATTGGTACTACAAATACTACATAATATGATAAATAAATGCTGACCGCTTTTATCAGTTTTCCATCAACTAAAACTTTAGACGTTTGTAAGTTGGTAGTTTGATCATTTCTATTTTTTGTGTGCGTCTTTATGTGTTTAGATAAATGATCACTTCTCATAAATTTTTTTAAGCATTCTGGGCACTGAAATCGCTTTTCTCCAGTATGAGTCCTTCTATGTCTCTGTAGCTCGTCTGATCTGGTAAATCGCTTTCCACAGAACAACCACTGGCATACAAAAGGTCGTTCTCCAGCATGCCATCTAAGATGAGCTCTAAGATGTGAAGTCTTCCCATACACTTTCCCACAACCAGGTATGTGACACAAATGCTGCTTTTTCTTTTCCCCATTGTTCCTATGGCAAAAATGAAACTCACAATTAGATAAGAACGTATCTTGCATTAGCTGCCGATGTAATTAACGGTTAAAATATGCTCATATTAGAATTTAGCAAAAAACAGTATATGTAGCCATACCGTGCATCTATGTCAGTACAGTTAGGACAAGTACATGCAACACGTCGAAGTCTTGTCTTCGGTTTATCGAGCTCGGTCTTTATGGCAGCCATGGCGCCACTTTGAAGGGAAGTTGTCACCACAAGTGGTGCTTGATTTACTACTTGCCATTTCGTTGGGTCTAAAGGATCTTGTTGTATTTGCTGAGCTCCTGCATGTTTAAATTAAAATCATAAGAAATTATTTAAACAGTGAAATAAATAATGCAGAGCCAAGATTTACTATTTTTCAAAAAGATACATCTATAAATAAATCAAGGTTTAGAACTCACCCATGCCGATGTTCTGAAGGCCTGCAACAATTGGCGATGATCCGATTTGTAATATTTGCTGCCCGTTTTGAGAATTTGCTTGTTGCTGTAAAGTAACATTCTGTCCTTGCCCAGCTAATGCTAATGTACCCGCGGGAATTAATTGCACGTTACCAAGCCCAGGAATATTTTGTATTGTAGGTAGCTGAAAATTAAAATCAAGATATTTATTACCAGAGATTTGAAAAATACTTCATTTTTTAATTAAAAATATTGAAAAGCAGACGCCTAAAATACCAACAACCAAATACAAGTAACAAGCTCCAGATTGTTATTGTAAATACTTGGCATCATAATAATAAATTAAAAATAATAATAAAGAAAATAACAAATGCAAAATACGGCATTTGAAATACAATTACTCCACTCTCACTTCTGTTCTCTCTTAACTATAGACTCATAAACCAAATACACAACTACCAACACAAGCAATTTTAAAACGTTTTATAGAAACGTCCATCCCCCATGAGGACTCAAAATTACCCGTATAAGTAATAAATGCCTTAGATACCGGAAATTAGGGTATTGCAGTCACAGTAATTGATGGGAATAAAGTATTTTGACCAAAATGCTTGTTTGAAATACAACAAAATACAGAAATCTGGCAACTATGCAAATGCCAAAATACAAATACGGTATTTAAATATCATGGAAGTCATACAATTGGATTGCTTGTATTGATTAATCGAGTAATTTCATCCACTAGTATTCTTACAGTGCAATTTACTTGTGCAATGAGCATGTCATTATCGAATGAAGGTACTTATAATTAGAGTTCTTTTTACCTGTCCAAGAGATTGGCCTAACGACGTTGTTGGAATAACAGTGAATTGCTGATTTGAACCTTGTATTGTGATTTGTTGAGATTGCTGTTGTTGCTGCGCCTGCGCCGAGACTACTGTTTGAGTTGTAGATGTTACTCCGTTTGATGCCTGTGTAGTTGATGAAACTTGGGAGGCCCCTGTTGATGAGTTTTCATTCCCTACAGATGTCTGCAAAACAATTAAATTCAAAAGCTCATAAGCTGTTTTCACATAGTATGCGATTTTCTATTTTTGCTCAGCGCTGGCGTTTTTGTCGGATTCATAGTTGCCTGCCAATTCACATAGCCGGAGACTAGGCAGGCGATTGCCTCTGAATAGAGTAATTGTCGCCACCTTAGAAATATCTAGACCACATACAACTGGTTATTTTCGGTTATATTCAACCCTGAAGCGCTTTTTAAAATTTTTGGATCTGACAATATATCGCTATCGCTGAGCGATTTATTGAGCCAGACGGACGAGAGGCCACATTACACAGTTACTAAGGTTAAATTCACTGAGGGGATCGCTTGCATTTATTAGATCAAGCAATAAAACTATTTCAGATAAATCGCGATTTTCAACTTTCGAACACCGCTAACTTCTTTTTATAGTAATCTTAGTCCCCTGCCAATTCACAGTCGAAGATTATGTAAACTGGAATGCAAAACGTCGCTATATGTGAGCAAAACGTCAAAATCGAGTGCTATGTGATACCATCTTAACGTTAAAACCCTGTAAGACAGTATGCTTTAATTAAATATATTTCAGGCTCAGAAATAGAATCAAAAGTTTCAGATTCATTTAATAAACAAGGTGTCTATGTAAAGGAATTATAAACCAGACACACCATATTCACAACTACGAATAAGAGTTCAGAGTTCGGTTAGCAGGAATTTGATAATAGATACTGGAAAGACTATGAATTATTAATAATTACCTGAATTGTAATAGTTCCATTAGAATTTTGTGTCCAGTTGGCTGTGCCAGCTTGACTTGTAGCTGTTTGTGCAGGCTGTATTTGTGCTAACTGAAACTGTCCTGACGGCGTTTGAATGACTTGGTGTAATTGTTGTTGAGGAATCTGAAAATTAATAAATTTATGGGAACAATTTAACACTAGACTCGCTGGCATTTAAAACTACATTCTTGCGTAGGATTACAATTTTGTATGATCGTAATTGAATTTAATATAGTAGAAAACGACTAATTACTTGAGCAAGTTGAGGCTGAATAACTTGTATTTGTCCACCTTGTATGATTCCTCCGGCGTTAGGGATAGCAGTTGCAAGGGTTTGTATGGGAATATGTACAGTTTGAATGATAGTTTGTCCATTTGATGTGGCAATTGGTATTTGCACAGGTATGGTTTGTTGGATTGGGAACTGAACCACCTGTGGTACTCCTGCAGATCGGACCACATTTTGTCCTGAAAATAAGTAGAACATTTATTAAGTCTGGTGACACAGTATTAAATAGAGGCTAATACCATGGTGGGTTGTGTTTGCGTAGCAGAATTGTTTTTTAATAGCAACAATAGCTTTCACTTATCGATTCGAAATGTTGAACTTACAATTATTTGCTGCAGTTAAGTACGTTTTTACTGACCAAGTGCTACAAATATTCGTAAAATATAAGTGTCTCTATCTCGATAGAAGACCCCGCGCTCCGCAGCCAGTGTACTACATTATACATTATGGGCTGATTGGTTCGTCAAAGGTTTTGATAACAAAATGCGTTCATACAAATAACGCAGGTCACCAAAAATTGAATTATAACATAATTCTTTTCCTACATAATTAATGTGAAACAACACATTTTATAATCAATTAAATTCACTTTTAATGCAGTGCACCGTATCATTGAGTCATACTACATGGATTTAAATGCAGTGTACCAGCTACTTTTTAATTTTCACGAAACTTGGTAGACGAAGGATAAATTCGAAATAACATAACATTTAGTATGTGAAATAATGTTGTCTTGAAAACTTGTAGTGTTGCAGATATGAGAGGTCAAAGGTTTCATATGTAATGGAGTGTATTGAGCACCTTTTGTACACTGAACACTGGTAATGTTGTATTGTACTTGCTCCTTTGTGTATACGTTTAAGCATACTCTTATTTATAATAACTTTGAAAATTTTTGCTTCTGGCTAGGTAAACTACTGTTTTCAAATTTTTCCTGTAACACAAGCTGAAGATACGCATATCCGTTAACACTGCACACGTACTTGACCTTTGACTTCTCATATTTCCGCAACTACATATCTCTGGGAGAAGATTCTTTAAAAATGTTAACTTTCATCAAATACAAGCTCGTAAACTGGATTTGTTCCAGTAACTGTTCCACATTAATTTTTACTCTTTTGTGAAAAAAAATCAGGAACACTGGTCAATACACGTAGTACGAAGCAACGCAACTAAAATAACTGACTTCAGGTTATTTTCAAACAACCGAAGAACGGATAGTTAAAAATAGCTGATCTAATTATGTATCAAGGTCTGGTAATAGTCGTATAAGTTAAAATACGCGTATCTCTCTCATGTTATACTTTGTAATTACGAGCAAATGATTGTAAAAAACGCTACAACAAAGACCCCTTGCATGACGAAACCATGTTCTCGATCACAGGGAATATGATCCAAACGATTAATTAAAATGCACATTTGCAACTATACTTTGAAGCTGTTCCTGACAGAAAATCAAAATCTTTTTGCTGGCATCCTCTCGACAGTCCTAAGTGGAATGATTATTATGTCAATATCATTTCTATGCTAACACATTACGTGCTAACATACATTTTAATACTGTCCTGGAATTAGGCTCCACATAAATGAACAATTACTGTCAAATAGTATACTGGATTAAAAGGGCTACATTCAATGGCAAAAACACTGGGAGTTCTGTGAGTATACTTGAACATTTCCACCGGACTGAGTCAAATATCTGACCACATTTGCCAACTAATTGTATCCAAATGAGCGGAAGATAAACCCGCGTCTTGTTATGAGCATTCCATTGCCAGAACTTGAACATCCATTATTAATCAGAGACGTCACTGTTTGTTTACATTGAGAACCTAAACACTGCCTAATCGCAAATAGAAAAAAAGGAAGTAGTTACACATTTTAGAGAAATACATTTACTACACACACACACACACACACGCACACACACACACACTGATTGTATACATACCCCAATGAGGGAAACAGTGTGCTGTGCCAAGACGAAATAGTCACATAAATTGACCTAATTAGCCTCCATTTAATACTGTGTCACCAGACTGTCATAAGGGGTTCCAGAAAGGTCTGCTTTGGTCAACTTACCAGTTGTCACAATGGTGTTGCCATTCTGAACAAGATTGGCAGCTTGAAGAACATTTTGAGCTCTAATGAATTGTCCAGTAGGAGCTATAATTGCTGGCGAGCCGCCAATTTGAACTGTTTGTTGATTTGCCATTGACCCGTGGACGAAACTGAAGGGCCTAAACTAGAATTGAATAAAGAAAATAGAAATTAACCTTTGACAGGAGGTTGACACGGAAAGACTGGAATGCTGCACGTGTTCTAGCATAATTAGGAGGAAATGTTGGTCAACAGATAGAAATTTCGTACTTGTCGGCGGGTAAAATTTGACAGAGGAAGGAAGTAACCGTGTCCAGAAAGAAGGAGGCCTTCCCTAGCTTTTCCCAACTCCAGAAGAGAAATCCTCGAAGGAGTGTTGAATCGCAGGAAACGACGCGGAGGTGTGTAATTTCAGCTTTCAAACTCCCCAGTCCAAGCCTGCAAGGAGGTAGCATCATCAAACTGACTCACTCTATTCACTGGGTGGGTCAACCAGCCACCCCTCTTAGGAGTTCCCTCGTCGCTTACCCAACACATTTCCCCACAACTCCTTTCCGCCCGTCTCTCTCCCACCCCTACGTAAGCCACAGCACAGCAGCTTCCACCTACTACCACTCTGCCACTCACATGTACATACGGCAACTCAACCAGTTGTCACTTTCAAACCCACACGCTGTATTCCTCCGCGAACATTGATTTTTATTCCCCTATTGCCCCTATAGTCTCACACCTCACACGCTCATACACTGGCTCACAGCTCACATATAGCTAGCGAACACAACATAGCGGATATCCTCTCACGGAGAGAGGGAGAGACTCTACTCACATCATACTCACTCATACTCACATCATGCTCAATGCTCAATCTACTCCCGTCCGTAGTCAATTCCCTACTTTTATTTTCCTTCCCGTTGTTAGGGTGACCATGCATCTCATGTCAAAGTACCGTATCTACTCATGTACGAAATTCTTCCAGCAATCAAGCCATCCGCCAAGGCGCTAGCAAAGTTGGGGGTTGGCGTCATATAAAAATTACAATATTAATACAAATCATCTACGATAAGCCCTTACTTAGTTAGTGCTAAGTCACTCAGGGGTGAAGCGCCACAATGCCATGTAACAGCACGAGATAGTAACTTTAATACATTAAAACGTTTATGTACGTACGCACAAGTGAGCATTAACTAAATTGCATTAAAAGAATTGCATTAAAATACATACTCGAGAGCTAAAAACGCTTGCTCAACCATGTACATACGTATATACTTATGTTTATTTGCACAATTGGTTTTATATGGATTTAATGGGGAATGAAATTCATGCGGATTGTCTCATTTAGCTTTCATATCATTTAATTTTCTGGGGTCAATCGGATGACCCGATCTCCTTCAAAAACAATAGGCTTCTTGGTTTTTATCTAATCTATGCCCGTAAAACAGGAGTGTCCAAATGACTTTCAGCTTAACTTCGCCCCTAAAGAGTAACAAGCCTATTAGTAGGGGCGAAGTGGAGCTGGAAGTTCCTATTGCGATTGTCTGGGTATTTGGTTGCCTATCCGGGCGATACCTGCCGTACCAAGGGCAAGGGCATCATGCAACTCCAATTTTGTGTAGGGAGCAGATTAGATAAAACGTAAGAACCCTATTGTTTTTGAAGGACAACCCTTTGACCTCAAAAAATTAAATGTCAAAATATAAGTTATAAAGGGTCATTCAGATAGATGCAAATACATATGTACAGAAAGTGGGAAGTAAAGCTTGCGCCAGCTATAGTCGGAGTAGTTAGTCGTTAATAATAAATTGTCTTTTCCATGAGCAGAGAGAGTAGATGCCGTAAGAACACTAGTAATTTGAATATTATTGGGAACGTTTTTCAAAACTCAGTTGATGCACACTCTTACGACAAGAGGCGGGGATTTTAAATTAATTTTTAGTTTATTACAATAAGCTCTTTAGTATACACTAGCAAAAGCCCTGTGCTTCACAGGGACGTTTACTTGAAGAGACGGTAGTGTGATTATAGAAATTAAAAGCCAAATGGTTTACGAATCAGGCCCTGTCGTAGAGACTTGTTCATATAAACATACCTAAATCGTGCGCGATTATATTAAGAGTAGCGCTTTAAATAAACGGACAGGTAGTGCTCGTTAATAATAAGGAGTGCTTGGCATGCCACCTTCTGGGCGTTGTGTGAGGCCATTGAACTACGAACGCGCGGAACTTTAAATAAACGGACAGAAAGTGCCCTTTGATAATAAGGATACATACATAAACGGTACATACATAAAGATTATTTATAGGAGAGCGTATAGTTACTAGCTTATGCTTATGCTGTAAGTGTCCCACAGATAGCCCTATAGTGGCGCTTCGATGATTTTTTAAGGAGATTAGTCACCCGTTGACTTCAGAAAATTAAATCAGGTCACGCATAAAACACGTGCAAATATGTATAGAAACCGGGATGTTAAGCTTGCGCCATCTAATTATTGCATTTACTGCTTACATGAAAAGTATTTCATATCGATCAATAGATGTTCCTCGAACTTAATGCATAACTTGAACATGAATAATTTGAATATGAATGTTAACGTTTTTTCAAAATTTGTACTGATTACGTTTATACTCGGGAATTTTAATCGGAGAGTTAGGCCAATATAATACCAACGAGCATAAAAAGCCATCGGCTTCAATGGAAAACGCATGCATACTGCAAATAAGTCAGTTAGCCTTTAAGTAATTGACACACGTAAACTAATATGTGCGCGTTTAGGAGAGAGAGCGAAGTTTGAAAAATCCTTTCATCATCGTCAAATTATGTTACTCTGACACCGACAGTTCAAACGAATGTACATTTGTACGTATATGATATCGACGAACATTTTAATGTGCACCGTGTGCATAAGCCTTTTACTGAATAATAGTCAACGCTCACTGGTATATTTATAAACATTTTGGGGTATTTATAAGGGAAGGTATAGTTCCAATTTACCAACTTAATTTGTCACTAAACGATAAGTCGCGTGTAACGTCGCGTGATAACCCCCAATCCGACGTCTCAGTTGATTTTTTCGGGCACAGAAAGATGCTTAAACTGTGGTAAAAATTATCTATTTTTGAATATCCCATCAAATTGCGACTAAAGTTTCGATATTTCCCTTCAGTTGAATTTAGATTGTAGTGCAATTTTAAGACTTTTAATGAGCCAATAATGACCGACATATGACATCCGAAACTGAGAAAAAAGTTATTCAAGTTTTTCAAAAGAACTTAAGCTGCAAAAGCGGTATTTTCGAAATTTTGAGTCCCAACACATGAATTTAAAGTTTCCTAATTTAATAAAAGACTTCACCGCAGGACAATTTGTCCTCAGATGATTCCTTGTGATGGAATCATCTGATTTTGAAATGACATTTCAAAAAATAGGTCCAAATTGCCAGTTAAAAAAAATATCGAGGTCCAAATTTCGAAAATCCGTCCAATAATTCGAAGTTTAAATCGGTGTTACTACCAAAAGTGATCATATTCGCGTGTATGTTTGCTGATTCAAGACTTACATTGTCATTTAGTTGAGATATTTCCCCTTAAATGATATAGTAGTAAGGGAAAATATTGAAACTTGATTAACAATTTAAAACTTTCAAAATGTGTTCTTCTTCTTCTTAAAAAGTCTTGAATTATCCCCACTTCCTTGCTGTTACCACAGTTTTTGAGCTAGCGGGATGAACCAAATTTTGAAAAATCTGAAAACAGTTGCCTGAAAATGTAGAAATCATGTGTATTGTATCATTGTACTTTATATATGGGCCTGCACGAAATGCACTAAATGTTGTCAAAACAGTTACTTTTTGAGTTATGGTGCCTTGCAGACATATTCGGACAGTACTCCAACAGCGATTAGTTTCTCTATGCTGCCCTAAAACCAATGTGCGAAGAGAAAATGTCGTAAGTAGTTTAAAACAATATTTTTTTTGTGGTTTTTGAATTTTGGGTTAAATTTGAAGCGCTGTAAACAAATGCGTGGAAAATGGTAATTTAACTAATCAAATTACTCCACTTCTTTTGTCAAATTTTGTGTTCTTCAACTAGAAATCTGGGATGAATTCAATTTTGGTTGAACTAATTGCAGTAGTTTGGGATAAACGAAACTGTTTATTTCCAAAGATGCTGCCGAAAGGGAATAAATAAATGTCAGGGGTGAAGTGATACACTAATAATCTTGCCTTCGTTCCAGCCCGCAGAAAGAATGTCATAGTCCATTACTAATTACTATCATTACAAAGAGCTACAGCATACATTATGAACATGTACCTTTGCTTTAACACCTATCACAAATTTTCAAAATCCTAAAAAGACATTTTAAAAATCCTGGCAATGGTTTCTTTAATTTGGGGAAATATTTAAAAATTTCCAACAGGACCATAGAGATTTGGACTGAGTGAGAATATATTAACACAATCTTCCTGTAGTTTTGTGACTCACAAAATTGACAAGAAGTGTCATGTGTCATGTCTCAAGAGTTGCTTTTGTGATCATAGTAATCAGCTTTTGTAAAATTATAAAACAAGGTAGTGTCATTATACCTTTTAATTATTAAACGACTTAATGACAATAATTATAATTTTTGGTTACTTCAAATCTTGGAACTCAAGCAACCGATCATTTTCAGTTATTGGAACATTGGAAGCAGTACAGTGCTTTAGCTTAACTTATAATCAGGCACTTACATGCAATGGTAGTTTATGTTGTATATAGTGTAGTTTATATGTGTATACTTATATTAGCATACATTTTATACTAGTTGTCCCTTGGGAGCACCTCGAAAGAAAGTTCAATGCTTTGTACTGTAAATGATGGTTAGGTGACGCTGTGCTCAGCAACTGCCTCAAGTTGTTTACAATTACAAATATTTCTTTAGCCCTTAAGTATCCTGCACACAGAATGAAAATACCTGAAGAGAGGTATTATCATGGCATTGACTTTAAGTCATTGAGCGTTAAAGTTGGCCAACTGGTTAAGGTTATATTGGAGAAAGTATGTTTTTCATAGGTGAGTAAAAACTTGTTTTTTTACAGCTAGAGGCGGCTGTTTTATCAAATATCAGAAGCAACTCTGCATTTTTCTATTTCATACTGAATGATTTTAGACCTTTGTTATACATTTTACTTTAAATATACCCAGTAACTTTCTCTAGAAATGGATCATATATGAATTTGCTTACAGGATTTGATGGAGCTGCACTTGATCGCTCGAGAATTAATATTATTTATTAATATTATTTGCACGGGAGTAATATCTGTACTTCGTAGATAAAGTTTTATACAATTTCCCATTAAAATTTTTTTTAGTTTCATGCTCATTTACATTCCCTTCGGCATTACTAATAGCAGCATTCAACTTTGAAAGGAAATACATTTAGGAAGCTTCACCAATGATTATCTTATTATGGGTTGTAGAAAACTTTGCAAGCTTTTTAAGGAGTATTGAATATATCCCTGCATTGAGCATTGTGGGCTTGACATAACCCATACAAACAGAAACCAAGGGTGCGAAAGTTCATTGTTAAAAATATGTTCAGAGCGAAACAAATAAAAACTTCCTTCAAATTATTCATACATCTTTGCTTCACATAATTATTCTATTTTCGAGAAAACAATTTTTGATTTGTGAAGGCTCATATGAATCCCCCTGAAATTTTGTGCAACCCCAGCGCTATGAAATATTTTCATGAAGGGCAGGCTATTATTTCTATAAATAAATGGACAGGTGAGAGTCTCCTTTTCCGCATCTTTGGTTCTAAAGTGAGTGACCCCAACGGTTTGCTCTCTGTACTTGCAAGTGATGACCACCATTTTCAAAGTAATGATCTGTTTGATAGCTCTCTGGCTAGCCGACCAAATTGACTAACAAAACCATATAAATAAATTTTGAAACAAATTGTGAAAGTGGAGTAAATAGTTTAAAACATTCAAAATGTGACAATTTTCAAAACAATCAGCTGCTCCAATTTCCAGTAACATGACCCGTGTATCCGGAGTTTTGAGTAGCAGGATGAAAGATACTTTGAAAAATCTTAAGACAAATTTGTTAAATCATGGAATCATGGGAGAATTACACAATTTTTACTGTTCCCCCTGATGTGGGCTAAGGCGGGGGAGCATCGAGCAGAGGCTGATGAATTTCCTTAATAGTGTGTTACATTCGGTCACGCTAGAAGCTTTATACGAAACTCATAAATGAACACACTTTTATTTATCATTGCATATATATAAAGCGTTGATAGGTGTGTTTTAATTGCTTCAATTTTGTTGGCATGAAATGAATTTACAATTATTTTTCAATAAACATGCAAAGTATCATTTTCATTCAAATATTAGACAGTAAATCTCGAGTTTTTGTAGTAGACTGTCAATCCAAATAGTGCAAAGGTCTACTAAAGCAGTAGGCATCTGGCAGCTTTGCATGAGAGATAGATAATCGTAACTGCTAACCGGGGTCGTATTTTTGCAAATCTCCCGGGAATTTCCGTAGAGAGAAGTCGTCAACGATTTGGAGGAAAAAAATGTCTACAATTTTCGAAATCCCTGTTGGCAAAGGAATTTCCCTACAAGGTTAAATCCCTGCTAAAATATGTCAACGTAATTCAAAGTCCGAGTTTACAGAATAATTTTCATTCAAACAAGCCAATACTTATTTTGAAAATCCCTGTTCAGACCACTGACTGGTAACAGGGCAAAGTAATTTCAATGAAACTAAGTAGTCCCAAAAAGCTGTTAAGTATTCCAACATTCATGTTTTATTCCTCAAATTCAGTTGAATATTTTATAGAATGAAAATAAATAAATAAATCTAGGTACTTTATCCAGATTTGTTTAAATGCAGTAGCCCATTACACCTTATACCAGTACCTTATACATAAGTAAAAATGCATGACACCTGAGTGTATAATTTTTACTAGCTAGAGCGATATTTGATGTTGTATACTTTCATTGACGAGTAGAAAACACTAGAAGCGTTTTGGAATAGAAATAAAATTTACTCGCATACTTGCAGATCCATCAAAATGTTACCCTAAAAGCGTATTAAAAATCAAATGTTGAATGAACTAGGTGAAGATCTTTAAAGCTAATTGAATTACTACATACTATCACGTATTTTAGTACGCCACACATGCACTAATTGTAAGTATTTACAAGTTACAGAACATTTCCCACATCAGCATAGAAGTAGTAGAGGTAAAATATATATTGCATTTCCCAATATTCTCCATTTGCTTATAAAAATCTCACGGTATTTTGATTTAAAGAATACTTCAAAAGGTTTAGGTTGTTATTGAAATTTCAAAAATAAAATACTCTCTGCTGTATTTGTAACATTTCAGTCTTTCAGCGAGCTACCAAACAGGACCCCTGGCTAATAACGTTTGAAATGTAAAGACAGTTGTGGAAATGAGGTTTCCAAATTTTAATTATTTAAAAACAATTCTGTAAAGCAAGTGCAGCAAACCTGTAAGCAAAATAGTAAAGCAAAGTCTTTGTTTTACTTTCTTGGCCGTCGTATGGTTTTGAGCTGCGAATATGGAACTAATTTTGAAAAATCTGGAAAAACTGCTAAAAAGTAGGGAAGTCAAATATTTTCCCCCTTAGATTGTTTATAGGCTGATGGGCTGAGTGTTTTATCGCACACATTGTATACGCATACAATATTTTTGCACATAGACAACTGATTTGCAGTTGTTCCTTGAGATCAGGTGGCTCGACATTTCACTTCTCAAACTACAGTAAAACCTGTATATAATGGCCGTTCATATAGTGGTTTCCTGTCAATAGTGGTCAAATTTGGCTTCCCGGTCCCACCTCCTATCCTTTATCATAGGGAATTCCCTCCATATAATGGTTTTCTATATAGTGGTAACCTGTTCATAGTGGTCTAATGAGCATGCCCCTTCAGTTCAAAATACAGCTTAAAGTACCTGTATATAGTGGTCAACCAGTCAGAACGAAAGGATACAACTCGCGCAAACCCGAACCAATGACACAGCTGCTTGAGTTTAGTGCAATTAAAGGCATTTTGGGGCGTTTTTATCTCCAGCCGTTTCATACTGCGTGTATTTGTACCAAATCAAACGATGGTTCATTGACTCTATTATTAGTCCTTTGAAGTATTTAAATTAATTAATGGTTACTTTTAATCATCTTAAAAAATTATTGGTAGCTTTAAAAGATCTCAGACGATTAAATCCTCCTGAGGTAATTCGACACGAAACTTCGTCGAATAAATATTTTGACCCAATTTCTCTATGGAGAATGTCTCAAAAGATAAGATGCTCTGAAGATCACTGCAGTATTCTTCAAGATTCCCTTGCAAAGTTGAAAATTCGAAGTCTCAAGCAGAAGTAAATTAGTGAATATTTTTAAAAAGTGTAAAATTGCTGGTTGTCAATAACGTATATGCAATTCAAGCTGTCGGGTTCCTGCTCGTATGCCTAGATTTGTATGTGTTTATATAGTGACTTTTGACCACTATATACTTATACAGTGGTCCCTGTCTATAGTGGTCAAATTTCGGCGTCCCTCGGAAAACCATTATATACAGGTTTTACTGTATTCGGTGTTTCCACTCATTTTCTCATCTCAATAGCTCTATCTACATATAATTCATTAATATCTCCTTACAAATGTCCACCTTCTCCTAATCAACTTCCAATAACACAAAACGACTTACCATCAAACTGACCAGAACTCTACTTCGTACATTCTGTTTATTGTGGCTAATGAAGTATCATGCAGGGATGTCACACAAACTATGTAGTTATGTAATTCAGTTACAATATACTATATTATGAAGAAATTTTGTACAAAATTTCGGTGAATCCTTTTCTTCACTACTATTTTGCTATAATAATTCCGCACCGTATTTATTTATTTATACTTCCTAAAGCATGATTCCCTAAACGCATATATTTTAGATACGCAGTACTACATATTCAGAAACACTAAAGAACCGACAGAAGTTTCCAACGTACGGGCATGGTGGCATAAAATTCGTCAAAATGTCTGAATTCTCAACGTATCCAAATACTCGGGTACAATGGTCGCGGGTAGTAGTAAATGTCTCCGTTATACTCGTACCCGGCGCTTACATACACATTTTCAAATCATTGTACCAGTACCCATACCGGTATCCGTACCCGTTTACCCGAGTATTGCCCATACCCGTGCCGAGCACTGCTCGTGGCACACATGTAGACAGATATTTATTTATGGTCCTGACAACCCACTCATTATCGCATTAATTACAAAAAATGTTATACGCTTTAAATTTCGTAAATAAAAAATACAGATAAATGTTAAATAAGTTAATAAACGTAGCTGTAAATAAGTATAGGAAATGGTATAGGAAAAAAAGGTTCCTCGTTATAACCAGTGCCATCGAAAACCTACAGATCATTCCTCATTCTTCATTACAAATCGCTACAAGGTTCGTACAAATACAGATGAGGTACCGCTTATTTAATGAACGTTTAAGCTGAATTTATAGTGAGGTTATCGGAAGCAAACAAATATACAATGATTATTTGCTTTCTTTTTTTTGAAGGCACACGGTTCGTTGGTACTTGTTTTGCATGTTTCAACCCGTCCGCAATCCGAACCTTACGACAGCCCGGCATATTTGTATGGTACCGAATCATGAGGTTGGTAACATTTGTGGAAGGCTATTGACGTGCTGCTACTCAAACACTTCCTTTCAGTTCACAAGTTTCGTACCAATCTCATGGGTTTGCGTTGGTACAACAGTACAGCATATCTTCCTACTTCCTAGTATTGAATTCCATTTCTTAGTTTCTTTGCGTCCTTCCAGAATAGGTAAACTCTTTCTATACGGTTTCTTGGTCATCTTTTTCTAAGAAAAACAGTACAACGTCGTCTAAAGTTGTAGGCTTCTTGGATATCGTTGGCTAAATTTTAACAGGTACCATTTCCATTTTGTTACCATGATTTTTAAATGGGATCTCCAATGAAAATGGTACTCTTTAGAATTTAGCCAACGACATGCTTTGTTTTGAACTTTGCGTTTTCACATAATGTGGAAATAGGCCTCTCAAATTGTAAACCATGCACAGGCTGCATCATTTCAAGCGTACGAATTCTGCAAGTCATTGCATTTAGGTTAACATGTCTGCCAGACCAGGCACTCCGGAACGTCCAAAAAAGTGGGGGGGACAACATTTTAAAATTAGTTTTCGTTACGTTGCTATTGGCCACATAAAAACGTATGCATGTACATATGTATAGGGTTACACATTATTTTTCGTTAGTTAGCTCATATAAGCATGCAAAATATAGAACTTTTAATTTTTGTTCCAATTTTTTTTAAAGAACAAGTTAAGAAGACACCAACTAAATCTCATATATTAATAACATTTTCTTACACACTAAATACTATCAAAACAGGCACTCCGGAACGTCCAAAAAAGTGGGGGGGGGACAACATATTAAAATTAGTTTTCGTTACTTTGCTATTGGCCACCTACAAACGTATGTATGTACATATGTATAGGGTTACAAATTATTTTTCGTTAGTTAACTCATATAAGCATTCAAAATATAGAACTTTTGATTTGTTTTCTTTTTTTAAAGAACAAGTTTTCATAGAAGACACCAACTAAATCTCCTATATTAGAAACATTTTCTTACACACACTAAATACTATCAAAATTTTACTGATTTCAAATAGAGGTATCAAAGAATCATTGAACTGATTGGCGATCTATTTTCGGGAATGGTTCAATCTGTTTTTTCATTTTTGGTCTGTTATGATCCAAGTGTAGAACCATTCCTCTAGATCTGTTCCACAATTTTCGTCCAAGGAACATTCTCCAGTAGATTTACTGGTTTAGAAGTACGTGGCCTTTTCCATCCGTTGGAACAGACCAAATTTTGTGTCGGTGAAATTTTTGATGTAAATGTTTCACCAAACAACAATATTTCATGTTAATTATAAATATCCTGAAATAAACTCTGCGTGACACTTTAATACTCAGTTGTACTCTTTTCAGTAATATTGTCGCGCTAAAACCTATTGAGTTTATAAATTGCTCCTAGCAAATTTTCCGTTAAGCTCGTAATACAGAAATGGTAATATCTGTCTGGTCCGACATTTTGAAACAGATTTATTGATCTGGCATGAATTTGGAATGAAATTCAAAGCAAAACTTTCAAAATGTTCAAACTTTTGATCCAGGTCAAGATTTTGGCCTGTATCAATCTGGCAAAGGGAGGTCAATATGTTCGGCATACGTAGCGGGAAATAATATTCCAAATTTAGCAATAGTAAAGAATGTTGAATAGAAAAACATCCTCAAATTTGTTGATGGGCAGTGTTGCGTTGAATACCTAAGTTACTGTTTGAATAATTACGCTATCACACAATTTCAACCCTGAAAGTATTGCAATACTGACATAAAATCGTTTGAATAAGTTAAAAATCATTATCAAGGATGAAAACGGTAGCTTCAAAAAATCTAATTCGGACTACAGTATGACCCTCTACTTTCACTACTCAATTTTGGTAGTTACCTAGATGAGCCGATCTTCACATGCATGCATATACCAGGATGGAAAAGATATTTATCATTTAAGTAAACATTTTTGATTAGAAGAGATAGTTTTTTGCGAGTTTTTTAAATACAACTAACTGCAGTTTGTGGAGGATTTTTAAAAAAATGAAGCTTTATAGGACTTTTGTCATCAAAAAATTAAGAAAAGGTTAATTTTATTCTTAAAAGTGGGGGGATAGCAGTATAGCCTGTCCCTCCCTGACTTTTTTTGGGAGGGACAATGTCCCTCCTGTCCCCCCTTATTCCGGAGTGCATGTGCCAGACACAGAAAACATTATCGGATAACTTTATTCAAAAACGCTATTACCCGGAAAAATGAACAAACGGTTTTTGAAAAAGAAACGCAAACCGAAAACAGACATTTCGGTTAAACAAACAATAATCGTGTATATGTACATGATAACAGAAAAATCCAAATTTTTTCTTACATTTTTGCGCAACTTAGTACATCCGAAAATCGATTTATACTGTAAATCTTGATGTCTTAATTATTGCAGGTCTCTGGTGATTTTGATGACAACTGCCGTAGAAATTATGACAATAAATTGTAGTTACATATTTGAAAACCGTTAACTGTTTAACTATATACAATAATGGTGAAAACCGTTTTAACCAATAACCGTACTTCCAAAAACCGAAAAGAAAAACCAAATCTGGTTTTTGCATTGTACGTTGCTTCGAGGCATAGGCTTGTTTAGTGTCACATTTTGTTTGAATTTCGATAATGCCTAGCGGTTTAACAGTCGTAGAAATCTTCCCTGGGCTCCAAAAGTGAGGTTTCATTCGATGTATCGTTCTATCTTTGTTCTCAACATATCTTTCACGAATATTTGCGAAACGCAGCTCTATTTTTTCAATAGACGGTTGCTGCTTGTTTAATTTGCTTTTGTTGAATTCGTTTTTAATTTTTATGGTTCTGAAATATTCTGAATATATATCTCCGTTTGAATTTGCTGTTTTCGCCACTCTCAGACAATTAAAGAAATCTGTAGCATTCCACGGCCGTTATAGTTTCAAAGCGAGTATTATACATTGTAGTGATACATTTTGCAAATAAGACTAGCTATAATTTACTCCTTCCAACCACAGGACGTGCTCAGTTGTGAGATTGCAGTCCTGTTATTCGTCTTGGGAATATTGCAATTTCGAAAGAGTTACATTTCCCAAATTGAGAATCCGAGGGACATTGAACAACCGCATAATGATTTCTACGGATTTCAGTCTGGTAGATCAAATAGTATTTATAAGTAGCCGTAGAACAGCTGTGTTGGCCTTTTGTAAGGATGGTGCAGAATGGTGGCGAAACATTTCGTGTCGGTGAAATTTAATTCCCACACATAACGTTTTTCCTTATAGGTGTCAGTGGTTTCCCGAAGATTGCACCTTTTGTTGTGTCCAAATAGATTACAATTTGTTGAAAAATTAGCTCCGTTGTCCAATATGTGCTTGCAAGTGTTTTGGGAATCTAACGTAAGTATAATGTCGCCAGCGTAGAGAGGGATATCAATGTTCATGGGGCTGCGCATCCCTGTAATTTCATCATTGTACATTGAAAGTAACGTATTTGTAGTCTATTTAGGATGCCGATGATTCGGTATACCATTCGGATGTTTAGATTTCAATTTCCATTTTTCAATTATCCTATAGGAATCACTGGTTCGACTTCCATTTTCTCCCACATTTTTCGTTTGTTGGAGCCATACGCATTTGACAGGTCTACGAATAAGCATTGCTTCTTTTTTGCCAGGGCATGCTGTATTAGCGCATCTAAGATCAATAAATTGTCTGAGCAGCGTCTATATTTTCTCTTGCCCTTCAAAACACGGTAGTATTTTGTTGTTTTATTTCCGGTATGCAGAAAGTTAGATTGGAGGATATTGCAAATAGATAATTCTAGTTCTTCTAACCCGCCTCTTCAAGCTTACAGAATCGCTACTCCTCACAACCGTAAGGTCTTAACTATTTTTAAGCTGTCATATTAAGGGGCATGAGATGAAAATTATTGACAAACGAAGGTTGAATAGTACACTTGAATGCAGCCCTGTGATAAATTTGAAAGCCAAGCATGTTCACCCCGAAATTAGTAAAAAGTTTCGTATTAGGTCAAAGCATATTTCCAGTGGTATTGTGATTAAATAGAATATGTATGAGCTGACCTTTGTAATCGAATACATTGGGCATTTATAGTAATATTTGAATTTTCTGAAATCACCTTTGACTAATTCTATTCAAAAGTTACGAAATCCATGGGCGCTATCTTAAAAGCAAAGGGAAACCTATTTAAAAAAAATGTTTAAGTAATAAATTCGTTTGCGTTTTCACGCGTTGATTATTATCTACTTATTTGGTACAGAATCTGTAAATCCAGATTAGATTTCCGGCAATCTAAAATACAGAAGTACTTAACCTTACTATATGCCCCTAAAATTAACATGCCTACATATGAGCATATTAGCTACTATGGTTGCAAATTTGGCATTATAGTCAATGTGTTAAGTAGTTAAATTGCGTTTCAATTGAAATTGTCTGTGGAACTTGGCTTTTAAATTCAATACATTTAGCTTATAACGTTGTTTGTTAAAGCATTTAGCACAATTTAGGAATTGAGAGCTCTTTCGTTTTGTATATCAAGGAATCTAAAAAATTAACTACTTGGTCTATAAGATCTAGAGTAAGTAGCTGAATTTCAGCACGTTTGAATTTCGGTACAAAACGTAATTAGACATGCGTATCTTCGTGAGGTTGAATTCTATCTTTGCTGCAAAAGCTGCCTGAATTGGAAAATCATGAATGACAAAAGTTTCAAAAATATCGACAGGAAAATCTACCGGGTATTGCAGCAGCAATTTTCGGATCGGTTGTCATACTTTTAAAAAATTATTTATTTTGCGGATGTCATTGGATATCCGATGGACTATCCATAAAAGAAAAAGACACCAGGATTCGTCGGGATAGTTTATGCATAATTATCTAATCTTATTCGCAATTGTTCGGATGTGAGTGGCATATCCTTTGTTTTGTCCATTCCGATTCGGTTAGACCCTTCCTTTAAGTTACATTGTTAAAGGAAAGCTCCAAAGAGTGCACTGTTTTGTGTGTACTTGTTTATACTGTATGCACATTTGTTGACAAATTGGAGAAATCAATATCTAACTTTTGAGAATGAATTTGGTTGTGCTAATTTTAGTTTTTCATTTTATACGTCTAGATGTTTATTTGTCTTACATTTACATATTTTTATTTTTTAGGCGGGTATACTCGGACCTTGGATAAGAATGTGAGGGTTCCCGGGAACCAAAAGACGCTAAGCTTGGTCGACGATGAGTCATTGGAGTCTGAGCCGGTTATTATCGAAGTAGTGATTGTGCGGTGTTTGTTAAAATTACTAGGCTGTGCTTTACGTTTGGTCAGTCATTTTGGTCCTGGAATTAATGACTACACGTACGGGCGTTTCCCGACCAATTGTTGGCTCAATAAAATGTTTCTTTTACAGGATATTAATACACGGTTTACACGATCAATATTTTTTATACAATTTATGAAAACGATTTTTAATATTTAGTTCTGGGCTTTTTGATTTAGTATTTTATTATACAAGAATATTCAATTTATGTATCACATGTGGCTAAGCAGTTTATTTTTAGTAGTTAGAACGCTCGGAGTGTTTAAATGTGGCTGTGTATGGAACATGTTATTCAATTTGAGTTTTGAAAGAGTTCGTATAGAGCAATTGGGCTTACTTAGTGTGAGTTAACCGCGAATTCCTCAGATTGTGGCAGTCGATGAAAGGGCAATTGGCGGCTTTGGCAGTTGTAGTGGTGGCTAGGGTTTGTCGATTTTTAAATGCCATGGCATAAATGGCAAATTTGGCAGGCATATTTGGCAGGCATTTAGGGCATTTATTAACATGGGCAAAAAATGATTTTTTATGCCATTCTGGCGGAATTGGCATTTAATATTTTTTGCCATGGCAAAATTGGCATAAATTAACGAAGCTCATGGAACGCTCTATTTCCGCCATCATTAGTGCTTGCTCCGACCGTGGCTAACTTTAAAATAGGCTAAACGTGCAAAGTACCGGTTTCTCCGTGCACGTAGTAGCATGTCAATGCATCGTGAACCTTATGTGAGCATATACTTGTTTGTATTATTTTGATTTTCTGTGGATTATCTCCGTCTGATCCTGTGGCCAACTATATGGCAACCAAAACGAGGGGACGACCGGAAAATAAAATCTGGTTACACTGGACCGCAGTTTCAGGTACAAGTTCTGGAACGTGCAATGTAAAGTGTAATTTTTGTGGTAACGTTCAAAGAAAGCATTCAATTAAATGTACACTGCACACATCAACGTGCAAGCAAGCTTCAGTTGATATTAAACGACAATTCCGTAAAAATTCCGGCAATTCAAGACTACAAGATTTAGAAGCGTCTGTACAACTCAGCGATGAAAATGAAACCTGCGAGGAATTAAACGATGCCTTAACTCCAGGTAATATTCCTGCGACAGCCTCATCAAATTCCCTAACCAAAACATGTGGCTTTTCAAAACATAAGCAAACAAAACTTGATCATCACGTTGTAGTAATATCAAAAGGAAAGCAAAAGGATTTGGAACTTGAATTCGTTAAGGCATTGATATCTGGTAACGTCCCATTTCATTGGACACAGAACTATTATCTCAAAAGCTTCTTTGAAAAATTGGGAGCAGGTTTTAAAATTCCATCAGAACGGAGCGTTGCGGGAGGATTACTTAATACATTAGAGAAAACAGTTATGGTTGAAAATAAAAACAAGTTGGATGAAATGAAGAATATAACAGTAGAACTTGATGGATGGGAAAATGTGAATGGACTTGGGGTTGTGAACATACTCCTCTCTACAACGGAAACAAGAATATTTTACAAAAGCTTCGAAACAGGTAAATTGCTTATAATAATGATACCCATACAATATTGCCCATTTTTAATTTGAATGAATGTGCGGATTCTTCCCATCGCCACATACATTTTACTTTTTTGGGATATGTAACTACGTCACTTCCTCTCTGTTAAAATACAGGTGCAGTATCGCAAACCCACGCTGTTATACTGAAATACCTGGATGACACTGCTAATGATATTGGAATCGAAAAAATTGCAGCTGTAGTAAGTGATCAAGGAGCAAATTATCTCAAGGCAAGAAACATGTTTTCCGAAAGGAACCCCAGCGTGTTGTCCATTAGTTGCGCTTCACATGTGTTTAACAATCTTGCCAAAGATTTGTCGAAGTTGCCTGGTCTAAATACAGTTCTAAAAAAAGCTAAATCAGTTGTGGTAGAAATTAAGGGATCCAAATTAAAACTAGCTTCCTTTAAAGAAGAGTTTGTCAAATACGCAGAAGAACAAAAGGCAAAGGGCAGAGATGTTAAACCAGTTACACTTTCGCTTCCAGCAGAAACAAGATGGTTTGCTATCAAAGACATGATTTATAAACTAAGAAGATCAAAACCAGTCCTTCGCCTTGCTGTGAGTGCCGACTGCAACTTGTCGTATTCTGTTAAAAATATTGTGAAGGATGATGCGTTTTGGAACAAAATTGATGAAGCCTTCAAGTTGTTGACACCTATAATTAATGGTAACTGCTTTTATAGATACTAATTCTAGAGCAGAGCCTACTGCGTTCGTAATTGCATTGATGTACCAACTAGCAACTCCATAATTTTTGTGAGTCTCATCAACGCAAACCAGAAGAGCTAAATGATAAATTCCGATGTTTTTACAGCCATAGCATTCGTGGAAAAGGACAATTCAAAAATATCCGATGTCGCCGAAATTCTGATGATACTAAAGCGATACTACATGGAAGATTCGGAAAACACTATTAAATTCAGTTGTCCAACTTTGCTTTCAAACACTGACTGGAATAAGCTTAAATCCATTGTTTTGCGTCGTATTTCGCCCGAAAACTTTGATGACCTGTACTTTGTTGCAAATATGTTAGATCCAAAATATCGTGGGGTTCGATTCCAGCAAAACGAAGATCAAATTATCAATGTTTTGCAAGCCCTGGACTCCTTTTCGTCGAATTGTGGATTTGGAACCGAAGAAGAGAAAAATATGCTCGCAACTCAATTGACAATGTATAGACATAAGACTGGAATATTCGGAATCTCAATGCTTTCTTGCTCCGACACAATTGCCTACTGGAAAAATATGGAATCTTTTGAGCAGACCAACTTGCTTTCCAAAATTGCTCTGCGATTATTTTCGATACCAGCAACGAGTGCTGACGTTGAGCGCAGCTTGCAATGCAACCAAAGTACCGAAATCGACTACATTCTACGAAGGCTGAAAAAATGATGAGGGTCAAATGGGGTTTAAAAGAAGAGCTTAAGGCAAAGTCCAAACAAGCAAAAGAATGTGGGGTCGTGGATTCGATATACAATTACTTATTTGCAGACACTTTGTCGGATGTTAATAGCCTCAATGAAATTGATGAAGGCGATGAAGAAACCGACGATGAGCTTGAAACGATATTGATACTTGAGGAACCGTATTCTGATAGTGATTTGGAAAATTATTAGTTTGTGTTCGCAGATTTTTGGCGATAGTTTCGACTTAGATATAAGAGTTCCCAAAAGGTGGCAAATTGGATAAGTATTGTCGATTATTATGATATTTAAGCACTTTTGGATGTATACTAAAATTACAAATTGAAAACAAATAGACCATCATTCTCACATTTGTTCCAAATTTTCGATTTATAATGGTGTCAATTTTGAAAGCATACTCATCGTTGTTGAATCTGCTAAACAGGTTTGACTTTCATGACAAAATACTGCACCTCAACATGCCCCGCAAAAGATTTTTCGTGAGATTTTATTTTGTTGCCATATATTTTGCCATTTTTGCCATTCATTTTTTGCCTTTTTGCCCGGCATTTATTTTTAAGGGCAAAAAGAAGGCATAAATTGTTTTTTTTGCCTTGCTACTGGCAAAAAATACCGGGCAGGCAAAATACCTAAGGCATTTAAAAATCGACAAACCCTAGTGGTGGCACTATGTCGGATTCGTTCGACTTGCATGGAGACATTTAGTAATGGAACAACTTGGGTAATATCAGGTAAAAATGAATTTTAGCGTTGCTACGTACCGCAACCAAAATATGCTTCGTATGCACGCTAAATAAGCGCGGAAAATTTCATATATGTTTTTAATGATTACATTGCACTGGTTACATTTTGGTATTTGTTTTAGCCTTGAAAGAGTTTCGCGTTACTTTTTACAAACCAAATGACAATTTTGAGGGAAGGCGGTCAAACCTATCGATGTCTAGTTTACAGTAATTGCAGGAATAGTTTTGGACAAATAATCACAGGTTGCAGCATCCACAATCAGTCAAAAAGCGTAGATATATTGGACAAAGCGTCGTTTGGTAAATGATTTATGCACCTGAACCTTGAAAACGAAACTGTCAACTGTAGGATGCCAACGACGTAAAGCCGTTTTACAGTTTCCAACGCCAAGGCAAAGGGAAACTGAATTCCCTAGGAATTTGCTTTATGACCTTGTCGCTTTTGGCGATCCGTTACAGATTTCAAACCCTCCAGTTTTGTCGAGTTTATCAAGATCTCATTTAGCTGAGTAGACGCTCCTCGTTTTTATCACACACGAGATTTTATCATTCGCGAAATGAAGAGAATCCAGCTTGGCAGTGCTGCTGGGCTGTTTTAAAACGGTGTTATATTTTGGATAGTATATTTCCCTATCGGGTAGGTTTAGTTGAACTTTAGGTACAAGTTGCATATCTCCGAGATATACGAACTCCTGCAAACAGTATCCAGTTTTCATTATCCATATTGAATACACACCAACACTGGTATATTTTAATTTTTTGAAATATTTGATTCGCGCACAGGTAAGCTGACATAGAATCTTCCATCAGCGTTGTGGTTATTAGCAACATAATTACCACAAGTAAGTTGAAATGTGCTTCGTTGCCCGCTACTTCCATTTATTGCCTAAATACAGTGTTGTGAATTCTGTTTTATAGTTCTCTATCCCGGATGCAAACGGGAATTCAAAAAAATCTAAGCAAAAGAAAGAATGGATTGACAACAGTAAAAATACTATCCACGAAGTTGGAAAAATGTATACAAAGGCAACGAACCATTTGTCACCACAAACTCCTTTCTTCAAGCTGAGTCTCCTTCTATATATGAATACGATTTGCAGGCCACTTTCTTCAAAACAAAGCGCAGAGAACAACCTAGCTTGTTATCTATCTATCAAGCATCTTTATTGCTTTTTCTTAGATTCACGAAGCATTGTTTCCTCGCCTGGCTAGGCTGGCAACGGATTACCTAGACATTTTGGGATCCGGAGTTGCTGTGGATTAGTTTTTCTGCGATGACGGTGATTTGATTATACAGCGCAGAGCCTATCCACAAAACCTGCTACAATCACCGATCTGCATGTGCCTGACAAATTGGCTTGAAAATAGCAATTCAAACTCAAAACTGATGAAAATCGGTTTTTCGATTCAATTTAATCCTTAAATTGAATCAAATTGAAACATCTGAATCAAACGACAATTTAACCGATCCGACTACGACATTATTAGCATAATTAGGGTTTGTCGATTTTTAAATTCCTTGGGTATTTTGCCTGCCCGGTTTTTTCGCCAGCCGCAAGGCAAAGAAAGTAATTTATACCTTCTCATTGCCTTGACAATAATAAAAGCAGTTACCATTAATAGGTGTCATCATCTTGAAGGCTTCATCAATTTTGATCTAAGACGCATCGTCCTTAAGAATATTTTAACAGAATACAGACGTCAGAGGCGACTGGTTTCCATTGTCTTAGTTTATAAATCATGACTTTGATAGCGAACCATCTGGTTCCTGCTGCTAAAGTGTAACTGGTTTAACATCTCTGCCCTTTGCCTTTTGTTCTTCTGCGTATTTGACAAACTCATTATCTCAACTTGGGTCATCTCAACTGAAACCTGTCGGGCTGCGGTCTGGTGTGAGCCTAAACAAATATTGTCAGGACGGACGGGCTGATGTTTCAGAAATTGATTTTCGGGTCAGGCGGTTTGGGCTTCCTATTTGACTATAGACTTAGGTTGGGTTGAGAAATGACCTACGGGCCACGCCTTAAAAAGGAGTATGTTGCCAACCCCAACTCTATTCGCAATTTCCAATCCATCAAGCTCTACTGTTATATTCTTCATTTCATCTAGTTTGTTTCTATTTTAAATGGTAGCTGCTTTCTCTAATGTGTTGAGCAATCCTCCTGCAACGAACGTTCTGATGGAATTTTAAAACCTGATCCCAGTTTTTCAAAGAAGCTTTGTACAATTGGATAATGATTGGATAATAGATTCGTGTCCAATGAAATGGGACGTTTCCTGATATCAGTGTACAACTAATTGTGGGAACGAAAAGTTTGATCCCATTCCCGAACCCGAAAATCGGGTCATCAATATTTTCGGACTCACACCCGAACCCGTTCCCGAAATACTGGGATCGGGTGCACGAAAACTCAGACATAAAATATGTTTAAATCGTTGATCTCAAACCCGATCCCGAACCCGGAACCAGATAAACTTTGCTCCCAATCCCGTTCACGAATCCCTTGAACCCGGACTCGTTCTCGGGACAAGTGCAGTTAGTGTAAAACAATTTTTTTCTTCACATTTTTATTGGCTTAACAATAGTTGTGCATGCGCACCGTGCCACAATAGATGTAGCCACTATTAAAAATGGTCATTATACTAATTGTGAGAGTCTGGTTTGCGTTGCCGAAGAGGCTACAGAAAGATTGCTTAAACGATTCCCACCATTGTGTGTTGCAATGACGTTCATCTTGCAAGTTAGAGCGGGTGGAAATCACTACTACGCGATGCCAACTGTTAAAATGTGAAACAGCTCAAGCCGCGAACGTAAAATTATTATCTCAGCACTTTCACGAAAGAAGCCGTGCATGCTTTGTATTTTTTCTCTGTTAGATGGATGCGTAGTTCCCGGGAACGTGAAGCCTGTCACGGGTGTGGGAACGAAGATGTTCCCGGTTCCCGACGGGAACACAAATACTGTTCACACAATCTTAATTTATATTTAGTTAGATTCTAAGTCAATGTCCCTTATTAGAATAAAATTGTAAAATCTTCCTATCAGTTGAGAACCTTCGAGGCAGCAAACTCTAGCCTGTTCAATCTATTTTTATAATTATTTTTAACCTGACCTTTTATGCCTTTTCCTAACGATAAGCTAATTTACATTTACGTCAATTGTGACCCTAGCTAAAATTATTACTTGTAAACCAAAAGAAACAAAAATGATCCGACTCTGCTCTGAGACTCGGATGAGACAACAACTTACCTCGACTTAAACCATTTTTTCAATAAACTAATATTTTTTATATTGTCACAAGTAACCCCGATTTACTCAGTTTTAGTTTACTATAAACTCCCATTGCCCAGCACCATTGCAACCTACATCCAGTTACGGCAAATCATAGTGCATGTAGTTTATATCTACATTTTTGGTCCTTCGAACTTTTGTGAAACGTACCAGTTGTCATCCAGTGACACAGTTCATTTTGTTCCCAACATTTACCTGTTTATGAAGAGTTTACAAAAAAATTTCTGGTCCTTCAAAACCCCCGAGTGTAAATCCTCAGTGTGAGTGAGCAGAGTCCTCCCCATCCCGTAACCATGGCCGACCCAAAGCTGAGCCTCAGAGGTCATAAAGGTTATCTCACGCGCCTACGAAACTTTATTGTAGCCATCAATCCACATACTGCGACCAGATCCAATCACGTTACATATTTCAAAAACATTGCCGATACAAAAGCAAAGATTGACTGTGTCGTCCAGGAACTGTACGAAAGATGCGCAGATGAAGCGGAAGCAGACGCAGTAACAAAAGAAACTGAGCCAATTTTCGACGAGTTATGCAAACTGCAAGAAATGCTGGACACCTGGAATGAGGAGATCATAAAGAAGGAAACAACAACAACTGCAGGTCCTTCACCAGCAAACGCCGCAATTCCTCAGGCTCAAGTCACCCAGAAACCGAAACTACCCCAACTCACCCTACCAAAATATCTTTTATAACTTTCTCATTGCGTCGGCCTCTCCTTTCGCAAAACGCATAAAACGAGTCGAACACGGTTACTTGAGTTGCTAGAAGGCACAAAATAACCTTTTCTCAAAATTCCAGGCCCGTTGTTATTCCACCAGTCAAACACGTTAAATTGTTGTGCAGATTTATTTTCCTTTTCTCTTGGAGTTTTTTGCACTTTGTTATGTGTCTGACATTGGAAACATGAGCAAGGACTTCCCTCAGGCACTATTTTAGCCGGCGGAAGAAATCGAGCTCATTATTATCTTCAATTTCTGACTGGATACCTGAAGATGATCTGATTTCTTCCCGCTCTTGTTGCTGAAGACTTTCCAATCTGTCGGCAACATTTAAAACAGTGTCTCGAGCAATCTTGATCTGGTGTCCTGATGTTGTTGAACAAAACATCGGGTCAACATACATCCCAGCTAACATTACTGGATTATCGTCAAGTAATAGTTTTTCACGACACGCCATTCTTTCAAATTCGAGCACGAGCAAATTTGTTGATCGATTGATTGATTTAGATTTAGTTGGCAAGTCATACATGGCAATAAATCCATGACTTCCAATGGCGGCCAACATCTAAGAATAAATACAGAATTATTTTTTAGTAATCAATATTTAGCTAACACAGTCAGGACTTCGTTTTAGTAGTATCCATCTTCTCAGGTCGCTGTAAAAGTTTATATTTTCCAAATCACGAAGGGATGGGGGCATCGTAGTCCACATGTGTATGTGACGAAAAATAGAACGTTCAAAACTTACGGACTTATGTGATAAGGATTTGTACGTATTTCTTTGCCTTACATTTAGAACATTTTGTTCATATGTGAATACGTCATTATATTTGTTACAAGTATTTTTAAATTATAAAGGATACCTGAGCTGAGTCATATTGCTATACAGTATACGCTCATGTATAGTTAATATATTAAATTTTGCCATGAGAAAGGTTTTGCATTTCAGGGGTTACAAACAAACGTTCCCTATGCATACTATTTCGTTGATATCGCGTGCTTTGCAATTTATTCTATACATGAATGAGTACAATAATTTATTGATTTTGCTTTGTAAGTAGTCAATATCAAAACTTGGAATACATGACCAAACTGATAAACAATATACACTATTAGAAAATAAATGCGAATGCACTAAGAGTGTAAACATTTCGAAGTTTATATACGGTTTCAATTTGTATAGGAGAATTATGGCGGAAATATTTCTTTTTC
Source organism: Allacma fusca (assembly GCA_947179485.1). Taxonomy (NCBI): domain Eukaryota; kingdom Metazoa; phylum Arthropoda; class Collembola; order Symphypleona; family Sminthuridae; genus Allacma; species Allacma fusca. The sequence goes on along the minus strand of OX359250.1, from coordinate 3,458,938 downwards.
ACATTCAAAATGATAACTAAAATTCAAATGACAGTCTAGGTTCACACCTAAGTATTTAAAATTTTATACTCGCTCAATTGAATTCCCATTACAATTCATGGATAAATCACTGGATACGGATTTGTCATTAGCTTTATGGAATTACTAATATTTGAGTTTCTCCTTAATAAAATTAATCTTAAGTACAACTGTACGTGTCACTTCGCCCCTTAGTCCGTTACTTTCGCGTTACAAAATTGATTAGGTGCGGGGTATCGTCCTTTAAAAACATCCGTCAACTCGTCATCGTCATTTTCTCAATCTTCCCATCCATATTGTTCCTTAGGTACTTCTGTGACTCATTGTCAGGTATTTAATAAAATTGTAATAAATAAATAAATATGCGTATATCCAATTGATGATAATTTGTGATATTAATGTTCCCTTAACCTAGTCCTCATCACACCGGTATTTAATCAGTGCATAACGATTATTTTTTGCTTTCCCTATGCTAAATATTGTAGAAAGTTCTTTCAAATCCGGAATAAGTTGGACGCAGGGAAGAATAATTTTAAATCTATGGCCTTCAAGGCTTATTTATTGTTAGTTTTACACCGAAGTTAAATACAATGAGGCCTAGGACCGTAAAAGAAACTAAATCAAAGTAGAGTAAAATGCCACACTTCCACTCTCGTTCAGAGCTGTCCAGAGAATCCTCTTCCCTCGCCTCGCTCTCCTGCAGCTCCTCTTTGGTTCGCCTTCTCTGCCAACCAGATCGCATCGCACACCACTAGCGCCAATAAGCGGTAGCCGCGCGGTCGGACTTGTGAGTTCGACCAAAAGGTTTATGATTGCTGTAGCAACCGCAATCATTACAATATTGTCTAAAATTACACTATTATCAGCTGAATTCCTGGCGTCATCAACCAACGTTTCCAACCAACTTGTCTCAGCAACAGTTACTGTAGCAACTTCCTGACTGAAAATCCATACAACCCTAACTAAATATAGTGATATAAATAGGGATATTAGTGTTTATTTATTGTAGCACGGAATTTGGTCATTGAATGAGAATTTGGTTGTTATTTTGATAATAAGCGTTGCGTTTGTGATTTGGATTTTGACATTTGGATTTGATTTTGGAATTTGTGTTTCATTCTGAAATTATTATTTATGATTTGAAAATTTGAATTTATGTACTGAATATTTGAAGTTAGGTATTGAATGCGAATTAATTTGAATTTTGAACCAATGGAATAATTTTGATAGGACTGATTATGACACTGAATGGAGATTTTACTTAGAAGGTGTGTTGGTTAATAATGTCCTCTATTCAACTGTTAGAAGTCACTGTGACTAACCATACCATCCGTCAAGTTTTCGTGCAAATCCGTAGAACAAGGAAGTTTCCTCTCATTCTCCGCGACAACTTCTTTAGATTCCTAATGGACAACCCGGACCTTGACTTATTGTAAGTACTTACTCTTTTCCCCATATTTATTGGGATACTCCTTTCTTCTTCCTTGTCGTTGGTGTTAGCTACGTGTTGCCTGTAACCCCACACTGCCAAGCGTGTGTTTACCGGTTTGACTAGTGTTTCTGTGGGTGCAAATAATTGGAATAACCGAACTTGCACTTGCAATTGTAATTGAAAATGCAAGTACACGTAGTGTCATAACTGATATTTGCTAAAGTATTTCAATAAAAATTAGCAAATAACTGAAGTTGAACTTGCAACTAGTTAACAAGTTACTTGTAGTTGGAAAGGCAAATGATAAAAAGCATTAAAATTATTGCACCGATAAGTGCAAGTACAGTTGTGCTTACAAATTAGATTTTACTAAGTAACAAACTGTTCAGGATTATATTTCTAAAAATAAACATATGTAAGGAGCCATCAAAACTCAGAAAGATTAGTTATAGTTAAATTGATCTTATTATTGTCATAAAATTAACAGTTTAATCGCATTCAGTGTATTCTCGGCGGATTTTTTGTGCAGCGGCCTCCGCACGTTTAAGAAAAAGCTCTTCACGGCACTAGAACTTTAACCAACCCTTACGACACATTGTAATTCGTATTGTATCTGCAAGCATCTTCATTCGTTTTGGAGTAAGAAGATCGGTGCCTGTAAAAAAAATCACGCCTCAGGAACTCCTGTTGCACTCACACCACAATAATCTCTAACCATCTTGGCCAAATTATGAAAATCGTATTCGTGCTCCTGTTGAAATATGTATTTCTGATTACAGTCTAATTTAAAACTGCAACAATTTTAGAGATTGACAGAAATATATCTTACTTTCCACCATGACAGGAGTCCATTAGGAACTTCGGTTGACTTAACAGGGTGTTGTACGAGGTATTTTTATAGTTCATCTCGCGAGTCAAACCGCGCTCATTTCATTTGGCGATCGAACATATCATATGACGGCTCATTATCAGAAACTTCTTCCTGGACCTGTTTATTTACATCTTTCCAAACCTGAGTAACTGCTATGAATTAATAATTAAAGATCTGAGGATGCAAATAGCCTGTTTTGTACAATTCATATTTGTCAGATAATATTCTGGTCGGAGTTTCACACGTGACTAGAATATAGATTCACGGTCGTAAAATTTAGGAAGAGCATAATTTTTACAATTTAATATTTGTTTCGGGACAACGGTCTTTGGTCTGATCTTGCTTGAACTTTTAGCCAGATCAGTTTCGTAAAAGCTGGGCTAAACATTACCAGACCATTTGCATCCCCAATAATATCTATATTTTCACTTTTCGGATTTGTTTAAATAAAATTTTTCGCAATACAACTGAATTCTCTGTGATAACTGGTTGATACCGGCCTACGATAATTTGCCACGTTGTCCTTAAATCCAGAGGCTTTGTGCCAGTCCAACCTAAGTCTGTGGTCACATTCTAAAAATTAACAATATAATAACGATAATTTTAATAAAAAATATTTATTAATATTAGGTCTACAATAAAATATATAACTTCAATTATGAGGTTAAAATAATTATCTCGCAAAACCTATTCCCGCGATGTAAACCACCCCGTCCGTTTTTGGATAGTACTTGTTTAATTTCTGGGAGCATTAGAAGCAGCCTGTACTATCATTTCATTGAAATTATTTCGCACGTTACATGCTTCGAGATGGTTATACATTTCCACATAAATGAGTGCATCTAAAGATATGGTTGGTATATGCTGGGTCGAAATATTATTCGTCATCGTATCGAAAGGCTGAAAGAAAATGGTAAACACGTTCATCATCTATAAATGCATGTATTGGCAATTTGAATATAGCAAGATATTTTCGGTGCTTAGGCTGGCATTGATATCATTTCGAAACCTGAGTATTTGAAGCATTTTGAACAAAAGGCCATGTTTATAACTATTCCTCATGAAACATCAATTTCTACTGCAAATGTCTTCCCAACTTATCTAACCTAAGAGTCAAAATTATCTTTCCATTTTCAAAATTAATCGGTTACATACCACTATTGTTTGTAAGACTTGGTTGTCCAAAATACCTTTTTAATTTGCCCAATATTGGGAACACATTTCATACACTTTCAGGCGGTTTAAGGCTTGTGTGAATTTTGAATTTTATAATCTAAAATAATACAATATAATTTAGTTCATAGATTAGATTTAGTACTCGAAAAATTGATTCAGCCAGATTTTTCCCGGAATGATCCGTTTGCAGTACATCCATATACAAAACAACCTGCTGGTAGTTCCAGTCCCTATCAACCCACGTTGCTAAAATTCCCTGAAATGATTTCATATTCTTAGCACTCCAACAGTCCACACACAAAGAGATCTTACCAGGAGCATCCTTAAAATTCGAAAAATGATTTTAGAACTAACATTATTAGAAAAAAATCTTGTATATACATTTAGTATAGTCGGTAAGTGGGCAGAAATTAAAGGAAAGTACTTATACAATTAGAAGCACAAATTCAGAAGCATCGTTTTTACAAATGCAAAATGAATCAAGAGCATCTTCAGTATAAGGAAAATTGACCAAGTGTACATTATAAGTACATTTTGATCCGCCAATTGAAACAGTTTTTAAGCTAATCCAGCATTTAATCAATTTTGGTTTCAGAAGAAAGATAATCACTTAGTTCGATTTGTTTATTAGAGCTTGTATAAGCTTCATTCGCTTTGTATCTCCGGCGATGATATCCTACCGACAACGTTGATTTGATTTCTTTCCTTTTCTTTATTGTAGAAGTGAATTAGTTTTGACTTCATCGCATCTTTCTTGGAATAAAAAAATTCGAGTCCCGTCCATAATTGATCTGTTTCGTGAAAGACTCCGCCTGTACAATTGAGAATGGTTGGTGTAGAATAATGAATTCCATCAGAAGTTTCAAATTCTCTCTGTAGTCAGAGTGTCTGACTATAAAACCAAATGAATGAACCCAATCGAATTATATTTACAAATTATTTGTAGTTTCAAATCAAATAATTATTTTAGCTACTGTTTTGGAACAACCCAGTATTCTAACTGTAAATAATCATATACGCTGTGAAGGAACAAAATGATAATATCACAAATGTTGATTTACGTGTAGAATCCAAATGTTTTCTCCATTTAAGACCCATTAATATCCGAATGATTTACGTTACATACACTAACGCAAAATTATCCGCATGACTGAACATTACTGATCATTTTTAATCGATGCAGACAAATTAGTGTTACAATGGATAAGTTTACTTCCTAGATATTGATTTGTGCACGGAAATAATTAAATATTTAAATTTAAAATTATATGAGGGCTAGGAATATTGAGGGTCCAGCAAGCCCTTTTGTTGATTCGAAAGTAAATAAAATATCTTAATTGATTTAAATACTACTCACGCAGTATAACTGGGAATATCTACAAATTTTGCTATGCATGAGTTTATTATATCGGATTTTTGAAAATGTTTCCGTGTGTCAGCTTGTGGACAAGGGCTTGCTGCAACACTCCAAGAGAATTTAAGTTCAGGGTGTTTTGAAACTAAATGGCTCGTTCTGTATAAGCAATTACTCCTCTTCTTCCGGAGCATACTTGGAACTTTTATTGCAGTTTCAAACCATCTAATTGCTATCAAACTTGCAAAAACTGTAACTACTGTAAGTTAAAATTTCTAAAATAATGTACTTGCCTGCCGTGAGTACATTCCCACTTCGATGTGCGTACATTCCAAGTAAAAATGCTCATGGACTTACGATTTCTTGTTTCTCGGTGATGATGCACACACATGTTCTCTTTCTGCAAAGTCCATCAAGTCTTCGAGGATTTCTGGGTCTACCATTACGATTTTTGCGCAAGTGCAAAAGTTAAACAAAAACACTGCAACAAAAATTAAGTAATATTTATGCATGAAAAATTACTATTAATATACACTTAAAAACAGAAATTTCTTCGCTTACAGATCAAAATGCTACCGGTTCGAATACACAGCTAAAGAATGGTGAAGGGTCTTATAACAATATACACTAATAACCAACAATGAAATGCACGAGGTTAACTTGCTATTATGCTATATGTGCACGTTCCTGGTAAATAAAATGCAACAGCCAAAAACGTTACGGGAACAATATTTGATTTGCCGGTAAAAGTTTTAAAGTTCTTTTTAAATCATCAAGTTGTTTGTGTATTTGTACTTGCAATTTCAATTGTATCTCTTGCAATATCGAACGTGTTAGCCCGCTAATTGCAAGTACTTCATTTTTAATAACTGCAACTTATGCTACTAGGAATTGTAGTTGCACCGACAAAGGCAATTATTATGCTTAAAAAACTGAAATGGAACCGAACTTGCAAGTGCAAGTTGTGGTTAACTTGCAGTTGACAAGAAACACTAGATTCGACTGCGTCCATTTATTTATTTTATTGATTCCGCTCGATTTAAAGTTTCAATTTACACTTTGGTCAGCTAAAATTAGCAACCAACCTCGGTATTATAAATCTTCCAAAATTTAATTTAATTTATTTATAATAATCTGTTTTGACTAATTATGGCTCATGGTGTTTCTCTAACACAGATCTTTAATGATCTTCCCAGTTTGATGGTAAATCATCTGTCCAGCAGTGGTTGTCCTCCTTTGAAGAAATAGCCTTACATTACAGGCTGGATGAGTTTTATCGTTTGCGTAAATTTGGAAGAGTATTAGTAGGCACTGCTAGTAGTTGGTGGACTTGTTACTCTTATTTGCACACTGCAGCTCTGCACTACATCTATTGAAACCCCAATTTATTTTAATTCCATTGATCCATTTATTTGTGATAGCTCCTGTTACTTTGATTGTACAGACATCCTTAATTTAGCTGAAACATTAATCAACCAGCGGTTGTTGTTTTTGCCAATTACTGTAGCCTTTCTAGATAGAGAAACATTATTTGATTGTGGAGCAGCTTGAAGTGTTATTAGTGAAGAGGTTTTTGAATCCCTTCCAGCTACTGCTCGGAGCACTATTATTCCCCTTGATAATCCCGTTTATTTAAAACTTGCTGATAAATCACCAAACGTTTAGTTATAACCCATAGTATTGAGCTCCCTGTCATTAATAATAATTATTTCACACTTTGGAAGTTCTTAATCGTACCTAACTCTTCATACCCAATAATAATAGGCTATGACTTTCGTCATCTGAATAATGCTAATATTGCTTTTGTAACTAATGAATCAACTTTTCCAACTTCTTCTAATCTAATAAATTATATTTGTTCTAAGTGTTCTCGGATGAATGAAAATAATCTTGAATCAACTATTATAGTTTCTAAATATAGTGAAATATTCACTCAAACTGAAACCCTGCTTACAAATCTTCCAGAATCAAGCATTGTTCGGCCCCTTAATTTATGTATTAATACCTGTCTTCCTTCTGAAATCCCTCCATGGTCTACTCTTAAAGTTATTGTTTCAGGAGATAATAACTTAAATGATGTAGTATTTCTCCCCTCCGATAAAGTTCAACGTCAATACAATGTTTTAATTCTTTTTTGTTAATTATCTTTTGAAAGAGGTATAAGTTACTTAACAATCTCTATCCTTCTATTAATTATGTCCAAATCCTATCTAAAACTTACTTAGGTAAACTGGATGTTAATTTTGAAATTGTAGATAGACTTTTTGAAAAGTCTAATGATATTCCGATTAATCAGTTAAGTGTAATACCTTTGACCGAGTCATACCTACTACTATCTCTAAAATTCCATTTGATTTCCCCATAGATTCTCAAATTGAGACACTTGAATTTGCTGATCACTTGAATTTGGACCAGATATGTACCCCTTGTTATCGTCAAGCCTTTGCATATTCTGATGAAGAATTCGGTTGTACACATTTAATTGAACACAATTTTGAAATAGAAGATAAACCCCCTTTCCAATCCCGTCCTTATCCTGTGTCTCCTTTAGAACGTAGAGAATTCGATAGACAAGTTAGTAAATTAATTGAGCAAGGTGTTGCAGAACCCACAACCTCTCCTTTCACCAGCCCTTCCCTACTAATTAAGAAAAGTTATAGAACTTTCCGCATGGTTATAGATTTTTGTAAACTGAATTCTAGATGCAAAATGTCGGCTCATGTTATTGACCGTCATGATGTTATTTTCGATGCTTTATCAGGTTTTCAATTTATTTCTAAGTTAGACTTTGTTTCTGACTTTCATCAAATTAAAAATTCCGATAGAGTTAGGGAATATTCCGGTTTTGTTACACCTAGTGGTACTTATACCTTTTAACGAATGCCCCTTGGACAAGCAACAGTCCCACAAAGCTTCCAACATTTAATGAACAAACTACTAGGTTCCCTTAAATGGTCTATTGCTATTTGTTTCCTTGATGATATTTGTATTTATTCCAAATCCTTTGAAGATCACCTTTCCCATCTCTCTCAAGTCCTGGAACGTAAAGTAGATTCTGGACTAACTTTAAACCCCTCCAAGTGTGAATTCGAAATGATTAAGGTAAAATACTTAGGTCATGTAATCAACGACAGCAATACGATTCCTATATACAATTTTTGAATAGAGGCGCTTAGAAGAAGACAACAAGCATAATCAAAACATACCACATCTTTTTGCACATAAAAAATGAATATACCAAGTTCAATAGTAACGAAATCAAATCTCACAATTCTTTTTAAGCATTTTTCTTTATAAATACACATATGGACACATTTTTCAAAAATTCGGAAGGAATGAAACGGATGAATGTAAGGGTTTAAGGTTATTTCAATCAAATTAAATCCATTATAATAATTACATATATAGTGAGCAGCATTGGCAATTGCTCGAAATTTGTTTCTGGGCCGGAAATCGAAATATTTGCTTTAAGTCTATTATTATCTTCTGACGTATGAATTCGAAATCAAATTTCCCTGATACCAGGAGTAAATAAACGCACACCACCTTTATAGTGGCCAATATAATCGTTGCTATGCACCTGAGATGTAAAAGGAAAGACCAAGTGACATGACTGTTCCAACATTGTCACACTAGCGGTATATCACCCCCTTAGAATTATCACATACACTCCCGTATTTTCCCATTTTGCATTTCTCCCCTATTCATTAATACAACCACCTGTAAGACGCATTATCAAAAATTTCTCAATCCATGGATATGTTCGTGCTGCCAAACCGGGCCCAGATCCTGCTACAGCTGTTCCTGCATCAATGTGTCTTACACCTTACTACCTATCTACACACAACGTCGCCCTAAATAAACGACCTCGATTCTGTCAGCAGATGAAGGTCAAGCCATGGGTTTCTCATTTGCTAGCGTCGTTTGCTATGCATAAATGTTTTAGAATTAGCATAGTAAAATGAGAGCCACTATGTTGGTCGTCACTGAAGTCATTCCATCAGCACCTTGATGATATGTGACTGGCTTTGAATTTCTTTGCGTCAACCCAATCTAGGCTTGAGCAACCCACGATACCGCATACTACGCAAGACGATGGTCTCTAATCGGTTTGTAGAGGGGTGGATTCAATTTGCCGGATGCAGTCATATTAGGTACGTTTTTAAGCGACATTATAATCTAAAAATATTAAGTGTAATTATCTGATTTAAATTAAACCTACTCGGGAGGCTGAAAGTGTGCCTACGGGATACTCGACGAAAGGTTTCCGTGTAACCATCACCAATTGCGGCCAAGAAAAGCAGTGTTCTTCATAATATTTCCCCCATGGAAAATTTGCTAATGATTCCAGGGCAAACGACGAGGTAGAATACGCGAGAGAAAATCCGGAAGCTAACGAACATTTCCGAATTTAACCTATTCTCCAATTCTTCCACTAATGTAGTATGTATCGAGATAATATTACTTAAATATACTCATTATTTAACTGGCGCCTTTTTGGGGTACTTCCTTAAAATGAATCGCCTTGTAACGTAATCCTCTCTTCTAAGTTGAAAGAGTGGATAGTGACCGTAAGAATCAAATATTCGCGCGCTCATTTCAGTCACTCTTCGCTCCCTTGCTTCCAAACGCATCAACCAGCGTATTGGGAGCAAGCTGCCTGATACGACTGCGCAATTCAGTCGTGCAGTCATAAGAGGAGTTGAAGCAGCGGTGTGCTCTCCCTTTGAATTACATAGCAACCCATGTAAATCAAAGGGAGAGCACACCGCTGCTTCAAATCCACAGTTCCCATTTGGAAGTCGTTCAGGTACGGTCTGCGACAGTGTTCCCCCCGTTTCCCAAAATTTTCGAAATTTCCATCCGTCGTTTCTTGCTCCAATCTCCAACTTTCTAGCTTCTACTATGCTTCAGCATAGTACAAGCTAGGGAATTGGAAAACGACGGATGGAAATTTTGGAAATTTTGGAAATTACCATCCTGTAATTGCTTCAGTTAATTCCAGCTACATAGTTTTTTATTGATTTTAAATTATTCTTGCAAGCTGAACTATGTAACTGGAATTAACTGAAATAAAAACAGGATGGTAATTTCCCAAATTATCTTGGAAATTTCCATCCTACTTTTATTTCAGTTTATTCCAGTGACGTAGTTCAGCTTGCAAGTGTAACTTAAAATCAATTAAAATTTCAGAATTGCTGATTGTGAGTGGAATTGTGTCGCAGTAAATAAGAGGGACAACGGTCTGGATTTTTTTTAAATATTGGATTTTTTGGGTTTTTCATTCAGGCCGTTGTCCCTCTCATTTCCAGCGACACGGTTCTGCTTACAATCAGCAATTTTAAACTTTTTATTGATTTTAAATTATTCTTGCAAGCTGAACTATGTAACTGGAATTAACTGAAATAAAAACAGGATGGTAATTTCCCAAATTATCTTGGAAATTTCCATCCTACTTTTATTTCAGTTTATTCCAGTGACGTAGTTCAGCTTGCAAGTGTAACTTAAAATCAATTAAAATTTCAGAATTGCTGATTGTGAGTTGAATTGTGTCGCGGTAAATAAGAGGGACAACGGTCTGGATGATTTTTTTGTAATGTTTGATTTTTTTGGATTTCCATCCAGGCCGTTGTCCCTCTCTTTTCCATAGACACAATTCCACTCAAACAGCAATGTTGACCTTTTTATTTATTTTAAATTTCAATGGCAATCAGTACTATGTCGCTGGAATTAACTGCAATAATAACAGGATGGCAGTTTCCATCCTGTTATTATTTTAGTTAGTTCCAGTAAAAATAATTTTAATGGGGATGTTTTTTGCAGGTCCTATCTTTCCGTTGCCGTCTGCCACGAGGTCCACCCGCCATTTTCCCACAGTAGCGTGGTTCAACCGCCATTTTCCAGGAGCAGCGTGGTCCGTCCGACATTTCTAAGAGTTACGCCGTCAGTCCGACATTTTTAGGAGGTAATTTTATTTATGTATTTATTTATTAATGTGTTCATTTATTATTTACTTACTATTTATTCATTTATCTTTAAGAGGTATTTTATTTTATTTACAGGATTTTGTATACGATTTTATTTACACGATTTTATTTTTTTACAAGATTTTATTTTATTTACAGAATTTGATTTTATTTCATTTACAGAATTTGATTTCATTTTATGTACAGGATTTTATTTTATTTACAGGACTTGATTTTATTTTATTTACAGGATTTTATTTTATTTTATTTACAGGATTTCATTTTATTTTATTTACAGGACTTGATTTTATTTTATTTACAGGATTTTATTTTAATTTATTTACAGGACTTGATTTTATTTTATTTACAGGATTTTATTTTAATTTATTTACAGGACTTGATTTTATTTTATTTACAGGATTTTATTTTAATTTATTTACAGGACTTGATTTTATTTTAAGCTTTTAGGATTTTTTTTCAGATTATCCGTGCTACCGTGATCCTAGGGTGGGACTTTTCAAGGTACTTTTTAAAATAATGTTTCTTTATGCCTACGATTTTAATTGTTTGATCAGGTGTTGATGATTTATGATATTTTGTGGAAGGAAAGGACATTTGTTTGAATGTTGAGGATGGCCGTATTCTTCCTAGGTTAGGACCAATGTTGAGGGTCATGAGCAACTTCCAAGTTTGGATTTAATTTAATTAAGCTTGAAGATTATTTCGCTGACCAGCTACATGTCATATTGGTGACAATTATTTTAAATTAATTTTTTTATTGCAGGTACAACATGCCAGGTCCAGGCTTCCGTCCCGGTGGTCAAGTTGGTGCGCAAGGGGATCCTGCATTGAGAAGACCAAACATCCGGGCTAGAGGAGTCTGCAGGTTCTGCATTCACTGTATGCATGCCATCGGTGATGGCTGGGGTAAGATATTTATAATAACAATTAGCATTTAGTAACTTATGAATGTGTTTTTACTTATGTAATGATTTAGTGTGATATATTTATTATTATTGTTCTATTTTAGTTCAGTATCGTTATGAATACTGCAGGCAGCCTATTGTAACGCCAGTGCCTATGCCCCCCACCCCAGTGGGCTGGAGCATCTGTCGAGGATGCCGGCTGGTCTTCATTAAGGGTATTTAATTTCTAATTTGGTTTTGCATTTGTCAGTATTAGTCCTTGGGTTTAATCCTTTTTTTTAAATTACAGATGGGCAAAGGTTTTGTGGCCTCTGTCAATGGAGGACCCCTGCAGGAGCCAACTACCAGCGTCTCATTCATCAGAGGATCCGGGATATGATGATGCAAGCAGAACAGATCCGGAATATGTTCGTTCCAGGTGTAGGGGAACCGATTCCTCCTCCGCCAGTTCAACTTGCTGCCAATGAAGGACTGAACAACGAGCAAGATCCTGGAAATCAACAAGGACCTGCCGATCCCTTTGACGAAGAAATAGAGCAAATGTTGCTCGAATGATTCAATTTCCATGTGTTCAATTCATTATGTTGAAATTTTTTATGACTTGATTTTTTAAAGGAAATTAATTGTCCATGTTTAATAAACCTTCAGATTATAATGATTGTTGATTAATGATGTTGATCTTCATAGCTTATTTTTTTACAGGAAATTATTTATTTAAATACATGCCTTACAATTGTAAGGATTCTGTTGAATTTTTAATTTTTTACAGGAAAATAATTGACAATGGAATAAATACATAGATTTATTAATTATTGAACTTCAAATATTAAAGTAGGCATTTGGTTATCAAAACCCGTTTTTACTCATGGTCAACTCTATGTAGCATTTTCTAGAGGCACTTCCCAGGACAATGTTAAAGTATTTGTGAACAAAACTGAGGACCAGGGGGAACTACAGGGTCCAGGGAATGGTACTTATACAGTTAATTGTGTGTACCCCGAAATATTATAATTTGCACTAAAATTTAACATTTTACCGGATATTAAGCATATATTAGCACTGCAAAGCCAGCTATTGCGTACAACTATTCACTGCCTTCGATACTTACATTTGCCTTCCTGAGCCAGCAATAGCTGGCTGTGCAGTGCTAGTATCCTTATAAATTACCCGCCTAGGCATGGAGTTTGTGGCTATTAAAATTTCGCGCTCTACTCTCAAGATTTAGGCACACAGTAAGTATCCGCGACTGGGCTTGATTTGTAAGCGGTTAAGCCTCTACACTCACACTACCACCTCTTCAAGTAATTGTTCCTGTGAAGCACAGGGCTACTACTAGTGCTACTTGAAATGGTTTGGTTTTCATAAGATATACATTGTTTACACACGGCGCGCCTTTCATGTATACAATGTGTTTCTTATGGCGCGTCTTTGGAACCATATTAAGTAGCATATCATCAGGAAAATAATTAATTCCAAGGTGATGCGTCTCAAGGAAATACCCCAAAAATGCACCAATTTAAAGTTCATTTTAATTACATACACAGTTGTCATTTTACAGCTAAATATAGTACTTTTAAGATGACAAATTAAATCCAATAATTTTGCTCATTTTATTAAACACAAACTAATGGAAATAAAATCTAATTAGTCTATAAGTTAAGGGTATTAATTATTTTGCTTCAGATGCTTTCTTTATGTCCAATTAAAATTGGCAGTAAATATTGACATTCACATTGGAAATAATTTGAATTATTAACTTAGAAGAATTAATGAACGAGTAATTGTAATTATGAATATTACTGTGGGTGGGGTGGCGGGATAACATTAGGAGGGCGTTTAACCGGAAGCTCTGCTGAACCCTTAGATGCCTCTCCATATCCAAGGAAATTAATTGCTTGTGGTAGATCTCCACCTCCAGCAATTCAATTTGCAATTTCTTCTTCCCTTTTAGCATCTCACCGCTTCCGGTATAGAGGAGTTTACTTGGCAGGCGGGTTGGTTGAAGGTCGTGGGGGTGTGGCTGACGAGGTGTCTTCGCTCCGAATATGTAGCAACAAAGCCAGTACCTGCTGGAGTTGCCGGTGAAGGATCCACAGTCTGTGGTAGATTTAGCCCAACTACATTATGAGTATCCCTTCCTCCTCCCCTGCCAATCTTGTTAGCATTGTCACGCGTTTGCTATATGAATTAGTGAAGCAATTTTAATTTTAAAACAGATAATGGTTTTAAAACCAATAAAATGCGGTTGAAATATAATTATTACAAGTGTTCGTCGTTTCTATTTCCCCCACGTTGAATCATAACCAAATTCCCACTTGCGGGTAGAATTACATGCCCCGACAGACTGCACTTTCATCAGAATATCCACCCAGACCTTTCTTTTCTGAATATTCTCCAGTTCACAGGTAAAAATTTCAAATATCACCTTGTTACCTATCAGTCTTCTAGTTTTTCTAATGTAGATTCAAAATTCACTCACGAATTTTAATACATTATTACTTGCACTTTCATTTCACACTTCTAAATCAATTCCTTTCGGCTGAATATTCCAAAAATCTGAAGAGATAATAAAGTTGGCATATTTTCACAAGAAACATGAAAGAGGTAAGAGTTAGGGCAGAGAGCGTTACACATGTGAGATGGGTGAATATATGAGCGCATTGATGGTTCCACGCGTCCAATTGAATCGCTGCTTAAATCAGGAACGCTTGCGAAGAGTATACGCCCACTTTGCATTCCTCTGTGAGAATGCGAAGTCCGAAGATTTTTTGCTGTAGAACGCTTCGTATTTCTCGGGAAGCGTAAAGTGCGAAGCGCAGAGTTGGGTTGGTGGAATAGGCCCTTGGTGTTACGTGTTTGTATTCTTCACTTTGTACTATAAATAATTTGATTCGTCGGTATGTTAAATCCAAATGATTTACAAATAGCCTCAGAAGCATAAACGTTTCTTGAATCGAAACACAATTTTTCATCGCCATAGTTCATGGCTTGTTGACCATTCACTGTACTAATGAATTCTATTGATTCTTAGCTATACAATCATAGCTTTCGAGGAGTCATAGCTCATAGAGTCCATAATACTTTTAACACTTGCATAGATTTCTAGATTAATAGTGCAGTTGGATTTTAAAAGAAAATAACAAATATATGACACAACCATGTGGGTTCTGATGGGTATATCATGTACCATTATTGGATCTCTCATTCAGGGTTGTCCAAATGAAAATGCTTTGTGTTTTATACCTGCCCACCTTAAAATACCTTACTGTAAAAATACCCAGCATCTCCGGCATATTCAACCTACTAGACATTTTGACAGAAACATATGCACTATGACCATTACTGGTCGATTAGCGTACATAAAGTAGTTCATCATGACATAATCAAGCCCATTCAGTTTTATAAAATACTAGTGATGATTTTCTAATGTATGTAGGTAAACAATAGGCCTAAATCATTGCTTATGGCAAGTGTGTTACAAAAATATGTTTTTTAAGAATATATAAAATTCCTATGTAACCGTAGCGAAGCTGGAAATATCCACCCCGTATATTATAAAACTTCAGATTTGAAAGAACAATGGTAGGTAATTATGTAAACTATCATATCCTTGTAAATTAATGACCACTTAATCACATTAATGGAGGGTGTGGCAGGTGGTTATCGAAATTTTGCGCGCTATTGTTAAAATACGCGCGCAAGATTTAGGCATAAGTCTCCACGACTGGGCTTGATTCCTAAGCCGGTTAGCCTCTACGCTCACACATTCACCCAGGGTTGGCCAATTGAAAATGCCATGGCATTTTGGGCATTTTGCATGCCGAAAATGCCCGGGCATTTTCGGCATTTTCGGCATCTATGGCATTTTTGGCATAATCCGCGTAGGGCAGGCATTTTGGGCATATTCAATCATTTCTTGGGTTACTTCTGCCTGGACGCTATTATTTTTTAGCAAGGTAAATTTCGATACATGTTTTGTTTGAACCAATGCAAATATCTTTATAATTGCATACCTGAAATTTCCTTAATTGTAGCATGTCTTGATTCACTATAATAAAATTTTTATTATCATTATTTTAAATCTCATTCCATTTTTTAATTTTAACTTGAGATTTAATCCCGATTAGGGATTGTCGATTTGAAAATGCCATGGCATATTGGGCATCATGCCTGCCCAAAATGCCCTGGCATTTTGGGCATTTTCAACCTTTGGCAAATACGTAGATTTTGGGCATATTCGGCACGGGCATTTTGGGCATTTTCATTCCTGGGCATATTCGGCATTTTGGGCATATTCAGTTCAAATTTTCGGGTCGATTACCTTTTTAGACTTTATTGGTTGCTACTACTACTGCACACTACCCCGCTCACACCGTTATAACTAAAAACGATTTACTCGACGGGTTTATCACGCAGGTAAATAAATCTAGTCAGCGGACAATTGTAGGAGTTGTAGGAGTTAAAACGTCTAACCGTTGTTACTACTGGACAAAACTCACATTTTGGAATGCAATAAACTTTGTCAACCTCGAAGCACTGGTCAGAAAATTTGAGAAATTTTGATTACGCTAGAGGCGGAGCAACTGCTACAGAGGATGAAAGTTATACAAATCAAACAATCAAAGTTCTGACTAGGAGGATTTGTTGATGACTTATTTATCACTCGAGTCTTCCGATTAACTTTATACAAAACGCAACAAAATTGCATTCGTCAATATCTGTAATTCAATATAAAGTGTGTATGATATACAGCGAGTATCTTTTGAAATATAATACATTTAAACAAAATTGCCAAGTACGCCTTTAATAGGATTTCATTTTAATAGTGAATAGTGGCATTTTTGGCTCGATTGTATTACTGAGTTTTATCTACCAGAAATGCAGAATACTCCCGGCTGAAAATGTCTAAAATGTGGAATATGCCCAAAATGCCGAATATACCCTGCCGAAAATGCCCAAATTCAGGGCATTTACCCAATGTGCCAATATGCCCAAAAATATGGCACGTTGGAGTGCATTTTGGGCATATTCAGCTTGGCAGGCATATATGCGAGGGCATTTTCAATCGACATTCCCTAATCCCGATACCTCGAATCAATGACAATATTCAGCTTCATTGTCCAGACATTGGTAAAAATAAAATGTGTAATTACTTTCATAACAAGCGGTTGGATTATACCATAAACTGGAAGTTTAACACGAAAGTTTAAAAGCCCCAGTGGAGGTAAACCGGGAATTATCCAAATGTAGTACCAAAACGTGTATTGCTCTCGGCAACGATGTGACCAAAGAAATCGCTTTAAGTTCACAAGAATCAGCGTTGGTCAAATCATTCTCAACAAAGCCAGAACCGAGTTCATCAAAACAAATTAGACATGATTATCATGTGTATAAAATATCACTGTAATCCTCGAATTGGAAAAAAAATATTTTAGATGACGACGAAAATTATTATAGTTTTACTTTTCACGAGTCCGAAGGTGAGTTGATGTTGAGGATATTGCTTAATTAGATTAATAATTCACAGGGGAAGAAACGATGTAGGAAAACTAACAGTTTACAAATTGCTATGCTTTAGATTAATTCATTCTGGAAAATGTATATTTTTAAATGAAGTTTGACATTTAAAAAAATCTTTAAACAAGAGCGGTAAATAATGACTATTTACAAAAGAATCGAAAATGCCCAAAATGCCCGGCATTTTGAAAGTTGGGCATTTTCGGCATTTTCAGGGCATTTTTAGCATTTTCAGGGCATTTTCAACCGGGCAGGCATAAAACCGAGGGCATTTTCATTTGACCAACCCTGCATTCACCTCTTCAAGTATTTGTTTTTGTGAAGCACAGGGTTGTTACTAGTTACTTCATTGAAATGTTGAGTCATCGAACGCTGTCCATGTACATCACGTGAATTCGAGGCAGCGCGCTTCAGTAAGCTAATAATCCACATCTGTAGTAATTTGGGTCGTTACCAACTTGAGTATGTACTTCCCGTACTATTGTACACATTGTACTTTGTAATGTTAGTGTTAGTCTCATCTCAAGTCTCGTTGCATATAGAGTCGTTCACACTTCACATGAATCCTCAACCTCCTCTCTAATTTGAACGAGGGGAGGTCTTGGTAACAATCAACTTTATCTACATTCTACGCACATGACGCGCCAAGTGACACGCATCCTACTGCGGCCTTACAACACCATGCATACAACAATTTCCTGCCTTCATTATTTACATTTTCCTGTCAGCAATGTTGCTGGCATTAGGAGTAGTCATGTAGTACGTAGTATCTACGGAGCCTACTGATTTCTTAATCAGTGTTATCATTTGTAAATTCGGGAATTCCTTTACATTGTTTGGAAGTTTTAAAATGGTGTAATTTTATGTTGAAAACTTTATCATAAGTAAAATATATTACGTTAATTGGCGGATTTGTTATCGGAAATAAATCGCATTTTATCGCAATAGTAACAAAATTTTATCCCGTTTTCAGTCTAACATTACCGCAGAACTAGTCAGACAGTCTTAAGCAGAAATACTTTATTTTCTGGCCTTGCACGTGTATTCCCAAAATTACCTCATGTAACTTCAAAATTTAGGTTATCTTTGCAATTCATCTTTGATAAAACTAGAATAATTACGTGCCCCTCCATAGCAATTTTAGAAGACTTAAAACTGGTAAATGTACCCAGCTCAAAATATCCTGCGAAAACGGTTTAAGTTTTGAAGGTTGATTTGATAAAAAGAAATACAGTGTTCCTCAAAACTAGGGCTTCTATTCGGGACGGGACGTCCCGAGGTTTTCGGGACGGGATCGGGACAGTTTCGGGACCAAATTTTTGTCCCCATGTTATTTCGGGACTGAATCGGGACGATTTGTTTTGTCCCGAAGAATTCGGGATGGGAAGGAACAACAGATCGGGACAGAAAAAATACCTGCACAGTATATTATTGCTGTAAAAATGAATATGTATGGAAATCGTTCCGCTTAAAATTTGTGGTTCTATATGTAAATATTTTTTTAAGTAAAATTTCGCTATTATTGGAGGTATTCTTATAGAAATCAAGGAATTTGGAGCATTTTATAAGACTAGTATTATAACCGGGAGGTTTTCGGGACGGGACCGGGACAGTTTCGGGACAAAATTTTTGACCCCATGTAATTTCGGGACTGAATCGGGACGAATTTTTTTGTCCCCAGGATTTCGGGACGGGACAGAATTGTCGACGGGACAAAAAAAATTGTCCCCAGTAGAAGCCCTACTCAAAACATTTCCCGTCGTTTATAGACATTGCAATGATAAAAATAAAATTCGAGTTCCCAAATTTGTAGCTAATTTTCTTCCACGTTTAATGTAATAGTTTAGACACATGCTGCAAAAGAATTAAAAAAAACAAATTGAAAAAAAAAGAAAAAAAAAAGAAAAATTGAACAATAAAATCGTAAATCAACTTCATAAAAATAAAAAATAAGTTATGCTAGTACTTCAAGATTTGTTTCGATTTAAGACATTTGTACACATCTTGACCGATTGAAAACAATAACATGGTATATAGACAGGAATTAGCCACTAGGTGTATACTTTTAAATATTGTATATCAGCAAAACCCGCTTGGACTGCAGTCCAGAGGAAACGGTTCGGTTCGGTCCAACTTTGTGGACAGAATCGTTCAGTCCAGTCCAGTCGTAGACTAAATAAAGAATATATGACGGACCTGACAGAATCAAAGCGAAAATTTTCGGTCCAACCACTAGCCCTGCGACAACTTAATGTTTCCCTAAACCTTGAGTACAGGTCCAGTAACCTGTACGCGTACCCTGAGCGCGGAATTTAAAATTTTGGTTTTGGGACATAAGCACAAACAAACATACGGTTCTACGGCAACCTGCTTTAGTATACGATGCTAATGTAGCCAGCCCCTGTGGCTGTGTGACGTGCGCAGGAATTTCTCCAACAGAATATTTAAATCCCGCCCGCTCCGCTTGTACTGGTTTGACGTCACTCCACGTGCGAGCTCATTAGCAGCGTATCGTCAAAATAAGGTTCTACTAGCACTGCACAGCCAGCTATTGCTGGCTCAGAATGGCAAGTGTAAATAGGTAAGGCAGTAAATAGTTGCATGCAAAATAGCTAGCTGCGCCCTGCTGTGGTCGTGGATGAATCTAAAGCGCGCGTAAATTTGAATCTCAAATCCGTATTACACCAAGACGTAGACGAAGACGAAGACGGCCCACTCTTTCAACTTAGTAGAGAGTGATAATATTGTTGAAGAGCAGATCGCAGATGGATCTCAGAAATAAATCTCATGGTAGCCATCCTAGGTCCCGCGAAGCAGGGCTTAGGTCTTGTAAATAGGGATAATAGTAAACCTTTCTCTTATGATCTCATCTCACAATCAGCACAATAGTCCGCCAAATACGCAAAATTAGAATCCGCTACTTCACCCTGGGGCAGCAACTCACAATGTCATAATCAGTCTCTATGTGACTGACCACGCATGCTGTTTACGATGTAGTCATGATTAGGTTAGACATTTTAATTCAAGCATGTCAGTAGATACATGTACTACAGTACAATGATAATGACAAGTGCCGGTATGGCGGTGTGCTGTTAGGAAGGTTGCATATCAACTCAAACTAGGTTGAGGCATATACCTCTGTTACTTCACAAGGACTAGCTAACTGTCCCTATTAATAGTGTGTTCCAACTCGTGTTTCTTTTCACACTATTCCCAATTTAAAAATCCTTCCAGGGATGAGGAATTAATAAATAATAAGACTTGATACAATAAGGTGTGTGTCTGGCAGAAGTCCGGTTAAATGACTCGTTGATAAAAACAAGGATGAAATAAAATAAGAACGGGAGCCCGGAGGCTTGTACTGCCTGTAGTCCGTGCGAGAGGGTTGGTGAAGCGGGGCCGTTTTGCTGTAAGATTAAATGAGACGACTCTGCATAAGTACGAGAGTATAGGCTGTGGTAGTAGTCAGTAGTACTGGGTATGTATGGGCGTGTATTGTGCATAGGGCTGAAGGAATGTTTACGAAGGGATGGTGAAGAAGTTGGTGGTTTGGGAAGTTGGGATGAATGAAGTGATTTGAATAAAAGTTGAACGCAGTATCCGAAAGATAATGCAAGGGGTAGAGAGGATGTGAGAGACATCTAGGATACGTGTCCTTTCTCGCAGAGTACTCATACGAACTTGAGTTTTTACTGCCTTTCGCTATAGTGAGATTATCCGAATTTGTAGATCAGTTGCTGTGAATACGTTGGCATGTGCTGACCTTCGAAGGTATTCAAGAAATTAACTACTTACTACTTAGGCATATGTTACCGGATTTTGTAAATTACATAGTAATTATTTATTATAGTTTTTTAATACAATTTCCAGGAATGGTGAAGGAATTGGGCAGAGAATGAGAGATAGTTGCAGGGGAAAATCACTTCCTGTTCCGTCCAAATCTTAACCATATTTTGTTTGGTTTCAGGTCGCGTGATCGTGTAAGTACAAAAAAATTGAAACTGGAGCTACTCAAGTAGCAATACCTGGACGGATTATCGGGAATACAGTACTGTAAGTCATTTTCTGAATTCTAAATCGGCGTTAATTAAAAAAAATTATTTGTGAGGAGTAGGATGTGAGAAGGTATGATAAGAGTGACGAAGTTGGGTCAGACATACGAGACTCGGCGTGTGTAGGTATGGTTGTTGATGGTGCTCATGCCACTTTATGTCAAATATAGTTAAACATTTAACTGTTGGGTTCCACGTAAGGCTAGAGTCATCTGCTTTTAAAAAGGCGAGGACTGCCTTTAAGCAGTGGTTAGTTTTGATGAAGGTTCACTGTAGGACATTGTAGTCATCGTGAGGCATCTTATCTCGGTCACCACACACATGGGAGATGGGACAGTACGATTGAAAATCAAAATCATATGTAACGGAGAAAAATATTAATAACGACTCCTTTCCTATTTTCTGTTCTAGTGTTACTGTAACGACTCGGCTCGTTTAAAATGGACCTTGGAATGCCTTCCTCATCCCAGTCATTCTCGGACTTCCATGAGCCCTTAACGGTTGAACATAACGACATGCAGTGAGTGACGTGTTTTTTTTAAACAAGTTCTATTTACCTATATTTTTCGTTTCTGTCCTTATATTTATGGGTTTCTGGGGATTTGGTCTAGAATTAATTGTGTGAAGTCATTTGTAAGGGTTTACCACTAGGTTAATGAGTACATCTCTGAAATTATGGATTAATTGTCGGTAAAATGATCAGTGGTGGTCTTTGCCCGACCTAGGCTCTTTGTATCATTAGAAAGCCTGGTACAGATGAAGTACGTCCCGTGTTTAAGATCAAAATTGACCCCAGTTTTGTGAAAGCGGCCCACAATGTAGTGCAGTATAGGTTCAGTCTGCAAAATCAAATCACAAATGTTTATTCTAGTTTTGCGATTCAGAAGTAATCAAGAGATTTGGGTTTTGCGTTTAAAATTATATATCATGATTTATTACTTTGCTTTTATATTTTCTCTTGGGTATATTGGCTTAGGTATTGTTTGTGTAATGTTATTTGCGTTTCTTATCTGACCGGGTCCATTACTTTTAAACATGATGTTGATTTGTATTTATCATTTATCCATTATTCATTTTTTGTAACACTCCATATTGTTGGTATAACTGTGCGAGTGTTTGTATGCATGAGAAGTAGTGAAGGACTGAAGGGAAATTGCCAAGGTGATTAGAGGTAGAGACTGTTTCTAGTGAACCGTTTTTTCGTGTTGAGTTAATATGATTTAGATTTAATGAATATCCCATTCATTATATACGGCCGACGTTATTTCGTTACATATGCTGTAGGTTTTGTGATGAATAAATTCATGCAGTATTAATTCATGCTAGGTTGCCTTGTAAGTTGTCAGGCTTATATTCACGTGTAGGTCTTATCGTTATTTGACGAAACTCGACTGAATGTTGGATATCGGAGCATCGACGTGGCCACATGATTGTACTTGAAGCAGACATATGGGGAATACACGTTTAGAGATGGGAGACATAAATCCTCTGTTTAGTTGAGAAGTTTATGAATTGCTTTAGGGTTTTCTGTCGTAAATTCCCATATTCACTCGAATGCCTTGTTTGTTATATTCTTTTTGAAGGTAGAATCTTCCATCTTTTAGTTTTATTTTATTTCAGTTATAAATTCATGTGTGCTACTTGGGGAACGCTGAAGAGTAGACACGTCCACAATCACGAATATGTACAATATGAAAAGGGTTATAGGTTACTTGCATGTACATAATACCAAAAAGTCATTGTGGGAATTCAGTTTGGTTATGTCAAATCTTCTGACAGATTATCGAGTAAGTCTTCGATTTTAGAAGCCTTTAAATTTTTAGTTCGAAAGACTTTTCAGTGTCCGTGTACCATCATCGTTATCAATTACGATCTTCTGGGCTTTCCCCTGCGTGTATGTTGCACATATGTGTGCCTACAACTGCAAAGGATATAGGGCATATGCAAAGTGGGGCGTCCATAGTATAAAGATAAAGTACGAATGAAAGAAGTGTGCGGACAGGACTGATTTGTTTTGTTCTACGAATGCTTCGCGTTAGGTGGTGTTAGGTTATTAGAAAATGTTCTTCTTAATTATACACAGATGAAAATAGTATAAATAACCGCTAGGTAAACGAGAAGCGGGACAAATAGTCGTGAACTTATGATAATACGGAATAATTGAATTTGAAACTAATTAATTTCCGAAATTCATCAAAAAGTCTATTTACTATGCCCTTGTGAACATGAATTGTGTAAGCAGTTGCTGAATCGATATATATATATATGCGTGTTTTGGGTTATTTATATTTGTTTTACTACTTGTGTATTACTACTATATACTACATCGTGCTTGTACTATATCGGAGAATTTATATTTATTATTTTATAGTATAAACCGCAAGTGTTTTCTGCATATTTTATTTATTCAAATTTAATTATGTAGCTATTTTTAGTATATGCATATGTAAACATCAGCTGGACACGAGTACTGGCATAGATGCATGGTTTTTAATTCGGATTTGAATTTTCAGGTACGACGAGGCTTTCCCAGCACTTCCACCCAATCCATCCGGCCCTAATTCTGGCCCCACTTCTGGTTTGAGCTCTCCGGGAGCTTCGTCAAAATGGTCGCAAAAAATGCGTATCGGTTCGCATACTGTTACAAGCGTCTTCCACATTCCCTATGAAGAACGCAGTGATCGAAGTCATGGTTCGAGTTTTGGGGAAATGGATGCGATGAGAAATTGTGCAGAGATTAGTAAGGATACTGGAGCACACATTGAAATGTCAAATTCGTCTAGAGATCAGTCATTGACATTTCTTGTTACTGGAAAACAAGTGAGTTCTGTCGCAGTATATCTTATTTTGAGGAAGACTTCTCGTACTGTCAAATAGCTTTATAAGTATTACACTTTGTATTATGGGTGTTTGCGTATAAGTTCTTCGTTTTGGTTAAGTGAACTGTATTATTTATTTTTCCAACAGTCCGCTGTATTAGAGGCCAAGCGTGCTATCCTGGCAGCATTCCAGACGCAAGCTCAGGTCCAGGTATCAATTCCAAAGGAACACCATCGCTTCATCCTCGGAAGAGGAGGTGCCAATCTAAGCGAATTGGAAACTGTAAGTATCCACTTTCTTAGTGATTCAAGAATAAAATCCCTTTTTTCTGGGAATTTAATATTCAAAATTTATCTATTTCAGCAAACTGCGACGAAAATTACCGTACCAAGACCTTCAGAAGACTCAACAATGATTACTGTAATAGGAACTCGTGAAGGAATCGAAAAAGCCGTCCATAGAATCCGACTGCTTTCTGATGAAAAGGTTAGTTCTGAATAAATTATATTTTTACGCTAAACTTCAACCTTAATATTAAGGTGTGAGCATAGTAGTTTGACTTTACCTATGTAAGCATTTCTGAATATTAACTACTCTATCAACACGGTAGTGTTACATTTATTAGCGATGTTGATGTAACTGTAATGCATGCATTGAAACTTTACTGGATCTGTCACTTTAGTCCGAAGAGACCCAGTGAGTTTCTATCCAGCAAAGTTCTAAAATGGATATGAACTTAAGTCGAAAATTTTAAAGCAAGGCTGGCTTACAAAAGAAGGCGATGTTGTTTTAAAATGGATACGTATTTTTGCGTGTCTCAGCAGTTCTTTACCATGAAATGTCACTGAGATATTTTAAGAAACAATTTAAGTGCCTCAACAAAAACATTTAGTTTTGAAATAATTCATAATTGTTTCCTCATGGACCGACTTAAAGGCAGAATATAGAAGCTAGCCTCGTAACACTGGGAAGTCTATGTGTCCGTGGGCACACTTACTCACAGACAACTTTTCCGATTTTTGTGACGACTTGAACGTCTGTGATCAAATGGCAATTTAAAAATTCCACATTTCCCGCATATTCCTTAATTTCGCACCCGACAGTGAGATTAATGGAGGTTAAGGAGGTTCTGGGACGCAGTTCTTTGATATTTTGGGGGGTCAAAGGCTAACCTGTAACTATTGACCCTCTTTATAATTAGGGATAGAAAAACTAAATAAAATTTTGTTTCCCCCTTGAAGTTCATTTCATTTTACGGGTTGGTTTAAAAACGTTTCCAACTTAAATAATAATTTCAGGGTGAAATACCTCTGAACTTGTTATGAATATTTATGGTTACGAATTCGTTAGAATATCTGCGTTTAGAAAAAAATCGCGACAAGTGTTTGGTGCATTTCGAACTGGTTATTTTTAAGCAACTCAGAGTACAAAAATCTCGCCCTAGATGAATTTTGGCGGTTGATTTTATTAAAACAACTTTTGACAAAATCTCATGATATTTCCCGTAAACGTGTTTTAACATATGTGTTTTCGCGTTTAAAAGTTATGTTCCACCTTTAAGACGTTTACGTCCCAAGCAGTTGATGTACTGTACTCTCAGAAACGCTACACACAGCTGACAATGAGCAAAAACGGGTTTCTTAGGTTATTCCCAACACCTTTTAAAGTTTGGCTTTGACCCTGAGATTTTGTTGATTGTAAGCTGCCTCCTTTTTCAGCGTACTGTTTTTGCCCGAAACAGTCGGCTTCACTGAATGAGAATTATAATAATAGTTATACCTAAATCAGTGAGTAACAGCACCCGTGCTTTTTGATTTTTAAATATTACCTCTAGAAATGGCACATTTTGAGTTCAAGAATTAGAAGTTTTAAAACGAGTTTCAGATAGGACATTCTCCTTTTTCTGTGCCATACTTCCAGCGTATTATTTACGTTATCCAGTCTTTTCTAGACCGTTTCCCACAAGTTTAATGAAGGAGGAATGTGTGTTTCTTGATACATTTATTTTACATACTGTTACTGCCTTTGGTAAAACGGGCTGATGCCACTAGTTATTTCTGTTCTTTGTTTACTTATTTCACTGGGTATTTGATTATTGCAGTCCAAACAAGCCAGTGAAAGGTTGTCGATTCCTAAGAAATTTCATCCCTTCATCTGCGGTCCAAACAATGTTAAAGTTAAAGCTTTGGAAGCTGATAATGCTGGTATTCGAATCAACATCCCACCTCCTTCTGTGCCAAGTGATGAGATTTTTATTGTGGGAGAAAAGGATGGTGTTTTACGGGCCGTTGAAATCATAAAGCAATATCACAAAGAATGTGAACGCTACGCTCAGATTTCCGTTGAAGTTGGTAAAGCTCAGCATAGACACATCATTGGACCGAAGAGAACTACAATCAATGAGATCTTTGCAAGCACTGGAGTAATGGTTGACATACCTCCAAGCGACCAACCTTCAGAAACTGTTACCCTGCGAGGACCTACAGATGCACTTGGAACTGCCTTAAATTTGGTCTACGAGAAGGCCAATAGTGTTATAACTAGAACAATTGAAGCCCCCGCTTGGATTCACAAGTACATTATTGGCAGGAAAGGAGCAAACATCAAGAACATTACTTTAGATTACAATAACGTAAGTCGATACTTTCGGTCATTTTAACCTTTCATTTTACTACATGACTTTATTAATGTGATTCAGCGTAATAATTTACTGTTTTAAAGCAATAATAGTTAGCATGGTCTTACATAAAATGTTGATGTTTAATAGTTTTGTCCCAGGTTTAAAAAATGGATAATCGTGTCGTATAAGATTACTCGAGTTGAGTTATGACACATTGTACGGACATATTGCATCATTGTTGTCTACAGGTTGACGTGAAGATTTTGGATAAGGAAAATCAAATTATTATTGAAGGCCCACCCGAAGAAGTAGAACCCGTGAAAGAACAATTGCAAATATGTGTCAATGATTTGATTGAAAATAAGTATTTTCAAGATATCCATGTTGATCCCAAGTACCACAAGCATATCATCGGCAAAAATGGAGCTAATGGTATTCATGTTTATTACCTTCTTTTTCACGGTAAGAAAAAATAGATCCTCATGAAAGAATCGTTTTACGTTTCAGTCAACCGTTTGAAGGAAGAAACTGGGGTCATAATATCTGTCCAGGATGGGGAATCTTCCTCAGTAATTCATTTGGAAGGACTTCGTAGTGGTGTTGAGGCTGCTGCTGCAAAGTTGATGGAGCAGGTAAGTTCTATCATTTTATTCGAGAAAGGAGTGGAATCCCTGCGAGATTTTTATACTATAATAGCAACATATTGGATGTTTTTATAACTTCACTGAATAATCACTATGAAGGTTGAAAAACTGGCTGGTGAGAAGGAACGAGATTTAATTGTTGAACACCGTTTTCATGGCAATATCATCGGACAACGTGGTGAAAATATCCGGGAAATTCGTGACCAGTTCAATCAGGTATGCAATAAGCTTGAAATATTCAATTTAAGATTACGAAAAACATCTGAAAATGTTTAATAGATACCACTACACGTCCCCACGTTTTCAAGACTTTTTCACAGACTTGTATCAGATGTTATGTTCCTCAGACTACAATTTTTGACTTGACAGTGAACGCCAAAAAGACCACGAAAAAATTGCTTTATCAGAAATTCACCTTGTTCCTTAATATTTCTCACTTTTACTCTTGCGTCTGAATTGTTTCCCCAGCCCAATTGCACAATTCTCAGCTTAAGGACCTGCTTGATAGCTCCCTGAAAAACAAATCAGAAAGTTGCTACAAAGTTTGTCAAAAGATATTTTAAATAAAATGTTGGGCAATAATGTTGACAAAAATAAGCAATGTTAATATTTGAACAACCCTGTCCAAAAAAAATCCTGACATTGCCTCACTCTTTTTGATGATGTGTCTCATTTTTAACCAATTTAAATGTGAAAAATAGCCTGTTTCTTTAGTTTCATTGCAAGCCAACTTATTTGACAATCGAACGTGTGGTTGTTGAAATTTGTTTTTCTCCGAAATGTCCAGGTTTTAGGGTCACGTGCTGTTTATCTTGAAACTACCTGCAGCCCGTTATAAACATTTTCTTGTTTACAGTTTTATACGCGGATAAATTAATAGTTTTAAATTCAGATTTTTTCACCTTCCTTGTATGGGACGTTTTAATTCCACAGATATTAGGTGCTGACTAGTTTCTCATTGTTGAAAATCTAATTTGTTACAAGGTACAAATAACGTTTCCTGCCCCTGGAGAAAAACGTGACGTTGTTACCGTTCGTGGCCCGAAAGATGACGTCGACAGATGTTGTCTACGCTTATCTCAGATTTACAAGGAACTTCTTGAGAGTTCTTATCAACTCAAAGTACCCGTCTTCCCTCAGTGTTATGCCCTCGTTGTTGGCAAAGTAAGATGCATCAAAAACCTTAAAGCATTGATATATGTACGATTCGAAACTTGTGGGGTAATGTCGTTGTTAGGGTTATCAGTGCACTGACCATTCTAATGACTATTATTTCAGGGTGGTCAAAACATTAAGAAAATTCGTGAAGATACTAAAACTAAGTTTGATCTTCCACCGGTGGATGAATGTAAAAATAAGTCCGAGCCTGAAATAATTGTAATAACTGGAAAGAAGGAAAATTGTGAAACCGCTCGCGATATGATTCTTAACATACAGAATTCTCAGGTACAGCATTTTATCCAAATTAAAATGAAGGTTTTTACGGTTTGTATGTCATCGAATGTACAAAATAATTTTGTCTGGTTGATTCGTAGGCTAATGTAACTCAGATAGAAGTCATGATTCCAAATCAATATCACAACTGGCTCATTGGCACTCGTGGGAAACTTGTACAGTCTATCTCAGAAGACTGCGGTGGTGTTCATATAAAATTTCCCGATTCGAAGACCAAATCTGACCGAGTCACTGTGATCGGTCCTAAGGAAGACGTTGAAAAAGCAAAGTCCGTTCTCTTAGGTGAGTTGTAACCGTCGGCATAATTTAAATAATTTAAAGAAATAATTAAGTATTAATTCTGAATCACATTTAATACCGTATTTTAAGCTCTATTTAAGTATGTGATATGATCAGTTCTACTACTGTAATTCTTTGTATTAATGTGATTTTATTTCATACAGAAATGACGAGGAATAAAGAAATCAATAGCTACACTGAGACCTTGGATGCCAAAGCTGAACATCATCGTTTTCTTATTGGCAAAAATGGCTCAAATATTCGCAAGGTTCGTATTTTTAGATAATCCGCACGAACTGAGTAGTAAATAATTGTTTGTTTTACTTGGACAGATACGCGAAAGCACAAATACCAGAATTATTTTTCCAAATGAAGGAGATCCAGATGTGATTACAATTATCGGCAAAAAGGAGAGTGTTTTAGAAGCTAAGAAGCAATTACAAGAAGTAAGCGGGTAGATTTAAATTGTAATATAGATACACTTCATCCTGTTTGTAAACATATTTGGCCCGTTATTAGTAATAAGCATATTTTAATTCTTATAAGTAAATCTATACGAAGTAGTAACTTAAAACAAGTTGCAAATGTAGTCAGTGATTTTCGTCGTATGTCGTACGTTATGGTGTTTAGTGTAGTTAGGTCCTCAAAGTTACAGGACAGTCACTCCGTGTAAGGTTATATAGCTGCAAATGCGACTCTATCCTCAACTTATCTTTATAACCCCAAACAAGCAAATCAGAAATGACAGGGCGTAAACATACGTTTTAATTCTTTATATAAACGTACTCTACTGTGCCAGGGCTCAGATGTCAACTTGCAGGGGTTATGGTCGGTAGAGGCGGTCGAATTCAGACAATATTCAAAGAGTTTAGGATCTAAAGATTTTTTTGTTACTCTGTATTATGTGCATGTGTTTTATTCCCTCTGTACCAATTTCCTTTTTATTTAGTATTGCCTGTTTGGGGTGGTGTGGAAAAGTTGAGACTCATCGCTTTTGTGGCTCCGTGCATTGCACTGTTAATTAAAGACTTCAGCGAAGTGTAGATACACTTACATACTTACATGCATATATTTTGAGGACAAAACACCATAAGGATTATATGCACATGTGAACAAAATTGCTGACTACACATTCAGCTGCAGCAACTATTTCATGTGGATTTATTACCATATTTATCAGGTTTTAAAGGAGTTAGACAAGGTAGTTGAATCCGAGATCGATGTTGACCCCCAGCACCATCGTCATTTCGTCCTCCGACGGGGTGAGGTACTCCGTCAAATTTCTGATGATTTAGGTGGTGTGCAAATATCCTTCCCCAAAGCCAACCGAAATTCCTCCCGCGTGTCTCTAAAAGGTATTCAAGTCTTGTAAAGTTAACAGTCTCCATGCGTGTCACAACGCAGTTTAATATATAATTATTACTGTATGTGTAATTAATCTCAATATGTTAGTATTGATGACATCTAAGACTAAGAACTAAATTACTACTGATTTATAATATACAGGAGCAAGTGAGTGCGTTGAAGCTGCTAAGCAGCGTATTGCTCAAATCGTAGACGAATTAAACAATCGGATTAGTATTGATGTCGTAATTCAGCAAAAGCACCACCGCACCATAATGGGAAAAGGAGGTTCCAAAGTTCAGCAGATTCAATCAGACTTTAATGTCGAAATTAAATTCCCGGACCGAAATCCGGATGGACCTAGTGAAGTTGAAGTAAATTTTTTGGAATATTTTGAAAATATGTGCTTGTTATGAAATACATATGTTTTGTATTGTAGTATGTACTATGTACGTTGTCTTCAGCCTGATTTTACGAAGCCATTTATTAGTTGATTGTGTCACTTGTAGGTTGCACCTGAAGAAACTGACGAGATTAAGGAGTCGGATATCATCCATGTGACGGGTAGACCAGATAATTGTGAAGGTGCCAAGCAAGCTCTGTTGGATCAAGTGCCTGTCATCGTCCAAGTGGATATTCCATTCGAAATGCATCGTTTTATCATTGGTTTTGAGAAGCTTCTTTCATATTTTATAATGAGGATATATCCCTTTAGGATATCTCTTGCGTTGTATTATTCACAAGATTTCAACAATTTTTCGGCGTCAAGTTATCAATTAATGTTCCTCTATTTTCAGGACAAAGAGGTAAAGATGTCCGAGAGTTAATGCGGTTGCACGATGTCAATATTACTGTCCCTCCTCCAGATCAAAATTCAAACACGATTTCGGTTAGTATTTCCACTTTCCTCACGTTTGTGTTTATACAGCTAGAGTAATATGTATACTATTTATAAATCGCTGGTGACATTCTGTTTCGCATATTTTTATTCATCCCCCGAGAATTACGCCACAATCTCAATACGCTTGCATTATATATTTACGTTTTTTTATTCGATCATAAACCGGTCAAAAAATTGGAAATGTGAATACTGAAAGTTACTGAAGCATATCAGTTTTCTGACTTTTTACTGTGTGTTCAAATAATTGCCGAAAGAGGCTATCTGTGTTCAAATATTTACAAAAAAAAATTCGCCGACAATTCCGTGTTAGGTTAGGTATTGCAAAACACATTGGCGTAAAACTTTTAAGAAGGTAGGCGAAATAACCTAAGGAACTCGGTTTTGCGCATCAGGTTTACGTAGCTTTTGAGTGAAATCAGAGTATGACATTCTTTTAAAAATGGAAAAGTTAAAACGAGAATGGGAAGATATTTCCGCGAAATATCGTATACATATCGAGAAGTATTATATGATTTGTAGCGCAAATTGTTTAATTAAATCCTTTACGTTGAAAATTACATCCATCCATCTCTACTGGAAATAAATCTACTTACTGTGTGCCTATAGTGAGCTGCGAATTTTCATTCATGATTGCATATGGTTGCTCTCAAACTTTAAAATATGCCGTGGAAATAAAGCCTACCATTACGTAGTAGCGAGAAAAAATTGCATCAAGCGTATGCTTATTTTAGCCTAATGTTACCACCGTTTGTATGTATAAAACACTTGGTTACCTAATACATAATTTTTGTATTTTTTCAGATCGTTGGATCCCCAAAAAGCGCTGCCGCCGCCAAAGAATCTTTGTTGGAGAAGCGTGCTGAGCTTGAAGCCGTTAAAGCTGACAAAGAAGCTAAATCTTTTGAAGTAGAACTCAAGGTGGATAGAGATTTCCACCCGAAAATTATTGGTTGGTGTTTTTTATGGAAACTTGTAATAAGTTGGTCTTCTTTTGAGTATTGTTGTAACTATTTTACCTTCATTATAGGAAAACGAGGTGCTAAGATCACTGAAATTCGTAAAACTTATGACGTGATTATTCAGCTGCCTAAAAAAGACGATCCGAATGAAGATATTATTACTATTACCGGTTATGAGGATAAGGCACTCGCTGCTCGCGATGCTATCATGAGTATAGTGAATGAACTGGTGAGTTCCGTTTTTTGAATACCGGAATTTTACTTTGAAATTATTTTGACATTGGTGGAACCTCAAAGATGGTCGTGGCTAATATTGGTTATCATTTTGCAGAGCGAACGAGTAAAAATTGATGTTGAAATAGATAACCGCGTGCACTCTAGAATCATCGGGTCTAGAGGCAAAAATGTCAGATCAATCATGAATGACTTTGGGGTGAGAGAAAATAGTTCTAGTTGATTTAAAATTCAAACCTACACTACCTACAAATGAAATTACAATATCTTCTGCTGCTTCTGGTTATGCAAGATTGTGTTACATTTACCTTTTGTATTGTGTAGGTGGAAATCCGATTTCCTCGTGCTGATGAACCCAATCCGAATTTAGTTACAATTTCCGGAAACGACATTGACAAGATATATGATGCCCGAGATTTTTTGCTTAACCGTGAGGAAGAGTACATTCAAGACGTTACTGACAATGAATACATGCAGCAATTTGTTCGTGATTCGAATACTGGAAAAGAGGCAGGAAAAAAGGAAAAACAAAGTAATGGATTTGTTGTTAAGGGGGCACCTTGGGAGCATCCCCCAGATACTGAGGTAATTGGTGTCAAATTTTGCCATATCCAGTGGGGCATTACGAAATGCTTCAAAACTTCTTTTTTGATTTTTATAGTTTTCCAAAGTATATTCAATTGTAGTGTTTTTGATTTTGATGTTTACATCTTGAAATGGTTTTTACAGAGCAAGGAGGAGTTTCCATCTTTTGGTAACGGGCTAGGCTCCAATGAATCTTCCATGAGTCGACCTCTTAGTTCTGTGTGGGGTCCTCGCAAACATTTCTAGAACATCTGGAATGAATAAAAATGAAGTATTCTCAAGGGTTGCATCAGAAATTAATGACAGCTACGTTGAATAATGAAAAATAGAATTTTCCCGACGAGAAGCCACACACAGATAAAAAGTATTCTTAATTTGATACGTGAGATGTGGGATACTGGTTGTATGGAGCTCTTTGCTAGCTTCGTATTTGTTATTGGTATATAAAAAATAAGTTACACTTTAAGACTAAATAAGGTTATACATTTATATAGCAATCAGGTTATTAAATGTTCATAACGTCCCGTAAGATATACAACGATCTTCCAACAGCTGCACTACTCGGTACGGAGAAGAGGCCATTGTTGCTCGTTGCCTCAGTCACTGAGGATTAGTATAGATAGTAGTTGGCCCTTCGTTTTTGATTTGCGGGCGGCCTTTTTGCTACTTAGGGGACGGTAGTCATTGGGAATATAATAATTATGGGAGTGGTTTGTTGATTTAAAGGTTACTTCAAAAGTATAAAAAATTATTACCATAAGCATTTCTTTAATATAATAATTTTTAATTTCGGCTTGTTGCGAATACAACGTATAGAAAAATTATGGAGGTTAAAATGAAAAAATGCTCTAATTTATTCAATCAAAAATATCTTTATTTTTCCGTAATGTTATGGCAGAATTATTGGATTAATTCAATATTTTCTTCGTTTCGTATCATCTGTTATCATTAAGAGATCTTGTTGATTGACCTTCCAGCTTCAAGATAACATCTAATGATGGAGCCTAATCCATGTAGTAATATGTACGAAGGTTCATTTGTCATGGTGCTTGCGGTTCTACACATGTATCGCTCATACATCTTGTCTAATTCTTTAATGTTAAATAACGTATAATAAGGATAAGAATGAACAGAAGTATAATAACTAGACGGTTAAGCTGCTTCGCCGCAACCTACAAACTTGAAAATATTTTTTTAAGGCTCGGGATTCCATCATTTATGAATAAAATTATCTGTGGTTTATTGTATCTGTGATTATTGTGACGATTATGTCATTTTCGGCGTACCTGCACGCATCATGCATATCGTACGTCGGCACGTTCCCTGTGGATTGAAAGCTATATTAAGGCCTGTAGAAGTTGTAGGTTAATATCGTCATGCGCCCTGCACAATTTTGGACAAGTGTCGTTCTCTATATCACATTTTTAATATTAGGTTTGTGTAACACGTTCAAGACGCATAACGTGATATTTTCCAAAGCCCTACCCGCTGGCGTCCCATAACGTTTGCAAATTACGACCTTTTGTTGCTATTGCAGGATACTTAAACGAGTACGTAGTACATGCAGAACGGTGCTCGAATGGGGTGACCGCTAACTCGGGCAAAAGGATTATGCATGGAAACTTTGTGCACTTTCTTTTTCAGCCTCAGATTATTTGCAATGATTATGACAGCCTTGACAGATCCCAAAATCATAACTGTGCTTGGATTTTTTATTAAACGAAGAACCAGCTCGCGTTAACAATTCAAATGCAGTTTTCCTTTAATTATTATCAGCGATTCTTGCACAGTAACCACTGGAGGCGACGATAACCTTACATACAAGGAAACTATTAATGGTCCCCCAATCAGGATTTTCGAGTCTGTATAGATAGACTTATCACAGAAGTATAGATAGACCCTTATTGTTAGTACACTTCTGAGTAGGGTCATTCACAGTCCAGAATTATTCTAATTTTTAATTTAAAAATAGAAATAATGTGAAACCCTTAATGTATGTGCCTTGTTTTCCTCCGACCCATTCATGGTATATAATGGTCAACTCTTCCCACGGTTCTTCAGACTTGGAGCCTCTTTCCGCGATTAGTTCGCTGATAATTCCGGAGGCAACTCCAGGATCTGTTTCCAGGTTCCGACATCTGAGACTGGCGCATGATATTCCGCCGCAAATACCGCTGGTTTCCTACCCTTAGCCTAAACCTGTCCTGATCCTTAATGCATAAGATGTGAGAATCTGAACTACTTGGTTTGTGTATATCTTGAAAAGTTTTGCAGTCCATTATTTTTTTTATGATTTCAATTTTATGCACTTCCCGTAATTTTGAGTATATTCATTCATTTTAATTTTGTCTCAAGTTATTTTCTTTGAAAATTACGTTTCTATATATTTGGGGCATTCCCGGGTCAAACCGTACATACAAAATTACTCTAACCTTTCCTGGTACATCCTTAAAGTAGGGTTTTCGATTGGGATGGAAACGGGACAGGACAATTTCGGGACATAAGTATTGCCCCCATGTTATTTCGAGACGGAATCGGGAATGGGACAACAATTTTTGTCCCATTGTTGTTGTTTCAGGACGGGACGGTACAGTATATTCGGACATAAAAAATGCTTTACACCGTGGGAATAAACCCTTTAAATCAATGTGAATAACTCTCCTCTATACATATTTATAGAGCAAACATTTTGTCACTTTGAATGGTGCTCTTTTAGAAAGATTGGATTTTGGAGTGTTTCTTTCAATACTGGATTTCACTTCGGGACGAGACAATTTCGGGACGAAAATATTATCCCCGTGTTATTTCTGGACGGGATTGGGGCACATATGTAATTATATTTGTCTCAAGATTTCGGAATGGGTAGGAATCTTCTGTGGGACGAAAAAATTGTACCCAGCAGAAGCCCTACTTTGAATTCCTGCATTTCATGTAACTAGAAAATTATCATGTTAAAACCCATTAAATTTTTAGAAATTTCACGAATAAATTTTTTTCAATCAAATTCCAGCAACGTGAACTAAAAGTAGCACCACCAGGAAAAGTTTCATACCTTTTTGTACTCAAACCTCAACTTTTCAACTTTCAAACTCAATTTTTACTTTTACAATATTTGTCAAATCCGAACAGCAATCTGACAGATGTCGCCCCATTTAAATCCATACGGTATAATTTTGCACAATGCGGTAGGGCCGGAGACAAAATATTTTGCAGCTAGTATAAGTTATGTTCCAACATGTATTTCATAATATGAGTTCAAAACAATGTATTTCGAACATTTGTAGCTGAAAAACGGACGCGCGTATACTCGACTCCGGTGACAAGTGTCCATAGGTCAAAGCCCCTTTTGATTCCAGCACCCTCACACTCTTGAAACCTTAAGCCTCGAGTGCCACGGCGCAATGAAACGTTAGCGTGTTCTAATTGCATAGTTAAGCTGTATAATGTAGAACGAAGTCAAACTGTATAGCTCTACATTCAACATTACACTGCCCTAATTTTTATATTCTCAATTGATGACTCCTAATTTCTTAAGCGAGGTCAAAAGAATTTGAGACAAATTGAATAGCATATCTCCGTGAAAAGCTATCTATATTTTACATAAATAGTTTAACCAGAGCATCGTTCTTTATTGAAATTCTTAGCAGCTATCGGCAATTTTTTGCTTGCAATGAGTTGAAATACAACTTTTGCACAAGGTTTTGATAATTTATAATAAACAGAAGCTCACAATCAGCTCTTACACGATATGTCTTTGCTTACAAGGAAACAACTCTGAATGGATAGCGCAGATCGAAATGAACCTTTTTTTGTGAGCATAGGGCTTTGACCTAAAATCTGAACGGCAATAAAACTTCATCCAAATTCGCGCTAGTGTTGCGCCAAGGGGTGTGAAAGTTGAAATGCCAAAATTTTTGACATTTTATAATTTGCATGTTAACTCTCATAAGAAATTCCAATTTTAGAATTTCGAGGTATAGACTCGGGGGTCGTCACCAAGGTTATAGTGACCCGTGTTATGGCGAAATTTTCCTGGAGGAGTTCTCTAACACGTGATTGGTCAACATTTGTTACAATTTGTTTTTACAACTGTGAATGGCCAATATAGGTAATAATTTGTCCTTTGTTGTGTGTCCTATTACAATATTCCAAATAGAAGTGATTGTTTCGACAATGCAACACTGATCTATACTTAAAATGTGATGCTACGTCATGAATTATTGTAAATAATAACAGATACTATCAGGAAATAATATTTTTAGTTTACTCATCACATTTGCGGCTGCTATCGCAGGAATTGTTGACTTGGGCTGATAAAATTTAGTTTGAATTTATCCCCACAGCAAGCATCGTGTTGGGACGTGTTTATATTTACATAGTATGATAAAATTGCCACGAATTATCCAAAATTCAACCGCCTCTGAATCTTACTTCATTTTGTACCTGGGCTTCGCTTTCCACCTTGATTTAACGGTCAATGTTGGTGCTTACTACTACGCACATTTAAATTAAATACAGATCATTAGAAATAAATGCTGATACAATAAAGTTGAAAGAAGCTTTAGACCGAGCGTAAATGTAAAAGCTAAAAACATATACACAGTATTGACAGTACATGTGGCAGATGATGAATGCTGATCCCGTTGGACTTGAACTGTAAATCGAATTCAGTCTAACTACAATTCAATCCCATCTTTATCCAAATCCAGTTTGCTCCAGCCAAACAACATTGTTTCGAAATTGTTGAAAAGTTCGAACAACACCTAGACCTATAGCCGGTAAAATTGTTGACGTATTTCGGCGTCAAAATTTTGATAACCTATTCTCCCCCAGCCCCGTTCCATCGCCACTGGCTGTGAAGCAATAATTATGCTAATGAGGAACTTGAATACAAGGAAAGGATTATTGAATGGTACGTGGCTATAATAGTAAAGAACTTTCCTCCTTTCATTCATACAGAAATTGGAACTGGACGTCCTCAAGGGGATGTGGAAATTATACCCCGAATCTAGGTCATTCCTTCTGACCCTCATAACTCATTTATGCTCAAACGACGGCAGTTCCCCAATAGTCAGTATTTATTCCCATCAGTGCCCATACATTCTTTTGGGAATACCATTACCATCAGCAGTTTTTACACACTGGCAAACCTAGGCTCCATTTCACGAACTTCACCCAGAAGGTTACTTCAACTCCAAATTGTCGATAGGGAATATCAAGAAAATATTTTTGATAGCAGAAATTTTACCTTTTACCTTTACAGTCCGTATTGTATTGAATGCTAAAGGAAACTTTCAACTAATGAATTAAAAAATTAATTAACTTATATGTATATGTGTGTGGGTCTAACACCAGCCTCGGTCTACAGAACAAATGGGGTGTGGTATATAGGGAGGACCTGGGTGGGGAGGTCCTAATAAGTGAGCTCAATCATGATACTTTCACTTACCATGAGTTATTATATAGTATGATAATATTTTTAAAATGGCTTAAATCATAACATTATCACAATGTTCTAGTGTCAGGTGGTTTACACACCCCCCACCCCCAAATAATTAATCATTGTCCGTATGACGCAGGGCTTTCTACTAGCGTATTTTTTACATAGAGTCTCTTGAAAAAATTGTTTATCGAAAACATTACAACTTCATATGAGGCGTCAGGCCCAGTGCATTGGTAGCATTGCAACTGTCTGTGTATATAGTCTGGAGTAGGAAGCTCAAACTGAACAACATCAATACTGTGTACTGTGTAGGGAGGGGAGACGTCAGACCGGACGTTGACGTTTCGGGAGGAGCACTCTATGGCACTCGGCTGTACAACAAATTCTAAACCGCGTAGGTTTGAAGAATGACATCTAAAAAAAGTCACACGGCACACGTTAATTCAGACGTTAAGTTATTGGAGGGAAGTGTCGGTGTAATACATGATTAAAGGAGACGAGAGGTAAGTACATATTTTGGGCTGTTTTTTCCCCTAATTTTTTAAATTAATACTGACATTTTAGACGAAAAAAATAGAAAGATCGTATTAACATTTATTCTATGTAGGTATTGTTCGGCTTCACATAATCGCGAGATACTAATTGAATTTAGATAGGCGGAGGTTCTGTAGGATAAATTACTAAAAGTACTATCCTTATATGTATGTGGTTTCGGAAATCAGGGATCGGGAATGGCACTACCCATTTCCCTTTAGGCAATCCTTAAAATTCTGTTTAAAATGGTACTTTCTTTATAAGAGAGAATTTTTTTCCGGTCCCTTGAGAATCCCTTATATTGAGAATTCAGCTCATAAGAACAGTGTCATACTCATTACTGTTCAATCCTTTTGTAAGTGCAGGCTACCAAATCGGACATTCAGAGGTAAATTTCTTGCCCCCGACAAAAATTGCTAAAGCTGCGACCCTTGGTATTAGTAAGGGAAGTACCCCGAAGGAATAATTCCGCTCATCTCGGGAATAATCCTCCCAGGTAATCAAAGTAAGCACCATCATCATTTCAGATTCCGTATCAAGTAATATTCAATTTATGTGAGGATGTCAAATGCATTATTATATTCAGTTATTTATATGATTCACTCTTCCCCTATACGAAAGCACGGAAATGGCTTAAGTTGTAAAACCGGAGCCTGACCTAACCCATTGGAAGCTAACCTGACAGTTACTAGTCGTACTCGTGACAGTTAATACCCTATACCTCGAGTAATTAACTTAATTAATTCCATGGTTGTTGGCAAGTACTGAAGCCATAACAGATGCTTGTCGGCTCAATGACTTGTTGTGATTGCCGAACTTTATATCTAAATGCAATTGGAATGAGTATTCTTTGGACTTGTAAGAACTTTTTTTTGGCTGTATTTATATACCATGTGCATTCCTTTTAGTATGGTATTTCATTGCACATGGGGCAACTCCCGTTGACAGTTCACACCACCCTGCATATGTCCGATCGTTAGTAAACAAATGAACCGGATTCCGACACTTGTAATACTGATCAGGGATTTTGATGATAATTAGGCTGGTTCTATTTCTTGTACTGTCTTTTTTTTGGGGGGGGGGGGATTATTTACAACCAAGGCGGGAATATTTCCGATGGGATTGTGTCATTAGAATAGTTGAATACTTGAGTGTCAATTCTCTTGAAGGTTTAAATCTATATAGAAATAGCTGAAAAGTACTAGGAATTTTGAATGTTTTAATTGGAAGGGATATCTCTGCTTTAGAGGGAACAATTACGACAACTATTTGAAATTGACACTCGTCAGGAATAGTAATTAAGCTATTTATTATTGTTAATGTTATGAAAACAATGGTTGAGAATGAAAAATATGGACTACTATCACAATCAGTCCGTATGTTGCAGTCCCAGCGGAGGCAACCCATTTCTTATTATTAAGGAAAACTAATGGGAGGAAAGTGGTATCTACCGCGAAGCGGTAGTAATTAACTATTAATCAAATTTGTTGAGAATTATATGAGTATGTGAGGAATATTTATTTATAGATTTTACAAATCGTTTGCATTCTTGGTGAAGAGGCTGCCAAGTGCTGTGCAACCATAGACCTGGGTTGACGTTCATCAAGTGTAGTGTGTGTGTGGGATTGCCGGATAGCTGGAATCATAGCCCTGACTCACTCATTACTCTTCTCGCGGTAAGTATAGAAAAAGGATTGTTTTTGGTGTGGGTGAAAAGGAATGGGCTTCTGTTTAGAAAAGATGATGGAGTCAGTAGTATAGGCGCATTGTTTAACCCCATTTTGAAAAGGATGAAGGGCGGTGTGTTGTGGGAAAAGTTAAAATGTGACATTTTGACCCTACTGGAGGACTTCTACCTTTCCCTTTCGTAAATAAAATCAGGCCTGTAGCCTTGCAGCAGCTAGAGGGAGGGAGGCTAGGGACATTGTTATTTACGTGGTCTGTGAAGTCTGTGAAGGTGGTGTGTACGTTGTGCATAGCGGATTTTCATGAAGAGTCAAAAGTTCCACAGCGCTCCAGACTTGAGCGTCTTAAAGTAGCTAATAAATTTCCCCGATACGCTCTGAAACTTATGCTGGGATACTTATGGGAGAGAATGGAGCGAGGAGAGGAGAATAAAATGAGAAAAGTTGAATGCATAGGTTTTGGGCATGACGGGTTTGCATACATGGCTGTAGCTTCGTAGGTTACATGTGACAAGAGTTGAGTTTTCGGGAGTTTTAACTCATGCGTCTGGCGTCTCCGGCTATCGAATCTACCAGCGGTTCCTCTTTCTTCTCTATGTGATCGATCGGGTGGCTGACGTCATGAGACTTGTGCTGGCAGAAACTCCTCGTACTAGTTTGAATTGTGGTTGCCATGGGTAACGTAAAACCCACCTCACACAATAGCCATGCTCTTTCTCCATTCTATGAGACAGTGGAGACAACCTTCCAGCCAGGCTATCCTTTCCGAGTAAGCCTTTCATCGTGGGCCAACTTTTCCCTCTTAACTTAGTTGTGAGACTTTAATAGTAGGAGACTGTTCCAGTTGGAATAGAGTTCAAACCTGCCCCACAGCTCATTCCTCACTACGTTTTTCCGACATTGGAATCGCCTCTGTGGCTTTTGTTGGACGAGTGATTTCAAAGTTTTCCCAAATTTTTGACAAAAATACAAAATAAAAAAAAACCTTCACCCTATATTTTCCGGGTTGGAAATTTCCACGCACGCACAT
Organism: Allacma fusca; assembly: GCA_947179485.1. Taxonomy (NCBI): domain Eukaryota; kingdom Metazoa; phylum Arthropoda; class Collembola; order Symphypleona; family Sminthuridae; genus Allacma; species Allacma fusca. Next base: position 3,417,093 of record OX359250.1, on the reverse strand, counting down.
AGCACACATTACTTGTGTAGTAAAATTGCTACTTCAGTCCGTGCAACTTCCACTGGTCTCGGAAAGCCATTCAACTGTCGGTTGTGAACTCCACCACGAGAGCGGAAGAACGATAGGGAGTGGTCTTTCTCGATCGTTGAATCATATTATTCTCTGAAATCGCTCCCTGTTTTCAGCACGTAGATAATCTTCGTCGGGATTTTAGTCCTCACAAAGGAAACGATGTAAATACTATTTATCACTGGAATATCGTCAAACTTTGATTATATTTCAAGTTCTGGCCCACCCATCAGTCTCTCTCCCTTGAAACATCAGTGGTTACCCCCAGTCTCTCCAGGAATCCATTGTATGTAGTGAAGAAAGAGTTTTTACTCCGCAAGGGAAAGTCAGAGAGAGGCCCCACTTTTACCATTGTTGTCGCAGCAATAGTTTTAAGTGCAAGCTGTGTTGACTTCTTCTCTTGTATAGTTTGGAGATTCGTGTGTACGACCGGAATTTAAGTAGTCGACAACTTCCTAGAATTTCTCCGCCTTCTCGAAATTAAATTTCAAATTGTAGTGTTGTCTGTCTAGTCTCTAACCTCACAGGTAAATCACAATTTTTCTGTCTCACTCTTGTCTTGTCTTGTCTCAATGTTTTCCGTGTGTGTGTGTAGTTAGTGTGTCGGGGGGGGGGAATGGTGTTCAATGGTTTATTGTCAAAGTAAAGTAGGTGTGAAGATTGGGAGAGTGGAACGTTGTAATTATATTAGGAGACAGTCGAAGCTCATTCCGTTGTCTTTCATTAACTTTGAATTTCCCTACGCTCTTTCAGCCCTCACTTTTTCTGGGCGAGCACCAGAGTGGAATGTAATTAAGAGGTTTTTGGGAGATCATTTGTTAGCTGTAGCCAACGGAGGCCGCCGGTTTAATTCCATTGCATTTCATCCATTTTGAAATTTGTGGGAGAAGTAGTGTAAAGCCGTCGTTTTTAAAGCGGATTTTACGTATTGAAGCTAATTGTAAGTAAGTCATCGTGAGGAGCTTAACGTCATTTATTGTCGAACCGGAGACCCTCCTAGAGGGAATTATAGTACTGTTTGTTTATTTAGTTAACGATGTAGGAAATGACGATGGTTGGGCATAAGGAGGTTGGAAGGTTACCCCGTGCCTGTAGTTCTGTTAGGTAATAGTTATGTGTTTATTATGATGAGAGTTTTGTGAATGTGTAGTGTCTGTTGAGACAGTGGCCTCTGGCCTCTTTCATGCTATAGTCTGACTTGGGAATGTCATAAATTTTTCCTTGTAGTTTATTTTTTCTTCGGATGCAGTTGGGAATTATCGGTGGGCATTGCCACACTGAAATTTTTGCTAAGTTCTTTCAGTTTACAATAATGACATCCTTCATCTATACTGAGAATTTAAAGTAGGTTGAGCTAAGGTTCAGGCGCATTACCTTCACTCTGTTATCCTACTCATACATGTTTTGATGCCACCAAATTATAAAATTATAAAATTTCCTCACTATTTTCTTTCCCAACCCTTGCTTTTGTGGTATTGAATGAACTTGGAGGTTTGTGGTTCTGTCTTATTATTATACATATGACTACACATCCCTCAAGTTTTTCATGCTTTGCATATATTCTATTGCTGCGTAAAAGTCAAGTTGTAGCAATTGGATCAAAATAAGATACATTTAAATTCCTCAGGTTTTAATCATAACACAAAAGCAATCACTTTTGGAAGGATAGTGGAATGTCCTTGTAAGTTAAATCTGTCCTAACTCTTGTCGCATTGCTTGTCACCATGTCAGGAGCTCTGGGGCAGGGGGGGGCGGTTTGAATGGTCGTGCTCATGAGACAAAAAAAGATAAAATGTCCTATAATTTCGTTGTGGTTAATGGTTTCAGAGATGTTGTAGTTTGTATCCTACATATTTTAGGCTTTTGCTGTAATTATTAATGTGAGCATTTACCTACATTATATGTGGCTGTCTCTCTCTCTCTCTCTCTCTTTCTCTCTCTCTCTCTCACTGCTCACTGCTTCCTGTAAACCCACTGATCGATTTCTCTTTGACATTCTCCTTTCCTGTCATCATTTTGTTTACTCAGCCTGGAAATGTCTGAAAACACGTCGGGAAATTAAATTTTTTTGAAAGCCTGGCAAAAGAATTATGGAGGGGGCACTAATGCCTAATTTAGTTTTGAGCAGAGTTGCAACCTTGTTCATTAGTGATGATTTTCGAGCTATTGATGGAAACCTTTCATAATTTCGTGTTGATACATTAATGCTTGAATGCCTTTATCTGTCTCAATAAAGACATGAAGAGGTAATGTCTTGATGGGCTCGGAAGAGAGAAACGAACACAGAGGGAGAACACATGGGGAAATCATACATGTAGTAATAAGTGTCACGAGATGATTTGTTGATCAAGATCTTGTGTCCATGGGAGTCGGTAGTCGATATAGGAGTTAGATCTAGACTAGTATCTATATAACTAAAGATGAGCCGGACTCATACTTGTAATGAGCACTGACAATGTCGAGTGGAGCACAGGGCACTTATGGACTCTTCCGTAGTCCCCAATGTACACAAAAAATATATCCTCATGTACTCATTCTGCCTGTACGATTCAGATTTCTTCCACTTGCCTGAGTAAAGGACGGGAAGGAGAACAAATTAAGTATGTTTTACAAGAAGAAATTCATGTATTCAAAAATTTGGCACTTTTTTCTCTTCAAAAAATCCAGCAAGCCATTTATGCTCCTCTGCCGTATTTTATTGTAGTGGGTCTCACCTCACCCATATTGGGTTCCCGAAGTGCTGGGTTAAATATAAATGAGTAACTCCTTGGGCATAGCCTAGTTATAAACCTAGTCATGGTAACGTGTAACGCAGGCTCTCACACATGGCTACAGTTGTTGCTTTTGAAATTCTAGAATATTAAAATATAATTGTTTAGGTTCTTAAACCCGACTCTGCAGTAAGCGTAACTATAATAATAATTATTATTATTGAGTACAACATGCATTTGCGTAATGTGCTTTCGTTGCATGATTTCCGTCCTCACGTCTACCAGCCTTGTCTGTACTAAGTAGTAGTTTGCTGAGTGAAGTTTTTAGCAACTAGCGTAAGGAAGAGTTGGGCACAATTTCAGTATCGGCGTATATAAAGCTTGGAGGGTTTTGAAATTGGAACTCTGGAAATTAGGAAATGTCGTGCAAAACTTGAATTCATAGTTACTCATTTGGCATTTGATGAGCCTAGATATAAATATATAGATGTACCTGTAGGACTCGTAAGTGAGTGTTATACATGGGTCATGCAACATTGACATGTTTGACAAATACAAAACTGGCACGGGTGCACGTGTAAAACTGGAGTAATAATTATTATACCTACAGTTAGTTACGGCTACTTCCAGCGGCGACAGAAACAGTACATTATTTCTCGAGTGTAAGTTTCTAATAAAAACTTTATCAAACCATTAGCCTTATCGTTAACTTTCCCCGAGACCTGGGCATACATGCTATTTTGAATGTACGGCGATTATGGTAGTCTCAAATGAGTCTGTGAGTACGACTTCTGTTGCACGAGTACTGTAGCCTATGTAGGAGCAATGCATCACGCCGATTTCTTTATTAGACTTGACCATATAGTAGCCACCATATATGACCAAAAGTTCTGGGTCTTCGGATTTCAATTAAATCCGCACGTATGGAGGATATATCCCTATATTAGATACACACTATTTCTAAACAACTGGGATTGTTTAGTAGATTTAAAAGGTTGAAACAGGAGATGCTTTAATTACTTATTTTTTGGAGCACTCCTGATAACTTACCACATTTCCACTAGGAAAAGAATAAGCCTATTAGTAATAAATAGTAGTAATAAATTCTTGGAAATTCTATATACATATTACATATTTATATATATGTACTCAACTCCAGGCACATTGGGAGGGTTCGTTCAAATATACGGTTATAATACGGGGAAAAGGTGCATAGGGTGTAGGTGGGTGTTGAAAAACAGACGGCTAAAGAGAAACCGTATGGCTCCACATGATTTCACATTATAAACATAGGGAGGGGCGGTGCAGGAGGATAACTGGTGGGGTAGGGTTGGAGTAAAAGAAAACTGACGGCAAGGTGGTGTCTTTTCATGTGCCTCGTAAACAATATCGGTTTTTTTTTACACCGCTCTACAACCCTTAATAGGTAAAGCAGGGGACTCATTTATTTCTGTGTTACACATGTGAGAGGCCTATATGGATGAGTGGTAAGCAACCACATGTACGGTTCATAGTAAAAGGGTCACTCTTTTAAATGGCAAGCGTGCAGAGCTGGGAGAGTGGGACAAATACCCTGAAGTCCATTTCCCCTCACTATACATTATTATTGTTGTTGTCGCCAAAAATATTGCTAGCACGTTCCCCTTCCTTAGTTTCTTCGTCTTAACTGTTGTTTAAGTAGCACTCACAAAACCGCCTCGACGTATTATTACAGAAGCGATGCTAAAAAAAGGCATTCGTAACATTGGAGAATTTATTATATCCTCAGTTGTAAAACTACTATTACATGCGTTACATTTTCTTTTACATGGCAGTAGTCTCTCTTTTTATGCTCCCTTTCATGCGTAGCCTTGGTGACAGCTCAGAATCAGATCATTTCCTGTCCTATGTTGCCCCAGTCGATCAGACCCACATCAATGAGTTGTGCTTTATTAGTTTTTTGTCAGCGGCCTTCAGCCCTCCTCGTATCTGGACCACTGATGTTCAAGAGGCATTAGGTCCGGTGAATTCTCACCTTTTACTTACTATTTTCAAACCTGGTCGAGATAATATTCCTGCCAGGTGTTCTGGATCCTGCTACCGCTAATAAAACCGATCTAATACTCACAAATACTAGCTCACTGGGTTGAGGGAACAAAATTCTCAAAGAAATGTGCAAATGAACTTTCTTGGCGATAATTAATTGTGATTTTAAAAATTTACTTATCCCGGACCACCGCACCGTAGAGATCCCTAATGGGATGCAAACCCTTCAATATATGCTTCACTGTGGTTTTAAAACCAAGATCCTAGCGGACTAAACCGCGATGGCAAAGCTGTAAAAAGTGTTGATATGGTCGTATGAAACCTAATTCGATGGTTTTTTAAGAAGTTATGGTTCCTTTTGGGACTATGAAAGGAGCTGTGTTGACATGTCTGGGGTGGTTATATTATATTTGAACGAACCCTGAACCTCCTACATACGACATGCATGCATTAGGTGTTATAATCACCCTCGGACTACGATGCGGGTGACAGTCACGAAGAATGGAGCTCAGCCGTTATTGTGCTTATTGTGAGAAATTACAATCCAGACAAAAAATCTTTAGTCCCGCCTGTTAGCCATTGTAACTTCTAGTGAAATAGCAAAATAAGTGTACCGAAAATGATGGCGTCGATGAAAATCGTGCGCGGTTATAATCCGCTCCATCACAATCCCTCCAGTAAATAATACATCCGATCCGACATTCCAAACCTATAGTTTTTGACTGAGTGTGCATTTTTAAATCATCTCTAATTTCGGTTAGGTAGGTTTTAAACGTTGAAATGCTTCCGCACACACTTTGACTTTTAACTTCGTCATATATTCTTGACCATGTTGTCCATGCTGGATGTCCTATTTGGTTAGGTTCCATAAAGCACTGAATTATGCTGATCTTATAAATCCACAGTCAAAGCTTGTAAAAACGTCATGAGGATCCGTTCAAATCTAATATCATCCGCTGATTGTGAGTCAAAAATGTAACGGGAGATTTAAATGAAGCAAAAATATTGTCCTCACCTACACCTTAATGAAATAATTAAATAGTCCGCGTCACATTTTAGTCTCCAACGACCCCAGTTTTCAACTTAAGCTAATGATATTAGATTCTAATGAATCCCTATGAAATTCGCTACTAGCTCTGTGCCTTGAAATAGTTTTGTTCATGTCACAGGCTTGGCAAGAGAAATATCTCACCAGAAATTTTCTCCTCCGCATCTTCTCCCTAGCTCTAGAGGCTGAGTTCTTCCAAGCTTGCGCCCTATTATTCCTGTCTTGTCAACAGTTCGCAAGGGAGGAACCTATCAAATATCTTTCTGAAAAACCCTGAAAATTTCCTTTTCTTCCATGATAAAACGACGCAAATCCTTCCTTCTTCTAGTCTTCCTTACTTCTGCTCCTGAGAATACATTTCTCCGGACCTTGCTCCCTATGTTCTAGGCTTGTGTTCAGAATTCCTAACGGAGAGACCTATCGGATACCTTCCTGGAAAGCCCATAAAATGTCCTACAAACAAGCTTTGAACATATTCTTCAGAAAACTCTGCTTGAGAATAACCAGTTTGTTGTTGATTCGAGTTTAAACAAAAAAAAAATCCGACTTACTTTCTTGAGAAAAGTTTTTGCAACACATGAAATTTAGTAGCAAACGAAAGGGTTTCTCATCTAATGTAACGGTTTAAGCGAATTAAATAACCTGTCATGAAGGGGGAATTAGTAGGCTTAGTTTATTCAAAGGATGTAATTTCCGTGAAAACAATCACACCTTTCTACCTGTCCGGTGAACAACTAGGAAGTAATACGCTTACTGGTTGATTCGGTCTCAGCCCTTACAGAGCCCGCATTTGTGCTTAAACTAGTAAAGCTACATACATTAATCATGTCCATGAGATTAACCAGGAAGTATAGATTTATTACAAGTGCGTTCCACTTGGAAGCCGTCTAGCCCAATGTCGAGCCTAGTTAGTTGTTTAAAAGGGCTACCATCCAAATCCCAAACCAAAGCTCCTTTTTATGGAATTTCATTCAGTGAGTGTGTTAATGGCTTGAGTGAAATTCTTAGCCCTTGTATCTGTACAATTGCACTGACTTGATTAACGCTTACAAGTGAGTGGGACTTTTATGATTAGACGGAAAAACCCCAGACTTATTAATTTTATTACACGAGCAGTGCTTCCTGTCCAGTTGCTCTCTCTCTCTCTCTCTCTCTCTCTCTCTCTCTGTCTTGAGTAACTTTGGACCACCAATACGTTACTCCGATCCCCCCTTGTATAGAGCGGGACTTCAGACCTGAAAAATATACCTTTCGAAGCATGCTCATACCCGGAACAAATCTTAACTGATTTTAATGAAATTCGGTAGTGTCTCCAAAATGGATGCGGTAGACATCTGCTTAAGTCAAAATATAAAATTGTTTTCTTGGAGAACAAAATATTATATTAAAATTACCGGATTGCCTTTGATAGTACAATAAGCCCGTTTTCGACCTCCCTGAAATGATCTCGCTCTTATATGTATGTAATTCATTGTGTTATTGTGGAAGTTCTGCTAATATAACAAAATTGACAACTCAGAGCTCCCTACTGATAGGTTTACCATTTGAAGTTTCCGAACACCAGGTGTACGCTGTTGCGTTTGGTTCAGTTAGATTGGGTAGTATTTTCTAAGCATACTCATCAAAAAGAAGCAGGTATTGTTACCTGGGCTGGAAGAATGGAAGTAATTGCAATGGGATAATAATATTTCTTGTAGTTAAGGGATAATTTGAGTGGCCGTGTTTTCTTGTTTAATGTTAGCATTAACTTGCAGACAGCACACGAAACATTAGGAAGTTACTGATAGATAATAGCGTTTAAAGATTTTCTTGTATGTACATTGTGTCACTTCGGACCGCATTTTAAGAATGATAATATTTCTTGACTATTTCAGCCACAAAAATGGGTTGCGCAATGTCAGCGGAAGAGAGGGCCGCTCTGGCCCGGTCCAAGCAAATCGAGAGGAATTTAAAAGAGGATGGTATACAGGCAGCCAAAGACATCAAACTGCTTCTCCTTGGTGAGTTAAACCCAGATCAGTGTCTCTTGATGTAAAATTACCTTTTAACTGTAGTTATTAACCTGGCTATACATATATGTAGAGATACCATCAGCATTGACACATTGTGGGGGGAAAGGGGAATTATGACTAGTAATAAATCCAAAGTTCTGACATGCCAGCGAACATCATAATTCTGTTTGCTCTTGCTTATATGGCGTGTGTGTGTACAAAGTCGGAATTCTAAAACATCCTTCATATAAGTACACCAGTGAAGGGAGAACAATTCATAATAAATAACTCAGATATTTAGTATTTTAAACAGTAGTCGTCACGTCCGTTAGTTTTTGGACCTTGAAAAGGAAGCTCGAGACAAACTGACCAGAGAAAAACCACAGATGATAACAATATTGCATAATTTTCAAGATTCAGTTGGAAAGTGCTCAGGTATATGTATTTTCGAGCATCCCCTTAGTTGAGGATATCTACTGATGTGGAACGGAGCTTCATCGGCTTGAGACTATAAACGCACAATAAACAGATGGTCAGGAGCAGGCTTTCATGCATGAATTTATTATATATGTAGATACATACAAAGATTTCTTCTTGTTAGTCTGCCATAGTTTTTCAGATTCGAGGAAGTAAAGTAACCATTTCCCTTGGATTATTTTTCAATTTTATTGTCTATTGTTGCTATTATATAACATATATTTCTTGTTACAGCCTCACAGGAATCATTCTCTTTTTTATGTTATTTTGAGCATTCTTTGGGAATTTGTTAATTCAATAATTTACAGACCTGCTCATTAGTATATGATTTCAGTTACTAAGACTATCAGATGCCACTATCTATCTGCAGAAATTGACACGAGTTAACTTCAAGTAAGTATAATAGCGTGTCTCAAATGTCTTTTTTTTTTGGTTCTGATTGATTATGAGTTGAGTATTTATCTACTACTTATGAATGAGGCGTTGATGTGGGTCTTAGTCCGTACTGTTAGTGGTGGGACGTATGACTGATCTTCCTGTAATAAGAGTAGAATTTTTCAGAGGCTTGGCCCGTGTTTAAATGAAATGCGATGCATTGTCAACTACAGTATGATTGAAGTTGTTGAAAATCATCATTCTACTGCTCTTGTAGTGTGTACCAGCTGGCAATGTTTTTTTATGTACAGAGTGTTTCATATCCTTCGTCTCCCCCTCGCCCATGTAATGGACGATATCGCAACATTTTGTGCTGTCGGGTTTAAAATGTTCTCAAATAACTGTTGACGCTGTTTTTTATGAAATTTGATGGGCTTTCCAGGGAGCTATCCCACAAGTCCCTTCGTTAATAATTGTGGGCATGGCGCGTAAAAACAGGAAGGTTGGGGCAATCTTCAGGAGCAAAAATGACAAATATGCGGAAAACACTGAACTTATGGTCTTCATTTTTTCCTGGACGGTCTGGCGTTCATATAAATATTTTAGAATGACCAAGTTTGTGGCAAATATCATGGGGACTCACTTGCGTCTAATATCGCATTCCTCGGTCAACAATTTCGATGTCATGAGCCCGAGGTGGGAGGCCAAGTTTATTGTCTTTGAGTCTAGAGCTGTAATACAAATAAATATTTGTCGTTGACTCAGTCTTGTCTCACATGTGAAAAAATCAATATGGAACACCCTGTACATGCTACGCTGCGGGTCCGAAAGGAGGGCATTGCCTTTCAACATGGATTTTCATTCTGTCACTGGTCGATTCTCAAGCTATTTTAGAATGCGAACACAACAAACGAACATGTCCTGTAATTATTGGCATTATTGCTTAGCTTTTCAATACTTCTAGTTGTTCCATTTCGATCGTTTGGCTTTATCCCGCAGTCTCATCCATTTATCAAGTTATTAGTTACGAATGGTTTCATCCCCTTTTCTTCCTTTGGATTGGATTTCCCCTTCCGATTCTGATAGTCATTAATTACCTTTTGATGCGGAATTGTAATTCAGGGCATACTATATAAGCGTATGGTGACTGTAAGGGCTTCTGTCGAATCGGTCAATAAACACATTATTATTATATAAGCGTATGGTCAAAAGTGTTCATTTATAGTCGGGATCATTGTATACTTACTTGCTTATGTTCACATCTTCTGTAATGACCTGGTCAGATATTATACGTAAATACTGGAATTTTCACAACAAGCATTTGATTTTATTATTGTAAAATGATGAACTTTGCAATGAATACAAAATGCATACAGTAGTTGAGTACTTAATGGTTACCGTAAGTAGATAATTGCAGTATTTACAAGTTGTTTGAATTCGAAATAATTATTGTTATTTATTAGGCATTATACCCGATTTGAAGTAACACGTGTGTGTGGGTGTAAAAGTTAAAGGTATTTCTCGATTAGTTTTAGTACGACTGAAGTCTTTGTCTACATCCTCATTGACACTTTCAAGGACAGGAGCTTGTTCAATCTACTGTCCTCCAGTGTGGAAATTACATCTGTAGTAATAATTATTATTACAGAGTGAATCATTCATTCTAGTTTTTAAGAAGAAATGGAAGGAAGGCTGTGTGTGGTGGCTAATCATTTTTCTTCCTATTTCTGTAGGTGCTGGTGAATCAGGGAAGAGCACAATAGTCAAACAAATGAAGTAAGTTTTTGTTTTTCTCTGTCAGTATAAATGCGTGTTGTGTACCCTTATAAATATTGGTTGTTTTGACGTACTTGTACTGCTAAAGTTTAGCCCCTTGTGACATTTAATGTCAATTGTCTGTGACGGAACCATTATAATGACTTTTTAGTATAGAAATAAATGCAAACTTCGGTACAGAATTCTGAGAAACTTCCTTCACTTTATGCTACACGTACTTACTGTAGTGCAGGCTTGAGTTGATGATGTATGATGGAAGAAATGGATTCTCCAGTGAAAATAAAAAGCCTATAGGACACGCAACGTTTAGTTTTATTAAATGGATGACGTATTTCCAGGGTTAATTTGTGTGCCGAGTAAGTGACGTTGATGAGTTCCAAATGAATACATCCGTAATGTTACTTGTGGTGGTACAATTACGCAAACCATCGGGTCCGTTAACCCGGTGAATTGTGTGGTACTGATGGTTTCACTGGTTAAGAACCATTCTGATAAAGTATATAAGTACATAGCTTTTTTTAAGGTTGCCTAGCGGCCTTCTATAGTGATTATGCTTGTCCGTACGTCCATGGACACGATAACGGAAAGTCTACCGAATGTATTTTAGTTAAACAAATACTTATTTATCAGAAATACAGGACCAAGTCTAACTAACATTACTACGAATGACAGAAGATAAACATTATCTCTACTTTAACCTATTCTAAAGCAAAGCCCGCTTCAAATATTCTCCCTTTGTATAAAAAAATTATGAAAACATTTTCAAAAAATACATTACCAAGGATAACCAGCATTGCAAAGAATAGCAGAAATCATTTTATCTATAAAATGGATTCTCCTGATCCTGGGGCCAATTGTTTTTTCTACCGTATGAGATACCGAAAACTGCTAATAGATTTGTTCCGAGTCAGATGTGTGGAACATTTTACTTACTATACTGTATTTCGTAATTCTACTGCATTTTGTATTTCGAAAATTTATAAACGTGACGACATTTTGGATTTGTTTATCTTGCCATGCTTGACCATCCTACAAAAACCTCCAACTCGGCTCATGTGCCTGTTTCCTTAGCTTTACCACATAATTTATGTTTTGATATTCAGTGATTCGGACAATATTATTCAAAAGACTCCTCTAACTAAATCAACGATAAGAGAAAAATGAGACGTAGATATTGGCTATTTACCTACAAATTTCAAGAGTATTTTAAATATGTACTTCAAATACGGTATTTTCATTTTGTATTTTCCGTTTTATATCTTGTATATTTTATTTTGTGTCTCGAATAATAATATTTATTATTACTCTTGTTATTTGTATTTAAGTTCTTCTGGAAATAAATTTGTTTTTTTCCTGACTTTCTTTTACTTTGATCCGGAAGTTTGGCGGGGGGGGGGTATTTTCTACATATCTGTATCGCAGTCCTGTCCCGAAAATCGGGGCAAAACTTTTATTGCTACTTGGGAGTATAATAGAAAGAACAGATAATTTTTATTCTCGGTGCCGTCGCCGTCCCCATACCATCCCCGAGAAAATTGATAAATATGTCAGGGCATTGTTGTTATGTATGATCTGGGCACTTCAGAAACGGGGTCTCGGGTGTCCACTAGGCCATCCAATGGCCATTTATTATTATGGGAAGTGCTGGTTAACCTGGATAATGATGACTTTTATACAATGGTACGAAGTATACCGAAGTGTATGGAAGTGAGAATCAATAGAGACATGGCCTAATGCAATAAATACAATGGTTGCTGATAAGAGAGTATATTATTAGTTAGCGTTTATTATAGGAATACCCAACTCCTACTGTCCTTCTCTCTCCTTCACTCCGTGACTCATGACTCTTGCACATCATGACTTATACCTGACCTCCAAATTAGTGTTCGTAGATACGTTACACCGATACCGTCTTTATACAATTTCAGGAATTTTGAGGTTTCCCTTCGTATCAGCTTGGAGTTTGTAAATAATAACATCATGTTGATGAATGAAATTAAATAGTTATCAAAATATTTATTTTGACAAGTGAATGATGTCATTGAGTTGACGTAATTAATCTAGCAGCCAGTAAGGTCATGGTTTTTCTCTGACCCGGCAGGAACAGGCTATAAATAAGTATCTGTCCAGATATACTGGGCCGTTCCGTCACCAAACACCTGCATAAACTTTGTCCCGGTACCGTCCCCGAGTGACACGGAAATATTATAAATGTGTCAAAATTGTCGTATACCTTGAATCACAGAAATATTCTTCTATTATTTCGAAAAATCCGAAAAATATTTTGAAACACTAAATTGCGTGAGTTTATGACTTCCAAAAATACATCCCCTATGCAGCTCAGCTCGTTGCAACTTCATCGCGGATTTGTGGGGCAAATCGTTGCTAATGATTTTGGTTCATAAGTTGGGTCTCTAGGGATTAGGGATATTCCGAAGAATTGAGCGAAATAGAAAATGCGGATTATGGAACCGTTTATTGATGGAAATTGTCAATATATTACAAATAGCTTTGTTGTTAAAAATCATGCATCTGCGTTTCTGGGTTGCTGACAAATTTGTTTTGATTTTTCTAGAATTATTCATGAGAGTGGGTTTACATCGGAAGACTTTAAACAGTATCGTCCTGTAGTCTATAGCAACACTATACAGTCACTAGTAGCTATATTAAGAGCCATGCCCAATCTCTTAATCAACTTTGGAAATAATGAGCGAGAGGTTAGTGGAGATTTGTTTCTTTGAGTTTCATATTGGCAAGTTTAATTGTAACTATATACTGAAATTTGGTTTTCTGGTGGTAAATTAATTAATTTTATAAAAACTAATAATGATTGATGTCCTTAATTTTCAACAGTCCGATGCTAAAATGGTTTTCGATGTTATTCAACGTATGGAAGATACGGAACCATTTTCAGAGGAATTACTGGCAGCTATGAAACGTCTCTGGATAGACAATGGCGTTCAAGAATGTTTCGGTCGATCCAACGAGTACCAGCTCAATGACTCTGCCAAATAGTAAGAGACGATTTCATCATTGAAATATTTATTTATTAACATGTCATAGGTATATAATGTAGGTACAAGTTATAGATTCTGAGTGGTATCTGATTTTGTGCTCAGCTTTCTGGACGACTTGGACCGACTGGGAGCAAAGGATTACCAACCTACGGAGCAAGATATTTTGCGTACACGTGTCAAGACGACAGGAATCGTAGAGGTACACTTTTCCTTCAAGAATCTCAACTTCAAGCTGTTTGACGTGGGTGGCCAACGTTCTGAAAGAAAAAAGTGGATTCATTGTTTTGAAGATGTGACCGCTATAATTTTTTGTGTTGCCATGTCCGAATATGACCAGGTATGTTTAGAGTTAGTCCTGATTTACTGTGTACGTTTTCGTGTCATTTATGAGTGTCAGTCATCTCCCGCTACAAATTCAGTTGTTTACTATCAAATGGATTTTAGGTGTTGCACGAGGACGAGACGACGAACCGAATGCAGGAGAGCTTGAAATTGTTTGACTCAATTTGTAACAACAAGTGGTTTACCGACACTTCTATCATCCTTTTTTTGAACAAAAAGGATCTCTTTGAAGAAAAGATTAAGAAATCACCGTTGACCATTTGTTTTCCTGAATATACAGGTAATTTAGAGTTACTGCTTAAGAACCCATTTGCAAATGTATATACTGTGAGGAATCTTCTTACTTCCATTTTGTGCAGTAGACACGATAAGAAGAGTTGTTAGTTGTAATTAATGACTAAACAAGGAGTCCGTTGACATGGTTTCTGAAAGTGATCTTTAGATTATTTGTGCATGCATAGACACATTCATGGGGAATGTTTGAGCCAATGCCTTGTTAAATATCTTTTTGGTAAAGCAGACCTCAGTTTCTGAATACTTGTATTTTGTGTTTATCAAGCCATCACTAGGAAAAATAAGCTGACTTGTAACAAGCAATAGGTGATTTCCGTAAATTTAAATAAATTTGTGTGCATTTTTTTTCTCGGAATGTTCAAATGTTCAGTCAGGTCTACGAAGTCGTGTTCTTTTTTTTTACAAATATTCATTTATTCTCGCTAAAAATAATGTTCTGCATAATGTAATGTCTATTTTAAAACTGAAACGTAGAGCGTGGGGACTGCTTATGTATTTTTTTAGAATCAATTTCCTTCATTGAATGTTTTTATTTGTGGTTAAGGTGCACAAGAATATGGGGAAGCCGCAGCTTACATACAAGCACAGTTTGAAGCCAAGAACAAATCAACGACAAAGGAAATCTACTGCCACATGACCTGTGCTACTGATACTTCAAATATTCAGTTTGTCTTTGACGCCGTCACTGATGTTATCATAGCAAACAATTTGAGAGGATGTGGCCTCTACTAATCTCTGTTTCCTCTTCAAAACTATAGTGATATAACTTCTGGCACCGTATGTGAATAACAACTTCTGCATGCAATGGTAGGGGAATAGCGTAATTCGATTTGCTTCAATACTGATTGTGAGCGCAAATAATCAAAAAGCCATGGGTATAATTTGTTAAGTTTACGTAAACTCAGCTATGTACCTTGCTTACACTGCACGTAACGAGAAATGTTAATCGTGTCTGATATAACTATCTAGAGTTGAACAGTTATGTGTCTGTTTTATTATTATTGAACTACTATTAATAATTATTGTCTTCGTTAATTAATTTACTCTATACTGCCCCGCTGCATTTAATTGGTTCGATACCATTGAGTTTCCGGGCTGGAATATTTTTTGTAGTTCAAAGTTTTAATTTTATTTGTAGATGTTTTTGCTTGTTTTTGTTTGCTTAAGATTTCACATCTCGACCATATAAAATGTGCGCTTATGATACGTTTTTGTACGAACATAATGTAAAACAGTTTTCTGCCTTGACTTCTTGATTGATTCTGCAGTCATATGTGAATAGAGTATAATCATATATTTACGCGTAATTACTACATTTACTTCAGTATTCCTTTGATTTTTCATATCCATTTATTTTCTTCATTTTTTACTGTTGATTTCTTATATTATTCTACGTCTTGCTATACATACGTGAAAGGTATCAATAAATGGTTTCTAGTAAAACAAAATGTAGCCTCCTCAATCTTTGCTCTGTTGTGCGGCAATTACACTGAAAGCGCTTTTTTGGAACTTATCGGGTACATCGTGCATTTTTAATGCACATATTTAATGGTACCAATTTATAGTTTTTCTTTATTAAGTGTAATTGCTGCATGATTTCAAATAAGTCTTACAATCCTGATTGAAGAGAAAGTGAAAAGGACCCTTTGTGTAATATTTCGACTTTACGTGATAATGGAACACCCTGCAGTATACTTATACCTTTTTCCGGTTCACACAACATCTAGTTAAGATACAATGGATTTTATAATAGTAGAAATAGTCAGCTGTAAGTCATGAAACGATCCCTACTTACTTGCGTTTTGGTGTCCTTTACAGGAGAATTGGCAACCCATGTGTGACCTCGTGGTGTTTTAGGTTAACAAACTACTAGTGTCTCGGTTACTAGACTTTAGTGTTCTTGGGTGAGGTGATGATACAAGTTTATAACAAGGTACAGGGATGTAGCTTTTTTGGATAGTTGTGACAACACGTTAGTGATTGAATGTTGACTTGGAGGGGTAGTACCACAACAACCACAAGTACATATGTATATACAAACTGTATGGTGCGGTTGATGAGGACATTTCGTACACAGATTTTTATATGACATTCTTAAAACATAAAAAGAAACAGATGTACAAGCGGAAAATGTTTGTTATATCTTTCGAAGGTACTGTAGAATGCCGCGATGGTAACAACCTTCAATTTTTACCTCTACCTGGCTGAATTATATGGTGATTGATGAGTGTAGCTGTAACTAAATTATATCTAAACAAAACATTGTAGCATTGCATATGATTTCTCAATTGGTAGCACATAAAAAACCCTTGAAATTGTAGTTATTATATAATCTAACAATAAGCAGTTATAATTATTGTTAACATTAACTATGATTGCAAGAAATCCAATATTGTGACCTTCTCAGTGTAAATGCGAACAAGCCAAATACTACATTATTTACATTGTAATTGCTAAGTAGAACTCTTTCATTAATCCCATTTATGCTCTTTAATGAACTCCAGGGGATTAATGTTTCTATTTACAAACTAGACAAGCATGAGCACAAAAACATAAAATCAAAATTTTTAGACAAGTAATAGGTACATGTTATTTTTCCATATTCTAACACTCATTTTCAGTCGAGATGAACTGAGTGTTCCCCTGCGTTACTCACTCTTGAGGAGACGTAATGCAGAGGGACGACATTTTATGCATAATTTGAATTATTCAAGAATTACCTGATACTCTACAGATTATGCTTACAAAAAGCTTTAGGAATGATTTCCTAATTTAATAATATATATTTTAGAGCAGTTCATAACATTCAAGTTCAAATATAATTATTGAAACGCGCAAAGCAATGTCCACGGTTGTGAACATGACAAAAAATGATTAA
Source organism: Allacma fusca (assembly GCA_947179485.1). Taxonomy (NCBI): domain Eukaryota; kingdom Metazoa; phylum Arthropoda; class Collembola; order Symphypleona; family Sminthuridae; genus Allacma; species Allacma fusca. The sequence continues at coordinate 3,400,099 of OX359250.1, read as the reverse complement.
CGGTTACTGTACATAAAAAAGGGTCCTCCTGTGAGATTGTGGAGGAGCAGAATAGAGTGTGACTAGCTCCGAAAACGCACAGTTAACTCAATACATTAGTTCAATGCAGTATCTGTGTTTACAATTTGGTACAAACAATAACCAAAACGTACACCCCCGTGTACGAACTTATTGACCCGTAGCTAAAAATCTTTAATTTGTTATTGACACGCAGAAATCTAAGGCACAGTTCTGACTGGAGGTTCGCAATGCTTCGCAAGTGATTTACCTGCAAAAGCTACGGACTACATGAAATAATGAGTTTTTTCTTGGAAGATATATGTGCGAATTTCAATCAGCATCTCGCTTTGGGCGAGGAGCGTCAAGCATTTTGCTTAGGAATTAGTATTACTAGAAAAGAGAGTGAGCACACTATAGGACGCCTGTATCTATATACGTATATTATGCAGTGTACAGTACGATAAAAAAAAACAACTCCCTCTCTCCCGAAAGCACCTATAGGTCAGGTCGGCGTGTCTCGAATTCGGTGTGACAGGTTACAATAGCAATATCTGGGTCAGTATGTAGTGGTTGTCTGTTGAGCGTACATCCACATGCTGTTCTGCAACTCGTAATAGTAAAGGGATCCTAGTAACTTCTAAGGTTTTGTGGATGTGAGTTTAAAAGCTTATGTATTTTAGGTAATAATTATTTCATGTGAACATGTTTAAGGCAAAAAAAAAATCTCATTTATGACAATATAGACTAAGGTTGGCGGATTTTGGCATTGAATGAGAACTTGTACTGAAATTCAATATGAAGGTCCTTCCCTCCGTGTATGTGTTTGTACGAGCATGCCTGTATGTATATGTACATATGTTTATGTACGTGAGGTGAGTATTTATGCTTAAAATAATTAGGTCTGCTTTTATTTCCGGTATATCCGATGTTCAATCAAATATATCGTGCTAGTCTTTGTATTCTCAAGTATTCATTCCCTTCCCTTGGGTATTGATTTCAACAGAAGTCGCACAGAAAGTTGTATAGTTGATTGGGTTGAAAGTTATTTTCTATCAGATGGCAAAGTTTTTGGTTCCTGTATCTGAGAAAGCATATCTGGATTGAAATCTGGGGAAGCAATTTTTACGGAAACTTTCAAATCATGACTACGCAAGCAACCATGTACGCGACGATAATGCAAATCAAATGTTATGTAGGAATAACATAAATGAAACTGCTTTAAGTACTTGTTCCCCCCCCCCTTTTACTCTTTGTAAAAATAACAAGTAAATACTGGTGGATCTCGTCTAGCAAGTATTTTTATTTTCTTTCAACGATCTGTTGACTCAACAGAGTTTTTTTGTACAGACTGGTCATTTTTAATACTTTGTGCACCATGTGAAAGCAATGGATGTTTTCAACGAGTTGGAAGTACGGTTACATATTACATACATTGAATTTGTAGCGGTGCTTCCGAAGCACAACAACTCTTGAACAGATCAGTCACAGCTCCTAGGTTTTTCTTCGTGTTAACTAAAATCAATTCCAAATGGCTTTTGTATTCAGAAAAAATAAATAAATACTATTATTTTTACTCCTGTAAGTCTGTTCCACTGTTCTGAGTCTGGTTACATTCCGCTTTAGTATACCCTCAAGCCAAAGGAAATGTTAAACTATAAGTTATCTCATTTCCTGCAGTGAATACTACAAATTAATGATTGTTTGTTAGCATTTTCTGTTTCGACTGGACAACGAGCTTTTTATTATTTATAGTTAGTAAAAAAAATAAAATCTATTCGGGGTCAGTACGACGGCTCGAATGAGCTACTATACACGTTTCTATGTTCAATACTTGGGGTGTTACATCGCAAATTCCATATGTACTACAAATTGTATGCTATAGTAGAGGAAAGGATTATGTTAATTACGGCAGTCATGTATCGAAGGAATACTTTCAATAATTGGACGTATAGGAAGATCAAAGAACGTTTGGGAAATTAATTTTGAGTTTTGAGCTTTCAACGATCTGTCAATCCTAGAATAATAAATTATAGTCTGGAAGAATACCCAAGTGGTACGTGCTTCTGAAGGTTTTTCGTTCAAAAGCACCCATCCGCATCCTCAACCTCAGTCAGAATGTCTTGTTAATGGAGCAATTGAGAAAATTTAGAACTCTGACGTGTGGCTAAACGTTAAATTTGGCTATAGATCTTTTTCATCAGATTATCTTTGGTAAGGGTAAAGATTCCCTTTGAGCAAGCATGGTTTTATGGTGAAATACACTCCTCATGAATATTTTGCCTGTACAGAAGAAACTTGAGCCTTGTCTTGTACTAATGCACTGACATCTTCCACCTGGATGCCTCTCCTACCAGATGCTGTTACAGATGGACATCTTTTCCATAGAGGTGTCATCTGCATTGAAGCGTCTTGTGTTTAATGTGGAGGGACTGTACTTACAGTGTACATGTCTAAATCTGTCACTCAAACTCAAGAGTACAAGTGCAGTTCTGTCGTCTCATCTGCCCACTGATTATGAGACATATGACGAGATCATTTCTGAGCCAGGACATTTGTCCCCATGAATTTTTTAGCATTGTAAGTTTAATGCTCTGATGAGGATGACCGATCTCCTCTCACATTCCTTGTACTTTGAGGAAGGATTATTGAAGCTTGAGGACAAGATCCAAATTACAAGTTAAATCAATTTTAGGAAGAGACATTATCTTCAATTAATTCCGGGCGACTGAGTATTACCAATCGTATGGATATTACCAGTAAATTATCTTGTGGTATCAACTACTTCAGATTTAATTGAGATCGGTTACAAGACAAGGTGTGTAGACAGAGAGGCTCGGGCCAAAAATAGAATCTTTGTACAAACACGGATCGCTTGAAGTAATTGCGATTGTAGTTGTTATCTTCCTGAAACTTTTCCGCATTTCTCGGCTCTTGACCGTTCAGAAACCTTCCCATTAAAGTTAACATTAAAATTAAATGCTACTGCGAATGGTTTCTTTCCTAGACGTCCAGGTCGTTGGAGCGGACGTTTCCTCAGACTAACATGACTCAAAATTCTGACTTGAGGTTGCTAATGAATCAGAACGGATACACATGCATATTCTATTATTGAAAATTAACACAAGGTAATGTTTCCAACTAACACTTGTCCTTTAAGAAATTTTTTCTCACGGTTGCCAAACCAGAGGTGTCGTAGTTTTGGTTCGAATGAAGAAATAAGATGAATAAAATCAAAATATTTAAGGGTGTGTATAATAGTACTATGAGTGAGTAAAGGAAATATGTTTGACGAGCAGGAATGAAAGCATAGCGTACACGTCTGATATTTTTTTTTTTGCTGGAGTTACTACAACAGTTTCGGCTTTGAGTAAATGTAGAAAATAAAATTGAGTAAACATATTTATCGGCTGGTGTTCCAAGTCATTCCAGGTTTAATGAGTCAGTTTTAATTTGCATCCTCTGGAGAAAGCTATGCTTACGTCCCCCTGATATTATAGGCAAAAATGAACTATCTATACGAATATTCTCTTTAAGAAATATTTTTGGTACTGGGCAGTATCAGTCACTTAATGTTAGAATCAAGAATAAACTTTATTCCGTTAAATCTGCACAAAATACAACTGTGCATGTATGTACATACAATGTGTGCACCATGTACCCTACCCCCAATACGCGTGCAAAACATCTGAAAGCCACCAGTCACAAATAGTAGTTCAAACACTACGTTTTTTTTCCAACTCCTGTTTACAAATTAGAGTTAACCTTGTACATTACAGGGATGCACAAATTCAGAGACACACATTTATTCGCACTTGAGGGACATGTCGTCAGGGAAGAGGCCCAATGCTCCAGATGTATCTTGGACTTAAGAGTCAAATGATCCATATGTGGTTTCCCTAAAATCAGAATGATCTACATCCTATGCAAATAGATAGCAGGGACAGATCATCCTGCTCTTAGGTAAAATCCATTAAGGTCATTTTGATTTTAAATTAAATGCATCTAGACCATTGTGACTCATTGCCCAGGATATGTCCTAATTATACGCATATACTCGATCTATTACTTCCGTGAATATTTAGAAAATGTCCACGTCAACTTTTATGTTTTTTTTTGCGACTACCTCATAATAATTGCTTATATGTAACTTTATGTATTTTATAAAATTATTTGAGCAGTTTACTCAAACTGTTCTTCCGCTGAGTTTGACTCATTCGTTGTTCTACAAGAAAAAAGAGTGACTCTTTGTTGAGTTAATCTTTTTTTTTTTCAAGAAACTTGTGGGATCTTTCTTGTTAGTTTGATTGCTATATGTCTGCTTAACTAATAATTATTATAAGATGTGAGGAAGGGAGTTACTATACAGTTCTTTGGAACCCACTCTCAACCAAAGGATGTTTTTGTCATGTAAATTTAAAAAAATCAGTCGAGTCCAGTCGGGAAAAGCATGGACGCAGGAAGCGCTTACAAATTGATCATGTTAGTTGTCGAAAGGAATAATTATTACAAGAGTTGAACCACGCTTGATTTATTAGCATGACTGCCCCTACGGCAGACAGATAAATGGAACGTTTTGATCCTAGATATTATTGACAAATGGATGAAGTAGAACTATAATAATAATTACTACTACCTGTGTAAAAAAAAAGTTGTCTCTCGTTTCTTTGTTCTGTCCTTCCTCATAAAATTACGAAAGATGTTGTCGCATAAACTTTGTACTTTAGGCTCATGCCAAAATTTATCTACAATGCGAAAAAATGATATAATGGTGAAAATTACCGTTTTTGTAATATGCCACGTCATATTCTTATGGAATAATTTGTCCAACTTTCCTAATATACGCAAACAAGAGTTGACCTGTAACCCCTCGATAGTCTTCGTGTGTGGAGTCTCTCTCGTGCTAGTTTACAAGGAATATTATTATTAATATCTTAATATATTTAATACTTACTGTAAATTAATTATTATTGTAATACTGTACACATTTAATGACCAAGGCCATGCAAATATCTGCTGAATGCATATATACTCGGAATCATTTTCCATCTTTCATCCTATCACAAGGAATATTTGTGTAGTTTCCCGTTTTTTCATCTCCTTGAGTCTGTATTTTGAGGTAGGTTGCAAAAATAATGAGAATAATTCAGTAGAAAGGTGCCTGCCCCCTCTAAGAAATCTTCAGCAGAATTGATGTACAGGGTTGGGTCATTAGTTTCCCTCATTCCTAGCCCCCATAAAAGGGAGTCATACCTTGCAGTGTGGAGCAAATTCTTTCCCGGATTCTCTCAAATTTCTTTCCTTCACAGCTCAATTTTTTTGGAGTGGTCACAAATCACAAATAAGGAGCAAAAGCGGAATTTTCTAAGTTCCTACCTGGGTTGAAAGCTCACTTGTAGGGAATTTTGGATTTGAAGGGAGCTGTGAAGAGATAGCGGTGAGAAGGTCACGGTGTCAAATGTTCGAAAATGTAGACAAAAATTTGCTACGAACTGCGGGGAAGGGGGGGGGGAGAGAAATCAAATGACGAGTCAGTCCCTTAGGAGTGCCAGGGTTCGGGGATATGAAATGAACTACCCTCTGTATATGCAAAGGCTGTGATTTGGAAACCCTCATCATCAGGGAAAAGTTGGCTTTGATAGTTTTGAAAGGACAGTCAAAAAACAGATTTAAATTTGAAATAACGACAAAGTTCCACAAATGTCCTTGTGACTTGACTATTTTTAGTTTACGTGTTGTGGGGTGTACCATTGAGGTATCACATATATTGACTTGCTTGTAAGTAGCACATATATTGTACAGAGTGATAAAAACTTGAATTTATAAGATGGGAAATATTACATAATACATTAAGTAGGTAATAATTTAATGAAATAATGCTTGCTTAGGAAATTAGGGAACTGGAACAATGGAGAACTTTTACAGCATTACAACATTTTAAGGGATACAAAAAAAAACAAGGGGGAAGGAAAAGTTCAATTTGTCATCCACAAAGTTTTTTTTAAAAAAAAAAAACAAGGAATAATCTCGGCAATGATTTTTGTCGTTCTAGAACGTCACAAGTACTACCATGTGAGTACACATATGTAGAGTTGCAGAACGTTAGAGCCTATCTATATATATATACGGATACATACATATGCGGACAAACTCCGCTGGATTTGCGTTTAAAAAAATTAAAATTTTGCCGGCCATAATTAAGACTTGACAGTTTTTGATTACTGGCCCTGGCCATTGAATTTACAAGGACGAAATGCTCTGAGTATTTTAATGAGGTCCCTTCCGTACGAACTACGAACCCTTGAGAAATGGGAATCAAAATGAATGTAATCTGCTGATACTTATTTTTAAATCAGTGGTTTAGTTTATATATGGTAGAGTTGCTACAGTTTGCCTGTCAAAGTGGGGTGTTCAGAACAAGTATGTATACTATATGTAAGCCCATTAAGAATCTTAAAGTGAGTACAGAGGCATCCCGAGGAAGATTTCCCATGTGAATGATATGTGAACTATACATAATTACATATATACCGAAAAAAAAAGGATTATTGCGGAAAAAAAAGTTTACAAATTTCAAGCTATACCGTAATACCCCTTACAACTACTATTATTACTGACCACAGAAATTTTTGGATTTGCTTCAGATTTAAAGATATAATAAAAGAAATAGGGAAAATATGAAGTTCACATGGCAGGAATAATATATCTAAAACATACCCATTAACTAATATAGGTATATGTACTAAGCGTTCTTATGACTACCTAACGTGGAGGGAAAAAACTAAAAAAATGTTTAATGTTTTCGCATAATTGGTAACATACGTAAAACAATATATTGACTTACAATTAAATTAGGTATATATACATATATATATATATATATATATATATATCCACAACAGTACTATATATACATAATGATACGTACAATTTCATGTTTAATTTCCCCGCACGCGTAAATTCTACAAATGACGACGATTCTGCAAAAAAATACAAACTATAATAAAACATGGAAGAAAAAACCGGAAAAAACATTCAGCAACCTTGAAATATTTGTCAAGAAAAATATTTTAGTTTATTTTCCACATTTTTATCTGTGTAGACTATTTATTATGTACGGTACTATCAGAAGCATAATATTGTATAGCCTAATTATTATGCATATATAGTGTCTCTTCTAATATGCCTAAATAAAGAAATCTGAGTTTGCTTTCCCTTCATCACCACAGATGTACCCGATATATGTAAGAGAACAATATTATTCAATTCAAAACTGTACTAGCGTGTCATTGATTGGAGATGGATTTCATTGTGACTAAACTGTCATCGGGGAGAGATGTTCGTACACCTGTAATAATGATTAGTATTGTCAAGTTTTAAAAAAAAAATCTCATGTTATTTTCAATTGAAATTTACTCCAGTCATGTGGTGGTGACCACTACTTCCAAAATAATTATTATTGTTTGGGCACACTTCTGCTCTGCAGAGCATTCTGTATTTGGTATTGTGTCGTAATTATTAACTAGCTGTAATTATTATTATTACATTTATCCGTTTATCTTCTGTCAGATCATGAGACGATTTCCTCGACAAAACAAAATTACCAAAATGTAATAAAACCCTTTTGTTACCACTGTTACACAACTAATAACGAAGCTAATAATGTGGCGATGTACAGCAGGGACGGGAAGTGAAAAAAAAACTCTTTGGGGGAAAATTATTGAGTTACCCAAAAAGTACTAATTGTAATATTATTGTTTTGTGAACTTGTATCTACACTCTAAGTAATTAAATATAATAATGATTAAATCTGTGTATATATACATATATATATGTATGTCTCTATCTATAACTATAGTTATATCGATATCCATAAGTATCTACATTAATACAGTTGTATGCCGTATGTAATAAATATAGTTATGGGTATTACTACGAAATACTAAATGTATAGAAGAGTTTATCATAATTAATATTTGATTAATAAGAAAACTTATTACAAGCAAATATATAACCCCCTACGTACGTAACTATATATGAATATAATAATGAATAAAATATCTTCTTCTGTATAAAAATCAGCTTGCTAATGAACAAAACTTCTTCCATATTCATCCCTTATATTATCATTCATCACGTCTTCTTGGCTCATGCATTATTTTAGGGCTTGGAGTATATCTGAAAATTCAATAATTGTTCAAGAAAATTCAATTCAAGAAAATTCATTTCAAGACAATTCAATCCAAGAAAATTAAATTCAAGGAAATTAAATTTCTGGACAAAAAATAATAATACGAAATTCCAGGACCAAAAAATAATAAAACTTGAAAAAAAAATCATCCCTTGAAAATAAACAGGACAATATTGGATATGAGATGGAAGTGAGTATAGAATATAAATCTCTTAATGAGCAATGACTCCCTGAGTCCTCAGCATATCCGTGATGATTATTTAAGGATTTCCACAGGTCTCGAGGAAAAAGTAAAAGTTGTTGTATATTTTTGTTGGAAGCTGTTAATAGGGAAAACATAGGATATCTCCCTAGGAATGAGGCTAGGGAAGCATGGGACTGCTCACAGAAGTGAGGATACAATTGACTCGGTATTGTTGCATCTGCCTCAGGTGAGGTTCACCTATGTATCTCCACTTCTTCGAGTTCTCTCTCTCTCTCTCTCTCCGAAGGTGTAAGGAATTGAGAGGGTCTCCCTCGCAGAAACCAGAAGAGGCCAAGTTTCCTACTTAATTTCCATTAGGACTTAGTGTTATCATTTGGAGTGGGAACGTCAAGACGACTACAAGTGTCAGTGTTGTCTGCAAGATTTCTGGTTCATCTTACCACTGTTTGGTCTCAATGCAGGGCGGCCTACATTGCATTACCCCATGATGGCAGAGAACTAAAAAAAAAAATTTGTCACCATTCTCATCCTAGCTACTACAACTGCTAGAGACTGTAGAGTCCCCAAAAATTTTCCTATTTTATTAATCCCGAGGTGTGGACTGGAGATAGTGCTCCTTTAATTTTTTTTTGAGTTTCATCAACTGTTGTAGCAATCATTGCTATCAAAATTTACAAGTCTGTCTCAGAAGTGGTAAAAGTCAAAAGTGATATTGTGAGAACCAATACAGAGATCCCGTTTGATTCGGAAAGTTGTTTCCAATTTAATGCAAAACTTATGCATTCGTGATAGCAAAAGGAAAATATGCCGTCGAAAATAAGTTCTCTAGTGTTGTTGCTCTTCCTAGGTCATCATGCTTGTGCAGGTAAGTTTTTTTTGTCTTGTCCGAGTTTTCTCTTGATGATACGCGGTCATATGGAGAGTGTGTATGTGTGTGTGTGTGTGTGTGTGTGTGTGTGTGTGTGTGTGTGTGTGTGTGTGTGTGGAAGCTGTAAGTCAAGTTTTCTTGGCTTTTCACATTTCACGCATTATTATTGTATCTATTTCGTATGATTAATTTTACGGACTCTCACAATAACATTATTGAGCAAGCTCCATGGTTATATACCATTTATCACAGGGGAGCAGATCTAATCATTCTTGTTACTCTGAGAATATTATTTTACTATTAATTTCTTTCTTAACATTTTCTAAGCCTTTGAAACCTCCAAGCTAATCCTTAACCTCCTTCTCCATCCCATCATACACACATTAATATACTTCAGCATTATGTATTTGAACCCTTTAGTAAAAAAAAAACCATTGGACATTCCAGGGTTTATATGACGGACCAGCCGTGTGAAAACCAATACCACCAAAGATCTTATATCCCTATGTATGTTACTTACTCAGTACCTATATTTTTATGGGGTTTGCTCAATTACCCCCAAATGCAGAGTAGTATATACGCAGACACATTCCGTGTATCGCATGTCTTCTATTTGACTCTATGTATGTATACACAATTTAAGAACCACAGGTGGTATTTAGCTACAAACCCCAAAAAAAAAATCCTACCCTACTTAACTAGCCTCCAAAACTATGTATAGCTCATAATATGCCTTAGTTCTTCTTAGCTGGACTGTAGAACTAGGAATGAGGAAAGAATTATTAGAAGTAGCTTCGTATGGATGCACACACACACACCGAAGGGAGGAGGCTCATGGGCTCTCCGGCTCCGTTGGAGGTTGTACAATGGCCTTTCCAGGAAATAAGAATAGCCTTGACCAAGCCTTCCAGGAATGCTCCCTACAGTATACTTGAGAGTAGGGTATAAATAACCCTATTGTACACGATGTACGGGATATCCTACAGTAAATAGTGACGGGATCAGGGCCGGACAAAATTCCTCTGCGGTACTTACACCTGTCTCGTTTTTAAAAAAACTCAAAGAAGCTGTTATAGAGCTCGTTTGGAGCCTTCATGGGATTTCCAGGGAGGTACTTACCGTCCCTACGTTTAAAATTGTGGTCATGACTAAATATTTTAGAACATTGGGCTGGGGTTAGGAATTTCCTAAGGATTTATTTCCATCTGACATCATTAGCCAGAAGTGAAAAATTTAACCGGAGAAGCCAAAATATGACAAGCAAAACTTTTTGAGTCTCATGACAACGTCTTTACATTATTCATGACCTTCCTTCATATTTTTTTTTTACTTCTGATATTTCTTTGAAATATTTTTCCAATGGGAAGATTTGACCTGAAAAAATGAAGTGATCAGAGATATCCCCTCCTGTTGTGCATTCTCTTCGATTTCATTCCTCAAGCGGAATTCCTCCAACCTTGCTCTCTCTCTCTCTCTCTGTCGTTTCCGGTCATGTCCACAATTAATATTACCATTGCCACCACCAGTGACCGGTCATGCCCACAATTTAAAAATGCTTCAATACCCTCAAGACAGTAAATAGTTCCCTGGAAATCCAATAAAAATTTACTACACACGAGCAGTGCTAAACAACGTTTGGGGGAAAATCCTGACAATAACATTTAAAAGAAATTGAAATTATTCTAAAATCACGTTTAAGAATTTCACTTTTTTTTTTAACAACGAACGGGGAAATTGACTTAGGCAATTGAAGTTAATTTTAGGAAATCCGGAAGAGAATTTACTTGAAAATGAGAATAATGAATTGAATATTTGATGGGACAATCCCTTATGGGGTGTCTAGGAGGAGGGAACGTGTCTGGTCAATCTACATACGCAAGGTGTCTGCTGGGGATGGTGTAGTGTCTATTTCTATGAGGGAAGTAGTGGTCGGACCAATTCAATTCAGAATTGGAAATTTTCGATTCGATTCGATTCGATTCAATTCGATTCAGTAGTATTTCGATTCGATTTGCAGCAAAGCCAAATCGAATGATTCGATTTGGGTATTGAACTGAATCGAATCATATCTTGTGAATTGCAATTCAAACAATTCAGCAAAACCGCTTCGGCTGGGCACGGGTACTTTTTTTCCGTATATTCAAAGTCCAAATATTACGTATAGCACAACGTTTGCTATTTTAGCGTAGCTTTTACTATACCATTTATAATATGTATACGACACCCCAGTAACATAAGGAAAATTTTGTACTTTCCCACTTGAATCGTTCGATTTACGATTCAATTCGATTCACTGAGTGAATTGAATTGAATTGAATTGCTTTGGGGCAAATTGAATCGAAAATCGGTTCTTCGATTCAATTCAAGCTTCAAATTGAATCAAATTGAAAAATTCGAATCAAATTGAATCGATCCGACCACTAGAGGGAAGTATGACGGAACGGTACGGGAATAATTTCCTATATACCCAATTAGAATGCATACTTATGTTGATTTGTTGAAGATCATTTAAGGAAGTGACGGTTGTCATAGATTCCCATGTAGAAGGGTTCTTTACGACAAGGCTAATTTGTGAGATGTGTTTATAAACTGAGCTGTACATATGGGACTGCGGTATGGGGCTGAGGATAAAGTATGTACATCTGTATAATGTGTCTCCCTGAGGAATGAATTGAGAGTAAATGTACACGAGGAATTTTATCACCATGTGTCACCTCCTATGAGAGCCAAGGAAGGAGTCCTGCCAACACAGAACTGGTTGATATTCATAGGACGACTCTCCCCGCGCTATTTCTTTCGCTGAAAGTTAACTAGTGGTGGGACTGGGACAGCATATTTTTTTTTATTATCAATAATTATCACGTTTTTTTTTTAGGGAAGCGAGAAAAGGTGTCATGTAATTGACACTTCAAAAATGTGAAAACAGAAAGCTTTGGGTTATTTTTACATTGCCAACTTAACCTTTGACCGAACAATTTGTTCCTCATTCTGGGTTAGCAGTTCACATGCCTTCATGTGTCATCATCTGACTGAGATGATCCGAGTGCTGCCTTGACTCTGCACACGAGAGAAATTGAAATAAAAGGAAGAGACCTCAAGGCATCCACTAGCAAAGTCTCCCTGTCAAAGTGTGTACGTTGCACATACATACATAGATTTGAGTTAATGAAATGAGAATGTAGTTGTGCTCTTTGGATGTTGTTCCTACATGTTGTGAATCTTGATGAGGGCTCTCTCTCTCTCTCTCTCTCTCTCTCTCTCTCTCATCTGAGCACTATATATTCTTAAGATGAATTTGTGAGAAACCGTTCCTCTCTACTGCAACTACATACACATAGTCTTGATACGGAGGGAGGGCTAATATGTCATCCGTTGTTCTGGGCTTACCGCAAGAATCCATCCTAAAAAGTATATCTGATCCAATCCGCACCTAAACCCTAAACCCTTCAGGTATCCTCAGAATCGTACATACTCCTTATATACGTGCATAAGTATATACATATATGTATTTGTAGATATGCATGTCTGTGTGCATACATATATATGCCCATGAGACTCCCTCTGCATGTGTCTATATGGATGTTCTGGATGCATGTATTTACTGTAAAAACATGCGGTGAGCGTGTACGAGACTACTATGCACAGTCAGTGCTCCGATGTATACAATATGTACGTTAGAAACGCATGGTGTATCCCAACAACTGGTTTCAAAAGAGGATTTGAACATGTCTCTTTAATGGTAGGGCTTAAAACTCCTGTACCTATAGGCAAAGTATAGGTTTTTACAAGGAAGGAGTAACATCTCAACGGCAACCAACGGACCTCCATTCATACAGGAGAGGGCTAGTGCGTACGGTATTTGTGACATGGCACAAAAATTCTCCGTGCTCGTTTATAAGTCATGAGATTCCTTCCTTACAGCGGAGAGCACCTGTAAATAAATACATACTCAGAGGAAAGGGACGTGTGGAGAAGGGGTAATAGTGGAGAGATGTATAGGATCTTCCGCTATAGGCTATACTATACACATTCGTGAGCTTTCTTCTTCTCCTTAACACTCACTCACTCATACACACACATACACACATACACATACACACACACATACACACACTCAGTCATTGCATAGATTGAAATAACTGTTCACTGGTTCTTAAGTAGCAAACTTTAAAGCGAGTCCATTGACTTGACCCAGAATTTTAGCACATAATAATAATGTGCTACACCTGCCCAATCACAATTCAATATTGTTGCTCCATATTGAGAGACGAAAGCCATGCTTTATTACAGACCTGAGATCCTATTATTTCCGTTTTTTTCCCCCGTCATCTGAGTCAGTCTGAGATCAGTTTTATATTGACTACACACTCTCATCCAGATCTATGGCTATTTTCAGTCCTGCTATATTTTACGTCCCAGCTATATGCCATAACGATTTGTAGTACACTTCCCGTAATATCCTCAATGAGCATTGCAAAATAAGGAGAGTAGTTTAAAGTGAGTCAGCATTATTATTGGACAGGAGATATAAGTGCATGTAACCAGGTGGGGATGAGAATTGAGATGGAAATGGGATAATAGAGAGTCAAACAGGAATGAGATTGGAGATCAGAAAATTAATGCACTCGCTCTTTTTCCCTTTGAATTCCCTATAGATCCTCTCGGACATGAGGATAACATTCATACACAAACACAAAATGTCATAGATCAGGTTATTGAATGAGAGGAACGTGTGTTGGGCTTGGAATGACTCTCCTGTGATTCTATTGATCACTTCTACTGACGAGTCAGAAGGAAAAGTATGACAAGTTTGGATCCAGTCCTGAACGAGTTCTTCTGTATGTCATGTAGTCTCAATGACTGTGTTTACTTTGTAGCTAGGCTCCTTGTTCCAAGGAAGTTCCGTTCTACAATCGTCAGACTACATACTTCGACAGGATTTGACGCAAACTTGTTTTAATGACCAGGTGCGGAAGGAATGGGAAGGCTATTAAAAAGTGTGACAAGTGAATGTTATGATATAGAGGTATGTAATACTTTTCCCCAGTCCAACGTCACTGCCTGACATATTTCCAATGCAGATCCTCCAAACCTCCAAGTACTACAAGTATCTACTTAAGTAGGAATATTTTGTCTGCGTCAGCACATTCCCATCTCATGATTCGAACGGAGTCAGCAGAAAGTGACCTGCTGACAGTCTAAGCTCACAAAGTGATAATTAGTTACAACAATCAGTTAATTGTTTTTATTAGGGGATTTTTAGGGGTTTATTTACAATACACCCTTTCATAGTCTCACCGTTCCCATTCATACTCACAGAATGAGACATGATTGGAAAATGAGCACCCTCCTCGGACATAAGAGACTTTGAGCATGACTAACTCTTGGAGTTTATAGTCATTTTTGCGTGTCATTTTCATTCCCTGTATTTAATACCGCTTCCGTGGAGCTCCCTCATTCATCCTCACAAACTTGCACTTACAAATGCACAAATTCCCAGAGGCAGGACTCTATCCCAACTTTATCAGCCCTACCAAGTGATATGTAGAGCAACACTGAGGATTAGAATTATCCGACAATGCAATGTCGAAGAAGGGGCTTTGCCTATAGTAGTAGTATTGATGAGAACCACGATTTCTTTCTTACGCAAGGTAGTCGCATTTCCTTCCGCTCCATTTTACACATGTGTGTATCTACATATAGATATTACCAACAGCTCACACTTTTCTAAGCCGAAGAAACTCTCGAATGAAGAACTTGAGTGTGATGTTAGGGTAATCATCATAATTATTGATGCAACATTTATTTTCCCTTGCAGTAGTCTCCCGTTATGATAAGGGAAATCGTGTGAGACTCCCGCTGACCTTTTGTCATTGTTAGTGTTTACTATTGGGATGGGAAAAGCCTATCCTAAAGCCCACACAATGTATGTCCCATCATTACCTGAAAAACTATGAGTTCCACCAGGTACCCATTCCAACCTGCCCAATACTTTAGCTACATATCAAATGGTTAGGGCTAAGATCCTTATTAACATAAATAACAATACCTACTGTTGTTGAAGTGCGTCAAAGCACTGTTGATTCCGTTTTAGTAGCACACTCCTTCAATACAGTACGTATTTCACTGCCGTATGATTTCCATTTGAATCCAGGGACCCTTCAATTTACACTAGGCCGCTAATGTTTTGTAAATCAACATGGTTTATTGCTCTTTGGTCCGAGCGATCGATCCCAGAAAGATTGTTTACGTCTTGAAGATTGTTGATTTACTACTGGATTGGAATAACAATAGAAAAAGCCAGCCTTGAGCTTGACCAGCTCCTGTCTCCTTCAACTTGCCCAACGTGAGAGGAATGACCCTGATAAATACATTTGAAATAAGTGAGACGTTGAAGGAAGTATAGAAGAATGTGACCTATTTTAATCTACTGAGGTCACAGGGATGACTCCATCTCCTCAAAAATCAATTGGCTTCTGACTGACAATGAGTAGCCTAATGTGTCACTGTAAAAAGTGAGGATTTCTGGTAACATGCAATTTGGCTCGAGACTTTATCCGGACAAGTAGAAATCCTTACATTCACAATATCACAATAAAAAATTTCGTTTCCCGTTGCCCCAAAAAATCATCCGTGATGAGCAGTAAGGGGCGAAGTGACATCATCAAGTGTAACAATGAGGGCGAGAAATCATAATATGAAACGTGTAGCAAAATTTGCTTAAGCTACCGGAAAAATCGGCATACGTGTATGTACATGCACTGGGATTTGTGAATGAGTGTGGATAAATTGTAAATTATTTATTTTGATAAGTCATATAGTTCGTGCTAGTCATTGAGACTAATAGTTCATGATGCTAACATTTGATAAAGAAAACTAAATACAAAAATGCCTTACAGTGGCGCATGCTATATTACGTCATATAATTATGTATATATCGGTGATAGCCAAAAAAGAACAAGACCCCGGTGTTGCCCCTGTGTAGATCTTTTGACTAGTTCTAAACCCCAGAAACAAAGCTGGGATTGTGATTATTTTAGGAATGTCGTCTTGGGAACTGGAAACCAACTTGAAAAGCGAAATGATATTCTGATTCAGAAATTTTCCTGCAAAATAAATGACTTGCACGAGGTCACGAGGCAATAACTTCAGGTTTTAAAAAACATCCAAAATAACATTTACGGATTTGAGAAGCTTCGCGAAGTTTGGAACAAATTCGAAATGTCAAAAGCAACCTAATGTCTAGCAGTATATCCTTTATAAATTCCGGGTCATAAATTTTGTATTGTTGACCGATTTAATTTTATTATTATTTTTGGATCCGGAACGGAATTCCGTACAAAAATATGCCTTTTCCATAAGTTATGCAGCATGCGTAGCATAGATGTTGGAGGACACACTATACGGCAAAGGTGATTGACCACACTGTAATTATTGTATATCCCTGAACTTGGCTATTAAGGTTAGGCACATGCATTCAACTCAGTCTTTAACGAAACTGTCATTTCTGGATTAGACCCACATTTATTAATTCTAATTTAACTCTTGTTCTCTTAGACCCTTGTGTCTGGTTATACGACCGTTGACAATTATCCGGTTGAACTTAATCCCGTAATCAGTAGCTTGTAAAAGGACACTAATCACACAGAAATATTCTCTAATCCCTCTTCCGGTTATCCCTGACAATACTCGGTTAAGTTAGGGAACGGTTAGTTTAGACAGACATATTTGTGGAGCAACATTATTGAACCGTACTCTCCTACAGAGGTGGGGAGGTTGGATTCTGGAATAACAAAAGTATTATTCGTCGTTTCTAAATTTTCTTTACTTTATCATAAGAACTGTAGCGGGGGCTGAATAATTTTTAGGTATTATAGCTCTCCGTTTCCTGCGAAACCTTTTCGTGTTTTGATTTTAGAGCTAAAAGGGAAATGTTTGACACATATACGTTCCCGCCCATAAAAATACATTTAAGCTGACATTTATTTAGAGGTGTTGCTTCCATGCATTACTCTTTCCCATAGAAATGCTAGCTATTTATTTTGATCAAAATTTAAAATCTATTTTATCATTTTAAAATTTTGTATAACTCATCCCATGTTGTATAGAGGGATGTTTGGGATACAGTGGGAAATAACCCTGTCCCAGGTGCCCTTAAAGGAGGAAAATATAGTCTCTATAGATAAATGCCCACACCAGATAAATGATGATTTTGGAGGATAAAAGCTCTAGTACAGTTACAGTACATTATCAAGCCATGACATGTTTCTCCCAGGGAATTTATATTTAATAGTGACTTAAAGTACTTGAAAGCGTAGTCAGCTGTCATCAAATATAATTAATCATGCTCAATGAGCAAGTATGAAGCTAAATTTTTCAAGTTTCGCTTTCCCTAGAAATCGAAAAGATTTAAAAATAATGTGCTAAAGAGGAAAAGTTTTTTTTTTTGGTAGATGCATGTTAACGTGCTCACACAAGCTGGATTCTTCAGGCTTCACTTCATTACTGTTCTCTAATGTTCCTATTGAAGCCAGGAGAGTTTGGCTCCCAACGCTTCCTCTATACATTGATAAAAGACACGATCGAAGTTCATTAATATTCCGCTGAGAAATATTTGGTTATCGAGATAGTTAATTTGGTTAGTGTGGTCAACTGTGTGCAGAACTGCATATAGATTGGTTTGGTTTTTTTTTGTCACCGCGATTAGCACCGATAGTTTCTAGTTTGGGAACCAGACTGCTCCCATATCTTGTCCCCTCCTGCCTTTCTACTCTGACAAAAGATACACTTGCTCTCCTTCCAATACTTTCTCATTGAAGAAAACCACGCGGATGCTCTCATCCTGACTCATCTGACTCATGAAATCACCCACAACAGATTATCACATTATAAGATCACAACTGGTGTGTTAAAGTATGTTGTAATTAGTGGATATATCTTTGGAATATCTACTATTTATATGATCTGTAATTAAGTATATGAAAGGGGAATTTTAGTATACACGGATGGAGAAAGAGTGACCCATAGTGTCACGTGTTCCACTGTCACACATATCCCAATCACCTGCTTTATTATAGAGCCCCTTGGGGTATTTTGAGCAACCTCAGAATTCCCTGAGTGAAGGCAGTAATACTAATCTGAACTGGGCCGTATCCCAAAAATCTTGATGAAACTACATGGGACATATCTCCCCATTCCCATGTCCCATGCAGCTCTTCTCACAATAGCGTAATCGGAGAGAGACTCTAAGATGGGCCACCGATTAATGATGAGAAAGTAGTCTGACATATGCAATAGGACATTGGGGCTTAAACCCCTCTATTATCTTTAAGATTTCCTTTTGTTCTACAAACAGCTTTGACAGCATGTACAAATCTCATGACGACAACTCATCTTGAGTAAATATAAACGAGCCTAATTACTCATACAGATACTGGGGATGTTGGAAATGCTGGGATTTAGAAATTTTATTTATGAATTTTGTTTTGATTACAGCTATATCATGCGGCTACCCAGGAGCCCCTGCACACTCCTCATTGACGTTCTCAGCCCCTAAATTATTATCTGGAGTGGTAGCCACATACGCCTGTGAGACTGGCTTCGAGCTTCTGGGTCCAGCAAGACGGGTCTGCACAGAAGAAGGGAAATGGTCCCCCGAGGGAATTCCATTTTGTGGTAAATTTCACTTGAACATGTCTCAATTTGGTTTATTTCTCAGGTTAATTTGCGGAGGTGTTTTTTTATGACTCTTCAAACTGTTCTAATTCCCTATACATGGGACCATAATAGTAGGGACTGTGTAGGGGAGGCAGGGCTAAATACAGGTATTTTTCCTTCCATCCACACGTATCGTATCTCTAATTTTCCCTTCCACACATTTCTTCCAATAATACTTTTTTTTTGGGGTTGTTTGGCTCTCTACCTCAGGGGTCAGTCACATGGAGGTAATCAGGGTACACTACTGTATGGAGTTTTGCAATGCAAAACACGGTATATACGGAGTTTAGCCTTTCAGCACTCTGCATTTCCATTACGGTATATCATATACACATTACAATATTTACAATGCACACCATTTTCACTACAATGTAACTTTTTCTTTATAATGACTTTGTAGCATTTTCATTACTACTACGACGACGCACCATGATTTTTAACTGGACTCGACGTGTCTTGCCAAGAAAATTACCCAAGTGAAATTGCGGTTACTACTTGCTACATACATACATAATTACATATACATAGATACATATTTATACATACATATACATATATACATAAACATACATAGTTGCTCCTCACACCGGCACCACCACTGACATCATAGGCATTTAGTTACAAGCCCAGTCGTAATTTACATATTACGGGGAACCAATGTACACAGTGGAGATGAATGTAAACGAGTGACTGATAGGATTTAGCACCGCTCGAACGGCTTCTTCAGTCTGAGACTAATCATTAGAATAAAAAAGTGATAATTACAACTGGTTAATTCCTTCCTGACTAGAAATCTTTCTCTGCAGATAAAAAATCAGAGACTGTGTGTACACAGTCCCTGAATTTTAGTCCATACAGTAAGAAAAAGTTGAGTGAATGAATCCATTTTTGTGGATATACAATTTCCCGAAAAATGAGTAGCAGGATAAAGATGAGGACGCACTGTGTGATTGAAGTAGATAACTGAGAATGAGATTAGTAATAATAATTATTGAAAGTAAGTGATGTCCGGTTAGGACGGTAGAACCAGATCATTTGTTAAATGAAACTCTCATCTCCCAAGTAGGAAGAGAGGGCAGTCCTGAACCTCTCTTTAACGAGTTACCATTGATTAGCCAGGTGTGCCGTATACATTGAGCGAGAACGTAAGAAATAAAACGTTCCTATACTCCCAAGCGAGTTCCCATCTTGTGGATAAACTTGTTTTCATTATTCCTTTAAAACGTTCAAGCATTAAACTGCCTTCGGGTTCGGGTATATGAGGTCACATGGTAATGTGGTTCCTATAATAATTGAAATCCTTTTAGTCAGTTCATCAGCTTATTGTCTTCACGAATAGAGGATGAAGCACCGTTCTTTCAATAAATATAGAATAAAAAATATATCTGAAATACATTTCCACACAGAGTTAAATACAACAAAGGATATTGATTCAATTATATTGTTTACGGTAAATTACTACTATACGGATGACATTAGATACAATGCTTACCCTTCCACTCAGGAATTGACACCTATGAAACATATCTCAAGGCCTCTGTCCCAGTTTTACAGTTTTCCAAATATAGGCGGAGGGCTATTTTTGTAAGGATTGTGGAACGGTTCCTAGGAGGAGGTGTTTCATCCGTCGACCTCTGCTCGATGTTAATGTCCTATAATTTATGACTCATTTAATCTTATATTAATTTATATAAGTATACGGGATCTTCAATCAACTAAAACAGAAAACACCAATTGAACACAATTGAGGTTAAGTACGTGGCATTCCTCCGTTGAATTAGTGCCTAACTAAGGAATCGAAATCTCCTCGTCCTCGTAGTTTCCGAACGTGAGAGTAACAAGGAAATTCGTAAATAGGAAAAATCTTGAAAAACCAGTAAGACACTTGGCAGTCATTACCTCAAGGCACATACATAAGAAACTGAAAGCCGCCATTACTCTTCATTAGTACTTGTAAAACGGTATGAATGCTGGCTTCCGAGGAAACCGTTCCCGTCCTTAACCTCAAACGCAGCATCCATAAAAATGTAGATACATATTTTTTCAAAGAATTTTATAGGATCCTCATGGAAGTCCCATTGGATTTTGGAGTAAATATAATTAATTCTTCCATTAAATACAAATTCACGCTAAGTGCATTTGTGTGCACAAGTTAGGGTGCTGCGAAACCCCCTATACCCCCAATAACGTTTTAGTGCTTAATAAATTTCAGATTATTTTTAAAAAAGGAAAATTTTTACAGGTTTTGAATTTCCTTACAAAGACCGCAACTTTTACGTGAATATGATATTAGACTCAAAGGAATCCCCCGAAAGGAATCTCCTACAAGCACACAGGAAATAATTTTGTCATGGCCAGATCAAAGGACAACACATCCCCACACATTTTTAGAAATAGTATACAAAAGTTAGACTTGTGAGTTGATGAGCAGAGGTTTTTGATTGCGACGTAAATTAATGAAACTTTTAATTTTGACAGTGCTCAACGTGGCGGCTGGTAAAGCTCCAATGCAATCCTCAGTAGCAGGAAACGGAGTCCCACAAAAAGCAGTTGATGGGTCCGCTGCAAACTTCTTCAATCCTAATACATGTACATTGACACAGCCTGAAAGAGCACCCTGGTGGTACGTGAACCTCCTGGAGCCTTACATGGTCCAATTAGTCCGACTGGACTTTGGTCGCACCTGTTGTGGTGACAATCAGAAAGCCAATATCGTGGTTCGAGTGGGAAATAACCGCCCTGACCTCGGAGTGAATCCAATTTGTAATAAATTTACCGGAATCATTGAAGAGGGCAAGCCTCTATTTTTACCCTGTAATCCTCCAATCGCTGGAGCCTTTGTGTCAGTTCAATTGGAAGGTCCTCCCGGGAACGCTCTGTCAATCTGTGAAGCATTTGTGTACACGGACCAAGCCTTACCCATCGAGCGTTGTCCTCAATTCCGTGATCAACCTCCCGGCAGCACAGCCACTTACAACGGAAAGTGTTATATATTTTACAGTCAGCAAACCTTAAGGTTTGATGAGGCAAGACAGTTTTGTGCCAGTCGGGGAGGCTCCTTGGTCGATGATAGCAATCCCGCACTTCAAGGGTTCCTTAGCTGGGAGATGTGGCGTCGTCATCGAAGTGATCCATCCGCCCAGTACTGGTTAGGGGCTGTGAGGGACAGCAAGGATACAAATAACTGGAAATGGTTGAATGGTCGAGATGTGACAGTGTCATTTTGGAACTTACCTGGAGGTCGGGGTAATTGTGCTCGTTTTGATGGATCCAAAGGTTGGTTATGGACAGACACGGACTGTAATGACCAACTCAATTTCATCTGCCAACATGGCCCGAGGGGCTGTGGACGACCCGAACAACCACCCAACTCAACCTTGTTGGCCACTAGTTTAGATGTCGGAGCGAGGATTGAGCATCGTTGTGATGCTGGTAAGTTTGATTTGTCTTTCACAATTTAAATGTCATCACAGGGAGGGTAGCCTCTTGAAATCCAATTACATATCCGAACATAATTTTATTCCTGGAGGATAATGAGCTAACTCATGGCTAATTTAATCCTCATAGGTCACTTGCTCATTGGACCCGCCATGCGGACTTGTTTACCCAATGGATTCTACTCGGAGTTCCCTCCTGTTTGCAGATGTAAGTCTTGGAGTTAATTTTTTATCTCTTCTCTCCACAGTCATTAAGGTCAAGTATGGGATACCATAAATATTTCTTCTACAACCACGAAAGAATTCCTGCTCCTTTCAAGACAGGAAACAATAGGATTATTTACCGTATTACAATCAGGTCAACATAATCGTTGTTCATTCAAAATGTTGCAGGTACATTGGGCTTATTTTGAAACGTAAAATTAGATTGTCATTGAGGACATGAATCTTCAGATGTGATTGTTTGCCTCCTAAATATCCTTTGGTTTCGAGGGTTTTGCAGATAGTCATGTGTGGGAATTTTTCACACTTGATGATTTTCCCTTAGCGGACAGCATGAGGTCCAGGGTTTTAAAGTTCGCATTCAGGTTTCCTCCAATACCTGCATATATATATATATATATGGATGCTCAACTATTATCTGACCTGTTCTACTTTCATGTCTTGAATTTTTACGTAAAATGAATCATACTAGAATTTCTGCGGTTAGAATAATTATTATCAATTTGGAGTCATATATGCGTTTAGCTTGTTTATGTGAGAAAAATAATTTTTTCCCTGAGTTTAACTAGCCTAGGACTCCCAATCCTTCAAACACTTTCGGACCGCCATTTATGGGCATTGTTTACTTTTTAGGCATCCGCCATAACTTAATAATATCTACACCTTAAACAAAGTACTTAGGTCATTTAATGCTCATAAAGTACTCATTAAAATGACAATATTGCATTTCAATTGTGACATACATAGGTACTGTATGCTTGCTGAGGATACTCATTCAAATGTTTTTTCCGTCGTAGTGTTAAACACAGAGTGTGTACACTCAAAATGACAAGAATGTCACATCAGGAAAATATGTACATATGTAGAAGGAGGCAACCCCTAATGTCTCATTCTTTGACTCATTATTGATCTAAAAAATTTCACCGCAGAGAATGGAAAAATGAATGGAATAGGAGGGATTTTTACGCACCCTTTACAAACATAAGTAACTAACCGTATATAGTAAAAATTATAAATGGGTCAGTTTCCCAGTTGAGATCGTTGAAAGTTTTTATTATAGAACTAGCCTGTACTGTAAAAGCAAATCCTTTTTTACGTGTCTTTGAATTGAAACACATGGCAGTAATTATAGGATTTTCGTGCGTATGGAGTAGTCCATTTGGTAGATATGTAGGGATTAAGTAAAGCTACATATGTATGTAGTACTCAGTAGCTGGACTCATGTCGAAAAAATTAAATATAAGGAGAAAAATGGGGAAAAAATGGTAGGGAACTTGAATCATTTTCATACATTTTTTGTGAGCTGCTTTTTTAGCAATAAACCGTTTGTATGACGGGGGTTGGGCAATGTTTTTTGTAGAACTACTATTAAACATGTACATAGTTCTGTCTGAGGCTGACTGTAAGAGTATCCGGATTATTGTACATTTTTTCGAAAAACTGTGTAATTAGGAGTGGGGTTTCTAGCGATGGACATTTAGAAATTATGTTTAGAATAACTTATTTATTATTTAGTGGCATTAGAATAATTATTGAAGTGTACATTCGTCGTTCAGCTACCCCGTCCGTGCGATAATTACAGTAATGAGTACTATTTTTATCTTTCGCCTCAGCTGTAGTAATTTTTGCCATTTTTAAGCTTCTTATCTGTAGGTCAATCAGAGTCGTTCATTATTACAGGATATAGTTCGAGAATTCATTCAGAAGCAGTTTAAAATGCAAATGAAGTGCATTTAGCTTAATATATTATACCTTGTAAGTTATATTATACATTCCCGTTATATGCACACGCAGTGAATTGAGGAAATGTAGCTACGTTTTTTAATGCTCTGGGTATAAAAGTTAAGTACCATTGAAAACTACGGATATAAATGTAATGCCGAAGCCGAACGCACTGTTAATATCCATTTATATATACTCTACATAGATTTAAAATTTATGCACCGTGTCTTCATCAGATGCCGTCTATCATCATGCCGTCTATATAAGTACTATATGAACATGCTCTAACAATGGAAGAACCAGCCTTGCGGAAGTGCAAGGAAATTACTGGCGGTGTCTCATTTAGTACTCACTCAGAATCTGAAACGAAAAAATAACAATGTCAAACTTTTTTTTATTAGATTTAGAATGTGGACCGCCAGCCCAAGTGTCCAATGGTCACTACACCTTGATCAATGGTACACGCGGATATCAAAGTATGGTTCGGTACTCCTGTGACGAAGGACATGTTATGGTGGGTAGGAATGACTTGATGTGTGACATCGATCAAAAATGGAATGGTCCACCACCAAGATGTGAGCATCTTGAATGTCCCGACCCCCCACATGTCCTCAATGGTTTCTACTCCACCGAAATCTCAGACAATATTCAAATCGTCAACTACGAATGTGACGCACAGTACACGCTTGGCGGACCGAGTACAATTATTTGCTCGGAAGGTGTCTACGACCAGCCACCCCCCGTTTGCCGTAAAGCCGAAACTCAAGTTCCCACCAGAATTTCCAGCCCTCCCAGCGTAACCACACATGTCACAGAAAGTAGTAGCAGCAGTACCAGTACCAGTACCAACAACAACAACAACAACAATAACAAATACACTTCAAGTGTACCTTCAAAAACGGACTACGGCTCGGACAGTCAGGATAAGGACACTCCTAAAAGCACTGAGGACTACAAGCATAATATTTATGGAGTTCGAGAGTCCGAGGCATATGAGGATGAGAAAGTTGACTTCGGGGAGCATGACCAAGATCATGACCACGGTGACAATGACTACGACTTCAGCCAGAATAATAAACTTGGGAAACCGGAAGTCAAAGTTGAAACCAAGACTCCATCAAAATCCATCCCCTCTGAGGATAAAACAGATCCCTACAATGGTCTTGCCGATAATGACCTTGCTGATGAAAGCATTCATATCAATTCCATACAAAAACATCCTACGGAATTGCCCAAATCTGGCGAAAGCAAAATCAAAAATGATGGCAGCACTGTCGCTCAGCTTAACTTAAGTAAGTTTCATTAAAATTGATTATAATCCAATAAAACGGATACCACATCCCAGCCCGTATCATTATCATGCTTAATAATTATTGTAAATAATTAAACATAGTATCCAATTTTTTATTTTCGTTTCTTCCAACTGTAAATAGATATGTTCATGTTTGGGACAACCCAATTATTACATTTTATAAGTTAGGGAACACACCGTTGAGGTTCTGCTTGAGCCACCTTTAAGACCTGAATACAAATATTGATGTTTGAATGGCGTGAATAAATTATTTGTTCAGTCGCTAGTCACACATAATACTCCTGCACGTTCTTTTGGTATTGTGTTACAGGCGGCATCATCGCACTCGGCGTCTTTGCTGGCATTATTATTCTTTCCGGCATTGTCCTGTCCGTTGTGATGCTCATCAGGAGGTAAGTCAACCTGATTTTTTTCCTCTTTATTGGCAATCAAATTTTTTTTTTGAGCTTTCGATCCATTATTGGACAAAAAGAATAAGACGTGGAACAAAAGCACTGTAGAGCTTAACACTGCTTGGAATTTCTAACTCCTGCCGTATTCTTAAACGCTTGTAACTTTCCGCTTCCTCATATCCTCTATTTTTGAACACACTCTATAAAATTCTTACTCCCTTTTGCAAGTAAGTCAGTAACAAGGGAATACTTAGACCGACCCTGCAATAATTATTAAAGAACCGAACGACATGACTCATTGAATATAGGTAACCCATCAGATTAGCCATCCATGCATTTTGAAAAAAGCATGAGCTGCACATAATTACATAGTTGACAAAATCCTACGTGTGTATGTATGTATACGTCTATATATTGAATTGACTATTGTGTAGACTTTGATAATTAGGTATTAACCAGCCCAAATTACCCCTGCCCTTGATTTTTTTGTTTGCTTTTATATTGTTAGCACTCGAGGTTCGTGAGGATCTCAAGTAGAATTAGTAGCCTTCATGCAATGGACCGATCCCAGACTCATGATATGATAGAGTACCTAGAATCATCTCCATAATTATTATTCTTTTGAGTTAATTAATTAGCCTTTAAAAACCATCCCTGAAGTTAGGAGGAGCACTCAAGCTAGAACTATTTGACTCACCGCGGAGGAACAAAAAAACAGCTATCTATATATAATTACACATGTACATACATATGTCTAGAGGGTATGCATCAGAAGATCCAAACAATTCTTGACAGTTTGGTCTTTTCCTACTTAATGCTCACTACCTGTTGCTCCTTCTACCTATCACTCTGGCCACACTGCTTTTCACATAGTAACCGTTTGGGTATTATCTCTCGGAATTGGGATTCTTGTCAAGTTGGGAATGAATGGTTTACCACCAACTGAAGAAGCAGTGTCTGTAGTGTCTGTTGTGCAAATGTTATGTAGGAAAAACAGCGGATTCATTTTGTAGCCCAATTCCTCTGTCATGTGAGACGATATGTAAGTCATTTCATCGTTTCCTTGATCGTACTACCGTTTTTTAAATGCGTAACGTTTCAATTATTGTCCTATAGAAGAATTCCTTGTGAATTCTTCACATTCAACTCTATAAAAGAGATTCGGATACAGTCTTTGAGTGTAGATGAGATTCCACTCCTTCTGCTGAAGGAAATAGTATTTAAGACAAAATCATCTTGTGACAAATCCTAAGGATGCACTTTTATGCTCACAACACACACACACACACGCACACACTACAGTACTTTCGAAAGGACAGAGCGTTCAGGACATTGTCAGTGAGGAGAGAAATGAAGGCATTCAAATGAAATGATTATAGTTTCGAAGATTTTATGCTAATCAAACTATCAAGACAATAACGGAGTGGCACATCTTGTTTTTTTGTGTGTGTGTGTGTGTGTCTGTATGTGTTCAGCTACGTGTCTTGGGTTGGAGTGCTTGGAGGTTACTTCGTGGGTAGGTTGAGGAATTTGTCATCATAAGGAACGTGATGAGCTATCATTGGGATTTACATAATTACATATCCTGGAGGGCTGTTACTGTTATCTTGGAGCTGCATGCAGCTTCGAGTTGACACTTGACAGATGTAAAAATACGGACGCAGTTATTCCATCTCCATGTCAACAATAATAATTAAAGACAAGAAATATCTTGAAGCAATTAAATCAGTCTCATTTTACATTATGGACGATCGTAATGATAGCAACTAATATGATTTCCTCCCATTCAAAAGATATTTTATCTATCGTGGAGTCCCGTAACCCGAAGCATGAGGCTCGACATGTTTCCGGGTTTCCCTTATCATATATGAACCTTCCCAAGTTAGGGGCCAACAGATTTTTTTTTTTTTTTGAGCTGAACAAAACTGAAACATACTTTTAGAGAAGTGAGTACTGAACGGAACTATGTACTTGATACTGATGACTCCTCATGAAATTGATTATTTACATTTATTTGAACGGATGGGGATTTTATGATCTGTAATATTCAGTACTATTGTCATTATTACCCTGGCTCCATTGCAGTGGACCAAGTTTCCTGTACCTTTCAGAAGAGAGTCAGTTGACGTTACAGAGGCGCTCTTAAAGATTGTCCTCATTTAGCTCATATAAGGGAGTAACTCAGGAATGATCCCCCCCCCCCAATTTGTAGGAAACTCTTTTACTGATTTTCTAAAATTAACATAAGTTACCTATTTCAGTTTGTGCGGTCAAAGGGAATATGAATGTTAAGAAAAGTCGGATTTTTGAAGGATTTTTAATTCAACAATTATTTAATTGACCCTGCGTGTAATGCCTAAGACATAGATATGTATGACAATACTTAACAATAATACTATTGTATTAAAGGTCAAGAGAACATCGAAATAATCCGTGTGCTTCCATGATGAGGCTGCATACCGGATAGGAAACTGTGACGGTGGGCTAATCTTTAATCATTTAATTTAAAGTATGGGGTGGCTCAAAACCCTAGGCCATAGAAGGGGTACTGGTCTCCGATTCCCGCAATTTCTAATCAATTTCCTTCCCAAAAAAATCTGGAATTTACAAGAAAATGGGGGAATGGATTTTTTGTATACCCTTGCCCCTTCAGTGGGTTGCTGGGTGGAAGAAGGGTTTGAGACACTCTTGTACGATAATGAAATAATCTTGACAATGGTTGGAGTTGGGTTTAGCACCACACTTGTACACGAATTATTTCACGTGCTTTACCTTCACAATGCACACTCTTTAATATGCTCACACCAACTACAAACAATGTTTAAATCACCCAGCCAACTATGCATTCATTGCTGGTTCACTTAAGTATCTACTTGTACATTCATTCCACCAAAGTATGTACATATATATATACATATGTATGTAGTCATTTCCAGTCTTGCCAGCTCAATAGTTAACGCTCAAAAAAAATTTACTGTATGTAGGCAGACTTGCACATTTATATTTCCATCGACAAGAAAAAATTTTTCATTGTTGTCATAATGTGAAAATGATTGGTCCAGCACGTTTTTTCAATTGAACCGCATTTACTGCCTATCACAAAGCTCTAGAACAAAAAAGCACCGGACGACACAAGTGAACTAATTAAATTTGAAATAATGGATGATTCCTTTGCTAAAGTTTCTGGGATTTTATGACAGTGGGGAACGAAGTAAATCATACTCATCCACATCACCACAACGACGACGACAGTCCGACATTCCGAGTCAATGGAAAAGTCAGAACCAGAGTTCAAAGTACTTTACCTTACTTGCCCTACCATTTCCAGACCAAACGGTTGGCAGAAGAGACTTGGATTCCCAAAGTCGGCACAAATGGGCGGGTTACTTCTCAGAACCCTCAAATCCTTAGTGGGGTGCCAGAGAGAGAGCTTAATAATGTGTAGCAACATTTCAATTGTGACTATGAGTAGTTGGGGTTGGGGAGGAGGGGAGGGAGGGACGATGCTGTCAAATAAAATGTTGAAAGCATAATTTTTCATATGAAAGCTGAAAACAAATGTGCCAAAATATTTAAAGTAAAAATACTTTTGAAACAAATATAACGGTTAGAGTGATGTTAGTTACATGTATAAGTGAAGATATTTTCAAAGTCACATTAGAAAACCATAATCCTCGTATGTATAAAAAGTGTACACCAAAACATGAAATTACTCTACAGGGTTGACCATAGCCACTCTAAACCACCCTAAGGGGATGACCTAGGAAAAGATCCCCATAGTTTTGTAGCAATTTTACCTACACATTGTTATTTTAAAATACCTTTCGTTGATCTCCATCAGTATTTGTGGGCATAGTTGGGAAAGTTGTAATGAAAGAGCCATATCATTTTAATTCACTTTGAGAATGTTGTCACACATTTGATTTGTCTTCACATTTACGGCTCCTTCAGCCGTCATTTTGGAATTTTGAAGATTGGTCAGATCTTGCATAAAAATTACCGTAAAAATCAGAACTTCCTCAATTTTAACAATATGACTTTTTTTAGAGAACTTTCTCCTCCTTAGTATTTTCCTTAATGACTCTTAAATGGAAATTTCTCCAAACCTTCCTCCTTATTTGACTTGGACCATGCCCACAATTCTTAACCTGCCTACTCTCAGATAACTTTCTCAAAAGCTCACAATTCCCCCTTCCAAAAGACAATATTTTTGTAAGCATTTTGAGTAAATAATGAAAGATTATTAATTTTGAAATTCTTAAAATATTCTGAACTTCCTTCACGCCTTTGACCCCAAATACTCACAGGTTACCCTCAATGAAGGAATTTTAGATAATCTGTACGAAAATTTGTTACAAGGAATTTGAGCATTCAAAATTTCAAAGGACTACTCCCTTGGGTGAGGTAGATGAGGCGCAATGTGTTGACCTACCCTGTTTGCTTAAAAGCCGGAAGAAATATTTATATTTGGTCAATTGGGTCCTGCGGTAACATTATTACTAAAGTGTGCAAAACTATCTCGCAATCAGTGTAACAAACGTACTACATACAGTACTAGCAATTCCAAGTTTTTATTCCCAACCTTTAAGTGAGATTCTGCTGTCTATGGATATTTATTTATATAGAAATTTTTGTTGTTTCTGTTGTATGTCGAAAAATTCTTCAGTGTTTTGTCAATAGTTAAGTATTCATGCATTTTAATCTAAATATAGTCACAAATCCGCCTCTATATCCCGATATTCCCGAGAAAACAAACCCGTCAAGTAATATTTCTGTGGACCAATATTCCGGGAGCCATACTCCCCCCCCCCCCCCAAATGAATCCCTAGGTTAGGTGAAGTTTGTGTTGGATCTGGAAGTTCGATTATATACTCCCAAGGAAATAATCACTCTCAGAGAAATTCACTAGACTGTACATTCCCTCCAGAGGTTAACCCCTAGGAAAAAAATACCCCTCCGATACATCCAGTTGTTTCTTCCGACTACCCTCTACCTGAAGTTGTACATACCCTCTTGCCTCATTTTTCTGTATCAACTATAACGACTTTTAAAATATAATTCCTGGGTTGTACTCTAAGATATCTCGCTATATTGACGAATCTGCTGAGGAAGAAATTACCTCGATTGTGTGTGTTCGCAGACGTTTTTTTTTTATAGGAATCGCTTAATTAGTACCAAAATGAAT
Organism: Allacma fusca; assembly: GCA_947179485.1. Lineage (NCBI taxonomy): Eukaryota > Metazoa > Arthropoda > Collembola > Symphypleona > Sminthuridae > Allacma > Allacma fusca. The sequence goes on along the minus strand of OX359250.1, from coordinate 3,368,851 downwards.
TCTGACTTTTTTGAGACCATGGATTCAGTCCCAAAATTCGTATCTCATACAAGTCATCACATCCCGTTTCTATGGACATTAAAATTGGGACCACACTGGGATATGTTAGTATAATAATGACGTGTCCAGAATATGACATCCCCGGCGGGATTATGTCAGATTCAAGCGTGTGAGTATTCCCGAAAGGTATTTTACCCGCCGGGGCTCTGCCTTTGGGAGCTAACGCGAATGCAATACTATAGTAAGGTAAAATAGTGATGGTCCTAATTTGTTAGCTTATTACTTTTGAAGTATTTCTTGAGCCACACCAAACGCTGGTAACATGAGGAAATTATGTTAGAATACATATGTCAGTAATTACACTAATTTTCACACGCGCACACAGTGCTAGAGTGCCGTCGTATATGGACCCATTACTAATAATTTATTCAGAACACTTCGGTGAATGTTTTTCGTATTTTTATGTGATGACCACCCTTATTAACTATTGTACGCAAGCAGAGTTTCCAAGATTTATACACGTACATAGTCGTCCATGGCCAAGCTATTAACACCACTCATTCCACACGTCGTAAATAATTTGTCAAGCTCGGTCTCCTGAACCGGGGTACTCCAGTAAAATTTTATGTATATGATGATCCCAAATGAAAAGAATAGGGACTTGCATCCGGAGACTTGACTCTTATTAGGCTTTTTTTGCCTGGAATTTTTACTCCCACCGACTGCCAAACCTACTTTGCGTAGACCTGGGTTTTTAGGGTAGTGTGTGGGATGATGGGACGTGTCGGGATGAATAATCATCTATATCTACATATATTTCCCCGGGATAAAATTTTTCGAATAAATCTTTCGATGTAGGGCTTCAATATGCATGTAGTACACTGGACACACCTTGGCATTTTCGGCACTTTAATGAGAGGGAGGGTCCTACTGTCACATAATCCACCTTGAAGGTCTTAAAGCGTTATCGTGGTCGACTAACCATCCTTCCAGAATTTAATCCTCTTTCTTAATAGATTTGTCTTTTCCCGTGGGTATTGTATGGACGCCAAACATTGTTCCATCTAATGTGGCGGGAAAATTTTCCTTACTTAGCAAAAACTACTAGATATTACTCCAATAATTTGTTTTCCGCATGTGCTTCGGAGACATTTGAGAAGGTGGTTGTTCTTACGAAGTATTGGGAATTTTTTGAATATGGGAACGCTAAAAAATGTATTCCCGCATTATCTCTGTTACAATTTAGCGTGGTGGTCTGACTATGACGGCTCAGCTTGTACACTTTTTAACTTCAAATGTATCAGTTTTTTTATTGATTGAAACTGGAGTAGTAATTATTCGAGTAACTCCTTTTTCCCATTTATCTTCCTTCATATTTGCTCCTTAAACTGAATTTTCCCAGCCTTGCTCTCTATTTTTACCGGTCATCCCCATACTTGTTTGATAGCTCGATCAAAAGTCCGTAAATTTCCCTACAAACAGCCGTTAAAAATTAAATTGAAATTAGAGTAAACAATTTTTTTAATTAATTTTTTTGTTTATTCCTGCAAATTATTATTTTAGACTGATAATGTCTAGTGATGAGAAATATGATTGACTATTACTCATCATGATTGACTTTTAAAAGCAAACGGTTAGAAAAAGGAATTTGCTCACGGTTCGTACAAACTAGATGTACGTATTATTTTTGTAAGCAAGCCCTTTCCTAAAAACCAACTACCATCACGAGGGAGCGCAAAATTTCATATTACTTATTATTATTATAAGTAATATTATATACATTTAATCCAAAGCGGGAGGTGTTTTCGTGGTGTTAGGGCTTTATATGTAGAATGCGTGTGTAAGGATGAGTAAGCCTAGTTGCACGTGTAAGTGCAAAATCATTGTTATTCTTTCATTGATTTATTACACAATAATCACCTTACAGATAAGTGAGTAGAGTAATTTTTGGCACTATAAATGTTCACTCATGGGACGCAAGCACTGCCAGTAGGGTTGAGTCTCGGTCAGTTTGCGATGTAAAGGATTAGTCACTATTATTAATGCATAATTAAATGTCAGTGGTTGACAGGGCGTAGATGTGCTCAGATGAAAGTCAAAACAAACTATAGACGGAGATTGAGGTGCTTCTAGGTAGTAATACCCTGATGATGCGGATTCGAGGAGACCACTGATGAAACCCATAAGATGTGGGGATGAGTCTTCTGTGACTCTTCTTGGTTTATGGTTATTATGAGAGCAGGAGGAGAGGATTCGTAATTTCTTAATGTCATATATGTACATGTACACGCTATACAAGCCGAGAGCACACACTAGAGTATATATCTTACCTTACAATAATAATTTAGAGTTTTTCTGAGTGATCCAACCTTTTTGTCATCCTCATGCTACTTGATTAGCAAGTGCCAATATGCAAAACCTCGGGGTAGTATTTCATAAATTTAAGTAATTTGACAGGATTTGGGTCTTTTTTCTTGTCTTGGTCTAATAAGATATGTACAGCTTCAAACTTTGAATCAAACTTGGAAAATAGCTACAGGTTGGATGATCTTACCAAGGTGTTTAAATACATCCATTGTATACTTTTATTCGGATTTTACATCTGCTCATTTGGGTTGCTTGTTGCTTCCTAGTCCTCAAAAACGGAATACCCCAAATTGAAAAGTTTGGTGCTTTTTATAAGGAATTGCCAAATTGTTATCATAAGAGCGGTGGAAAAAGTTAGTACTACCATGCCGGTGACATTTGCTGTGTTTCATGTAGAACTTTATTCATGTATGTCCTTAGTCTTACAAAGTTAATAAAATTTATTTTGGAGTGTTCCCTTTTGTAATAAGTTCTGTATAAGTTTGGGTATTTAGTTCCCACATTTATTACCATATCGTCAGTGGAGAGACATAGCGGATTGGATGCAGTTTCAATTACAGACAAAATGATATTCCGTGCTTTTTTTCCTTAAAGGCAAAGTGAACCAGGTGCTAGCCTTGTATAATTTCCTCCTTTTGAATAGAAATGCAAAGTATGACATGTACTTATTTAGGTCAACTTCCAAATCTTCATTCTTCATTGGATTTGGGATAATCGGCAGCCTTGAGTATAGTTCATCGTAATAAATTTGTAATAAAAAAAATTATATGATTGTTATACGAGTTTTCAAAGTTGGTTAGTTTAGTTCTGTGCATAATTTGACTCCGTGCTTTGCTACTAATTCTGGGCTGGACAGTGCGCCATGACAAGGTATTGAATTACGAACTATACAGCGTGTCCGTCTGAAACCTATGAAATGACCCGATGGTGACCTACAGTGTGGACAGGTCTCAAATTCCCATTCATAGGGGTATTTAGGTTATGTACCCTAATTAATTATTCTGTAGGCTTTCTTCTGGCAATAAGCATTATCTACTACTGGCTTGCTAACAAATTGAATTTTGCTGAGCGTTATGTACGGCTTTATTTTAGATGTCCGAGCAGATGGATTTTATGTGTGTGCTACATAATTATACATATATATGATTGCATATTTTTTAAGAGGACAGACACGATATGAAGTACTTGCCAAATTAATCTCTTTCATATGCCTGGCTTTGTAGTACGAGTGAACATCATGAGTTATTAATGTATTTTAGAGTAGTTGACTTGACTAATATGAATCGTACTCAAAATATTGTAGCTTTCCACGTCGGCAGTACTTCCATATCTCCAGTTTGTAATATAATATGTGGTTGATTTGTATAATAATAAAAATAATAATAATAATAATATATGTGTATGCTGTAGGAATCAAAGTCAGGGAAAGCATGAGCGACACCGAGGCTCACCTGATAGCCACACAATAACTTCGGTGGATTCGGGATCGGATGCTGGGTTAGGACGTCTATACCGTCGAGCTTGGGATTCTTTGGCCGCGACGGGAGGACCCTCCACAACTTCCACCACTCTCACTGCCGACAAGTCCAGACGAACAAAAGACACATTGGACTTCAGAAGTAGACTATCGTCCATTGAGGGCATGCGCGGAGATGGAGAGATCATTGTTCAAGACGCTCTTCCCCGCAAACACCACCATCACCATCACGGAATGAATCATCAGCTTCATACGGATTCAACTTCCATTGATTGGAGTCGTTCTGTTCGATCTCACAGAAGTAGATATTAACTTAATAATTTAAATTGTTGAATCTTGTATGCGCCTTTGAAAAAAAAACAATAATAATTCCAATACATACATATGCAAACTAACCAGCAGATGACTTTGTTACGCCTAGTTCATTTACTTGGCATATTTCAACCATTTATGTTCTTATAATATGCAGATATGGTAATGAATAAATCCACTTTCTTATAATTTTCTACAAAATAAGCCGAATTTTCCCTCATTATTTTCTCAAGTCAACGCACCATTATTAAATCTTCCCAATTTGATTTATTGAATAAGTTGATTTCAATAAGATAATTTTTTCTCATGAGCCCGGTTACGGGTAATTTAAATTAAAAGCACAGGAGGGGGGGGGGGGTAATTGCATTGCATGGGTATCTTTAAAGTGTACTCCACTACAAACCTTCCAGTTACAGTTCTAGTTTAAGTATCACTTTCACTATCATCTGAATGAAGTCTTCGGTTATTACTGTATACAGCTCATAGCTCTGAATATTAAATTATTATACCTCTTTGGAAATAATATTTCCCAGTTGAAACATAGAAATACAGCTTTTAAACACCATTACAAATTTTTACGGGTATTTATAAGTCAAAAATGTTCAACTTTCTGGATGCAATACAACATAGAAAATGCACCTTTTCCGGAAACCAGGCAATTTTTGCCTATGTAATTGGAAGGTGTAAATACGGGATAAAATTGATTCGATTTAGGCTTGCAGGTAGGCAAAAAAGTTTACATGATTTGTACTATAGAATTACAGATAACTGGAACCCGGAATGTCTGGGGTGAGAACCAATACTTGTACTGACTCCTTTGACATTGAAATAAAAAAAGAATAAATAAATAAATAGAATTGTTGTATTTTCCAAATATTTCTTGCAAAGAAGGTCATGAGATACGAATTATCTATATAGCCCAACGAAGAGACAAAATGTTCCAGATACATTCTGACTGAAAAGCAAAGTTTGGATGAAACTTGCACACTGTCGCAGCATAATGAAATACTTGTATGGAATCCATCCCAAAATGGGAATAGACCATTTTGTCACCAAACTATTGTTTAAAACTTAAATTTGTCACTGCTCGGTGTATAACACCATACATACATAGTGTGAAAATTGAGATGCTGATCCTCGTGGATAATCAGAATTTTTAATGCTGCTCCCAAATGTACAAAGATTTTATTGCGAACATTTTATAACCAGTTGCTACATCATCGAAAAACGACATAAGAAGATCAATATAATAACATTAGTTAAGTTACATCCTACCATTTTCCTGAAGTTTGTATACATAACACGATCGTAATAATACAGTTAAAATATGTAAACAAGAAAAAGTTAATGATGAACTTTGGCCAAAAATAATTAGACAACAATGTAGGGTCCTGATTTAGGGATTTAAAAATCTGGAACCGTAGAAATACTAGCTGATCCCCCGTTTTTACGTATAAAAGTGCAATTGCCATCTTGTGAACATGTCTTTCCATGAACTTGTATGAATTTATGCGGGAAGTTATGCGTTTTTAATGCGACTTTTTACCATGAAACTTCGAAACTAGTTGATGTCTTCTTTGTATGTTGCATGTCTTGTGGGTCATTCACTTATGTCAGGTTTAAAGTTTCGGCAGTTCTTTGTTGATATGGAAGAAGACTCTCAGTGAAATTGGGTTGTAGCACCAGTTGTCCGACCTTGTAAATGCCCACTCGAATGAAAAACATTTTATGCGAAGTAGATGTATAGTGGCCGATTGGGACAAGCTTGAGCATATATTCACACATTTGGTATTTCGAATTTGTCACATTATGATATGATTGAGGATACTTAATAATATTTAATCCACCCATTGATTTTCTAAAGACAAAAATCGTTTTTTGTCCAGAGTCTTCTATTGTCCCAGAGGAAAGAGTCAATTCTGGCATAGATGAAGATGATCATTCATGATAACCACTCAGGTGGGTCGAACACTTTGTATTTATACCATAACATAGGCACCAAGTACGTATTTAAAATACGTGAATGTACAAGTGAATTAGAATTATTCTGATAGAAATCCATTTTGACTGTAAATTTCTGAACTAGATCGATTAATTCTGTCGAGCCCAAGATATTCTAACAATTACAATCTTTCTGCAATCTGCAATACTATAGACGGTTAATTGGCAATCCTTTGATTTAACGAAAATTGAATTCTAATTTCCGATACTACTGTTTTCATTTCTAATTATTATATCTGTAATTATATGCAAAATTGGAAGCCCAGAAGTAACTTTCAAAACCAACACCAAAGTGAGCTCAACTCAGGAATGGGAGTCGATGTCAAGGACTCCAGGAGAAAAGAACAAAATATTCTGGGGCGAAATCTGTATTCATGAATGGAGTTTTGGTGGATATAGTCTAGCTAATCTAAAGAAAGGTTTCATCTTAAGTATAGGGGTTTGTCGACAGAAAATATCCAAAAATGCTCCCGGAAGGACGAAATTTTAAGCAACTGTTCAACTTTTGCAAAAAGCCACGAGTGTGGGTATTACAGGCAGGACAACTCAAGCGTTACATTAGTTGGAACCAAAGTTCCTTCCAAACCCCGACTTGAACTAATTACCACGTAATCCCTCCATATTCCTAAACGCTGCAACTCGTCTATTATTATAGCGTAATTGAAGAGACAGAATGAATAAGATGAACTTTTGATGGAACTTCGTTCGTAGCAAATTGACTACTATCATTTTCACGTAATGCAAATTGAACGAAGGGAAATTTATGCTGAAGTAAAGTGGACTCCTTCCCGAGATTTTAAAGCATTGCTTAATTATTACTTATTTTATTTGGTCAAAATTGACTAATGGTTGTTTTCCAGTTCGTAGTGGTCGCCAACAGGTTGGCTATCCTTCTACCCAAATGTGTCAAAAAAATTTATGAAGCCTACTTGCCAATAAGATAAAATTCTATGTTGGGCTTTGCGAGGGATATGGATTTAATTGCAAGCTAGTAAACCTGGTATGTGAGTGATTCAGAGATAACAATTCTGCACAAAAATTACTGAGATGAATAGAAAGATCTGAAACCTGGAAATCACCATTAAAAAATAACCGATTCCAATGCTTCTCTCCTATATAAAATGGAAGTAACAATATCTACCTAGCTTAACCTACAGAAAAAAATCTTATCAAGTACTCACATTCCTTATTTTACATAGCTTTCAATCCAATTTCAGTAGAACATGTTTAAAAAGATGTCAGTTTTCCAACCATTTCATTAACCGTACAGCTTCAAACCACAATGGAAACGTGTTCTTGATTTTCGTTTCGGCGCAACCGCATAGATTGTATTTTCTCCAACTTTCAGTTAGGTGAAAATTGATTCAATGCTGTTTTTACTCTGCGAATTAGAATACTAAATTTGAATTGAGTCGAGTACATTTAAATTCTGAGAAATGGTTTGAAATATGAAAAAGAATTACTGCACCTTTCGAATAAAGCGGCATCAGCTGAGGTAATTAACTGATGTAGTAATTTCTGTACTCCCTAAATAATCAAATATTTAGTGCTACAATCGAAAATTAAAACGTTTTATATATAATAGTTGAAATAACTACCATTTCTTTCAGTTTGGCCTGCCTGTCCGTCGCTCCATCTTCGTCTTTCCAGGCTAGATGAGAAACACACAACACTGCCGCTGTAACAAGTTTATGATTGCTGTGAGCCTAAACGTTAATATCAACATTAATTAATTTAGGCCATTTCGCTCTACCTTCAACTATATTTAATGCAAAAAATATGAATTGTAAGCAAACGCAAAATGATTTACCAGATAGCTGGTAATTTTCTTTAGGACGTCTTCATTCGTCATAATAAATTCTTTAGCGGCGACTCCATCGGAAATGTTTGACAGCATACACAATGCTTGTTCTTTAACGTCAGGTTCATGGTCTCCCTCTAATATTAATATTGTAGCCTATAAAGAAATAAAGGGATCAGGAATTTTTTTCTGGCATAGCTACAATTATTGACTAAAGATACCTTCCAGGCATTACAAATATTTCCAAAAAACTGAATATTAAATTAAAGCTCTACCTGCATTATTTGTTTCCCATACAACTCCATGATTTCATCAATGTGAGGTGCACTAATTAAATTTCTTAACAGACCCAAAGTTTTCATGACAACCCGGGTTGTACTATCAGACAACAATCGGAATATTTGGTCCGTACCCAGTGTTCTCAGGATCTGAGACTTTACACGCTGATCAGCTTGAAAAGCTACGTTCTGTCAAAAAGTAAAATCCTTTATTAACACCTTCGAAGACAAAACCATCAGTATACTACTAAAAGAGACAGCAAGAAAATGCATGTAGTTAACCATTAAAGCCCAAATTCCATTCAATCTCAGTCCAACATCCTCGTGCCGAGTTAGGGAACAAAGAATTTCAACCGCCCCAGCCTCCAAGATAGGTTCTTTTGATGGTGAAAATTCTAGCAGTAGATTACACAAGGTAGACGAAGCGACATTTAAAATGTCATTATTAGGGTGTTGAAGGAGCTTCATCAATGGTTTATACACCGAGTGGTCCTGAAAATTCGTGAAATTATCACGTGATTACTGCTTACTTCACTTTATATTTATATCTTTTACATTGAAATATGATAGAATCAATGATCTTGTTACTTTGAAAGTTGTGCGAAGTTGGTGCACTGAGCGTGATAGTGAATGCAGGCATCGAACTGCTGCCAACGCGACGGACTCATTCGGATCATCCAGCCCTGTCACAACTCGCTCCATCAAATTTTCAGTGTCGATTATCCGCTTTCTAATATGTTCGTCATTGGAAGCCAACGAAGCAAAAGCCTAAAACATCCACCAAAAACCGCCGTTCAAAAAATTTGACTCCTGTTTAAAAATATCCACGCTAAGACTAACAAAGCAAGTGAAATTAAATATCACCAAAAATGCAGCTTGTATCATTTCGATGTTTGAACCCATCAAGGGCTTCAACAGAAGAGGTTGACATTTTAAATACTCCGCCAAGGTTGGAATAAGATGATTGGAAATAGCAGCTATTGATTGCAATTCCTGGTCAACTTCAATTAAATAAGCTAAGGTCTCGGCAGCAATGATACGAGTTTCCAAGCCAAATTCTTTCGAGCACATACGGACAAGGCATGGCAATGTTTTCATTTGTATTTTTGGATCAGTAGCAGCCAAGGCATTTCCTCTATGGAGGTAGGTTAAGCATCTTGCTACGGTCAACTGCATTTGATAGGGTTTATTACGTCCAATAAGCGTAACTAGCATGTCCTGTACGAACATATCGCCATGTCTGTAAATAATGTTGTCTATTATTTGCCAATTCTCTAATAAATACCCAATTAAGTAATTAACAATAAAACAATTATTGCCTCGTTTTGGCGATGACACTCGAAACATTTTCATTTTTGTATGCCATTGCTGTCAAACAAGTTATTGCCGGCATTTGAACTTTAGTACTCGTAGAGGCTAACAGGGCCGCAACGTGTTCAACCACCCCAAGAGCCGCTAGTATAAACTGATGTTCAGATGTCTGTTCAATCAAAATATACAGAAAACATTCCTTAGACTTTCACCGACTTAGGTAGTAAAAAATATCAACTAGGTATAAAAATACAACATAACTTACGATACAGCAATGACTTAAGATAGTTGCTACAGATATCTGATTAGCAACACTGTGATTCATCAGTGTCAACAGCCGAATGATAAGGTCATGAACTACATATATAATATCTCTAGGCGTGAATGAATGGCTGAAAATGGTTGTCAAGCAATTGAGAGTATACTCGACCAATTTTTCATCATCATTGGACAAAACTGAAATCCCCCAAATAGAATACAAAGTTATAAGTATAATGCAGTCAATAAATTACCTTGAAAATCCGTATGCTTTAGTATTAGACAAAAATTAATAAGTAATCACGGGTACTTACCACCTATGAGAGTTGGAACCGCATTGGCATCTACAACTTCTCGAACATTTTCGATGGTCCCTTTTACAAGTGACCCTAGTATTATGCAAGCTTCCTGGCGAATTTCCTTATCCACGCTATTGTCTGTCAACAGTTCCAAAATTCTGGGGAGGACTCCTTGTCTTAGTGCAAGGTTTTTTTGCCGGTTGCTACCAATGACTGCATTTTTTAATTTCCTGCAATGTTACATGTGCATATCCATTTCAAATATTTAAATTGCCAAACTGATTTAACATCAAACTGTATCAGATATGTAACTTAACTTAAATTATTCGGGTAATTATAACTTCTTGTATTATTAAGGTAACTGGAAGCCAATTATTGAAATGGCTTTGCAACAAAACATTTGAATTTTCCAAAGGATAAACGCTAATATTACAAAACGCTGGATATACAGCTTTCTAGAAATGCGGTCTCAAGAACTGAACATGTGAGGCAAGGATTATCAAGTGATTCACAGTAAACATTTTTTGCTTATTTCAATCTTGCCTTACACGCTTGGTTCCCCATTAAATTTAATAAAACCCCCATAAAATTAACACTCAACACGGCCGATTAAACTATTATTCCCACGCAATTTCACGTTCATCTAGCTTAGCTCCGGGAAGGTTTCGATTCTTGTGGTGGTCGTTGAGGACAGGGAGGGGACATATCGAACATGTCCCAAGTTTGCGTCTTCATTGACGGTATACTACACATTTCAGGCATAAGCATTCTCCGGTTACTTACTTGACAGCATCCAAACATTTTGACGGGTTGTCAGTGTATAGATTAGTGATGTGGGAAGGAGTCTCCTCAACATCCTGGAAGTGAATTATAAACAAAATGTACACAAATTAGATATATGACAAATTTCCAAGAAATGCTAAAAAGCAGAACATATTATGAACCGAAAAAGGTTCACCGATTTAAATTTAAAATTAAATGTCAGACAATTCACCATGGCTGATGTAACCTCGGGAGGACAGTGCAAAATATCCACACTCATACTTGATTGATTTGAACGAAACAAATAATATCATTCCAGTAAAGTGTCAAAAAATCGTTAACAATTTTGAGGAGCTGAACTCGTATCATGGAACTAATCCTGTCCGAAAATCTCTATAAGACGGTCGGTCCGTAGCGTTGTAGCAGTATGCGAAGGAGTTTGTGCAGGTGCACTTTGCAAAGAATTTTAAATTCCGCGCGTTCCGTTCCCGTAACCTGTACGCAAGATTTAGCCACACAGTAAGCTGTCCCGGGGCCCCACATTAGCGGGGCCATTGGTCTCTTATCCTTAATACACGGAGAGTAGCGTTGTGGCAGTATGTTTGTGAGGGAGTATTTTATTAAGCTCTACACCCAATTTTAAATTCCACACGCTCCTGTGGCATAAACTGCACGCAAGATTTAGGCAGAGATTAAGCCGTTCCGGGACCCTTGGTCTTGTCAATAACGCTACGTTACACATCACAACCCACTATTAAAAAATCCTCTGTGATCAGCACTACGTCCTAACTCACTAAGGGGCGAAGCTCCACTATGTCATGTGACAGCATGAGTTAATAACGTTACATTCTTCTATATACACTCTAAAAATCATCGGTGATCAACACTACGTGCTAAGTCACTAAGGGGCGAAGTGCCACTATAGGATGCAATAAGATAAGCTGGTAACTATACGTTCCCCTATAAATACCCTTGAATGTTGCCAAATATACTAGTGAGACTGACTAGTATTCAATAAAAGATTATGCACACCTGTGCTCATTAAAACGTTTCTGGATGAACTCATCTACGTACATACAGACATATTCATCAATTTTCACTGCTGGTATTATATGCATTTAACGGTTAGCTTAAATTCCTGCGTGTAATCGTAAGCTATATGCGTATACAAATTTTGGAAAAAACGTTAGAAATGTTAGCATTTATATTGAAATTACGTATGTGCAAGTTTGTACGACATCTACCGGTCGATATGAGAGACAATTTAATGTAATCAACAAATTATATCTTATAGATGATGTTAGCTTAACATCCCGGTTTCTACGCATGTGTATTTGCATGTGTTTATACGGGACCTCATTTAATTCTCTGAGGTCAAACGGATAATGTGATCTCCTTAAAAAACAATAGACTTCTTACGTTTTAGCTAATTTGTCCCTACAAGAAATTTGAATTGTCTGGTGGCAGCCTGTTCGGCAGTTAGCGTAATAATTGACAACCAGACACCCCGAAAATTCCAGTGCGGTATTTCAACTTTACTTTGCCTCTAAAATATTTATGTACACCAGTGGGCCTTCACTATTTGTCAATAAAATGATTACACAGGATGGTTAATAACCTTTGCATATCTACGTTCTCCAAGATCTAATCATGCTACACAAATGCACAAGGTTTTTTCGTACTATCTTATCTGGATGAGAAAATAATAATCAAAAGCAATCGGTAAACAATTACACATAACCAGGAAACGAAAAGAAATTCGAAAAGTCAATTTAACAAGACGTTAGACCTCCTTCAGCAATCCAAGGTTCGTTGGGGAAAGCGATTCTCAAATCAATTAGCTTCATCTCGTCCAGCGCCTCAATTATCCCTCTGTACAAATTGCATAATTTTGCCTCAGTGTTTCGACGTTGCATTTTAAGTTGGCTTCTAAATGCTGACACGGATTTAAACCGGGAGAATTCCCCAAAAATTCAACTTTACTGTCACGCAGAGGCATTGATGGGCACCCTCACGAGGTATGAGTTCTTCCCTCGCCCTCGGTCTCAATTTTTGAGGGACGAGGGCGAGTTCCCATCATAAAAGAAGGGCCCTCAGCAAATGAGGGCGAGGCATAGCAAAATGTACGTACTAAAACGAGGGCGAGGGTGAGTACTAAACGCTGGCCCTCATGAAGTTCGAACAGCAGTATTAAATCCCGCGAGATAATTCTCACATTTCATCTTTGCTGTACCTTTTTTCCATAAACGAGTCTGCAGAATTAGTTTAAAATCAGAATTAGTTAAAGTTCAGAAGAATTAGCTAAAGGTCTCAAGAATTAAGTGACTGTTTGAAGGTCTTAACTGGGTGATACTGAACTAAGGGACTGGACTGGTTGGGAAAACTATTTGACCAAACGGAATACATTTTTCAAGGGACAAATAATTGACTGGGCAACTTTTCCACGGATCAGGACAAGGTTTCACGTGATGGGACTTTTCGCACTTCTCACGCCATTGATGGGTAATTAGTTATACCTAGTTCTCACCTCACGAGTTTAGCAGTTAATTCTATTGCACTCGCTATGGTCTAAACCTTCAAGATAAGTGACGCTTCTACTCGCCCTCAGACTCGAGGGGCTAGAGTGAGTGCTTGTTGTTAAGAGTAAACTGTCACGGGTCCGTGATAGCTAGATTGCAATGCACTGGCAGTTAGCTCGTACTTATGGACTCATGAGGCCAAGGGAGAGTCCTTATGATTTAGATTAGGTCCTCACGAGTCTGAGTGCGAGTTCCAGCGCAAGGTGTCCAGAGGGTTACGGGTGAGAGCGAGTGCGACAAGATTTTTTACATACCTCGCGAGGTGAGGGCGAGGGATTAAAAACGCCCATCTATGCGCAGAGGTTTCTGGGTCGATTTTGCTTTCATGCAAGGGGTGCAATCATGGAGAAACGGTAATTCGTCGGGATCAATGACTTTATCATTATTCACAAATACAATCACACCTTACCTCAGGATTACATTTCCAAAGTAACCATCATTCATTTTTGTTCCTCCTCCTTGTAACTATACCAAACTGAGAATCGCACGTTCTTCCACCTTTACCAGAGTGGTACCAATACCGATAGTTGCAACACTATACTACACATTGTTGGCCATAAAATACAGTTAATTCAATATAGTTTCATGTTCGAGTTTCAACAAATGTTTTTCTAACTACCACTTGGGTCATTTACACCACAATTATCCACACTTATCATCGGATTTTGCCATGACACTCAGCATATGATTTTTCCATGGCACTTAGCTTAGGATTTTGCCATGGCACCTAGCATAGGATTTTGCCATGACACTTAGCATCGGATTTTGCACACGTGACTCAACATAGGATTTTGTCATGGCACCTAGCATAGGATTTTGCCATGTCACTCAGCATAGGATTTTACAATGAAACTTAGCGTAGGATTTTACCGTGGCACCTAGCATACGTTTATACCATAGCACTAAGCATACGTTTATACCATGGCACTAAGCATACGTTTATACCATGGCACCATGGCACTAAGCATACGATTATACCATGGCACTAAGCATACGTTTATACCATGGCACTAAGCATACGTTTATACCATGGCACTAAGCATACGTTTATACCATGGCACTAAGCATACGTTTATACCATGGCACTAAGCATACGTTTATAACATGGCACTAAGCATACGTTTATACCATGGCACTAAGCATACGTTTATACCATGGCACTAAGCATACGTTTATACCATGGCACTAAGCATACGTTTATACCATGGCACTAAGCATACGTTTATACCATGGCACTAAGCATACGTTTATACCATGGCACTAAGCATACGTTTATACCATGGCACTAAGCATACGTTTATACCATGGCACTAAGCATACGTTTATACCATGGCACTAAGCATACGTTTATACCATGGCACTAAGCATACGTTTATACCATGGCACTAAGCATACGTTTATACCATGGCACTAAGCATACGTTTATACCATGGCACTAAGCATACGTTTATACCATGGCACTAAGCATACGTTTATACCATGGCACTAAGCATACGTTTATACCATGGCACTAAGCATACGTTTATACCATGGCACTAAGCATACGTTTATACCATGGCACTAAGCATACGTTTATACCATGGCACTAAGCATACGTTTATATAAAATAATATCATTCAAACATAACACTTGTCTAAACATGATTTAGGCAGAGATTCCCTGCCGTTCTAAGCTTTCCTTAATAGCCAGAGCTAAACCCGACTCCCAAGTACGTCTGAGAGCGTAGTAGTTTGTTCTAACTAAACTCATTGGATGGATAACATTTAACCAATGATGCTTTGTTAAATAAATTATTATTTAACATCAGTTAATTAAATTAAGATTAACAATCTTTAACATGACGTGACTAAGGAAATAGTAACATAATCATGTTACAGTACAAGCACAACTAACATAAATAAATTGATATTACAATTCCAATGAAGAAGCCAACTATTAAATAATAGCGGGCAGCATTTACGATCTTGTCACAGTTATTTGCATAAATCCCAAACATTAACCCGTTAAATCCTAGTACACAGGGTGGATGTAAAATCGAAAATGGACCAAATCAGCACATTTTTAAACAGTTTCTATAAAAATAATGTTTTTATAGAAGACTGCGGAAACAAAGAAAAGATAATGTGATACTACAACTTTTTTACGGAAACAACGAAGAAATGCTATTGAGATACTTCAATTGTTGCTGGCAATAAGAATCAACCAAATATATTGAGATACTTCAACTATTGCTAGCAACAAAGCTCACAACAAAAAATGATGATATGATACTTCAAGTGTTTCTACGGAAACAACCAAAATAATGATATCGAGATTCTTCAGCTATTGCTAGCGACAAAGCTCATAACACAAATTGATAAAGCGATACTTCAACTGTTTCTACGCAAACAACGAAAACAAAATTGATATTGAGATAATTCAGCTATTGCTGGCGACAAAGCTCACAACACAAAATGATAAAGCGATACTTCAACTGTCTCTACGGAAATAACAAAAACAAAAACTGGGCTTTATGCTCTTCTGCGTTGGGTTCTTCATTGTCACCATTTTCAAATACTTATACATTCCCATAGGGACCTGCAGCATCCAAAGCTATTTCTCAAACAGGATTAGATGGACCAGGAATTACAGGTTCGTAACGAGCGTAGCAGAGATACCATAATATTGCACAGCAATGGGAGCAAATGCAAGCAATTCGGGCTCCACCTTTGCAAGTGCAGTGCCATCCGCGAATTCCATTTTTTCCGAAATGTATTTAATGAATACCATGTACCATTTTTGTGCCAAATGTCTTGACCACATCTTTACTCGTTAAAGCGTAGCTTCCTCACGAAAAACTTGAAAAATATAGGCTTGAGATGCAGCATACGATGATGCAAACTTTATTTGAAATACGCCGAGCACGAGATCTTGCAACTCTTGCACGTCCATACGGGGGAAAGCCTTCCGGCTCTTCGTCGTTCATTTCGCGCCATACTCGAAGTATTAAAGGGTTTAATCAATTTTTTGACACTAGATATTTCTGTATAGTATTCGAATTGCCCATTATCTCCGGCAAACGGTTCCCTTGTTGTTTTGTCCTAAGACTTATTTCATTGGTAGGATAATACGCATTAATAAATGATCAACATATCCGAAAATAGTCGGAACACTTGCAGCATGTAGACATTCCAAAATACTTAAATATTTGCGAAACATGCCCACTATCCATCTTGTTTTGGTCGTTATTCTATTAGTACTAGTATTAGGTACAATCGTATTAGTAGATCGTACGTTACGCAATGTATATTTTATTACATTGTCGACTGAAACGACAAATGACCTCAGACACGCATGATGTGTGATCTTGGGAGGAAGTTTCGTCTGTCCACTGGATGAAAAGCAATGAAACCAAAATCATCACCTAGTACATCATCAATATCAGTTACGGTAGCTAAGTCATCCAGCATCGCGTGACTGTGAATTATGTATTTCAGAATCATCAATCTAATTGGCATGATGTTTAGCCCAAGCCCGCGTGATTTTCACGTACGTGCTTCGACAACTCCTACACCGGGAGAAACTGCAGCAGAAGCTACTTTCTATTTTTTCGTTGAACCGACGATGCTTTCTATCACATCCATCAAGTCCACACGGTTTCTATTCACTAGTTGTTAGAGCGGTGTCCTTCCTGAAGACAGCAAAACAAGGTTTATTATCTACTATCTATCACGATTAGCTTTACGATTTATCCTAAAATTTGATTTCTTGTCCATGTAAATGCGTACAGCCTAACTCGCAATAGAACTGAACATACTTCAGCACCTGGAATCTAGGCATGTAATCGTTTTTCATACCATTAGTTCCTCAAGTTATGACCTTCACGATTACAGTACGCACAAACTAATTTGAGAACTTTTGATGCAGAATGGGGTAGTGAATGAATGTGGTACTACTACATTATGAAAGGATTCAAGGCTGGAATAGAGTATGTTAATTCGTAAAAAAAGAAAAAGTTGTATCATAAATGCTATTATTTTTCAATTTTCTAAAAATCAAGGGTTCCAACACTATGGGTAATGATATGGGTAAGCAGAGAAGAGAGACCCTTAAGCAGGTAACACATTTCTTAGTCGTCACACAGGGATCATCCTTCGAAAGTTACTGAATTTGTCAGTGACATCTTCAATGGTGTCCTTACTATCAAATCTGAAATAACGGTAGTTATTTAGTCTCTTTCAATTTCGGGAATCGTATTTTTCAGAAGAGCGTACACAAAACACTTTTTAATACATGATATAAGCTTTGTAAACCTGCTAAAACTCAAACTCGTATGATAGAAATAGTACGCCCACCAACGTTAGGCAGTGTCTAATGGCACTCGATTACACAAATTTTACGACTCATCAAGTCGACAGTGCATGATTATTGCCTCGAAAGAGGATTGACATGTTGGGCTGATGAATTATCACCATAAGTGAGGAGATCCATACATATTTAGGGGCCGAAATGTTATGAACAATAATTATAACAGAAAATGACATCAGAAGTGCGAAATGCAGGAAAGTACACATCTTCGCTATTAATAACAGTAAACGTCGAAGTGCACGATTGTGGATTAAAGCGCACTCTGCAAGTTATTAGTAAATATGGTTTTGTGATCGATGAACGATACACGAATGTATGTACAGGTTTTGTATTACATTTAGCCTAGAATCAAAAACCTTATTCTGTAAATGAGAATGAAATGTTGTGTTGTAAAGCGATTTTAAAAACGAAGAATCAGAAAGCTCTTGAAAAATGTATCCAGAGAATGCTTTCACATATGCGATTATTCATTGCTAAAGCCTGTAAAACGTCAATCAAAAATTTACATGGTGTATATTACAATATTATACAGGCCATATGAGTAATACTAGGCAAGTTGTCATTGGGTTCGAGGGAATGAAGAATTCCTGCGGGCAGTTACTGGTCCTGCCTTGCCAGTGAGTTGCTTTAAAACTGGAATCCGATGCCGAATTATGGAGTATTTCCGCGCTTCCGGCAGATCAGCGTTCGATTGCATACGGTTAACAAAGGCGGGTTTCTTGTAGGTTCACATACGTTTGTAAATCAGGATTCATCCAGCATTTGAATCTATCCCAGTATTTAGTGTAGCCGTTTGGTGTACGAATTTTAATTTTGACTTTGTCAATAAATGGAGGGGAGTATATTCAGCAACCTTGCGCTTAACCCTAGCAAAAGCCTAGCAAAGCACTGTGCCAAAGCTTATCGTGTGAAATTCTGTCAAGTACTCAAGGGAAGTAGAATATAAGGTAGTGCAAATAAATAAGTGCATAGCTCCACCTCTAACGCTGACGTCACCTGGAGCGAACTAGGACTAACATTTCGAAACCGAATTTTTGTGCATGTGCTCATTAAAGTGGTTGTTACTCAACGAATTAAGCAAAATTAGAACTTTATTAAATGAAAATCATACACTGGCAGAACTTTTAGTAATCCGGATACAAGGTAAGCGTTTTTGTCACCGCTGTCATCCCAATTGTCCACATTAGAGCCATGAGGCGATTTTAATTGTGAGCCTGTAACAAACCATTTATTGTGATCTAAACTTTGGGGAAGTAGAATGTGTATTTTTCACTCCAAAGGAGCGTATGCGTCCAAAAAAACTTTGTGGGCAATCTTGATTCAGAAGTAAGTAGGTATGTAATGTGTTCATGAATTCTGTAAGTGATGGAAGAGCACTGTCTTAATTAAAATAAATCCAAACCCAGATTTGAGTTTATTTTTATCAGTTGGGGTCCTGGAGTTTAGAACTTCAAACCCGTAATAATAACCTCGAAAAAATCCCCAATGCTAGGGTTTGTTGGAAATCTCTATTCTCCTCGCACAGATCACATAATATAGCACAGACTTTAAATCCGTTGATTCCAGAGTAGTGATGATTGTAGTACGTATATTTTTAGCCACATTAGTGTAAAATTTGTAGAACACAGGTTTCGTATAGCTGCTGCGAAGTCCACGTAACATTCCTTACATTAACATTACCTTATGCTTTTGAATGCGACATTTTTTGTAAACTTGGAGCAATTACACTGCAAGCGTCCAATGACACACAGTAAGTCAAAAGTCTCCATTGTTTTGACCTTATTCATAATTTATAACAAATTCTTGCAGTGACTACATTCACCGAGTATTTCCTTTTACACTTGCTAAGCCATAGTTTGGAAACTTCTGAATTTGTGGGGAAACGGCGAAATAATAAATTTCCACCTCGTATTTGCTTGTTTGTTTAAGAATTAACTGCACATGTAAAGGGCATAACTACTCTGTCTGTTGTTAGGATTTACACAAGTTATAAATGAATTATTATTTAATTAAATACTGAGTTCATTTTAAGTTGATGGTTATTCTCACATAACTCCTTCCTACTTTATATACACAGGCAGAAAGATTTCCCCGAAGTGCGCTCCAGATGACGTCAAATGAACACGTGCATTCCACCCCATCCTTTTTTCCTGCTATGTTGATTTGCACTACCTTATATTCTACTTGTACTGTGTATACTTACAGTAGACCAAATTTTGTTTATACAAGAGAATTTTCAAGAACATAATCCTCTTGGTATTTTTATTATTATGCGAATTGTAAGCTGACTTTCGGTCTCAGTGACTTTAGGTCGGTTATCTGAGGTAACTGATCTTGTTTTATTAAGATGACCTACATTAAGTTTTATAAATGGAGTATATGCGTTCTTTTAAGAGTGATTGAATGAAGGGCATAAGCAAAACAGAACCCTGCGTGCACACCGGTTTTTTCTGACTGCTAAAACTTTTTTATATTGACAGCATTTTGTGTAATTAAATTAATATTTTGGGTTAATTATTGGACTTCGAATTTGCTCCCATACATTTCCTCATTGTACGTGATTGTAAATTTTTATTTCCCGTATTTTTCAAATGAGTAATAATTTGAATAATTAGACGGATAGCATAAATATTAATAAATTGTGAAACCAGTGAGGACGGATATCGTAGAAGCCATGTAGATCAGTTCCTCATTTAGAAACATTTAGAGATTTGTATTTAGAAGGACAAATTTTTACCCTTGAAATTAATTGTTTCCATTTGCACCAAACTGTCTTATGAAGGAAGTAACACTTTGTAAGTATTAGAGAAAACAATTTGACCAGTGTTGTATAAGCAAGATCAGTAGTATTTATTTACATTGCTCTTTCTTTAGCAAACAACTACATAACCACAAATATTTTTGTCCAATTTTCATTCTCTTAAATTTGTTCCGCGAGTTGTAAGCACATTCGGTAACTTAGCGTAGCTTGGCGGGGCGATAAATGCAATGTATAGAGCATGCGTATTAATTATTATTATTATTGTGTAATAAAATTATTATGAAGGTATAAAAGTTTTAGTTAGTTGTGTGCAATATCATTATGAGGAATAGTCAGTGGTTGTAAAATTGATTCATTTCTTTTTCATAATCGAAACGTGTTTAAGGTTCGCCGGTGGATGTAATTTGTAGAATTTGGAGGTTGTGATAGGATAAGGACAGTTTTAATGGAAAATCAGTGGTTCTGCAACTACAATTTGATTAAAATTTTATTTTCGTGGAAATTTACTTGCAGGCATGCTACGGGGAACGTTTTTAACGGCCTTGCGGATACCGGTTCTACTCCAACTGCCCCCAAAACTGCCACAATCCCGATTGTCACTAGGATACCTATCACATTCCCAACTGCCATGAAAAACTGTCACAATCCCAACTGCCACTTTTACCCATTGCCACAAACACAACTGCCTTCGTTGCACTTGCTCATTTTAAGAAAAGATTATTTCACGATTTTAATGATGGCCCTTAAAAGGACAGTTCTTTTAATTAATTTCTGCTATTCAAACGGTAAAATCCCATTATAAGTGTCACGGTAAAATCCCATTATAAGTGTCACGGTAAAATCCCATTATAAGTGTCACGGTAAAATCCCATTATAAGTGTCACGGTAAAATCCCATTATGAGTGTCATGGTATAAACGTATGCTTAGTACCATGGTATAAACGCATGCTTAGTAGGGATGTGCCAAACGATATAACGAGACGATATTATCGTCAATATCGTACATTTTGGAGCAAAAATATCGTACGATATTTCTCGTAATTTTTAAACGATATATCGTATGGTTAAGAACATCATTTTTACAGTTTTTTATTCCAGAAATGTCACACTGCAGACCTCTTAGGTTTTCTTGCTTCTTTCTTTACTGCTTGGGAGTACAGATATTTCGATAGACTTGTTCCAAAACGAACTGCGTTGTGCGGAACGTTTATGGTGGAAAGAATTACAACAAAACGCGCCAAAAATTTACAAACAAGGCGCACCTTTGAGGTACAGGTGGGATTCGGGCTTGACTTCAGGCTCGAAGCCGGAAGAAACCCGAACAAATACTCTGTTAGACCGACCCGACCCGCCAACGGGCTAAATATTTGATATTCAACCCGGCCCGATTTATGCACCTTAAATTTTGTGAAGCCCGAACCCGTTAAAAACCCGGTCTCCAAATTTTTTTACAACCCGAACCCGCTAAAAATCCGATCTTTAAATGGTTTTAAAACCCGATGAAAACCCGACTATTTTTGAACATAAACTATCAAGCGGAAGGGATCTTTTCACAATGCTTAAGCATGTGTACGTATTAAATACAATGAATTATTATTTATCATGAATATACATACGTGAAAGCAATGATTGAACTCTGCGGACCGTCAAATATGCATGCTACCTATCTGTACTAAATTATATTTTAGTAGTATTGTCGGGTCATTTGTAATTTCTGGCCCGCCCGAAACCCGAACTGAAAAATAAATACAGGCCCAAGCCCGATCTTAGCCCGGTTTCTTTGTTTTAGTGCAACCCGAACCCGGTCGGAGCCCGACGTAAGTTCGTATTTACAGCCCGAACCCGGCCAAAACCCCGCTTCCGGGCCCCACCTCTACTTTGAGGCCGATCAACGATTACAGAGGATCATTGTATCATAAACTAGCACGTAAATTAAACGAGTTCATTTTATACTGTAATCATAATATTCCGACATCAGTCAAGAACTCCCGCGAATTTGTAATTAAATTCAACAATCGTATAATTCCACACGGAGCAATTATGGTCTCTTTTTATATCGATTCACTATTTAAGAATGTACCATTGGAAGAAGCTAGCAGAGCAGTAATAGAGCGATTACGATCAAATACTGAGTGGAAACAAGAAATAAATACCAGATTAACTATTAAAGATTCCGAAATTATATGCACAAAAAATACATACTTTCAATTCCGAAATAAGATCTATAGACAAAATGGTGGTTCGCCAATGGGAAGTCCAATATCAGGTACAAATTCCGATATTTATCTTCAAGATATTGAAAATAGGTTATTTCAAGAAAACAGTTCCATACACTTCTGGGTACGATATATGGATGACATATTTCCAATTATGATGCTGATGCCAAATTATCCCTCCTGAATCAATTGAATAATTTAAATTCTAACATGAAATTTACTTTTGATGAGGAAATTGATGGACATCTTCCATTCTTAGACGTCCAAGTTATGAGATCAAATGGCACTAAATAACAAGGTATATCGGAAATCTACACACACGTGTAGATATCTCAATTTCCATTTATTTCATCATCTTCCAACCAAGATTTAAGTGATCGATGCACTAACACATAGAGCACTTACCATATGTAATGAATTTCTTGACGATTTATTATATATCCGTAATACGTTAATAAAAAATTGGTACTCACGAAATTTTATTCAAAGAAGAATTGAAAGAATACGAATAAGATTTAATTGGTGAAAATATAAGCATCCAGAAGAATCATTACCACCAGTTGTACATAATAATCCAGATATCCACATCTGTATTGAAGAAGAAAGAAAATAGATTATATTGTAGGTAATATGATTACAAGAAATTATCAAACACAACAACAAAGATGGGCACGTATACCTTTCATTAGTTCTGCATCCAACAATATTGCAAATCTTCTTCGCCGTACATTTAAATGGAAACCTACATTTACTCCTGGTATAGTGGGGAAACGTTTCCCTAAAATTAAGAATTCATGTAGAACCCCAAAAAGATTGTAAGGGCCAAGTCCAAAAAATCGACCTGAATAAATATCCATCTATCTACTACTGGTATCAAAATAAAGAATTTTTTAAATACTGTCAAAGACAATCATGCAATTATATATATATGCGATATATATACATATATATATATTGGAGAAGACCTCTAGAAGTTAGAATCAATGAGCACAAAACCCATGTAGAAAAAAATAATTACAAGAAATCTACTGTAGCTATTGTATCCATAGGACAAAATTGAACCACCGAATTGAATGGACAAATTCTAAATTCATCATGAAATAACCTGTACCATTTTAAAGAGTAGTAAGAGAAGGATTAATAATTCAGCAAAAATAGCATCCTTTAATGGACGTCAATAAGGATTGCATGCTCACCTTGTTCCAAAGGTAAATTTAACTCCAGAGACTATTTTTCAGTTTAAAATAATCCGTAATAACATTAATATAATCTATCGTTACAATTTTTTGTGAAACATTACGTTAAAAAAAGGTCAGTTTAGAAGTTTAGAATATAGTTGTAAATAGCCCGACGATGAGTTTTTGCAAAGTTTTTGTTCGAAAGATTGCTATTTTTTATAAAAATAGGTTCCACTTAAACAATTTAAATAGGAAAAACAACTAAATATAACATATTTGACCCTACTCACCGATAGACGACATTGCTTAATGAAGGTATGCATATATTATTCGGTCGTCACGATTGGATATTAATCATGCGAGGGTATGTTCGAAATGTTTTCTACGAAATGTCAGCACAGAAAAGTGGCAAGCGCAATCTACACATGTTGTCTTCTTTTTCATCATGTGGATATAAAAAGTCCTGAAGTCGCCTTCAACTATAATGGAATGGATTTCTTTGGCCCAATCATGGAAGCAGTTGGTAGACAAAATGAGATGCGTTGAGATGAACATACAGTTCACTTTGAGGTAGGGATGTGCGTATCGTTCATTTTTGAACGATACCAATATGACCGATATATGACTTTAAAATACACGATAACGATATACACGGAAACAATATAACGATACTGTATGCAATTCGGGAACACCACTACTTTAAATGTTGGCTCGCTCGCAAGTTGAAATTGAACAAGTGTATGAGTAATTTTGCCGACTTTTCGTTTGGGGACAAAATTTCCGTCATTTGCAGCCAATTATTTTCAACAAAAAACGTTAGAGGTCTGCAATATGACATTTCGAAGGAATAAAAAACTGTAAAAATGATGTTCTTAACCATACGATATATCGTTTAAAAATTACGAGAAATTTCGTACAATATTTTTGCTCCAAAATGTACGATATGGACGATAATATCGTCTCGTTATATCGTTTGGCACATCCCTACTTTGAGGGGGAAAGAATCAAGCAGATTTAACCAAATAAACCGGCTTTAGCGGCCTGAAGTTTGCATAACTTTATTAGACTAAGACATATCGGTTTGTCATACGATGTATTAAATAAACTATGGTTAAGTCAGGGCAATCCTGGACAATACAAAATTCTGTAGATCACATCAAGGAACTGCCCGCGCTTATAGTTAATAATATGTCAAAAGATCCACACAGTTTTAGCAACTAAAATAATGAAGCGCTAAGTGTTTTATTATTCACTAAGTGGCCACTCTCCCCGCGGGCAACACAGTATACATGCCCGAAAATTAAATGTAAATTAGAGATTGTGAACACATCACTAACTCGGAATTAAATTAGACTCGCATGACTATTACTAACAACTCGAACTCGAAGGATTTTATGACCAATGCGAGCAAATATTGCATTCACGCTATCGGCAGGTTATTTATCTGTACTTCAAACACTCATTTTTCCCGTCGTTTACTACTTTAGGTGGTTACACTCAGTATTCACATGTACACTAACCTTCATACGCTTATGACCTTTTTATAAGTTGGACACTAGATCTCACATGTTGTATTCATAGTCATCCTAGAGATTACAAAACGTCCAGTTTTATTTTGCAGTCCTTTTTTATCCAATTAGAAGCTCCAAAAAAGGTCAACAGATTTGAAAATCCCTGTTGTCAATCCCGTTTGAAAATTTCCCTGCTGAAATTTTTTTCCCTGGGAAGATTCTTCCCGTCCTCCCACATAAATCCGACCCCTGCCGGTGGATATATACCCATTTTGAAATCCTTGTACCCGTACGCATACCCGCGCATTTGGAGCGACCAAAGTGTACCCGGGTAGTACCCAAAATTGATCGGGTACACCAAATCGGTACCTGGGTAGTACCCGTACCCGTTTTCACGAGTATTACCCATACCCGTACCCGTTTGGACGAGTATTACCCATACCCGTACCCGTTTACACGAGTATTACCCATGCCCGTACCCGTTTACACGAGTATTACCCATACCCGTACCCGTTTACACGAGTATTACCCATACCCGTACCCGTTTACCCGAGTATTACCCATACCCGTGCCGAGCACTGGTTGGAAGCACTTGATGGAAAAGATTAAGAAAAGAATAAGGAAAGATACACACACATTTGACCTTAGAAGATGCATATAAAAAGCGTATGCATGCATGAAAAAATTAAATATAGTACATGAGTAATTTGAAATTAATATGTATAATATAACGGGAAATTATTGGGGATTTGCAATCGTATGATGTGTCTGGAAGAGTTAAAGTAGAACTTGAAAATCTCGCAGGTGAGTCGGTGGGACGTTATACTCACCAGTATAAATAAATCCTTTATTATTATTGACCACTTTGGTTTAAACTTTCGCGGCATTGGCTTCACGATTCAAACCTTCCCGCGTTTGTGAATCACTTCACCATGAAGTAATGCCAAAAGGTGGCTGCTTGCAGGCGTCGAAATTTCGAGAGAAACCTCCGCTCCTGCATCGCGCACTCCTCATTCACCTGTATTCATTGTCCTGTTATTTATTTAAGTTATTTATAAGTCCTGTTGTTTATTTAAGTTATTTATAAGTCCTGTTATTTATTTAAATTATTTATAAGTCCTGTTATATATTTAAATTATTTATAAGTCCTGTTATATATTTAAGTTATTTATAAGTCCTGTTATTTATTTAAATTATTTATAAGTCCTGTTATTTATTTAAATTATTTATAAGTCCTGTTATTTATTTAAGTTATTTATAAGTCCTGTTATTTATTTAAGTTATTTATAAGTCCTGTTGTTTACTTAAGGTATTTATGTTTCTTCATTTATTTAAGTTAATATAGTTATAAGTTTCATTTTATTCGTTGTGTTGGTTTTATTGAATTTTGAATTTTGTTTTCAGGATGTCAAAACAAGCGTGGAATTGTATGATGTGTTGTATTGTGAATAGTATGACTTGGAGTAATTCGAAGATTAAATGATCAACTAATGACTGTATAATTTAAGAAAATAAAAAATGCTCTTTATTTATATATTTTTGACTATACTTGTACAAGAAATCGGTTACCTTCGTCTGAGTCCTTCTGCGTTTGGGAGCCATAATTAGACTTCAAAATTTTGGGATATACCTTGAAATTTTATATTTATGATTTATTCAAATTAAACACAAAGCCACAATATAACCCACCAGTTAAAACTTATTTGTTGAACAATTAAGTAATTGGAAAGAACAAATTAATTCTCGAAACAAAAATTCTTTGTACAGTTGCCACTAAAACTTCAAGTTGAGATATCATGTGTGTACCGTAGGAAATATATGGAAAGTCTCAGTCATTCATTTGTGCTGAAATGAATGCCTCAGACTTCCTCCAGACTTGCAAGCATTGGTGGTGAAAACGGCGAGTGACTTCATGAATGAATGCTTGAACGAATGTCTGCTTGTAAAACATGGATTTAGGAAATTGCCTATTACAAAACTCCCTTGCATTGATGGAGCTGGAGCTGTTGAAGCTGGAGCGGTTGTCGGAGAATACATCGTGGGAGAGGTTCCAGGAGGTCATGGGGACGACGAGATCCTACTTCAAGTTTAAGGAGTTGGCGAGGAATCCTTCCCTCGCCTCGCAGACAAGTTTGTATTTTGAGCGAAATCATTTTTCTAAAGTTGAATCTAATTTTGATTGAATATCCATAAAAATGTTCATGTTAACTTGGAATAAATATGTGGGAATTCGAAACGAATTTTTCAATGTAACTCTGTATAAAATGAACTGCAGATAGAAAGTTAGAACTTCGGTTTGTTTTCAACATGTCTAATTTTTTCGTGCAAGGAAACATACAATAGAAATTATGAAAAGAGTTATTCTCGAAACGCTGCCTTTAATAAATTCCGCATTGTTCTAAGTAATACATTGCCCATACTTAACTATTATAAGTAGAAATTGGTAGGGACTGTTCCAGATTATTCATTGACAGGAGTGAACTGAACCGACACATGAGTCATGCTTAGCAGATGCCTTTCAAATGTCACCTCTGTAGTATCCCATTTTTGGATTGTATACAGATGTGTATAAAGATTTTCTACCATTCCGGCTTTAGAGATCCTTGATATTTTATTCCTTACAGTAATGGAAATAAATACGCACAAGATTTTATTTTCTGACTTTGTCTGGCAGTTTCCATGATTTTTTTATATAAATGCTTAGATGACTGGAAGACAAAACTGTTATGATTTATTGCATAAGGGAACTGTGTTCCCCTGTAGCGTTGTAGGCCATGCCCGGATTAAAGCTCAAGTAACCGCAATCGATCCAATGTCAATTGACATTGAGAAGCTGAAATTACAGCAGTAAATTTTCTAATACTAATATGAACGTATTTGAAATAATAAAGCATCTACTGTTTTAATGATCAATACTATTTGTGAGATACAAAATGACTGACATATATAGAACCATTTGAACAGGGATGTCAATTTCCAATTTTGTGATTACAATTAACGATTAACGATTACTTCGAAAACAAAATGAATTTATAATTACAATTAATGATTAATGGGCTTATAACTAATAATTAATAATTACGATTAACGATTACTTTAAAAATATTATTCACTGATGATTACAATTAACGATTACTTTAGAAATAATTTTCACTGATGATTACAATTAACGATTACTTTAGAAATAATTTTCACTGATGATTACAATTAACGATTACTTTGAAAATATTATTCACTGATGATTACAATTAACGATTACTTTAAAAATAATTTTCCGTGTTGATTATAATTAACGATTACTTTAGAAATAATTTTCACTGATGATTACAATTAACAATTACTTCGAAGATAATTTTCATTGATGATTACAATTAACGATTACTTTAAAAATAATTTTCATTGATGATTGCAATTAACGATTAACGATTATTTTGAAAATTAATTAATTGAGGATTGCAATTAACAATGTAATGTGGGTATTTAGATACTGCTTGCATTTATCATTTTAATAATCTAACTTGTACAAAGGGTGAGACGAGGAGTTCAGGATTCTGTTCATGTCGTGTAAACTGCTCTGATCGTAAACAGAGTGTATTATATCCTTTATATTATCAGCCAGATACACCGGACACTGCTTAGTAAAAACTTCTTCGAACCCTAGACTGCTTAGAATTTTGGAGACGTCGCCAGCCCGATAATTGATGATTACAATTGATAATTGATTTTTGAAAACGGCTAATTGATGATTACAATTGATAATTGATTTTTGAAAACGGCTAATTGATGATTACAATTGATAATTGATTTTTGAAAACGGCTAATTGATGATTACAATTGATAATTCATTTTTGAAAACGGTAAATTGATGATTACAATTCACGATTGATTTTTGAAAAAGGTTAATTGATGATTACATTTGATGATTGATTTTTGAAAAAGGTTAATTGATGATTACAATTGATGATTGATTTTTGCAAAAAGGTTAATTGATGATTACAATTGATGATTATTTCAAACAATCCAAGCTTACTAAATTAACGATTGATGATTAATAATTAGTAATCATTAATCGTTAATCATTAATCGTGATTATTAATCGTTGACATCCCTGCATTTGAATAAGTAACAATACTCACCTTCTCGACACAGCTAACAGAAAAATGATTGAAAATATGCACATGCACAGATACTAAAAATGTACATAGGAAATGATATTTCAAAATCAAAAAATTTCTAGAAAATGAAATGGTTGCTGCGAAAAGTTTCTTAGGTAAACTAACCAAAATAATTGACTGCGAGTCTGAGACATTCACAAAACAATTACATAAAATAAACTAAACGACCCTCGGGGACACGTAACACTTGGCTCCTTTGAATTACGCACTTTGAGCGTTGGTAGCTGGTCCAACCTTAGAATCAATACAGAAGGTCAAAAACATCCCCACACAGCATTTATTTTAAAATCAAGCTGATGAGTTCTTTGATACACAGAATCATTTCATGCAATTCCTACACAAAATTAATGTATATACCTGTTACATTCGTCATTTCAACTTATTGAAGTAATCAGAAGATGTTATTATACTATCGCACGGTGGAATGTTGAAGAGTTAGAGAAGTTTGTTGGTAAATAACTTAATGAAGGTTCTCTTGCAAGTTTTTGTGTTGAATGATATATCGATGGTTTATTACAATAAAATACCTTAAATGACTCAAAAACAATTTAACACAATATAATAGAACTGTGATACTTCAATTGAATTAAAGGATGGGAAAAGAGAAGGAATTAGTTGATGGTACTGATGGCTTTGCAGTCCTAATTGTGTCCAAATCTAAGGTCGTAGCCTGGAGCCAGATACTAAAATTGACACAAAAAGAAAGAAGAATTAAAATCCTTGGAAATTCTAATGTAACTCAAATCGCCCTTGTGTTCGAGTCGTCCAATTCTCTAGATCAGTTTTGAGGTGTGCTCACCCTGAGTATTGGCGATGATCTTGTTGTTCTTGGTTAACAACTGAGTAAGTAAAGCTGGCTGTTGCTGGACAGAGTAACAGAATCAATCAGAGGAGTCCTAGTGATGAGGTCAAGTCCGGTCGTTAGGCTAATTACTAACCATGTAGTAAGCGATTGACCATTTCTACTTGTGCTGTGTAGACCTTATGAAATGTGATTAATTCATGAGGACATTTGAGGCTCAAGGTAGGCAAAATCCGATTAGAACAGGAAAGAGGATGGAAGAGATAGGGATCATGTTAAAGTAGGTAAATCCAGGATTCAAATGAGGTATCATCAAAACCATCTCATATTTAGAATAGTAAACTAGGGAATGTACAATAGACAATGCAAGCATGTGGCAACACTGCACATTATAACTGAGGAAACAGAGTACATAAATGCTCTTTAGGGTATACACCTGAGTAACAATGTTGATTATTGAGAGAATGAGCATACTATTGTATACTTATTATTAGCTTCCTGAATAGCTTGAACTATGACCTTTTGAATGGGGTATAACTCATGTAAGGTTTTCCGAATACATATAGCTAATAATTAAAATCAAATGAGGGAACTATGTGATTTAAGGTATGTTCTTTAGGAACATGTAGATTATTTCGACAACGAACCTAGTATCGTAGAATTATTATTAGCATTATGAATAGCTTAAACTATGACCTTTCGAATGAGGTATAACTCACATAGTGTTAACCGAAGGCATATAGCTAATAATTAATAATCAAAGGAGGAAATCATGGGATTCAAGATATATATAGTCTGTCCTAAAAAGTTGATTATTTCGACAACAAACATACTACCGTAAACTTTTTATTAGCTTTCTGAATAGCTTTAAGTATGGTCTTTCCAATGGTGTACGGATCATATATGATTACCCGCACGGATATACCTAAGAACTGAACAGAAGATAACACATGTAGTTAACATACCATAACTTCAGTAGGCAATGATATATGATCGCACTGGAGTTGTTCGGAATGTTCAACATGCGTTCCTCGAAGATTGTCATTTACAAACTGTAATCTGCAAGATTTGGTAATTTGTAATTTTTTCTTTGCAACTATTGAATATTCAAACTCAGGAAGCTAGCAAACTATTGAAACATACAGAGATGTGTAAAATACCTCATTTTTAATTCAAAAATACCAAATACTTTTAATTTTTTTCGTAACTTAAAATACTAAATACTAAATAAGATACCAGTAACTAGTTTTTCTAAAATACTTAAGTAAAATACATATCAAAGACCGCTCCAAAGGTACTTAAGTAGAAAATACTATCTTAAATACTTTAACATCAGGAAATACATCCAATTATTGTTTTGGAAATCGATTACAGAACTTCAAAAATACAAGCTTTTTGAACATTTCATCCGACAATCTAGCTCTACGTGCACTAAACATTAGTCCTGCAATGCTAAACATTCGTTCCACAGGAGCTGATGATGGCAATGGGGTATTATAGTATAAAAACATAGATTTTATAGTTGGATATTTATCCAGAATTTGGACGTTTTCAGAAATATCCTGTAAATAATTAAGACATTCTGCTTTAACGACTTCATCAGATCTCTGCAATGCATTTAAGTGTCAGCTTCAAATGAAAAAAAATCATCTTCTTGGCTTTGTTCAGAATGTGCATCGGAAGAGCTGGGTTGCTTGCAAAACATTTTAGCTTCGGAAATAAGGACTGCTTGAGCTTCTTCTTTGTGTCCTTTGATATCCAGCGCAGTTTGAAAAATGGAAGACAAATAGCGGACAGTAGCTCAAGCGATTTCTTTTTATAGTCCATTTGAAATACTTGTGGAAAACGTTTTTCTATTCTTGCTTTCAACAATAAGCCCATTGTTTTGACGTGTTTCCGGTGGTCCGTATTGTTGCACAACGCGTCTAATTTATTTGTTGTCTGAAGAATTATAGGTGCAAAGTACCCATAAAATAACTCTTTCTCTCCCTGAAGTTTGTCCAAAGGCTTGGCAATAGGTTCCATACAGGTGCTATAATCTTTTAGGAACTCAATTTCTTCTCATGTGAGTTTTGAAATACCAGCCTTGTCAAAAATGTCTTCCAAGAAATCTTCATGTGATAGCAAACCTTCAATAGAGTCGTATAATGAATTCCATCTTGTAGGACAACGAGTCCGCAAAACTTTTCCACAAATTTCGGAAATTTCCTCTGCACATTTATTCGACCTGGACACTTTATTCCACAATGCAGTACATTTGGCCATGGATGAATTAAAAATTTTCCGAAAAGCCGCATCCGCTGTTTGAGTTTCGCTGGATTTTTTCTTCTAGAATAAATTCAAACTCAAGTAAAGGATGTATTTTATTTTAATTATTTTATAAAATTACTTACTACAATACACTGAAGTCGCTATAATTTATTGGGATTTGCAGCCCCAATTTCCATTAACACAATGTGTACGACTATACTTATAAAATATAATGCTTAT
The DNA here is from genome assembly GCA_947179485.1 of Allacma fusca. Classification (NCBI taxonomy): domain Eukaryota; kingdom Metazoa; phylum Arthropoda; class Collembola; order Symphypleona; family Sminthuridae; genus Allacma; species Allacma fusca. The sequence goes on along the minus strand of OX359250.1, from coordinate 3,335,926 downwards.
AAGGGACAAATTTTGCCCCTTTATTAATTATCCCGTTTAATATTTCCCGTACGTACAACGTCTGTTAATCGCTAAAAAACTTTTTCTATACTTAATGTTAACGGTAGGAAATAGTTTCACAATAAGAACGATTGTGGCAATTTTAAAATATTGAGTGCTTAAGTATTTTGACTAAGTATCTTATTTTAAATACTTATACTTACTATTAATGTCTATAAATAAGATATTAAATACTTACCAGCATAGTATTTTTTAAATACTAAGATACAAATTACCCGGTCGACCCCAGTAGGTTTGAAATACAAGATACAAGATACGTATCTTGTATTTTAGATAGTATTTTGTATTTAAGTATCTCAAGTACTACACATCTCTGGAAACATATTAGCTTTACATTAAATTGAAACGCATAATCATCGCCAGTTAGTTACAACTTCTGGTTCAGGAAATTAGCTATATTTACGCTTCTTTATCTTATAATTCTATGCGGTTCTGCAATTTTTCTCTTTCAGGAATTATTTTCTTGACTTGCTTCTCCATATCATGAAAAGACTGCCGGCAAGATATATTTACTTCCAACAACACAACCTCATAAGTTCGGACTTGCTCCTTGAATGCACTTAATTTTGTCTGTACCCAAAAATAATAATAAACTATGGAGTTAAGAAGCATATTAATATTATTACACCGAATCAACATTTCATATATAAGATTCGCACTTAAAATCTTGGGAAATACGTCACCAGTCTTCTTCTATGTAATTTCTCAATTTTGCTGCTTTCTGTAAATCATTTCTTAAATTTTCGATTATTGACTGACTTTTCTCACACTCGTCACATTTTGTAGGTAGGGAAGCTTCAACAGTTCCTTGGCTCTGATCAGTGTAGCAATCATAACATTTGATATTGTTATTCGTCTCAGCATGCACTCTGGCATAATGAATAATTCTTAATCCAAAAACTCACCTGGGAATAGCTACACTCAAACAACCTGTTTTACACTCATGAATTAGCTCTCTCACAATAACAAATACACGTATTCGTACTTGAAGACTCTAAAAACACAAAACTAGCAATTAGTTTCTACACATAAAACTCTCACTCCTACATATTAGTGGTCGGACCAGTTCAGTTTGGTTCGGTTCACAAAGTGAACTGAACTGAAAATCAAAATTTCAGTTCAGTTAGCTATTCTTCGGTTCAGTTCAGTTCAGTGTCCTCTATGAACTGAACTGAACTGATTACAAAACAGTTTATCGCGCCAGGTTAAAACTATAACGCAAATAGTTCCCGTTTAGGTAAGTACAATATATATAATATATTATTGCATATACACACATACATACATACATATGAGTTATGTTCTTGCATATAATTATATAGAACGGCAAATGCAACCGTCAGAGATGATAAGTGCATCATGTCAGAAAGGCTTTATTGTGTATACCGAAACAATCAGTTCAAACGATTCAGTTCAGTTCAGTTTTACGCTGAAACTGAACCATTCAGTTTGGTTTGTGTATCGCATTGAACCAAAATTTGTATGAACCAAACTGACTCAACTGAACTGAAATTTTCGGTTTTGAACTGAACTAGTCCGACCCCTACTACATATTAACAAATGAGGTAATTGATGTCGTAACTGGTTGAATTAACATATACATTAAAAGTTCAATAATATAAGTTTAATAATTAATAAATCATCTACTGTTTTGATGCTCAGTAATATACTTGTTTATTTACAAGTATATTTGTAATGTAACACTAAAGACTTCTCAGACACATTACTCCAGTAAAAATCAGATAAATGCGCATGGCTGGAATAGCTTCCATTTTGTTGTAAGGCGAGGGAATTTACACGTCGTTCAAAATGAAGCGTTACTTATGTACATGATGCGTAATGTATTTCATGTATGCAGTACTGTCAAAGAAATAAAGGTGTATTAGTGTGCAAGGGTAAGACTAGTGATTAACTATAGTTATATTCTATAAAAGCAATTTATGCAACACTATAGTTTATTAGTGCCTAAGTTTAAGGTGTAAAACTAGGCTAAAAGTAATAACATAAATTGTTGTTTTCAGGTTTCACGTGGAGTTTTCATGTCTATTCGATTAAAGGATGAACGAATTGGTGAAAGACAACGGAAAACTTACTTCCTGGACAAATTGCCAGTGATCACCTTGACTTAGTGGCAAGAGTTTTTAATTTGAAAGTTAACGAATTGTTAATACATGTTAAAAAAGGCAATACTCTGGGGTTGTGGTTGCTTCTGTTTACACAATCGAATATCAGAAACGATCCCTTCCGCATATCCACATGCTTATCATACTGCACGCGGACTACAAACCAAAGACAACATAAATTATTGACTAATACGTCTCAGCGAAAATACCCGACAAAGAAACTAGCCCGCGTCTCTTTGAGATGGCAATGAAGAATATGATTCATGGCATAGATGTAGGTTTTTTCCCACTCGCACTCACACTCGCACTTCCATAAAGAAAAATCCACCACTCCTACTCGTGCCCACTCATAGTCTGTCTGAGAATGTAAAACTCCTACTACTACTCTCAGCGCTAACTTCAAATCTCACCACTCCTACTCACCACTCGTGAGCATAGATGATCATTTTTTAATCCCTCGCCCTCACCTCATGAGGTATGTAACAAAATCTTGTCGCACTCGCTCTCACCCGTAACCCTCACGACACCTTGCGCTGGAACTCGCATTCAGACTCGTGAGGGCCTACTATAAGTCATAAGGACTCTCCCTCGGCCTCATGAGTCCATAAGTACAGCATAACTGCCAGTGCATTGCAATCTAGCTATCACACAGTTAAGACCTTCAAACATTCACTTAACTCTTCAGGCCTTTAGCTAATTCTGAAGATATTTAGACTCATTTATGGCAAAAAGGCGGAAATACGAGAATTATTTCGCGATTTAATACTGCTATTCGAACTTCATGAGGACTACATTTTAGTACTCACCCTCGCCCTCGTTTTCGTACGTACATTTTGCTATGCCTCGCCCTCATTTGTTGAGGTCCCTTCTTTTATGATAGGAACTAGCTCTCATCCCTCAAAAATTGAGGCCGAGGGCGAGGGATGAGGGCGAGGCAAGAACTCATACCTCGTGAGGGTGCCCATCAATGCTCGTGAGTTACTCAATGTTTTCATCGAAATATTTGCAAATATTAGGACAAGTTGTCCTTATCATTAAAAAAGCGAATATTATCAAACAATCGTTCTATATAATTTCAAAGTCAAACTCAATGGCAAATCACGACCGACGAAGCTTACAATAATTGCAACAGCGCCTGGAACCTGGAAGCATGTTCAAGATTTCTTTCTAATATGTGACATATTTTGTCTTCCAATGCATGACTTGTACATACGTAAGTCGGCATTCGATACGATTGTTTGTATGAAATAATGAAATATTTGGCAATAACCGCGTGGTGCGATAACAATCTTTTAATCGTGGCAGTGCTAGCTTATGCGGTTAATACAATGGTACGAGAAATAGCGAGTAGCAAAACATGCTACTCCTACTCTTTTTCTATGTTACGATTTATACCACTCCAACTCACGACTTTTTTGGCGTCTTCACTCCTACTCTTTACCTTGCTACTCTCCTGTGAGTGTGAGTAGGAGTGTGTTGAGTGCACTCGTCACTCGCGAGTAGCCTCCATGTATGATTCATGGTCCATGCGGTAATTTCATTCAACGTTCTCCATATATGTAAAATGACAAAAGTATAAAGTCATTTCCGAAAGCCTTTAGTAATGAAACTATTGCTAATAAGGATGGTTATCCTGTGTACCGACGCAGATCTCGAGAAGCCATAATATTTAAAGGTAAACCGATCGATAATCGTTGGATAGTACCATATAATGCGTACTTACTATTGAAATTGAATTGCCACATTAACCTAGAAACTTGTGCGAGTGTTAATAGCATCAAGTACTTATTTAAGTATGTATACAAATGTTACGATTGTGCTAACAGAAATTGTGGATACTGTCAATGGTCAAGACGTATTGAATCACGATGAAGTTAAATCATACTTGGATTCAAGTTGTGTGTGCCCCAGAAGCATTATGGAGGCTATTTGGATTTAAAATGCATGATAAATCGCATGCTATAATTGTAATCCAAGTACATTTGGAAAATTTCCATAACGTTTACTTTAAAGATGGCGAGGAACAACAAGCTCTGGAAAATAAAACAGAAACGACATTAACAGACTACTTTAACTTAAATGAAAGATGCGAATACGAAGGCAATTTATATACCCCGAGATACCCAATAATTTTGCTTTTTCAAAAAAGAAATGGGAACTTCGGCAACAAAATTATGATGGAGTCATAGCGCGAATGTACTCAACGAGTCCTTCGGGCCAAGAAAGATACTATCTAATATATTATTACTCAATATTCGCGCAGCGACGAGCTTCACGAGTTTAAGAACAATTAATGGCGTTACGTATAAAACATAAAGAGACTGGTTAGATTTGGTTTAGTTTGGTTAGATCGTTTGATAATCTGACCGCAGAAAATGTTCAATGGGTATTGTATTGAGTCCTTCCATGAGTGAGTCGGTTATGACCCAGTCACCAATAGAATACGATTGATAAATTCGGTTCTCATTGAAGACTGCATCACGCTGTCTTTGCTTTTCTCTGGAAAGCTCAACCGCTCTTTCAAGTTCGGCGTTCACGTCGACCTCTAAATCATCAGGACCTGGTGTAGTGTTTCTGATCGAGTTCCGGAACCTCGAGGTTTCGAGTTCGAACCTAATATTTTTGGTACCGTTTGCTTTCGAGACGGTTTCGGGTATCAAGTTTGAAGAAATGCGAAAGTTGGTCAAAGTCATTGTTTGATATGTCGGTTCTATATGTCCGACTCTGGGAGGGTAAGGGAAATATCCTGTAGGGGTCGTATTTGGATCTGGACAAATAGTTTCTTCTCCATCAAAAGGGTCGTAGGATGCAACGTTGCGTAGGGTAGGGATAGTGATCATACGGTTATTTGGATAAACGATGCATAAGAATGCTTGTCGATTCTTAACTTTAACATTGGGAGTTCCCATTGAAAGTGCTCGGATTTTTCTGGTATCGGGAAAAATGATTGCAGGACCAGTGTAATCCTCTCTGAATTTAATACAGATGGGTTCGAATGTCCTAGCAGGAATCTCGTAAGGACGAGATGTCAATCAGGCAAGTCATCGTATGGTAGTGGACTTGGCTTATTGTGAATGTTAAGTAGAGTCCGTAGGCATAGAAGCATTATAGGAAGTATTTGTTGATTAATATACGACTAATATAATTGACTGGTGAATTAGTATACGATCGTACTAATAAACGCACTGCTCCGACATATAAATTACAGTTTACAGAAGCTCTCGAAAAAGTCGATTCGGTTGTTCTCGTTAAAGCTTTTAAACAGAAATGTGACGAAAAAGTAAACAAAGTGTCTGCTGCATGCTGTACTAAAAAATTCGATTGACCAACTGCCAGGTCCACAACATCCTGCACGCAAATATAATTATTATTTATGTGTTCATTACAGGTGAATACAGTACTAGTGTTGCGTATGCAATACTGACAATAAATCAAATCAAATTATGAGGTCCGTAAACGTGACCAATTCAGAAATTTTCAAAAAAAAACTAAACATTCTTCCAACCATGAAAGAACGTCTTATAAAGAGGAAGCTGGATGCTAATAGAGCTCAGTATTGCAAGGAATTATTCAAGATGGAAAGCAGTGCGGAATTTACTTGAATTGACATCCCGTATCCATTCCACAGGAACAAGCATTTAAATATTTTAATACCAGACAGAGCACTGACAATCATATGTATCTTGAAGATGATGGCCCAAAAATATATCCAACATTACAAACTAGTATTCCTAGTAGGACATAGTACAATTATTTCACCTGATGAAATTTTGGATGCGTTAAAAGGAATAGACATTGATACAAGAGTTGGCTCGGATCAAAGAACTACTAGAAGTATCAAAAGGCTCAAATCTGAAAGTGCAACAATTGCATCTATTACATCAATCATGCAAAAATGGAATATTGTTCCAGAGTCATTCCCATTTATTCAACTATTTTGACTATCCCAAACTATTGTGATTTACAAGAAGGGTGACAAAAATTACATTAGAAATTGGAGACCAATAAATAAAGAGCAATTTGTTCCGTCATTAGAAGTATTATCGAAAGAGTAATAGACAAGAAATTCCGTAAATTTGTTGCAATCAATGAGAATTGTGCGTTTTCGGAACTTGACCCGCTAAACAAAAACCTATTCAAACTAGGGTTTCAGTACTCTACGAAAAGCCTTTGTGTCCTTTAGACCCGAGTACAACAGCGTCAAGTGTGGATCCCTTAATATACAATTGCCTGTTTAGATTACCTGACATCAATCAACCTGCTCGATCACAGGACACTACATCGATGAAACTACAAGCCTTATAGGAACGATCGGTAACGTTGTTTTTGGGGAAACGCAATAGGTCTACAGCCTCCGGAGGAAATCGTAAAGACGGATCATTTAAATACATACATAATATGCAACGTTCTAAGCCACACAATAGAGGCAACACTTTGGACACAATGGACAATCACTGGAAGACGGTCTATTGTCAACAGTGGAGCGGTGAGAAAAGAAGAGCCTGTCTCTTCTCATGTACACAAGTCCAAAGTGGATGATGCCGGCACCAAGTTTAGAATTTTCAAACAATGTTGATTATTGCTGTCAATGAAATTGTCTGCCATTTGTTACGTTTTGTACAGTCTAAAGAAGACATGTCCAGCCTTCGAAAGGCTAGTCTTCAATAAAGGCTTCATTGAAGGCGGGACATCAATTTTCCAGAGAGTAGGGAAGGGAAGGCAGATTGACTGAATTAATTCGGGAAGGCTTCCTAATATTATCAGAAAACGGTAGGCGAAGGATGGACGTCTGTAAAGTAGCCCACTGCTATTTAAAAGGCTTCGCGCGTACAATTAACGATAATAGATCGCTACAAATAAAACAATGAGAGTGCTACTGAAAACACTGCAAATGCATGATGTACATAGTAATATGTACAATTAGAAACCGCTTGTTTAATGAAAAATACCTGGGAATCATGCAGTTTTGAAATGAATTGCTGGTTTTAAGGTGTTTGACCTGCAAATGGGTTGTTTAAATGCATTGCTATGGTATTTCGTGTTTTGAAAGTGAGTGGGAAGGAAGGCTGATTTTTTTGAAGGCGGAAGTCAGGAGGGAATAAATTAATAAGCGAAATAAGGCTGAGGGAAGGCATTATATTTTAAAGGCTTCATTTAAAAGAAGGATGAAGGAATGCGTTTTTTTAAAAGACTACCTTCGAGGGTTTGAATGAATGCTATTTCGTTTGAACATCTCTGGTCTAAAGACGACGTAACGTTTTATTTATACAAAGTCCTTAAATATATACATTAAAATATCATATACAATGAAAATCTCCCGCACCGATCTTTTGCTGTTCTGGAACTGACCTGGAACAATATGTAAAATTTAGGAATTTACCTTAAAAAGCAATATCTTAACTAGGAATGTTATGACAATACATTATCTAAAACTTCAGAGTAACGTTGACGCAATATTTATAACAGAGCTGAGTCTCTAAAATGTCCCCCGATTATATTCAGTACGCAATGTAGGCATATAGTAAGTTGTGCAAATGTTTCATATTCGACTTTAAAACACCATGTACTAGTACTCCCGACCTCTACCTGTCGTCAGAATAGACAATTCAATGTAAACAACAAATCCTACAATAGATGGCGCAAGCTGTACTCCCCAATGTGCACACATATGTACTACCATGAGTTTATACGTGGCCTTATTTATTTTTCGGAGGTCAAAGGGATGACACGATGTCCTTCAAAAACAATAGGGTTCTTCCTTTTTGCATGATATTCCCCGGTAAAAAGTTTGTAGTACCTAGTAGCAAGACAGGCAGACAGCCAGACCTTCGCAATAGGGACCCTATGTATGTATGTATGTATTTTAGGGGTTCCCTCTCACATAGTTGAGAGAGATACTGCTCAGGCCACCAGGTGGGCCCATTGCAGATTGCCCTATACACTTTACTTCGTGATCGGAGAAATTTCCGCTGGGGATTTTTACGCCGAGATTTGTACGCCGCGAAAACTCCGCGGGAGGTTATTACGCCCGGGTGGAGATTATTACGCGGAGATTCCGCCTGAGATTTTTACGCCACGTGAGAGAAATTTACGCGGAGATATATAGCGCCATATACAGTTATACAGTATAAATAATCGGCGAAGATGCAAAATGTTCTGTGCATTTTTGAATGTTAGCAAGATGATATACATGCTGTTTCACTAAATTGAACAAAGTGTATTAAATAAAATGATCTAGATTTATAATGAAACAGAGATCTACAAATGAAATAACCCTTCTTTAAGCCTTCCAAGGCTTAAAGACTTATTGAGGCATTTTGTGGAACTTTGCGCTCAAATTCAAAACGGTAGCAAGTTGCAATTAACTTGATAAGTATTTTTTAAATTGCAACTTTTTGCAGTGCAAGCACTTGTAATTACAATTGAGTTTCTTGCAATTTCAGCTGTGCTTAACCGATAATTACTTAATAGTACTCGATATTACTTATAAGTATTTATTGCTTTTGTAATTGCAATTTAAGTGCACAGAAATTCCACTTGCACTGACAATTGCAATTCCCAGGTGTAAAATAACCGCAATTGAACCGAACTTGCAAGTTCAATTAATAATTGAGGTTAACTTGCAATTGACAAGAAACACTACACAATATTCTACTGAAAATATTAATAACCTCCGAAGGAATTTTCTCCTCGTAAACTCTCAAGTGGCGTAAAAATCTCCGGCATAATTTTCTCCGCGTAAATTTCTCTCAAGTGGCGTAAAAATCTCCGGCATAATTTTCTCCGCGTAAATTTCTCTCAAGTGGCGTAAAAATCTCCGGCGGAATTTTCTCCGCGTAAGAATCTCCGCGTAATAATCTCCACCCGAGCATAATAATCTCCCGCGGAGTTTTCTCTGCGTAAATAACTCCGCGTAAAAATCCCCGGCGGAGTTTTCTCGTAACTCCCTTTACTTTGGGCGGGTTACGAAGCGGCCCGTTACAATTGAGTAGTACAACAGGTCGCCAGTGTTCGCCTGAATTGGGACCCTAAAAATAGAGTGCTAACGTTGTGGTTTAATTGTAACCACTACCAGAATTCCTGTAGTCCAACGGCTGAAAGTCAGGATTAGTTTTCCTGCTCCCATTCTTTAGTTAAGATTTTTTCAACTCGAGCTTGATGGTTTAATTTTTATCTATTATGCCTTTGTATGATTTCATTTCATTACAGCAAAGAATTTGTATGAAATTTTGGTCCTTGATATTGAATAATTACATATTGTTGAATTCCCAGTAAACGTTTGTGACCAATATTACTTGATTATACTGTACACCTATACTTGAAGTAGGGTACTTCAAATTTGATAGTTATTGACAGAATAGTATGGAACGATAAGCTAATTTTCTAAAATCGGAAGTTTCATATTCGCTTAAATAAAAATTTGTTCACGGAAAATTACAATTTTTGGCCACGCTGTCCACACCTTCGGAAGTATAGGGTGGTATTGACTAGTACGATAACAAGATTTCATTATTACATTAGTCCACAACAGGGTTTGAAAATACATATGTTGTTGTAGGTTACAAATCGCAATAAAAATTACTAGCCCTTGAAGACCGATCGCATACTATACACTTCTCAGTGATTATATTCCATATCGTCGCTGAAGAGGCAAAATGGTCAAAAGTATGCTTGAAGAGTATTTTTCAGTTTTGATCATAAAAACATGGCGATATTGGAGTAATTATTATAATTCCTAATCGTTCATTTTTATGGTTAGTTTCTTACATGGTACACAGGGATTATACATCGAAATTATATCAGGTACAGTATATGGAAGTTGTTAATGCATTGTACCGAAAGAACACCTGGTGCAAGTAATCTAAGCTATAGTTACGTGTACCGTGGTACAAAACAATTATTATTGTTCCAGACATTTGCTTCACGGGGAAAAATGTATGGTAAAGCGCACGTGAGAAAGATTGATTCTTTGTTTGGGACTGGATTTTTGGGGAAAGGAAGAAGCGTCATACTATATACTTGGTATCAATTCAAGTTAAACTAGTACTGGAAATTCCCGTAATAGGTATATACGTGGTATCAATTGAAGTCAAACAGGTCCTTACAATGAAGAAACCAGTACGGTCATTTATTAGATATTAACAAGTTCTGGGTGCAATCCGAAATTACGGATTTAGGAGCCTAACCGTTACAGTCCGAAACGATCACCACAACGAAACAGACGGGGAGAGTGATATCTGAATGCGTTGTCGAGAGGTGTACTCATTACCAGCACACACTTTAGCCACCGTTAATGCCAAATAGTACTGCAACCGTTTCGCTCCTGAAACGCAAATTTTCGTTTTGTTGCGTTTCGTTTCAGTTTGTTTCACCAAAACGTCATTTCAGTTTCAGTTTGGGGAAAAGGTGTCTACCTATCCTATTTATAGGCATATATATAGGATAAAAATAGGCAGGATGCAAAATCCAAGTAATTATAGGTAGTAAAATAGGGTGCAGTAATTACCGCTAAAATTAATCCTATATTATATGTAGGAGCTGCAAGAGTTCTTTTTATTTAGGAACAAGGTAGGCAGTTTGCGAAGGTAAAAATATGCATATTTAATAATATATTGACAAATTTGCAGGGACGGGATATCGGAAAAATACGGATTTAAATGTGGATTCGAATACTTTCTAATTTCGATTTCAATTTCAATTATTTTTGTAAATACTTATAAATTTGAATTCCGATACGGATTCCAATATATTTGAATACTTCCTGAATTTGGATTCCGATTCAAATACTTTTCGGATATTCTTACAAAAAATGGGAATTTATTCGAAAGAACAATTTAATCGCAAAAATATAAGCGATACATAACACATTAAGTTTTTCAAGACAAAATTACCACGCAAATCATTTATTATAAACTGGAGCATAGAAAACACACGCTCAGCTGAAATTTGAGTAACTGGAAAAGCAAGGAGTGATCCCATAACATTTCTAAAAAATCGGAGTAATTTGTTAACCAGTCTAACTACTTTTCCGATAAGTTTCTTCTAACAGTATTTGTAAATTGCTTTGTTTGTTAACACATAATTAGAATGTACTTAAGTAAGATTTAAGAAGTGAGAAACTTGATTAACTTATTGCTAATAGTGGTTAACAGTCCTGTAAGACCGAGACTATGCAGATATCTCATCCGTGTTCGGAGAAAACTCCGCTGGGGATTTTTACGCCGAGATTTGTACGCCGCGAAAACTCAGCGGGAGATTATTACGCCCGGGTGGAGATTATTACGCGGAGATTCTTACGCGGAGAAAATTCCGCCGGAGATTTTTACGCCACTTGAGAGAAATTCACGCAGAGAAAATTCCTTCGGAGATTATTATTCTGCATTTTAAACTACATCCGGAAACAACAATTTAACTGCCAAGGGTAATATTTTCAGTACAATATTGTGAGACACTGCCAGTACAAATTGTGCTAGCAAAATCTGAAATTTCTAGTGAGAGAAAATTCCGCAGGATAGTTTTACGCGGGTAATTATTATCTGTAACATGAATTTTATTCTTATAGAAGTGTTTTTTTCAAAACAGTAGTCATAAAATGCACTTGGTAACAAACAGTAACATTAACGCATAATGACAGCATCCATAAAGCACTAGAGGAAGACATTGTGAATTATGCTGCTTGGAAGAGTGGCAAAGAATTTTATTTATTAAGAATCTGCTATGCGGGTTTCATGCATTTGTCAGCGTTGTACCATCTTTATTGATTGGTGTTAATCAGTGACAATATGTATAGAAAGTAACGAGTCAATAAATGCAGCCCTGGGCTGAAATTTAATTTGTTGAAGTCATCTCATCTTTGACCATCTCATCTTCATAACATTTATTTATAGTGGTACCCAATCATTATTTTTGGCATAATGAATTTAAAGAATTCACTGGCACAATTCGTACTGGTAGTGTTTCACAATATTCTACTGAAAATATTAATAATCTTCGAAGGAATTTTCTCCGCGAAAATTTATCTCAAGTGGCGTAAAAATCTCCGGCGGAATTTTCTCCGCGTAAGAATCTCCGCGTAATAATCTCCACCCGGGCGTAATAATCTCCTGCAGAGTTTTCTCTGCGTAAATAACTCCACGTAAAAATCCCCGGCGGAGTTTTCTCGTAACTCCATCTCATCCTGTTTGCAGGAATTTTTGCAAAAACGGGCTTCAACTCACTCTCCATTTACAAGCATACACTTTTCGTTTACCAACCGTTCGGAACTTCGCTTTCAAAAATTGTTTCCTATGAACTTTTTCTCGCAAGTGGCAATATAAAACCCAATGAAATCGATACTTTATTGGAATCGGAATTCATAAAAAAATATTCGAATACCGATTCGAATACGCTTGTTTTTATTCGAATCCGATTTTGAATACAAATACCTTTGTGAATATTTTTCCGATTCCAATATCGATTCGGATACCCGAACGTTTTGAATATAATTCCGATTCGAATTCCGATTCGAATTCGAATTCCCGTCCCTGCAAATTTGTCAAGCAATTATTTGATTTAACCTTAAAATAAATCTCAAAACTATTCTTCAAATACGTGACATTTTAGTAGTTCGATTTTTTTCATGTGTTACGATTGCACGTACATACATAGATGATTTTTAGTTGAAAAAATAGGTCTTTATAGGCTAAAAATAGGTCTTTATAGGCTAAAAATAGGTCTTTATAGGCTAAAAAATAGGTCTTTATAGGCTAAAAAATAGGTCTTTATAGGCTAAAAATAGGTCTTTATAGGCTAAAAAATAGGTCTTTATAGGCTAAAAAATAGGTCTTTATAGGCTAAAAAATAGGTCTTTATAGGCTAAAAAATAGGTCTTTATAGGCTAAAAAATAGGTCTTTATAGGCTAAAAAATAGGTCTTTATAGGCTAAAAAATAGGTCTTTATAGGCTAAAAAATAGGCCTTTATAGCCTAAAATATAGGCAGAAACATTACAGGAGTATATATGTAGGCAAATAGGTAGGCAATTTATTTTTGATAAATAATGTAGGTTAATATGTAGGGAAGGCAAAGCTGCAAAAAGTATGTAGTATTTTAGGTAGGCTGAACCTATTGGACACCTTTGGTTTGGGGTGAAACGAACGTTCCAGTTCGGCTTCTAAAACAAAACAAAATCGTCCTTATACGCACACGCCATCTCATATTCTCAAAGGCAAATTCTCGTGGGATATGCATAATACTACTGCATTTTTGGTTTCGCACATTTAGCTGTATTAGCAAAATATTTAGTAGTTCCAGTTAAATTTCATTTTAAAAATTCGATTAGCTTTCTACAGCTATGTATGTATAGTGGGATATGAAATACCGTACACCCCAAGCTAAAAACAAAATCCATGTGCCTACAGAACAGGCTTAAAAAAAAGTCGTCAACTTTCTACTTGAATACAAAAGTGCCAATAAAATTTGTTAATTAAATATTCGTTTAACTTAATGTTAACTTGAATACGATGTATTGTATAGAGATGCACATCATTATCCATAAATAATATGAATATTTTTCGTAGAATATTAATCAATTATAAGAAGTTGCAATAATTAATCATTTTCTCACAGAGCTTAAAGGGATACGATGTACAGTATACCCCTGCGAAAACATTTTCCCCGTTTTATTGCAATATTAGCACACTAACAATTGGATGCGCCTGAAACAATCGTTTTGTTTCATTCCAGTATGCAAACTAAAATGAAACGAAGTTTTTGAAACAAACTGAAACACTTACATCACTAATACCAAGTAAATACCTGGTACACCTTACGTAAATTCTTCATTGTCAGTAAGTACCACTGTAAACTGAATTGATACCAAGTATGTACACTGGTATAGTACCAGGTATTTTTCCTGGTGCACCAAACGATACTTTGTGTAGTTCGAACCAGACCTTGTGAACCAGGAATATATATGGTGTCGTGTACCAGGAATATATAGCTATAGCTGCGAAAAATAAATATATTGACGCGGGGTCAAGGGCTTAGGAGAGATATGAAAATATCCATTTTAAGGGTTGCGTAAAGTAAAACCATATGTGGAATGTGGGCCACTGTTTTCGCATCCGGAATTTTCCAAAAATGAAAATACTCGAATCTGTCAATCCATCGGTCACAGCATCTTTATCAAAATAAAATGAATTATAATTTTTAAGACAATATTTACGAGTTTAAATGGAAGCACGAAAATATTAATGAAACACAAAAATGAAATGCGAGACACGGATCAAATGTTGGGGTAACGTAAAACACGAAAAAACATTAGATGAAGTTTGACATGGTTAAGATAAGTAGAAATAAAATGCTTAAAAAGTATAACACAAGTTAACAACACGGATTAATAATTTTATTAATGTAAAAATTTTACTAGGATATAATGAGATGCCAATAATGTGAAACAAACCAAAATTAAGAGAACTTCCACGTGAAACATCAAAACGGGGTACTGTGTTGCAGGAGTGTAAGTAATGATCCAATGAAGGAATAAAAAGATATTAGATATAAAGTAAAGAAAGGAACACTGGATTTGTTGCGAAGGTAACCACCAAAGTGGAACACTGATGGGCTAATTCAGAGAGTGATTACTGATTTTTGAAAGCCATAACTTATCGCCGGATAATTTCCGGTTAATAAAACTTGGCACACTTGTTAACCATGGCCTTATCCACTTATAACCAAGGTATGAAAGTTTCCTACAGTGTACCATGTTATCCTTTATACTAATTTGAAAGTGATTGTCATGATGGTGCCAGTCGTCACTTATGTACATGACATGTTTCCCATCCACCTTGGTGGATGGCTTGCATGCTAGTCCTTAATATTCGAAAAACTAGCCGTCCTGCTTCAAAAGGACTCCAACAGCCAAAGAATAGTTATCCAAAGAAAATCAGAAATCCGGGTATTTTCCGAAAGTGGACCGGATGTCATCAGGGGTCAACAGGACTCAACGGGATATTGCCTATAAGCTAAATATGTTTCAGGCATTGGTGTACAAAATCATAAAAGAATACATTGATGCTAAAGTGTTGGAAAACGACAGTTCTCTATCTAACGGGAGCGCATAAAAACCAAAAAACTAACTCCCGGAAGCCGTATGAGAAACATCTGGCGGTCACCGGTCTGAATTTGAAGTTAAATTAGACGAGAACTCCTTCCTTTTGAATGACTGCAAAGGAGAACCCGATTTACTACACCAAGGAGAGTTCTGTGCCTGTGAACTTGGTGTTACAACGCCGGGGAAGCTTCAGTGAAAAGATGATGATCGTTGGAGCAATGACCGGTTGGGGAGTCCTTCCCCTTATCAAAGTTCCCCACAACGTGAAAATTAATTTGGCCTACTATGTGGCCAATGTTTTGAAGCCCTTACTTGAAGACGGTGTAGCCAAGATGTACGGTGCTTCCAACGTTTTTGTGCACCACGACGCCGCCGCCGCCAGTTCCCACACTCCCCGGTATACGCAGGCCTACCCGGGAGAGCTGAAGGCGAAGACTGGAATAAACGCTAATAGCGATTCCTAAGATCCCAGTGAACTCGCCGGATTTTGGAAACATGGACTTTTTTGGGTTTGGGTACTTGAAACAGGCCCTTTGGAAGGCCAAGGTATCCATGATGAATGGGCTATGGGAAGGCCTGAGGGAAGAGTGCAACAAAGTGACCTCCGAAAAACGCACCGAAATTATGGATTCGTGGAAATGCCGACTGCGCACCATTTCGAAACTTAATGGAGAACATGTTAAAAATACCCGTTATATTCATAAACGTGGTTTAGTGAATAAAAATTAATAAAGGGTCTACTTTCTCTAACCAGTAATCATCCTCTGTAAGAGACAGTAAACCAATACGAATTAAAATTTACTTATAAGGTAGAGCACAGCACTTTTTCACCAGAGAAATTCTGATTCGGGTCTTTCAAGGAGCCTCCACCATATGTAAGTAAGTACGCCGATACACTTTAATCATACATAGGTATTTACTGTGCATGTTATTTTCACAGAATACAGAATTTTTTGTACAAGCATGCTTTAACCTTACATCCCACAGCGATTTTGCATGCAATATAAAGCACATTATGTGCATTAATATGTATTAACGACTGCATAAGAATTGAAAATTCATATGCTAGAAGTTTTAAGAAATTAAAAAGCTTCAGCAAACAGTACGGTGTACGTAAAATATACAAAAATTAATTTCATATTACGCTGTCTACAATATTGCAATATTAACAAGACACAACCGGAATAATTAAAGGAAATCCCAGACTTAAAACATCCCATCGTGTATTCCTACAGGAACTAATACAAGGAGAAAGACAAAAACATTGCGAAGGGCTTTTCGCCAATCCTCGGGTACTGCATAGGGCAGAACAATATCGGTGCACCGACGGATTTCATGGGCCGTACATACAAACACAAACGCCGTCAGGAGTACGTTACCAACCTATGAGATAATACAAAATCTGATTTTAATCCTCAAAGGGCCACCATTTCCTTCGACGCTTATATTTGCCTTTAGTTTTGGGGACGGATATTATGCGTTGTGAAAAAAGTGGGAACGGATATCATATGTAATCTACATATAATTACAGTGATTACCGGATATGCGGGAACTAACACCAAAACTCCATGGCCATCTGCACCCATCCAAACATGATACTGACCGACAAGAAGTTCCACCCAAAATTGACCAAACCAGCCAAAAAATGACGAAAACCGGGTTCTGAGCATACCGGACACATTTCTAAGCAAGATATAGCTTGCAACCTGAAGTTTCAAATTGGTAGGATTTAAATCAATTATGCTTCACACAAATAAATAAAAATAGAAATGCTAATTGATCAAACTTACTGGAATGAAACCAACGTATGAGTGAATTTCAATACATTCTAGTTGATTACGGCAAAAAACGGAAAAAGTGCAATATCCTCCAATTCCCAGTATTGAGAACAGAATGACACTCAAAGATACTCGAGTTGAAAACAAATTTCCGTGATTATCGTCTTCCAGGATTTTATACCTCCTGGCAAGATGGTACCCGAATGCTAGAACCATGCCACAGGGCATGCTGTACCGATCAATTTTCCATCGAGTCCACCATTCATGTATGTCATCGTCTGTAGTTACAAACAAAGCTTTCCAGGGTCGGGTGACAAATACTTTTTCAAAAAAGACCTACCAACAGGAAAAATTGTTTTTACATAGCTTACATCGTTTTTTGATTTAATCCATCACACAGTACAAAGCGTTAAAAGTAATGTTTTCACTTACTTCAGACATGTATAAAATCGTTATGAAAAGGTAAATGCCCACTATTTTTAAGACTAGATACAAGTAATTCAAGGAGTTCATCTCGCATGCTGACCACGTAATTTGAGGGGGAATACTCAATCCAACATATACCACAAACGTCCAGAAGGATATCAGAGGTATCTGAAAATACAATTGCCATTTATTTTCCAAAATTATTTTAAGCATATCATCATCAATGAAGCGCATAAATTTGCAACTCACAAACTCGTAAAACTGGTAAGGACGATTCATACACAGGCATAGCAAAACTGTCATCACATTTAATCTAAAGAGATCTTGAAGGAAACGGACAACGCTGTAGTCTCCCCGTTGCAGGTAAGTAAAAAACTGATTGTAACCATGAAGAAAGAGGAATCCCGAATAAAGAATCTTTACAAACATGAATATAGGGACGACTTGACTAGCTCCCATCATATTATACACTAAAATCAGTAATACCATCCACCCTGCAATTTCAGACCACCAAATTCAATTAAAATGAAAACGCAACAACTCTTTCCTGGATTTATTACAACCAGTGATGGGCAGATTACTAAGAAAAGGCTCGAGCTTGCAGATACAGACTAAAATTTTTACCAAGCCTTACAAGTTTAAGGATTAAATGTTTTCCTAGACACTGCGGGATACGGATTAGACATTACATTCAAAAATTAGTGATTATGGAATATATGATAGAAATATTTCTAAGGGACTACGTAGTTGGATTCTTAACTGGTATATTTTTAGTAATCCCTGATTGCAATTAGAGGGAATACAGGTTTCACTTGCACAAGAAATTACCAAAATAATTAATAACGATTTTGTGTCTCCGAAATGAATGTCAGGAGCAAGGAAATAATTCTTTCCGGATAACGGATGACAATACTATTGAACATAATCCAGGATCACAGAAAATGAATTACGTACCCCAAAATGTTGACTAATTATTAAGGAAAACAGATTACCGAATTGGCTATTTTGAGTAACTCCGGATCAATGTAATCCAAATTTCCCCACCACTGATTACAACTTGTGCAATTCTAAACAACGCATACCTTTAGTTTCATGATCTTGATCTGGATGTAAGACTTTCGTATAAACGCTATCCTCAGTAAAGAAAATTCCCAAAACCAGTATGTAGACCACAGGAAGCCAAAAGTTTGTTTGTGTAAAATACTTATTTTCTTTCATAAACATAGTTGTCCTGCACAGAAAAAAATGAAGATAAGTTAACTTTTGCTTCAAAAGTTTCTAATTGTAAGTTGTATTATAAATAGGATCCAGGAGAATGATTTCCTGGGACTGACAGATACCAACCTATCACAGAGGAAAAAGTACGCCATGATGACAGCTAGTTTCGCCAGAGACATAAGGACATTGTATGCTCCTTCCAAAGATTTGTTCCCATTCGGGTAAGAACAGTTACCACTGATTCTCAAATTAAGACTTATATATCCATATTCCCTGAATCCATTCCATTTGTACCACCATCTTCGTCTAATCCATGCTATACAGGCGAGTGCAAAGCTGCAAATTATAATGTCAATTACTTATTATGATTTATACTTGAATCAGTATATCACTTAAGCAACGAAATAAATCTGACTACAACCAACCTGATAATGAGAATTGCAAAAACTACAATTTGCAACTTGCTTACGGATTCAGAGCTGCTGCAGCAAGTAGCATCATAATAATTCATATTGTCATTACAATACATATTCAGTAAGATCTAAAACAATAATTATAATTATTTTAGATATTTCATCGAATAATGTACATATTTTCTACCTGAACAAAAGAGTGGTCAGTACGTACGTACCTGAGCATCGTGGAACAAGGTTTTTTGACTCAAATGATACCCGTCCGGGCTTTCGAGAATATTTTCTGTAGCAACGCGTCGACTACTATACCAAACATCTGCTTTCGAATATCTGAGGACCTAGATCAGAAAAGGTTTCAAGCGTACAATAAAAGGCAGCACGAGTGTCCAATTGTCAGTCGCCGCAACATAAATAACTAGGAAAAGTATGTACATACCTTTTTAGCTTGTTCGTTGTAAAGATCAATTAGACTATTACTTAAAGGGGCCCAATCTGCACCTAGCTTGTCCTCATTCACAGGTTCTTGAAGTGCCCACAAAACCTTAGTTCCATTTTCAGCATGTTGGTCGATATTCTACAATGGAAGAAAAACCATCTGATGACAACATCTTTCATACCTACGATCAAAAAACTTGCTTTTGGGTTACACTAAGAATAAGTTACCATGAAGAGGTGCGTCAAGCTAGTGGTGTAACCTTCTACCACCGCAGGATCAAAAGGCTGATTAGCGCGAATCGACCAAGCACCCGAACTTATTACGGCTACACTTGGACGATCAACAGCGCTCTGTTAAGTAATAATAAATCTATTTTTGATTGGATATTTGCTAGCCTCATCCATACTGTTGATTATTTGGCATTCGATGAGATTTTACCTTCCAAAGCTGCAGCGCGGCGATCATGGGTTTATTCGGATATGGAAACCAAAGATACCGAACACGCAGTCCAAGATGAGAATCATTGTAAAACTGATCCCGACTAAAAGGTTTATTCGATGGACTTAAAAATGGATTAGACTGAAACACCTCTTTCCGACTATTTGACTCTTGATACGTCGAGGAAATCTGGTGAATAAACGCATGATACAGCTGTTCGGTCCTCGTATCACCCACAAATATAAAGTAATTTTTGCCTCCCCAGTATTCCATGTATCGCAGACATCTTCTGGCATCTCTAGATTCAATAATATCCAAAATAAGACAACAAGTAGTTCAACAAGTAGTTTCAAGGGTAAAAAGCCATAATGACATTGTTTATTTACGTTTGAGAATAATGGTGCATCATACAACCATAAGGCTGCCAAACTTGATCGCGGAAGTTTCCATCGGATAATAACCACCGGCAAGAATCAATTCCTACAAATAAAAGCCCACGTAACATTATTAAATGTCATAATTTCATTAATTAATCAATTAGCAGTTAAATAAAACGTGAAATTAACCGTGAGTGAGTCGCAGAATAGAGTGATACAATACAAAACCGCAAACAATAGCGAACGCAACAGTTTTTGCATTCGCTGAATTGAAGTAATGTATGAACTCTTGTTTGGCTGGTTCTGACTTTATACATGGGCTTGAAGGAGCAGTGGACCTCATGTTTCCTAGAAGAAACTCATCTAGGATCCAAATCCAGTGCCATATGAGGTATGTATTTTTATTTCAAACAAAAGTTGTCTCTGGCATCTCTTAAAGTAGCCTTCCTGCTACATTAACCTGCTTAAAAAAAGAGAAAGCTGTAATTACTAGTTCTCATATATGTTTACGATCCAGTAGTTCGGTTATCTCGTTTGTAAATATAATCAGGAAAAAAACTAACATTTACTTCGCACTCGCACTCTAACTGTAATAATGTAACTTGTTCAGTTCTAGATGTGCGAACTTATATACCTACTTACTTATAATTATATTAAACTAATTCAAATATCTGTAACTGTTTCACATTACTGTGGACACTAATTTCAATTTAGCAAGCTCAGAAACGTCTGGCAATCTCGACTTTATAAAAATGTCATGCAAATCAAACTTTAAATAGTCAAGACATGGCAGTCCTCCAAATATAGGTATTAGGTACGTCGTCCCAAATCAGGGGAATTAAAATTAGTAAAAAGAACTTCGTCCCAATTCAGTGGAATTAAAATTAGTAAAAAGAACTTCGTCCCAATTCAGGGGAATTAAAATTAGTAAAAAGAACTACGTCCCAATTCAGGAGAATTAAAATTAGTAAAAAGAAATGTCTAAATTCAGGGGAATTAAAATTAGTAAAAAGAACCACGTCCCAATTCAGGAGAGTTAAAATTAGTAAAAAGAACCACGTCCCAATTCAGGAGAATTAAAATTAGTAAAAAGAATTAGGAGTTTATACTCCGAATCTTAACTTTAGGTTCTTTCATATAGTCGTCAACCATCTTCGCCTTTATTTATACATTTCAACTTTCGCGACCAACACAATCCAAGAGCATCAGGTTTTTTGGGACCGTTATCACCCTCGCAACGTCTGTCATACATAATGGGAAAATCCTTTTTACAGTATTGAGCACAGTTAGAGACACTCCCGGTTTTGAACCCGGGACTCGACGACAATTAGTTTAAATCTTAGGTACTCAGGCTAAGAAAACCACTCGAATGAAATAATTATTCTAGTATAGTAATTATTTTTTCCCGCCGAGATGACACCTCAGATAGTTTTAAAAGGAAATTAAAGATACCTTATTTAGATAGACCCTGACACCCACAAGGAAACCTTCAGTCCATCAAACGTGATCCACAAAACAAATATTGAAATTGTTGACCCGACCAAATAAATATTGTGTGCTTATTTGCTCATTCATACTATTAATCCCTTCCAATTAAGTACACAAACGATACGCAAGTGGGTGTGCTATGCTCTCATTATTACTTGTAAAGGATAGATATGACAGGCAAAGTATTTCTTTTATTAGGTCCAGCATTTGTGACAATGCAATTTAGCACCCAATTTTCCCCAGAAAATCAGAGAAGAAACGCATACCTTTCATTCGATTTGCACGTATTATTACCCCAGCTTCCAAAATCAAAACTTCGATTTTAGACTTCAGGATAAATTTAAATGTCAATTAGCAAACCCTCAATTCCTCCTACCTGTCAGTATCATTTACATATTAGACTAGTTTACTAGCAATTCATCGCTCTTGATGACTCAGGGGCAAAATAACACCAAACTTAAGAGGGGGCGGCAAAGTATAGCCTACATATTCGACTTCCCCCACATTTGCTGTTGCAATTTTCTGAAATTTGTCCTTGACTTAGACACGACCACAGTCGAAATCATGAAGACAAGGGGTTCTATTACGTTTATGCAATTACATTTATATAATTTATGCCCTCTCCAGGATCTGGTCTAGATAGAAACAAGACCCAGTCTATTCTTTTTACAAGAGTACCTCTAACAGTAGCAGCAAAATATACTACTCTTTTAAAGACATGCTCATGCAGGAAAAGCAATCCACCTTGGTTTAAATGAAAATGTGCACAACAAATGTGTTGACTTTAAGACAAAATTGCGACACAAGTTTATGAATTATCAGAAAAAATGTGAATGTGAACAATGGTATTAATTTCTGTCAAAGGGTGCAGCGTGCTGATATTGATGTTGTGGTGGGCTAGCTTCAATAGTAAAATGCAATAAAAAAAACCAAAACTATTTTAGCCACGAACAAAATTGTTTCGATAAAACATTCGCGGTTAACTTCATTTTCCTAATTATGAACCGTATTATGATGACATCCTAAAATCCCATTTGATTCTCAAAACTGACATAACTCACCAACTATTCCAATTTTCAAAACCGACTTGATTTATTACTCATAATTTGATCTTCAAACTTCAAAGTAATTTTGCGGATCAGCTCAGTCAGTAGACGTTGCAATAATTCCAGCCTACTTCTACTTTTCTCTAAAAATATGTCGGTAACTCCTGAGTAGACTGAAGGCAGAACCAGTGACTGACTGAAGCAGAAGTTTGACTGAGGAAATTGTTTTATGGGGATTTTTTTGAGGATTGTAATTGAGTTGTTTCAGGAGACGATTTATGGTTGGAGAAACTGGAGATAATTTTGAAGGATATTTTGCGGGGACGATTTGTTGGTAGTTTTTTTGTGGATGTTTCATGAGGATGAGAATTTCCAGGAACCTGAGTCTCATTATTATGCATTACATGACTGTTATGATCATGAGAAGGGACACCTGTAGTGACAATGAGCTCTTACGATATACTGAATTGAGAAATTTTGTCTTACGAGAGGTTGCGCAAAATTGTAAACATTTCTTACAGGATGTTGCTATTCTCGTACACACTGCTGCAAAAGTGCGAAGTTCCTAAGAAAGACTGTAAAGTTGTAACTGAATTCGCAATAATTTGAGAATAACCCATATAAACGTAAACCTGTGGAGTAAATATACGAAGCCCTGGGGATTGTACGTTTACCTCGGGTGGACACATAATTATAATAATTAAATTACCCTTGGCAAGTAACTTTAAATGCTCTCCAAGAGTATACTATCCTCTTGGAGTATATAACCGTCGGCTAGAGAGTTCGTATGTATCCACTCAGAGTGCCAACTACTACCCGCTGAAGTACGGCACTGGTCGACGTAAACACCCGAAGATGCGTCTACCCAGGTCAACATTTTCCTCCGAAGGACATGTATATTCACATTCACACGAACATTAAGTAAGCCAACCATGTCAAGTTAGGCGATGTGAACGAGTTCCAGCCACTGTCACTACGTATATCTACAGGGGCTTGTACACAGTGAATCAACCACGACTTTGCTCCTTATCTTAATTATCACTTAAAATACTACTTAACTTGTAGGGACTGCCCGAAGGGCCCAACAAAAAATACTGAAAAAATTCTACGCGGGACCCATGCATCTACGGTGTATGGAAATTGTGATCAAGTATAGTGTATTCTCTATACAACGAATTTGATGAAAATTGGCACACAAGCACTATTTGTTGAGTAGAAGAAGGAATGAATTTTTTGCCGAATGATTCTAGTTACCGACATACGAGTGGTTAAAGGCCACGGTTAAAGTAAAGTAGAAGAGGCGCGTAGGAGTACTTCCATAGATAATCTCGCTTTGACCTACTCCATAGATGCCTACGTTCATTCACTAATATTAACAATGTAGACCAGATTATAAAACATGCTTGATGCATCCAACCTAATCTAAGCGAACAAACACTAAACCTAACCCTACGTGAACCTCACATAACCAATACGAACTAAAAAAAATACAAAGTGGTGAGAACAGCATTCAGGCATTAGTGCATAATTAGAAATCCCGGACCCGCATTAAATAGGGTTTCTATTGAGGCATAGGGGACGACATTTTCGTCCCGCAGAAGATGCCGCCCGTCATGAAATTTTCGAGTCCGAAATCGTCCCGTCCTGATCAGAAACCCAGCCTCGATAGAAACACTCCAGTCCACTCTTTCTCTAAGAGAACTCGTAATAGCACCAACATTTGATTCTTACAAAGATGATTTTATAGGGAGAGAGATATTCCCACGGCTTAACCAGAATATTTCCAAGTTACAGAGAGACTGCACTGTCCAAGTGTTTTTTCCGTCCGGACTTACATACATACTGTGCTCTGTCCCGACATAATACGGTGACAATGTTTACGTCCCAAAATTGTTCCATCCCAATCAAATGCCCTAGACATCAAACCAAACCCAACTAAAGACAGTCAAATCTCGAAGCAGTGTAGTCAGAAAAAAGTGCCATGGAAAACTACAGGTGACCTCAACCACTGACCTCACATATCTATCTCGAGAACCAGAAGTGTCCGGCAAAAAATCCTGAGTCTTCTCACCAAATACCGCAATTCCCATCAAAATCCCTTTGTGGAGGAGCGTATATTAAACTTAAGCCTTAAAATCTTGCAAGGAAATGACGCTGTCAAGGAATTTTTCATGTAATTTGGACTTGACTCAGTCGAGATGCAGGGGGACTCCCGTCCCAACTCCCCCGAGGTCGTGGTACCCGTTGGAGGATTCCTTCAGTGTTTTTCCATCGGGCCCATTGGGCAAATTCCTGCAAGATTAACTAGTATTTCATGTGATAATTCCGACATGGAGCTAAAAGTCGTGGTTGCTTCACTGTGTACAAACCCAGGGTTATGTGAAACTATTAATTTGCTTTACTCAAGTGTTATTGCTCAATAGTTTGAAACTGAAACTGATTGTGAGGCTCCTCCAGGACTAATGTAGAACGTAGTTACTGGTTGTTGTGCGGACTTGACTTACGATTACTCTAATAATTACTCCTTTACTTTGCTATTACCAATTACTACAACTTTTTACTTACTGATCGATCCGATATAGAATTTAGTGAAGTGCTTACATGGTTTGTATTTTCCGCATTTGTGGGGTCCACTCAGAGACTTTCTCTAGCACGACACAACACATGTTCCGCCAATGGGGACACTTGCTCTTACCTTCCTTCAAAACCAGAAACCGCACAGTATGGAGAGGGATCCTGTCCCACAACAACTATTCATTTAAAATCCTTTAGAAATTATTCACCAAAATTCATCTCACTTGAATTCCTGACACATTTTTTCCAAATCTGGAAGTTAATTGGAAGGAAGAATGCTCACATTAGGTTTGTTGGGATTTGTGATAATTACTGGACTGACGGAGTTGTGGGAATGAGGTTGATTGTGTGGGACAATTGAGGTGCGGTTTTATACGGAGCCGGATTGTGAGAGTAGTGTGAGGCACTGTGAGGGAAGGGACGCATGCTCGAGGGGTGTAGAGTATATTTGGGATCGTACCTATACATATAAGATGTATCTATGTACTAGACAGTGTCGGACTCCTAGTGGGCAACTTTGGAGCTCTTTCGGTTTCGGTTTTTCTCTTATCATAGTAATATAGTCCCATGAACCCATGTGGCTTTGAACAAGTTTTCCGAATTGAAATGTGTCACTGTAATGATAATGAGTGCAATGTGATTTAATTGAATCTTCTGAAAGATGAAGTAACAAGATACTGACATGGACTTGAGTCAGGTGAGAATTATTTTTCTGATTTTTAGTTCCAACTCAAAGTAACTAGCTCCTCAAAATTGTTCTTACCAAACTGTTCCTTTCATTCCAAGTTAAGCATCTTTCCAGGTTTCAATTTTAAATGCTAAATTATGACTAATGTTTGCCGATTTCCCATGTACATTCTTCACCTCAAATCTAATAAGGAATTGTGTGTTGTGAGGTAGGTGAGGATGTTAAGATTTGGTTGAATTTAACTTTTACGTACTTACATATGAGTCGGGGCCAAGTCAAATGTTAGAGTTTTTTTTATAGCTCAATTTCAATGGTTATGCTGGTATGCATTATTTACATCATTTGAAAAGATGTTTCTGGAAGCAGTCTTTACAAATCAATAATATTTCGATCATCATATTGTTGGTCGGTGTAATGTGTGAATGTGCTCTGAACTGCAATGTCGGAGCTGGTTGAATTTTTCTTAGGATATGGGGGAATTTACTTGATTTTACAACGGAGCTGCGTGCCATGGAATGTTTGTGATGAGTCTGGATATTTTTGTAAATGGATACTTATGTGCTAGTTACAGGATGAGGGGGAGCTAGCTATATGAATAACCTTCCAGTATTGTTCGAGGGCTTGAGGCAGGTGTGATTGGGTCAGTTAAGTATGTTTCAGGGGAGGTGGGTTGAAATGACATCAAAATTGAGATTGATTTTGGAAATGAGATTGAGAATGGAACGAGGTAGATACGATGGGTTAGGAGAAAATACGGATTTTTGAAAGATTTTGATCAGGCTCTAAAATCGTGGACCTCAACTACATCACTTTATTCAGTTTATTCAGTACTGATTTTTTTTACTGTAATTTTTTGGTTTCATGTAGTGGGTTGGATTTTGAAAATAGGTTTTTGATTTAGTTAATGCTTACTACGATCTTGTTAATGAAATTAAACTTAACGGATTGTTCATATTGTTCCAGTTGCTGAGCTCCGGATTCCAATTCTTGAATCTGGATGATGCTTGCGAAGCAGAGGTGGATATCCTCACCGACATGCTATTTAAGCATCAGGATGTGACTCAGTTATCCAAGTTGTTTCACCTGAAATCATACCCTGATGACGACATTGCTTACGATAGATACCAAGGTCTTGAACACTTCCAGCTTGCGCTGCCGGTTGAACATGGCGAGGAAGTTTCTTCTTCTGACGCCAACAATGACCGGCATATGCAGGGATTGCAAGAACCTGCTGTTATTTCTTCTCCCACCATTCCCATTGCCAACGGGCCCCTCATGCCCTTATCTCCGCAACACCGTCACAGTGAGTTCCTGCATTTTGATCGCTTTCAAGAAACGAAAACTTGTACTCTTAATTCGTTTCTCTATTTTGCTTTTTTACATTTTAAAATCCTTGTGCAGTATTCACGGTGGAAGAGAGGGATAAATTTTTGTTGTAATAATGTAGTTTCAAGCATGGAAGATAACCCTGGTGAATGCCCTTCTCCAGGGGAAATTAATCCTCCTATGATGCCCTCATTACCGCCACCATTACGCAGCTACTACTCCCAGCAACATGTTCCGGTAGTGCACGGGTCTCCACAAGCACAAGTAGGTTCTCCTGGAATTGGGCAGCATGGTCAAGTTGGTGTTGTGAGTACTGCATATCCTTATGTTTCAGTACCTACTTCGGTGAGGAAAAATTTCTTCAGCAATGCGATTATTAAGTTGTCATAATGTGTCAGCTTTTGAATTGCAAGGATTTCTGCATGTCGTAAATAATGTTTCCAAATTTCTGTCGAAACTATAGATGCATCAACAACAACTCATTATGATGCAGCCTCAACCTCAAGCTGGACAACCTTATGTCGGGTTGCAGCCTCTGCACTACGTTCCTTCTCAGCGTCATCACGGTCATCCAACACATGGTTATGTACAAGGTGAACACGCTTTAAGTCCCGAATCAGTCCAATACCACCATAACCCAAGTCTAATTAAAGTTACTCATGATCCATCGCATCACACTTTACCACATACTCATCCCTCAAATGCTTCTCCACAAGGGGGACCAAGTAAATATAGCAGTGGACCGAGAAAGAATCACTCACGCTCAATCGATCGAAATCGGAGAAACGATCCGGAAATCATTAATAGCTATCCTGCGTATTACCCTGGGTGAGTTTAACTAGTT
This sequence comes from Allacma fusca, assembly GCA_947179485.1. NCBI lineage: Eukaryota > Metazoa > Arthropoda > Collembola > Symphypleona > Sminthuridae > Allacma > Allacma fusca. The sequence continues at coordinate 3,307,599 of OX359250.1, read as the reverse complement.
TAGTTAGTGTACTGCGAGTTTATCTTGTTCTAATATTTTCGCTGATGAGGTGATTAACGCACTTCCAGTTTATTTATGTTTACTGAAATTATAAATGTATCAACCACATGTTTACTGATACAGCATCGCCTATCAAAATGTGGCGTACTACAATCAGCATTTGGCTCAGACAGTAACAGGAAGTCCAATTATAATGTCAGCAAATCATCATAGCAAAGCACCAGTTACAATGTATAATCCATACGCTCCTTCTCATCAGTATAGTTCGCCTCCACCAAATCTGCAAATCCCAATTACAACTCCGAATACCACTGCCACCCCCGAATTACAGCGACCATTTGCGATTCCACCCGAATCGGTGGTAGGATCTCATTTACAACCCCCCCTTCCTGGTACGCCACCTAATGTTTCTTCAATATTTCAAGAAAATGCAGAGGAACCCATCAATCCGCATTCAACAGCTCCTACCTCGCAGATTCATTCGGATCATCATGATGAATTACCGTCCCAAGTTGAGAATCAATCTGTTGTAGTCGTCGATGCGAAAACTAAAGGAGAGAAACAAGTTGAAAGGATATTTGACTCTGGCGTTACTAATGTTGAAAGTGACGAGGATATGCAATTAGGTGCGGGAGTTTTGTCACCTAAATCGCCGCCTTCCAGAAGAACAAACAAGAAAATTCAGCTAGGGGAAGTTGCGACTGTCTCCACTCCACTGTTGGAAGCTAAACCAGTGGTTAGCTGTAACCAGAATGAATCAAAGCAGGTAAATAGATCGTCACCTGTACCTGAAGTAGTTGCAAAGAAGTCTATGAGTAAGTGCTCTTCGCCCGCGTCACTCGAGGATATTAGAGTGCAATCCCCAACTCTTCCAGCCATCGCTGGTGTAGCAACGCCTAAGGTAGTTGCGGCAGCTACTCCGACTCTTCCTCCTCAATCCAAAACCCAAACTTGGGCTGAAACATCAGCACCAAAACCGCAACGTTCAAGTAAAAATAGTTCTACAATTCATAGTGGTAATAGTTCTTCGGATGAAAAAGCGCTCAAAGAGAAACAAGGACAAGCGAAGTCGACCGAGTTTCCTGCACTAGCCAAAATAAATGTGAACGGTAACTCTAATGTGAGTACACAAGGCGGCGGTGCTTCTAGTGCACCACCCAAAGGTAGGTCATGGGCTAGTATCTGTAAAAATCCCAATGCCCCTACCTGTATTTCAAATTGTACGACTGCGAACGGTGGTAGTGGTGGTCCCGGTGTCAGCACTAATCAGTCAGCTAGTGACAGTGTCGGAGCTATGGATCTTCACATTAGTGTAGCTGCGGGTGTCAATCCGAACAGCAGTGTTGGTTACGCTGGGGATATTGAAAAGTCGAACGGTAGCAAAAACATTGTATCCACAGACAGTAATGGTCATATACACGTGACAATGCAGTGTCACAGTTATGTCAATGACAAGTCTCCTGCTGCTGGTGACCCTCCCGTCGATCCTTCCTGTCTAAGTAATGAAAACGATTCACTTGCTATCCGTCTGGGTGAATTTCTTGCCAATTATGTTTTAGACCATCACGCCACCGCCCTTACTCCGCGTGGACTCACCAACCAAAGCAACTTCTGTTACATTAATTCTACCCTACAGGTAAGATTCTTCTGTTATTTTTAAATAATTCTCGTGTCGCATTATTACATACTTGTATCGTTTTGGTACTCATGTAGAGGGTATCGGCCCAGGAAACTAGTAATTGGTTATGCGTTAGTATAGTAAGTTGGTTATATGTAATAATTATTTCTGTGTGCATGCTTAATGTTAAGTGCTTCTTAATATAGATTTCAAGTTTTATTTGCATTTCCAAATGTAACTTTGGACACAAGACGACAAGACACAACTTATGCAAGTTGCAGATTTGGAAGTTCTGTTCGTTACAAGTTTACTACAGTAGCTTATTTGTATTTGCAGAAGTGTAAATGCTATACTGGTCTTCAGAAGAATCATGTTTGAAGAAAGAATCGTGAAAAAAGTTTTAGTCACTCGCCTCTAGTTTGAGTTCTGATAGATCAAGTATATGTAATGGACAGGTTACCAAGGCACACTATGTTTACAAAAATGGGAACTTTTTCTTCTCCTTTTCCCGGAAATCACATAGGTAGCCCCGACAAGAAAAGCAATGAATTTCTTGGTAATTCAGGCACGGTACATGGTATAGTATATAGTGGTAGTCGATGTAATATGTATTTATTAGGGTTGGTCATACCGATTTAACGTTAAACGGTACATATGTTATTGTCATTCTTATCGTCCATTTTTGGTACGATAATTTTAGATTTTTTTAAAGGATATATGATGTGTTGTACCATCTCATTGTCGTGCGCGGAAGGTACAAACGCCGAAATAGTTCTGTCTGATCTTTTAAACATTGTGGAGTTGACGATTATGGAAGAATAAGTATGTAGTATTTTACAATAATTGACAATTGATTCCATATGAAGGGCTAACAGAAGTAGCAAGAATAATCAGCGATTGTTTTCATGTTTTTTTGCATTTAGGTACGTTAAGGTGTTACGCCCTCAAAAAATATATCTACTTATAGTTGCCTCAGCTCACTCCGTGTATTACTACAGGGTCGATTACAACTTCAATTTTCTCACGGCACCCCTGAGAGGCAATTCAAAATGCCAATGTTTTTTTAATTCTTTATTTAAAAGTACTCTTTGTACTCGTATGTCAACATACGTGGGGTTGGCCGGTACAAGTTACCGAATTCATGTGACATACTGAATTATAAACAAAAAGGAAATCATGTAAATGAAATGAGGGATGTGAATGAGGAGTAAATACAGAGTAGGCAAAAACTTCTTAGTAAACTCTCTGAAAACTGCCTGCGTAGGAATTTTTATCAGAATTAAATTCGATGAATCTATGGTGAAGTTGTGAAGTAACTTGTTCCAATTTTTAACCATTGAGCAAGAGTTGCCTGAATTCGGCTATCTCCACAGGCCAATATGTGCACGAGTCTTTTAGTCACCCAACTCTGATTATAGATTCATAAAAAGTCAATTCTCTTCTTCACAATATTTGCTTTTCAAAGTCTCAATCAATTGCTTACGAACTGTGTGTAACTTTAACTCAATACATTTCTTTTAGATTATATTCCCATGCAGTTGATCTAGATCCTTGCGTACATTGTAACATTAATGACACCAATGTAATATTTATTGTTAGATACCGTGTACCATCTATATGTAGAAATAAGTTACTCGCAAAACATAATGTAAGTTCGTTTGTAATCGTACTCAGTTACTTTGTTTTTTAAACCCAGCTTGTACTATGCTGGACCTTCATAAATATATATCTTGAGCTCTTACTTTAGATTTTAGAAGCTCCATAACCATTTACATGATGAAGCTTAAAATTAAAAACTGTAATGGTCTATTTACACGGGAAGATATGGGCAAGCCCGATTGGATTCCTGAATAAGGATTAGATTTCATTTGCTTCTTCGGAGTGCTGTGGCAAAAGAAAGTTGAGGCTAATCGATTTTGCAGCTCTTTAGCATTGCACAGAGTGAGCTGATTGTGAGCCCAATGTACATACCTAAGTATACATTTTTGAGCTTTTGAGGACGTAACACCTTGAGGTACCTGCATATAAGATACAAACTACATACAACATGTGAGCAAAATAGCTGAATACACTTCCAATCGCTGTTTCCACGTCATAAGGATGTACTTAATGCAATGTATAAATATTCTGAAAACGCTTTACAAGCATAAGCTGTGGGTGTGGAACGAAATAACAAAATGTTTGCAGTAAGTGCCTGTACTTACTGTAAACAAGCCCGTGGACATATTTCCGTTCATTTCACAAAGTCTCGCTTCCCAGTTTATAACTTAATTGACCTTTGGGATCTGTTTTGAGAGAAACTCAGTAGCAAAACAAACTCGTTAAAGAAACTCGGAAATCTTGAACACGCTTTGAGAGTTCGTTTCCATTATGTATAAGTATGTACATTACATATATGTTCCCTGTTCGTGCTTTATTTAGTGTATTAGGGTAAGCAGTCAATGTATATAACTCCAGAAATATTGAATATAAGGAGGACCCTGGAAAACCCAAAAACTTTTGATGGGGATGTTGCATCTCGGTGATCAAGAGCTCATTCAAGACCTATGTATACACGCACTAAACAATTATCTCGGACGAAATTTTGAAATGTTGGTCAAAATTTTGGCGAGATGATAAAAAAGAACATGCGACCGTTTCTAAATTTAACTATTTTCAGGCTTGGATTGTTAAAATATTTTTAACGTATTTCCCCTTAAATTCTAGGGTAGTTGTTAGCCAGCATACTGAAATATCGTCAAAATTTATGGACACTAAAATGAAAGCAAGTAGGGCTAGAGTTTTAAACTCCCTTAATATTTGTAATCCTGTTTGAAAAATCAGTTACTGGCAGGAAAAATCCAAGTAATGACACACGTTATCAAATAACTTAAACTGCACGCTTTGTCATTTTTGCTAGAAATTTTGGGAAAATGTCAGTCCATGAAAATCCCGTGCACGTTTAATTCATACATTTTTAAGCAAACAAATTCTCAATAATTGATTTTTTGAGAAGTTGCTAATTCGTGTTCAGTTCATCTTTTTAAAAGCGTGTATTCATACCATACGGTTGTACCTTTTGTATTATTTCAATTTGTAATTATTCTGTTCTTCAGCGTATTCATGAATGTATAGTTTCGTCTGAAATACGTTTAAGCCCATGAAAAATAAGCCTGTTTGTAAAAATGTTGTTGTTGAGGGTTGACGAAAGCATGCTTGACTATTTTCATCGGCCATCTTTCGTGGTAACAATATCCGACTGAATTATTTCGGCGTAAAAATTCCGGATGAACAATTATTTATGTAAGAGAATCTCCAGTGGGCCTAGATATCCCTAACCGCGACTTTAAATACATTCGGTCTTTATTTTTGAAGCACCATTGTTTGGGTTTGCTTCAAATCAAATTGCTGTCGAATTAAGTATTAATGAGTGTTATTTTTTCAGGCTTTGATGGCGTGCCCTCCCTTTGTTAACTTATTTCGATCCATGAGGGATGTCGGTTTGGCCAAAACGCCTTGTAAAGCTACGCCTATCATTCAGAGCGTGTAAGTATTTATTGGTTTTTAAAGTTCGCTCGTAAGATCATACTGCAAATGTTCAAGTAAGCATTTATTGCTTCTAACCTTGACATGCTTGTTTTTTCCTCCGTTAGGTTTGACTTCGTAACAGAATTCGAACCATTGAATCGTGGAAATACAAGCAAGCGTGATAGGAGGAGCGAATCCTTTATCATGGGTGCCAATTTAGAACCTTCTGGAATTCGTAAGGTATTAGGCCTTCTTGATGGTTCAACATTCAAAGTTGAAGGACGGCAACAGGATGCAGAAGAATTTCTAAGTCATCTATTAAATGGCCTACATGATGAGATGATTAAGGTAATCAATTATTCCTTACCAAGTTACTATCTGTGTAATTCTCTTAGCCTAACGTAAGACGAGTTAGCATTTCAATTTCATGACTTGACAAGGTAATTTGTGGGTTGTTCAGAATACGCATGTATGTTTTGTTTGGAATCTACATATTTTAATGCTGCGTGGCTGCCTTACTACGATTGATCAGGTTCGTACGTCTGTAGAAACGATTTGCGAACATGTCCGAAGGTGCTCAACTCACCTTGTGAACATAACCACCACCAAGCAAATCATCTGTGATCAGTATCAGTACTATTTTACTGGAAAATCTCTATAACATAATCGTATGGGACGGTCGATGTTTGTCGGGTTTAAACATATTTTCCCTTGTTGGATTATTGTTAATTTATTACGGGGACGAACTTACTTGTCCCTATATGAATAAATTCCTTTATAGGGTGATTTTCCTGTACTTCTCTAATCTCTAACCCAAGGGGCGAAGCTTCATAATGTGATGTAACAGCAAGTGTTAATGGTAATGTAATGACAAATACAAGTACATGCGCACTTATGGAGACTAGAAAGTTACGTAATTACTACTCTTACTTTATAATTTGAAAAAATCGTAACACATGTACATTAACATTTTCGGGGATAATTCGCCAATCTAACATTTAATACAGCCTCAATTTTAAAATGTATCACTTGCATCAGCGTGAGTTATAATGGTAGTGTTACCAGGGGGAGCAAGCTCTATCCCAGCAATGCTTGTGCAAGTGGTGCATTTTAACTTTCAAAATCCAACGCATAGTAGGACATTTTCAGTTGACCATTGGTACATGTGTAATGTACATTGTATGTATTTTAGTGCGCAATAGCTTACTCGCCCTGGTATGTTTATAATCGTTTTAGGGTTTCACAGTTACTAGCTCTTGCTGTTCCATCACTTTGTTGTGATCCGCCCCGATCACAGATGATTTTTACACACGTATGTTTGTATGTGACCTCAATTTATTTTGTAAGGTCAAACAGATCACCTTCAAAGACAATAGGCTTCTTACTTTTTATCAACTTTTTATATTATAAAAAAATTGAATTGCGTGGTGATGATGGTTCAGCGGACATCACTACTTCCACAGTAGGAACTTTCGCTTCCCTTCGCCCCTATAAATTTCAACGTAGGGTCTCAAAATCATCGATAAACTAAAGTTTCAAAAAGTAAACTGGATATTATACGATACCCAACCCCCACTTTTTAAAATAAAACTCATTGTACGCTACCCTTCCCAACTTTTTCCGACACTCATAAACTGTTACAACCATGGACATGAACTCTGTTAGTGATGTTGTTAAGCAAATCACAGGGATTAATTATTTTAAGGTAATACATAATTTGCTTGAAACTGTCGACATTACTCTTAAAGTTTTTGTGTTATTAGTTTTGAATGAGTCGCACTCATGTCATATAAATCAGCACCCGAAGGATTTGTTGGTAAAGCGAATGCATATACAATTGTTGGTGGCTTAATTTTTGCAGGTTATTAAATGGTATGAAAATAGCAAAACGGCAACAAATACAGCCTCTCCTTCGCAACAGACTAGTGTTTTAAATGGTCAGCATCCAGAAGAAGTTAGTGAAGAGGAGGATGACGCTGATCATTGGCAAGTTATGGGACCGAAGAATAAAGGATGTTTGACTCGCAAGACTAATGTGATTAAGTCACCCATTTCAGAAATGCTTTTTGGTCAACTTTGCTCTGCCTTGCATCGGACTAATTCATTCAAATCAGCGACACTACAGCCTTTCTTTACACTTCAGTTGGATATTCAGGTATGTATAAAAGCATGGGTTTCAAATTTTAACATAATGTTAGTACTAAATACAAAAGTACATTCGGCTTTCTGTGGTTCACGCCAATGAGGAGTTTTACAAAATGTGATCGGAGAAAAGAGAAATGTTTCAATCCCTAACAGTTGAGAATTACAATGTGATGATTTTAAATTGAAGAGTATTGCCGTGTCACATTGTCCTGTAATTGCTAATAATGCCGATTTGGTGCTTCAGTTACAATAAAAAATCCCGCTTTAGACAAATTGGGCAAGCAAGTAGAGGTATAGTGAGCACAGAAAATGGTTACCTTCGAAAAACCATCTATAGGTTGAAAATTAGGCGTTTTTGGATTACCCCACCTACATTTTGACTGCGGTTTTGGTTTTACCACTGTTCTATTTTCTTGTTCTGTTTTTATCCTAGCTCCCTAAATTAAGTAGTAATAAAGAAAGTTGTGTCTGAAAGGATAATTGTGTAAACCCATAATTCTGAAAATGATTCGAGGTATCTAAACCCATGAAATAATGGGTTCCAATGCAGTTCCAGCAAAGTATGAATTTGTATTGTCTGAAAACCGAACTTGCAGCAGAGTACGTGAGCGCAAGTAAGAATAGCAGTCGACAACAAGAATTTGTAAAACTGTTCATAGTTTCTATACGCAGTATTTGCCCTCATCCTACGTATTGCGCTTTTTATGATTTTAAGCTTTTACACTGAAAATAACTATGATATGAAAAACAGTTGTAGCCGATTCCTTTACCTTCAGTTAGAGCTGAAAAAGAAGAAAGCCGAGACCTTTAACACTTCATTAATTTTTCTTGAGGCCGAAAAATCATAGATCAATTTTTCTTTCAGTGAAAATTTACTTTGTTTTTACAAAATCCTGAAAATAATTTTCATCAAAATGGGTTCATAAATGTTGGAGATCTTATAACTGAAAGAATCTCTGGGGAATATCTTAGGGGGAAATTCCAATGTATCAATCATTTTCCGAATTCCGTCGCAGATCTCACAATTATTGTATTACTAATTACGATCCATATTTACCATACATTATTGCTTATAATTATTTATTATCATAAACTAATTGCTGTCCACGCAAGAACAAAACATTGAATCTGTGGGTATAAGTTTAAACGAGCAAAAAATACTCAATTGGGATGCAGAAAGGTAGCGGACTGAAATTCTGCGTCCTACATTACTAACAATAAAGGTAGATGTACCCCACATACTGCCGCTCCAGAATCTCATATACTGAAAAGTTTTGCTAATTCTTGTTGCCCAAGTTTTCTCTTATTTACATGTACTTTACACGCTTACATGAAGCCGAAATGCAACTGATTTCGCAACAGAATATTTAAATTAGTATCAGAATATATTAATTTGTAACAGAATATCTTAGCTTCTCAGTGCAGTACTCGTCTTTGATTTTTCAAAATATCCAGCTTTATATTTCCCGTACATAAATCATTACGAGATCGCTTTCTATGCAATTATACCCCAGCTAAGCACTGACAAGGGAATCGTCGCAGTATGTCCGCTGGTATAGTATTGAATGACTGTTACGCGGATAGGAACATGACTCAATGTTTCTGCCCGCATTAAAGTTCGGACCATTGGACCTTAGCTTGTGCCAGAAGCCTCATTGAAATGAATAAAATAGTTTAGAGTTTCCCCGTCCTGCTTGTCTCGCTTAAAATTTCTCGTGATCATCGTAAAAATATATCCTTAAAAATTCAAATAAATCAAATATTGTTGGTATCTTAATCAGGTATAACACTAAGAATAACTTGAAGTCAGTCTCCGCGTCGGACAATTCCGGCATAAAACCTTTACTCGTATTAAAATTGTTTAATCTCACACTATTTTACACAAAGACACTTTAGTTAACGATGCCTGACAATTATTGACAATGAGAAATGACTACTTTGTTGCAATGACAATTAACAACGCATGAGACATTTAGCACGTTTATTCCACAAAAACGTCAGTGCCATTTTGTAGTCTATTTAGATGGATCTCCGAGGGCGATCATTGTCTGTGCCTACTACGGTATAAAATATATCCCTTTTATTACTGGCGTTCTCAAGTTTTAATTCAAATATTTCCTATGTGCATCCTGATTACATTAAAAATATCTAATGTACGGATATTTAGCAACAAGAACTGCACTGGTTGTTGTACTCACTTCCAATGTTCCTTACTTTGAAGTAATTTATTATGTATTTAAAATTTTCCCCGTATGTGAGATGCCAAGCTTTTAATTTGCTGGAGCCGTGTGAAAAATGTTGGAAATTTGTAAATGTGCAACTAATTATTTACATTGATTCATTTTGTTGGCTTGACTAAGTTGAAAATATGTATTCATTAGAGTGACACCATTCGTAGTGTGCGTGACGCACTAGAAGGACTTTCTTTTAAAGAAGAGGTCAGCGGTTTAGTTTCAAATAGTGGACAGGAAACAGAAGCGTGGAGACAACTTAGCCTTGAAGAATTACCTATGATTCTCATTCTTCACCTCAAGAGGTTCGTTTACGATAAATCCGGACACAAAATTCTAAAGTTGGATAAAAAATTAGAATTCGGAATCGACTTAGAAATCGCTAAAGGTAATTAATATGGCGCATATCTATGTATGTATACGTGTTAACTTTCAAGAGAACTTACGTGATTTGTGATAAATGTGTGTACATTTTTTTTAACAATTGCGTAATGTATAACGACTGATTTATAATTGGTTTCTTACGTAGAACTACTTTCTGTGAATACACGCGGAAAGTGCACACTCAAACAACGACAGTACAAACTTTTTGCTGGTAAGAAGTTAAGTGTATAATTACCTGCGTTAAGATGTATGATGATGTATGTCTTGGTACATTATTTTATTTTTTTGATTTTTTGTTTTCATTATGAAATAGGTTTTACATTTGTGACTTTGCTTAAGTTTTGTGTATGCTAATATTTTTGACATGTTATTCACAGTTGTATACCATGACGGAGAAGAAGCTTACAAGGGACACTACATTGCAGACTGCTTTCATCCCTCAGGGGGAAATCTTTGGGGTCAAGTAGGCTGGCTTAGGTATGACGACGTAACTGTGAAACCTATAGCTGAAAATAATATGTTAAATTCCCAACCACCCCGTGTTCCGTATCTATTGTATTATCGACGGGCTGACACACTTCTTAGTCATCATACCCAAATTCCGCGAAACAAAGATCGTCCCAGAAATTTTGGTTCTGTAGATTCGTAGAGGTGATGAAACTTTGTTTTAAGGTAATACGGTAAAAGAGAGTTTGTACCCCTCAGTATAGTAAAGAATATTATATAAGTATATATGCGTATATATTGAGGTAAAAACAATTAGTAAGAAATTAGAACCATTACGTAGCACTGTTATTAATACAATGATAATTATTATGTAAGCTTGTAATAATTAATTATAGTGTAGGGTAGCATATGTCATCCCCTTCCTTACGGGCTTGATATTTGTTAACTAAACATCATTATCAAAATACCGGAACTAAATAACTGAATTCTACTTGCGTATATTTACTCTGCGGACTTTTGGGCTCTCGGACCTGTCTATGCATTACTTGTATTTACTGCCTGAGAAGCATACTATATTATTACTACTACTAATTGACTACTTCACACAACAAGACTGCTGGAAGACGCAACTTCTTCACACGAGGTGCAGAGATGAATTGATATTGATTGCTTGTAAGTCTTTTCACACATCTACGGATGTTCGGTACGCGTATTTTAAAGAATATTTGAAATATGATATTTTTCTTACAGCAATTTCGTCCTGAAAATCATTTCAGTTATTTTCACCACTGTCCTTGTTATCATCATCTACCTACAATGTGTCAGAGAGTTTTCTTTTCTACATGTGAGCTTGTACACATTGGATCGACTGTAACTTTCCTCCATGTCATAATTATGACAAACATCCTTGTTCCTTTAATGGCACATGTACGTATCACGGGAAAACTCAAAAACTTCCCATTTCAGTACCCCTTTTTGGGTGAGTACTAGAATACTATACTACTAAATAGCCCAGCCCTAAATTGACCATCCTGCAACCAGGCATAGAAAAAGTGTCCACCTGCCTAGAATAATTTGACCTTTCTTCCCGTCAGTCGCTCCTTCTCAACTATTCCTCCGACATCCATGCTGCCTGCCCTTTTAGAAAAATTCACACGATTTCTCTTTCCCGCAAGCCGGGATACCTTTCCAAAACTGCCCACCGGAAAAGGTAGTAGGATTTGTCCTACCTGCCTGGAGGCTGCCAAAACCTGTCCACTAAAAAAATAACACACATTTCACTTCCTTGTTCAAGTATCTACCTTTAGGGCACTTTTTCCATGCCTGCTGCATCTTCAGTTATTCCTTATCCCCCAGCCAGGGGTACTGAAAATTAATTTTTCTTGGTATGATTTATATGATTCTTTGTAAATAGGAGGTTTGGTAACTTGAGAATAGTTCTGACGAGGAGCAAAGTTCGTGTATCCTAGTTGTACAGACCATGTAAATATGTGTGTACCATTTTTGTAGAGAAGTTACATCTTCTCAGCCTACTAACTTTTCAGTCAGGTTTATTGTTTCACGTTGACAAATGGTGTAACTTGAATTGCTGCATCTGCATAGGTCTTCCAGCCATAACTGGTCTGGTATTATGAATTTTGTTTGCAATTTCTGATTACTTATGAAATATATTTACTCAAAAAGAATTGTCAGTACTCTTCTCGTCATCTTATTTCGACTTTAATACCTCAGCTCGTTGTCAAAAGTACATACATCTGATTAACTGTGCACTTTTGGAAAAATAATTATCTTGATTTTCATTGTGCAGGGAAGCCAAGGTATCTTAGCATAATCGCATATTAACTTTAGGCCTAAAACAACGGCTCAGTCAAGTTTTAATTTTCGCTTTGACTGTAGCAGTAGTGTAAGCATTCTTTGAAATAGTTTCGTTTATTGTTATATGAGAAGTTCTTTAATTTCTCCTAAAATTTAAATAAAATATGTATGAAAGCCTTGTAATTTGTAATGGTGTGCAAGTGTCAAGTTTACCAAAATTAGTAAGTTTGTAGCAGAGATGTTACTGGTCTGCTCAATTTCTTTACAGTATATGCCAGATCAACACAACAACTTATTTGTGGTAAGATAGGTTTCATTTTGGGTTAAGCATGTTATATATAGTCTAGGTTTACATGCATAAAACCGTTTTAGCGTTAAAATTTATAGGCTTCCGGTTAGATAACGGATTTTATTAGGCTTTTAATGAGCATGGCTATAGATATCAGCAGTGTAACAAAGCGACGGTTAAGTTCTTGAATTATTATGGTTGTTATTTACTTAAATATTGTTTTACATAATTGCGTGCCCGAGGATAGAACCGGCCATGAACAGTTTTTATCCAGTTTTTGAGAAAATTCCTCAGGCTAGGAAAAACTTAAAATATGAGACGTAATGAGGATTATTACCCTTGCTGAATTTGGTACAGTACTGATTTTGGCAACATGTTATAAATAAGAAGTAACATTGGACATTTTCCCCCCGTATCCACTGTATTAGTTAATAATTAAGATAATTCATTTAAGTGTGTAAACATCACTGATGGGCATTCAGAGATATTTTTTCAAACAGAATATGATTTTCCTATTTTGAAGCAAATTGTTTCAAAATTTGTCATTCTAGATGTAATAAGATAATAGATTTAAAGTAGGGACCTGTTCGCTATATGGAAAGCCCGTAAAATTTCCTGCATAATAGCGTCCACATGTATTTAAGACGAAATTTTGACAAAAAATGTCTAAAATCCTCAAGAAATCTAGACGTTGCTTCACTTATTGGACGATTATTGTCGCAATTCACGATCTAGGTCATTGAAACAAATTTTGATAAATCTGCAAAATAATTTGCTTCAAAATCGGAAACTCACATTTTTGTTTTATCGTCCCTTATATTGGCTAGGGGGAGAAAAAGGACATGATACACTCTGTACATGAATATTTTGCGTTGCAAACAGTATGACGGGTATACAATAAAATATAATTGAACCTAAATCCTGGGAAAATGGTTACATACATAATTATGTACGTCTTTCTCAAGGGTCCCCCGAGTGTGTTTTTTATGTCGTAGAAGAAAAAAATTATGTGAATGTCCCAGGTCAACAGTAAAAAATATCTCTGACCACACATCAGTGGTAAAAAAAACACTAAATATTTAATAGTAGGCTCGTTACTGCTCTCGCAATGTTTCGAATTCTCGTTGAGTACCAGTACCAGTAAATAATGTACTGCATTCATAAAGCCTGCTTGCTCGGTTGTTTGAGTACCGTGCCAACTATCAACACTACTAAGCTGTCTCCAGTCGTGAAAAATCAGATTTTTGTCTTATTAAGTATTTTTAATTTGTCAGAATTAATGTCTGTTCATTCCTGAAACTCTTGTTCATCTTACTCAATGTTGAAATGTTGCTGTAAAATCATTATATTGCGACTCCCTGTATCTGCATTTTTAAAATGATTACGAGCCAAGTAATGGTGCGTAATTCTTAATCAAATAATAAATTCTGTACAGTCAAAAGCCATTAGCAGTGCGTACGTTTTAATCTATGTATAGCTACAGCATTTTAGTCAATCTCTGTGACCCTGAAAATTAAATTCCGCAACAAAAACTCCTTTCCTGTGGGTTAATGTGGTATCCGTGTATTTCTCAAAAATGCTGCATCGGATTCAGTCGAAGTTAATAAGGACTTCCTTTGTAATAAAAGCTCGGGTGAGTTTTGTTTAGAACGATCGATCGGATATTGGTTCTCAAAATCAACTTTCTATCAAAGTAAAAATTATTCAGTGTCCTAGATGGCATCGAAAATTCGGTCTCGCTAATTTGCCTGAGATCATGGTGTAGGATTAAAACTTGTATTATGTGAAAATAAAATAAGAGTTTATTTACTAGAACAAAAATTGTAAAGTACCCGTGCGACTGCTGGAAGTTGATATGAAATTGAGTGAACAAGAGGTGAAGGAAATAAGGAGCGTGAGGGTACTTAAAATAGATGGTCTTTTGAATCTTCGCGTATAGAAACTCACCATGAGTCAACGCTAAGAGGTAAGGTCTCATGCAGTCTAAGTCTTTGACTCTGCGTATTCACATTTGCATTGATCATTGTTTCATTGTCAGAGACCAGAAGTACTATTTATAATATTGGAGTCCCCCTAATCCGTCCGGAACTTACTATGCTGGATATCGGGACAACTCACTAATTGGCGGGATGTCTGGAGGTTGGGATGCTGGGAAACTCTAATGGAATTTTACTAATGTATAGAGCGCTGCAAGACCTGCATTTTCATCTCCATTACATAATTGCACTCCTCACCTTCAAACGCATGAGGTTGAGATGGGGATTTAAGCGGGGTGTAACATTTGTGTTCATACTGTATTTATAATGCGTGTACATTGTACTCAATGTCAGGAATAGAATACCTCGGTACTTACTTATACTCCAAGAGCTATATTTGGCATGAAGCCAAAAACAAAAATATTATTCTAGATCACAGCTTCTACGTAGAAATGAATTTTTTCAATGGTAAAAAATATAGTTTTGCAATGTAAGTACATAGAAGAAAATACATATTTACTGATTGTATAATTCAACACCTGCATAAATGTTATCCGTAAACAGCTTATATCTGCCCCGCTAAAGTACACATAAATTGGAACTCCAATCAAAAAAGTATACTGCTGCAGTCTATATGGCTGCATGAAAATATTTACCGGTTGTAGAATTACAACACCTGCATAAATGTCAACTATAAACAGCTTGTATTTTGTAAACAACAAACCATTGCAATACACGAGGTGCCAACAATACTTTATCCTCACTAAAGCACACACATAGTGAGTTTGTAAAAAAATATAGATTCTAACGGTGTTTCAAAAAATATTTTCTATGCTTTTCATGTTGCCCTATCCCTCTAGCCGTAAAAAAATCCCCCCTGATAAACCCAAGGAAGTGGGTGAAATCAACATTTTCTCGGAAGAATATTCTGAAGTGAAAGTTTCAAAAATTTTAATCAACTTTTACTGAGTGATCCATACATTTTTGGAGTTCTCCAGTAAGTAGAAAAACGTGGTTCCTTGACCTAGGATATTTTTGAAGTCATAAGAGCGCGACAAACATGAAGCAAAGTAAGAATTTATATGGTTTCTAAATGTGCAATTTCCACACAAATTATTTTTAAAACATATTTTGAAGCTTATTTGTACGTAAATTTATTGGTCTTCCAAGATTATCATATCAAGTCGGTCTCTACAGA
The DNA here is from genome assembly GCA_947179485.1 of Allacma fusca. NCBI lineage: Eukaryota > Metazoa > Arthropoda > Collembola > Symphypleona > Sminthuridae > Allacma > Allacma fusca. The sequence goes on along the minus strand of OX359250.1, from coordinate 3,291,989 downwards.
GACGTAAGGACATGCGCGGAATAATACAGAATGCAGCGCAAGTCGAGACAACTCGGCTTTTAGAACGAAATTGGGAACTTGAAAAAAAGTTGTTTATGATGTCAGTGTCAGCCAATTTGTCATGAAAGGTCTGACATTCAAAGAAAATATTTTAGAATGTCGTGCCGGTTTAAGTTTTCAATGTGATTCATTTCTGTCATTTTCCTACGCCAAAAATAGGTTTTACTGGAACCAGAATTGTTGACAAAAATGATATGTACATGAAACAAAACATTGTTTGTCGACTCTCATTGCATAATCTTCGGCTCCCGCGGCAGCAATTTCTGAGCATCCAAATGGTAACTTATTCCAATGTTTCGCCATACAATTTTTATTGAGCTTGGCTTTCTGCATGTTTTATAAAACGCCAGATCCTACATGTGAAAGTCGTAATTCCTGCCTTTTCGCATTTTTCTTGATTTCCTGAAGCTAACCCTATCATTGCAGTTTTAACTTAACTGGTCATCTCCACAATTCTCAATGTAGCCATCTGTTCGACAGCACCTTAAAGCCATGGAATTCCTTAAAATCAGGGATGGTTTTACGGGGTAGTAAACCCTGGCACGGCCAGGGTAAAAACGTTTAGTGCCAGGATAAAAAATTAACGAAGGTCCTCAGATTCCCGCTGGCCTCAGGTATTTTTGTTTTCCATCCGGAGTGACATCTCGGCATTGAACAGCTCATGTATCTGAAAAATGTTTAATTATTTTCAACTGCAATGTAGCATTTTGAATTTGATTTTATAACGGTCTGATCTTTCACGGTAAAATTGGAAGTTTTCAATATTTTCCTTCAGGGCTTCATTTTCATTCTCTATCCAAAAATTTAATTTCTTACAACATTGCTTCCTATTCTGTCCAGTCATGACCATAATTATTCTGGGGACTAATTGCTATTTAATATTGTTCTACAAACTAGCCTCGAAATATGTTATGAGAACAACTTGGGACGAAGGGAATTAAAATACATTACAAGACCAAAACTTATAGGGTAGGCACTAGAGCATCTCCCCGTGTGATATTTTACACCCGTGCCCGCCCGGCCCGAAATTAAAGTTCAACGATCAAGCCTGGCCCGGCCCGTAAAATTTAAAAAAGCCCGTAGCCCGCCCGCTTATAGCAGTTCAGCTTCTCAGTCCATAGATAGCTATAGACCCAGAACAATTTGCTTATTCAATTTTACATTTTTGACTTTTTTGAATGAAAGTGGTACAGATAATAGATGGGGTTGCTTCCACTGCAGAATTCTACCAATTATGTTTGGCCAGAGTTGATGTCCGTACTTGGCGCGACTGCCTGCTAAAATATTCCTGCACTCATTGCACTTCACATAATTTACGGAAACCTACAGTCAACCAGTATCTATTTAAATGTTTTCCAAACTTGCGATTTTCCGACTATTTCCTGTAATATAATTTGTTGACATTGCATGTTAAGGCTTTGTTTTAAAGGTACAATCACAAACGTTTGAAAATCGTTCCATGCATTCAAGTCAATGTACTTTTACAACCCCTGATCCTGCATGCACCACTCATGAAATTTTTCACGGGCTTTTACGGGCTTACCCGCAAATTTTAACCGCCCGAGGTGCTCTAATTGTAAGTAGGCACCGAACCAAGTCCTATTGTATACATTTCAGTGGAAACCGGCATTTTCTGTAAAGCTTGCGGTGTGGATTAATTTCACTTCGAACTACCTTTTCCTAGTTACGGATTGGCGAAATTACAAAGGGTTATTTATGCAACCCATTGGTGTAACATTGATCGGGGGCGGGGGTTGACACCTTGTCACAAACAGGTCGTAAGAATTCTTATGATCTGTTATTCTATTCATATGACATAAAATCACAATTGATTTAAAACTAATCTGCTACCAGATAAGCCGGAAACGTCAATTTTGTCATGATTGTTTTTTGTATTTATATTTTTTTGTATGCATTGTATTTTATCGAATGTGTTATTGGGGATAATGGCCTCGGCTTAGGGTTCCCAGACGTCCGGGATGCCCGGGACAGTCCCGGAATGACAGTCATTGTCCCGTGTCCCGGAAGGGTGTATTCCGGGACACGTAAATGTCCCGGAAACGTCGAGCTCAAAAAGTTATGAAAATTATTAGTTTTTAAGATAAAAATAAAATATTTCGTTCTAGAGGAGCTCGATTCAAACGAGAGCATTACGTGCCATCTACATAAAACTAATAAAATCTTAAAAATGTGATTACAAGCGTAAAAAATCGCTTATGCATCAGGTAATAATTAAAGAGGTATAGGTTTTACAATTCTATATGGGAAGAGGTTGTCAATTCAAAAAATTGGTTAAGTCGAAATGGTAAAGATAATCAGACCCCTGCTAGTATGTTAGTGTGTAAAGCGACTTTCTCTGTGAAGTATGAAGAATTTGGGTTTGTTAAATCTCACATGCAAAGTTCCTAAAAACCTAGAGAAAGCAGGTGCTGAAACTAAAAAGTTTAGATTTTTAACCGAAAAATTTGGAGGCGATTAAAAATTCAACATATTTGCTGTTACAATGCGACCGTAAATTACGGTCACCAAAATTATAGGTTTTAGAAATTCCAGGAAGAAAATCTATCAATTGTTTCTGCTAATTGCAAATATCACATTATACACAACGTTGTGAAAAATGCATGCAATAAATTATCAATGGATGTTGAAGGCTTAGTTTTAAAGGTTTTTAACGAATCGAGCCCATCTGCGCAGAGACTATACTCTTTAAAACAGTTATGTGAATTTGTGGATGTGGCTTTCCTTACTTCCAGCACTACACAGATTCCTTTCTAATAGGTCAGCTTTTAAGTCATATTTTCTTTTAAAGGAACAAAGTGACTGCCCTGCCGTTAATCGCAAGGTTGTATGTCATAACAGCAATGAAGTTGCTGCGAAAGTAGAATGCCTAAGAACCGAATGTTACCTATATATTGTGCACATTATTTTACAATAAATGAATTCGCCCATTTTAATGTTGGAGTGTAATGATTGTACTTCTACGGAAGTTTACGCCATAATGAAATCTCTTCTGGTAAGTTCTGTAAACCGATACGATAAATTTTACGGATGTAGCACTAATGCAATTCTGAAAAATTTACCCCCGCAACAAAACAAAAGCACTTTGAACAGGAAGCTTTGGATTTTTTTGAAATCACTGCAGGCCTATTTAAGCAGACATTTTTATTTCAGTGATGCTAAATTTTTTTTAAAATGGAACTACTAAATTTGAAATCAGAGGAATTCTTAGTATCCATGGCTTATTTACTAAATATTGCCGTTGCACTCGGTATTAAATTAAAGGAGGACCAACTGTACAATGAATTTTGCTTACTTCGTCAAACCTGAGTATTTTATTGTGATCGGTGATCGTGAGATCGGTCGGTGCTAAGTGGGCTGAGTTTTTTTAAGAAGATCAATGTCCTGAACTATTCAAGCTTCTATTGTTCGTGCTATTAATTCCTGTTAGCAACGATTTTGCAGAAAGTTATTTCAGCCTAATATGGCCCTAAGTTTGGACAGCCGAGAGAAACTTATTTTCAACAAAACTTGTGAAGGCAGAGCTTCAAGTCAGGCTAAATGTGCCCTTTTTATGTTGTGAATTGGTTTCTTTTTTGAACAAACCGGAAAACAAGAAAATGTTATTAGATGCCAAAAAGGCTGAAAAATACAATTAGGAATCGTGTATACGTAAACAAAATTTAAAATTATTTTGTCCCGGAATGACGTTTCAAAAAAGTGGAAACCCTACTCGGCTCGAATTGACCTCAGACAGACTGATGTGTCATTAGGTTACAAAGTAGAACCAAATTTAATAGGAGATAAACTGGTATGTCTACTTTGAAAAGCTTTAGCCTACTTAGGCATAATTTCTAGGTAGGAATTAAACCCAATATGGTTGTTATATTACCCATGGGGTCACTCAAATGTCATCAGGTCAAGACGTGGAACTTTTCAGGGGACTAATCCATACAGTTGAGTTAACCGATGGGTCATCAAGTCACACATTGGTTTCAAACTTTTCTGGATACTTAAATTGTACGTTGTGGACACGTAAGGGGTCACTGAAAGGTCATTAGTTTACAACGAGGAACCAAGCCAGGGAGGAGACTATTTTAACGTAGTAAAGTATTTTTTTATATTTTGGTCCACTTTCAACGTATTACGCTAGGAACACTAGTATGTACACCCTTTGACCTCTTGGGGTCATTAACATAGTATTGGGTGGTCATCGGCCATATCATGCTCAAACTGGGTAAGTAGTTTTCTTTTTTTATTTCCAATTTTCACCCAGTGATTTTTTACGAGATATAACAGGGCATTTCCTTGTAAGAATTTGTTGTGATTTTCTTTGCCAAATTTTCCCGATTTGCAAGCATTTTGGAAGCAATCATTTTAAATGATGTTTAAATGAATTATTGCAATTGATTCTGTGCGTAATACTTGTTGAGTTATATCGAGTTTTTAACTTGTCCTACAAATTATGTGTAATAGTGGAGGAATACAGGCTTTTTGAAGTCTACAGCGGCATAGTTATGAAATAGGCATGGACAGAAAATTCCATCTTTGGTAACATCTAAAATTATTTAATACTTGTAGACAGAAAATGTTGCCTAAAGATGTAAAAAATATCGTAAGGATTTTATCTTAAGTCATTACAAATGCTTACATAAAACGTTGCTATCTATTTAAAGTAATTTTATCGTAAGTAATAATTAGAGTTACGCTCACGACTAATTATACAACACGACACTTCAAAGCTTGCTATGCTTGGCTAATTTCGAATCTATAACACATTAAATAATTGAGATGGGTACGCCTTCTTGAACCATCCCAGTGTCGATGATAATACAGTATTTCTCAGATACATTGCTGCAATTAGGACCGTAATTGTCAGTGGTAGTAGTTAGTTCGTACGTAGAAGACACTCCAATATCCATTCCCGAAGATTTCATATCGGTTGAATTAATATAAAATATTTCGGTATTCTCGGGTTCAAGGTTCTGCTTTCGTTTCAAAATTGGGGGAGTTTTCACTTGCCCTTGGAAAGTTGATAATAGTAGAGGAAGTTTGGGTTTTACAACGGAAAAACTGTGCACAGTAGGAAGTTTCACTTTATTCTTTAGCTGTGATATCGGTGTCGCGCTAGGGTTTGTAGAGGAGAGCCCTTCCCGAGGTATTTGTAGTATCTGCTCTAGTCTTTTACGAAGGTACCGCTGCTCTCTTTGAAGGTGTTCCTTAAAAACAATATTTTTTCTTTCCCTTTCTTCCAACTTTTTAATAAGGTATCTCACTTTTCTTAGTAAAGCCGCTGTGGTATATTTTTGAGTGCTGTCCTCCAGGGGTACAAGTAATTTGAGTTTTTCCATACTCGCCTTCAGTTGTGCTCGCCGTAGCTTCTCTGACTTATTGTGAGTTATTTTTCTATCTTCCTTCGATGATGACAGCTGTGCAGGTGGGTTTTTATCCTCACTAGAAGACGACAAATATGAATCATCGCAGTGAGTTGTGATGGAATTATTTGGTAAGTTCCCTAAGAATTCATCCTGCTTATAAGATTTCATATCAGCAGTCTCATTCCCTGGGCAATCGTTCAGGGGCGGCATGCCCTCAACCACTACATTTTCATTGTTTATCTTGATGACCATTTCTACATCTCCCAGAGAATTTGTATCTTGCTTGGATTTCTTTCTCATCTACAGAAAATAAAAATAAAAAACAGATTTCAAAAGCGTCCCAGATTGTACTCCCGCGACAATACTGCCCCAACAAACATCATCCCACGGGTAACGTGCACAGGTACTCGGTACTCCCAATGCTCTCATGACTTTTCCCCTCTTATATCTCCGAAACTAGAAACATCCAAACGATCAGATCCTTAAATAGTGCCTCTGGAACAATTCTCCCCGAAATCGGTTGCGCAACAACACTCAACTCAAATTTTAAGTTGCTACTTATGAACTTATTCAGTTTCCATAAATTTATTCCCGCCATCGCATTTCCCCCAAAGCAATGAACAAGTGCAGTTCCCAAGATATTCCCCGATTTTGACCTAAACTGACATCCAGGCACTAATTTGTCGAGTGGATTAAGGACCTTAAGGATCTGAATGTTTTGAATACTTCCAATTTATGGTAGTTCAAAGGCCAAATTCACATGGGCAATGGTTGAAGAGAGCATTCAACGCCCAAAGAGCTGGATAACTACAAGCGATTATTGCTCAGTCCGAAGGTCATTCAACATCAAACGGCTGTAGTCATTATTCTCTATTTCCAACCTCACCCAAAATACGATTCTGAGAGGATGATACTGAGTCGAAACGGTATTAACCACACGACGATTGTCTGATCCGTATTTTCCATCTCTAACCCAACGTGCCAAAAATCCAAAACACAGCCTTTCATGACGGTCTGTTCCTTTAAAGGTACATAATTGAGAATGGTTGAGCGGGGGTAAATCCTACACATGTAAGATCATACACACGGACTGACAGGACTGACTTGGGACGGGATATGAAGTACGAGTGACTACAACCTTTGACCTTCCATGTCTCCGAAATCATCAAAATGGGTAAATAGCTAACAAATATACTGGTATAAGCTGGAGCCCATTGGGAATACTAGGAACAGTAACAGGACACTCGGGTGTATTGATTTCTAGCACAGCACATCGGAAAGGAAATAAAAAATACGATCAATTATTGGTAATATTTGATGGAAATAAAAGGCTTCTACTAACAATATAACGTGATGAAATAAATAAATAAATAATAAAATACATGGACACATTAAATACATACGTACCTCACTGGCTTTGTGTTTGAAGTATACCACAGATTTTTAGCTCGTATTCTATGACTATGGTTCAACTTTCCAATTTCAATGCTGACAATAATTTTAAAGTTTGTTCCGTGGGTTGGATTGGATTTGACAGCCCAAGTGCATAAGTAACTGCTACGCCACTTACTTACAATAATTAGCGTAGGCGTAGGAAACTATCTTTTTCCGAACAGCTTACATATGTACGTACTTTTATCCTCACACACTTTCAGATCTCGCGGCTCCCTTTAGCATTGAAGGCCTATAATACACCACTGTATATGTTCATATAAGTAGTAGTCGGAGTGCGAGTGAAAACATCTTGGTTCATTGCAGTATCGCTTCCGTTCGATAACGGCCAAGTACTCAGCTAGGCAGGTAGGCGTTTCGTATCTCCAGCCTCAACTGACCTAACCCTCCCTTTACGAAGACACGACGTCACACAGGGAAATGGTCATCGCCCTGGCTCAATTTGTAAAAGTACCATATGGATGAACCAATGCCTTTTTAAATGCGGAGGTCTCTGAAAAATTATATTTAAAAAAAAATGTAGACAGCGAATGTACGACAAGAATAAAAATCAGTATAATGCTTTTGCTAACTGCAAAATGGGCAAAAGACATCTTGGGCTGATTTTAAACGGTGTCATTTTTTACACATTTGGGAAACGATTGGAAAAATTTATTGTGGCGTCGAAATTTTTGACATTCATGCCTAATACCGGGAGAAACCCCGGGATTTTTGTTTTCAGAGGGGTATTTATTCGTATTCAGATTCATATTTCGTTACCTATTCATATTCAGTGACGTTGGCCTGCCTCAAATTTAGTAAAGGGAAGGTTTGGACATTTTTTGAAGGTGATGTCTCAACAACATGGGTTTTTAACATTACAGCTCGGATAAATGTAGGATTTTTTGGGTGCTGGCGTATACTCTAGTTGCAATATTTTTATGAATGATTTCTGCTGTAATGTTATATAAGATTCTAATAATTATGGGACAAAATGATGTGAATCCGCTGCGCCGGTCACGAAAAACAATTAAAACCAAATTCAGCTTTCATTGTGTACATGTAATGAGGAAAAGACGTTGTCACAGCGTGATTTCTATGTCTACAGCATGCAATCGGAACATTGGTGTTTTCAAAGCGGTCTGGAGTATGAAGAAATGCAATCAATGACGGTCTTGGCAAAGTTGTCCAATAAAATTCTAATTCGTGCAGAATAATTTCGATTGGTAAGGAGGGAATATATAGTAGCGAAGTGTGAGGATAAAAATCTTTTATTTGTTTCAAGATTTCGGTCAAGGTATGTGTGGTGGTGAGGCAAATGAGGTAATGAAAATAAAGGTAAGGAGTTTTGCCTTCCTTCCTATCAGAGGTAGATTAATAAAATAATTTTTATCGTGGTCCTAAGCGTCCAACTATATTCAATATTTGTTGGCCTTTATTCTCTGAAGACCTTCGTTATGTTTTTACCCTGGCCCCAAATTCTTTAACCTGGTCGGGCCAGGGTGGTTCACCCCGTACATCCGCCCCTGCTTCTTCTGATCTCTTACCTCTCCTCCAAAGGGAGATCGTTTTTCCCGACCCTTAAATTTCCCCGTTATTGCTGAGGACAGATGCCGTATATTTGTCCTCAAAAATAACGTTTTACGCTTTCAGAGTCGAAGCGAAACTGAAGGTTCATATTGTGGATGTTGGGACGCCTTTTTGTCTGTCCCACGATAACTGTCCAACCAATGACACAAGGCAGTTCAATTTTTTTGTAGGGAGCAAAATATTTGGCAGGTAAGAAGCCTGTTAGCCCTCCTCCAACTTTCCGAACTTCTGCCACTTTTTACGGATATGACCGCAGGAGTTTATAGAATCCATCAGTGTCATGTTTCATGTCTTCCAGCACCGGAATTATCACTTCATGCAAGTCACTTATTTTGATGTTATGAAGTTTCTAATTTAGAAGATCATCGACGTTGCTGTATTTCAAGTTGTCTCCCACATGCTCACACAAGTTAGAGAGTTTCCAGGTCATTCTGGATTCCCGGAAAAGTTAATTCTGTTGTCTAGGAGAAGGGGTTGCTTTCATGAAAGGGGCAGGGTCATTGAGAAAGATGGCATCATCGGAGTCAATGAAGTTGCCATTATGAAGTTTAGGAATTACCATGTATTTATATAGAAAGTGCTGAGGTACTTAATCTTGAACTTGTCACTTGAAGCATGGAGGCCCAAATCACAGGACTGTAATGATTAATTGGTAGCTTTTACATTAAATATTGAAAAAATTGAATTAAACGTTATAAATGTCGTTTGATGACGCCTCATTCAGTGAAGCTCCGCCCTCCGTTCGTCTGCATTAAAATAATTGTCGTCCTGTTGTAATTGATGAAATTGACTGAAAGTTGAAAATTACTTCAGGAAAACATTTTTATGAGAAAGGAAATAAACAACATCCTTTATTTTACTGTACAAAAGTTAATTTAATACTGATTACAAAACTGTACACACATACGTCGTTTGGAACAAGAGGACAGCATTTCCAGTTAATATTATAAACCAATGATATTATAATTATTGTAATGATATTTGAAGTACACATATCTTCGCTTCATTTAAAAGCTGATGTATAAATAATCACTTAATCAATAAAATCGAACTAAATATTTCAGACTGGGAATGTAAATCCAACCAGGCACTCTGGATTATAGGGGACAGGGTATACATTACAGTATCCTCAAACAAAATCAGGGAGGGACAGTCTATTCCAGTACCCCCCCCCCAATTGTACACAAATTAAATTTTAAAACAACTCCAGCAAACGCATGTAGAACCTCATGATTTGTTGTCAACTATTCTTTAAAAATTGGAAATTCTGGATAATCATCCATGATTATTGTTTAAAAAATTAATTCAAGCATTGATTTTAAAGAAAGAATAAATAAATTTCCAATATGTTGCAAATAGTTTTTCGAACTTATACGAGCATCGCTGACGACAGGGCTGAAAATGTATAAACTGATCAACCAGGTAAAAAGTACGAATAATCCGACAGAAAAATAAATCAAGTAAAAATTAATGAGAATTGTGAGAAGAATATAAGTCGTCAGGTCGAGGCAGTCAAGCAGAAAGTCCCAGTTGGGCAGCTATATAGCTTTTGTCAGAGTCAGCCCAGCTGGTCGTCGGGAACTATTACCTACTCGGTCAACAATCTTAATTTTCCAAAATATTCTTGGGAAAGGGTAAGCAGGACAAAGCGTTAAGAAATGTCGGGCAGTAGGGAAATAAATCGTCCCTGTAAATCGTTAGGTTTGATCAAGAGCATCAGTCCTCGCGGTATGGGTACCCCAAATCGTTACCGGTACCTGAAGTGCGGGTACTGCTAAATCTGGCATATTTATCCACAATCCGTACCCATACCTTTGCAGGTATATATTTTGCACATCCATAAAACCAACAAACACTAGATGTGTTTTCGTTTCTAATGTAATCAAAATTAAAAACCAATTGGACTACGTCAGGGGTGCAGTCATAAAAATGTATTTTCTTGGCATTAAAATCGAATGGGTGGCCTCCAGTACTTTTTAGCATAAGTTATTTTTTCAAAGTATTCCAAGTCTAAGTCTTAAAAAAAACTACAAATTTATTTCAAGACTTAGTAGGGTTATTCAGGTCAGGTGCACCTGAATTTGAGGGCAACAATTTCCGCGAAAGCAGGGGCAGACTAACCATCTTAATTAGTTAGAATGGAAAAATATCAGTAAACAGTGGAACCAAGAAGATCAACCCGTATTAGATTCATTAGTAAGAATCCGCTATCACATTCATTTTAAGAAATTGGAATAATATTTCTAAGGTAATGAAATTTCTCCAAATTTTTAGAAGTTTTCTGAAGTCCTTGCCACTTTTGAAGGAATTGTGGCATCTGGGAGTATTTCACTATGGCCAACGGCACATTTGAGATATATTCAGTTCTCCCCGTTGGTGAAATCGAACTTGATACCAGAGGCGTTAATTTCCAATATTGTGATGAATGACTACGAGTATAACGGCTACATTCGAAAGCATGTATGTATATAATTCGCCAAAAGTTACAAATGATCTTGTCAGTCCACATAAATAACAATTATAAATTAATTCATGGGTTTTACAAAAGCAACATCTATGATTACATTTAGTGGGAATGATAAAAAAACCTAGGGATTATCGATTTAACGGATCAATTTTGATGGAATGGCAGGGTTGTAATAAATAATTCTAAACTCGTCAGGTGAAAAATTTGCTGAATGAAACTTAGGTTGAAGGGTCCTTAAATCAAATATTTATATAATCTTTAAATTAACAAGTAGACAAAAATAAAAATAGTGTTGAATGAAAGATTAGAATAATAACGCAAAACTTTGATACTGAAATTGTTTTTGAAGTAGTAGTACTTGAATGCATTTTGTTAGCTCTGTAGTCCGCATATACTTCTAGTACAGTATAGAATAATCGGGTTCCGTTTACTATGCAACCAGTCTTCATGGGTCATCATCCTAGGGATGCTGCGGAAGTCCTCTGTGGACTTACTGCAGTCGTACTATTCTTTATGACACTGTAGTTTAGTTTCAGCAATTTTTACTTTTGCTTTTCTAATTTAAGGAATCAATTGTTACAAAATGGAACCGTGTCTCTGATGAAAGATATGCTTATTGAAATTTTGTTCGGCTGTATTTTAATTTCTCAGTTGGTATGCACCATGCGTGGTCATAAAATCGGTTCCAGACAAAGCTCTTTTTTACAAAAATATTTCTAGCTCTGCTCTGTAGTCTCCATAATTTACGAGATAAGACTCATTTTAGACTTTCTAATGACAGTATAAAATTGCTGTACATACTAAAGTGTGAAATAAAATTAAGTAATTACTTTGATCTATGATCTCCAAAGTTGTGCTCTAAAGCAACAAGCAATGCTGCACTATCACAGTAAATGTTCTATTGGTACGCATACTGAACTTTCAGTTACGTAAAATCATCTTGTCGCGGACATTAACATTGTTCAGTTCCGGGACACTATCAGATTCCGATTCTTTCGCGACAAGCGGCTTTAATATTACTGGAAGTTCACTCCGTGTACGAGCCGAGAACATATTGTGATATTGTAGCCTTTTTGTTGCTTTTTAGCCAAATTTAGGCCATCCTTATTCTGATTTTGATGAGTTGCTTGAATATTTTAAATTCCCTAAAAAAGCAACTATAACTCTATGTAACCGAATTACAAATTTTATTTGTGATAACTAAAATAGTACAAGGGATCTTTATGGTTAAGGGATAAAGCCAATGTGAGGCAAATGCCCACCTCCATGTATATACCTATTGGAATAGCCATTTAAAAAGTTGGGTCAACATAAGGTGTTCCCCCAAATCGAATTTGAATAAATTCAAATAAAAAACAGTTAAATCATGCATATATAATTGAAATTGTCAAGCTTTTAAAATATCCAATCTTTTTGATAAGTTGCCTTAATAATTCCCCAAACAAGCAACTATCTAGCAATGCACTCCAAATAATAAAAATATTAACACACAAAACTGAGAGATAAGTTAGAAGGTTAATTGAACCATTTAACTTCTTAAAATTACAGGAAAGCGAATAACGCCCGAAAAATTAAAAAAAAGTTATTCAAATGTAATTCTGAAGGACAACTTAAATGGAGGAATCCCACAGAGAAGTGTTTTAGGGCCTGTACTATTTGTTCTGTTTTTTTATGACATATGATCTAACTTACTTAACACATCTCTTTATGCCGAAGATTCCGAAGCTGTATACTCCGCTTGAAATTCCTTATTGTTAAAACAAGACCTAGAAACAGAATTATTAGATGTACATAATTAGTGTGACAGGCAAAATGACACGCAAACGAATTTCCCGAAAACTGCATTTGTAATATTCAATAAACCAAGGTCTAAACATAAGTACATATTCGACAAACATAGTGAAGGAAACTATGTTAAAAGAGACAACTTGTAAGGTACAAAAGACTATAAAATACAAATTTAAATCTTTAATTTTTGACAACTTGACTATGGACTGCCTTAAGTGGGGGCAGGTTGCAACACTGAACAGCAAGAATGCCAAAATACAATTGATTATTTCCTTAAGTGATTTAGCTTCCAAGATTACCACTCTAACATGCATAATAATAAAACACTACCTATTCTGATTGTAAACAGACGTCACAAGAAAAATAATGCACGCACGACCAAACTATATAAACATCCTCTATCCACTCAGTTTTTGAACGGTATACTTATATTACAGCATCTATGACTCGTACACTACTAAATCCACCTTAGAGACTGAACTGTTTATCCGAAATCACACGAACATTTACCGAACGTTCAAGCCGACACAGACATTTTCTGAATAAACTAATCCGTACCTCTTTTCTTTAGAAATTCAATTCAATATATAGAGCATCGAAAATAAGGAATTCAATTCCAAATTATATACACTCAATGGGAATAATGAAGAATTTTCATGTTGAACTGAATAAATGGATAATACCATCTAGAACTTCTTAACATATATATACATATACCTACATTTCTTATTTTATAATTATTATCTTATAACAAACTTACAAATTACTCTTACCATACTGTCATAATAAATATATTTAACATAGTGCTAGTTTGATCATGTCTGTCATTGGAAATCCGTGTCTTACACTGTTGAGTTGACAATAATGCTATTACATTACATTTAATTAATTTTAGCATCTATTTCGAAATGCACTACCCTGGCCTGGCCAGGGTTGGCCTTTCTATACTGGACCCCTGGCACTACGTTAAATTGGCCCTAAAAGCAACATGATCTACTTGTACCACGTCTTTTACTAAATGCGTTTCGGTTTATTTTGGACAGGGAAACCACCAGTTTTTACGTATGTACTAGAAGTCGAATAATGACACTGTCGTAATTTTAGGCTGAAAGCTTAATTCAAACAAGTTGAAACAAAGTAAATATTATTTCGTTTAGTATTAAATTGTTCCGATTACAAAATGCAGGGGTTGAAATACAAAGGATCTTGAAAATATGGTTTCAAACCAAAAAAAGCATCTTAATTCAATTCCTCAAATCTTTCTACACGTCGCAATTCAAGTGACACTTAACTTCCTAGTAAAATTGCTCATCTTTTCATTCTACTTTGGTATTTCAAATCCTTTGTATTAAAATGTCATACCCCTTTTTCAACACCAAGCAGGGTCGACAAGCTGCCAAATTTTTTAGAACCGTAAAACAATTTAATAAGTTTTTTCATTAAAATTCAGTATCGCTCTGTCTGCTATACAAAAAATATCGGCTATTGAGTTTTCTGGGAATTTTCGTAAGCACCCGACAATTACACTTTTAGTAATTATTAATGGTGACCAGAGCTTTCAGAGTGTACAACTTAATATTATGATTCGTCACTGATTATAACATTATTAGGTACCTTCCTCATTAGTTTCACGTATTACTGTACCCTGCTTTGTAAAAATGTTTCAGTGCATTTACATTGACACCTACTTACTTTTGTGATCAGAAATGGCAATATTTGTAATTTGGCAAAAAGTTTGATGTAAAATCCTAAATTATGTTACATTTCGATTAAAATTAAATAATGATGGCTGACTAAGTACAAAAATATTTTTTTATGCCAGAGTGTATGAACATTTTCAAATCTCAAGCAAATTTCCTGAAATCACTATATAAATATGCTTGAAAACTTTTTTTGTCAACTCACAGGTAAAGGGACCTGTGTTAAACTTTTGACGCTGTCATTGACATTTGCTGGTAACTGCATATGTCTCCTTAAATTTCACCAAGTCTAAAATAATTTTCTTTCTCATTCAAAAAATAGAGTAGTGCTCAAAATAAATTGGAACACCCTTCCGTTTTTCGTAGTATGCCCACTTACTTCGTTCGTTTTGCTTTTGATAGTAAAAACTTCATGTAGTCTATTTTGCCTCTGAACTGATGTTATAAAGCATATTTAAATGAAAAAGTAAAAATGCTGAGGACAGCAAACATATGCACAATACATTTGTATTTAAACTTAGTTTTTGTCATCTAATTTTTTTTCTTTGATATTGTCTTAAAAATTGATGTATCGTATAAAATCATAAAATCTACAGCTATTAAGACTATATAAAAATACTAAGGTGAATAGTAAACTATAACCAGAAACACTATAAAAAACCGGCAAAAGTTTCCGATATACAAGGGTTATTTTGACATTAGAATGTATGTGACGGTATGTGATAACTTGAAAGAACTCACTATCAAAATGCTACAGATTCTCAAAATATCTATAAATATTCCAGTAAAAGTGTCGCCAGTGCGAGTAAATTACAACATTCAAAATTCTAGTACCCGTGACCCGTGCCCATATCCATACCGAAAATGTTTATTTGGACAAAGTGTACCTCGGTAGTACCTGAAATCGTTCCGGTACAATAAATCAGTACCCGGATCCTACCCACATCTACATCCGTTTTCCTTTCTCAAGTAATACCAATACTCGTGCTGAGCACTAGTAGTGATATTGCAGGCGAATTTCTCTGCTATATTTCACTATTATTTAAACCTGTAAGAGAGTTTCAATTTGTCAATACAAATAGGTATACATACTTCAAATTATAAAGAAATCCACTGAATATTCGGCAGTATTCTCACAATCAGTTCACTTCACGCTTACGTTTCCACTAGTCCTTAATTTTCAAAAATTATATTTCCTACAACATTGGCTTATGTTCTGATGTTCTGCGCCAAAACTGCCCAGTATAGTGATCTATGCAGAACTGACTTTGCTTCACCAATGACCACTTTAACCCTATATGTTGATTGTTACTCTAGGTAAATTCTCTTTTTTTGAAATTATCTATAAAACGGTGGAATCCAAATATTTTTTACCACGTCTGCTTATTTTAACTTGGCGGGATAGAATAGTTTGCAAAACCCTGTGTATGTACATAGATAGGTGCATTGTCAGCGTTAGCTCTTAAA
Organism: Allacma fusca; assembly: GCA_947179485.1. Taxonomy (NCBI): domain Eukaryota; kingdom Metazoa; phylum Arthropoda; class Collembola; order Symphypleona; family Sminthuridae; genus Allacma; species Allacma fusca. The sequence goes on along the minus strand of OX359250.1, from coordinate 3,276,111 downwards.
CTTGTATAATTTACAATTTTTATATTTTCGGTGGTTCCGGAGTGCCTGAATCCAATTGCAGCAATTTCGCGCAAGTACTACAACACAACAGCTGTTTGCAGAGTAATGTACTACAACTTTATAATGTGTGGCCTCACGGTACTCGAACGCGAGTCTCAAATATACTTATACCGATTCAGGTTTTAAAGCACTTAATGAGGGACATTGTTGTACGAGTCTCACACCGACATTGCTGTTGTAAGTCTCACACCGACACTGCTAAAAGATCTCAGTTCGAAAGATTGAGACCCGTACTTCCACTTCCCCATTTTACGGGTCTCAATCGCTCCAGCTGATAATCACGTCCTCATTCTCGAAGGAATATCAGATTGAGGGATCTGACCCGTATCATTATTCATACTGACAGTGCAGTGTTCTCACGGAACGTCAGCACGGGAAGTATGGGTCTCAATCTCTAAGACTCAGACCGCTGTCCTCATTCCCTGAGGGAACTCCGACTGAGAAATGAGTTCTGTACGGAGGTCCCCTACTTTCTCGTGCTAACTGCATCCTAGGATGATGCGATTGATTCCCGTCTGACACCCTTTCAAGGAAGTGGAAGTAAAGTAGCAATGTCAGGTTTTTATGGAAAAAGTATTTAAAGTTTAATATGAAAACACATGCTGGATTTACTAACTTTACATATAATTAGAAGGGCTACACTGGAAAAAAAGAAATAATAATTTTAAGTACTTACGACTCTAGTGCTATTGGTGCACAAGCTAATAGGTGTAAATTGAATATTTCTGAAATAAATTTCATGTGTGGTTAGCATATAATTATAAATCATGTAAATAATAGCACGCAGATCCAATGTACACTTTTATAAATGCATGCATCATTACATGGAGTCTGAAATACAGTACACTCTCGCTATAAGAAACTCACTGGTAAGAGCGAACATTTTATCTACATGGCAAGAATATTTGGGGAAATTCCCATTTTACACCACATTATTTTTTCCTTTATAAAAGCAGGCCATTATAGGACAAATTTTGCTTCTTTTAGGGGTTCTCTTATAATAGAATACATTGTAGTAAGGATGGGCCGAAGGGGCGCATACTTTTATGTAAATACGCCTGAAGTGAATAAATAGATCCGCCTTTAAAAGAAAGCTTAAACTATGGTTCTAGTGTCTAAAATTTTGAATATAAATACATGACCGCCATTGAGAACCCGAGACAAAAGAGAAATCTCTTGCCCGTAAATGATCTATAGAGTCGCTGGTACAATTCCGCTTTCTTCTCAGATTCCTTCTGAAGTTTCTTGATTTCTCGAATTTTGTCCATTGTTATTTCATTCTTTGTCCTTTTTCTTACTTTCTCATCCACTCCATTAGTTCTAAAATTAGAAACACAAAATTGAAACGCTAATAATGTGAAGTTTCTCAAGCCAATTGTGACATGCAATAGACTGCGATAGCTGTTACTACTATCAATGGCCTTTACAGGTTGAGTTTTACCTGGAATGCCATGATGGAGAAAACAACATGCTCTAAGGACTAATTTTCATTACCCATTGATAATAAGAATTATGTATAGTCGTATATGCATACGCAGTAATAGTTGTAGATAATCTGCATTCCAGGTAACACTGCGAGGAACATGCACCTGTGCGTGAAAAACCGATCAAATAAATTATAAAATTTGAATACTTACTTGACTCGGCCGTTGTTGGTATCTTTTTCAGTGCTATCCAAAATGCCCGACACATAATCTTCATCTGAATCATTATTTGTTGTTCCAGAGACGGTCAATCTTTCCTCTAATAATTCGATTTCGTCCCCGGAATCACTTTCATCTTCATCAATAACGTCACTATCTGAGGTTTCATCTGCAGATGATAAAGGAAGCTCCGGTAAGGGTCTTTCAGCAATTATCGCCATATCGCGAACATGTCCTGTAAAAAACAACTTCGTTATTAAATCGCTGCGCTATATCTACACTATCTGCAATTTCAACGGGAGAGTAAATCATCTCTTAGCGATTAATTTAATGACAATTTCGGCAAATACTTGCACGAAATGTAAACTTTTGCGCATAATTTCCATAAAAATAGGCGAATATACAACGTGAAAAGAGACAATTCGCTCCCACCTCTTATCCATACAATGGGGGTTGGGAAAAAATATTTAATTTTCCATTTTTAACAAATCTTTTTTCAGATGCTTCGAAATTGTTCCCGCTAACCAATAACTTTTGATATAGCGGTCAAGGTAGTATAGCAAGGTTTCTTTTAGAAAATAGCAAATGATGAAAGTTTTAAATTGGGTGTTAAGAAATTTCATTTGCTTGTCAGGGAGCTATAAAAAAAGGTACCTACATAAGAATTGTGGGCATAGCCTGTAAAAACAGAGCAAGGTGGGCAAATTCATTTGATTTGAAACACATGAAATCACAAGCTTTTAAGTACATGGTGTTTCATACCCTTTCTCCCACCGTAAACCATACAAGGCATGATAACGCAAAGTGCCCCATTGGCGTTCATTGACGTAGCAAGTACAATCGTCACAAAAGTGAAGCAAAATCGAATTTTTTAAAGACTTTACACAACGCAAATTTTTTTGAAGCCAGAATTTTTTTTATTAAACTTTTGACTCTAGCTTGAAAAAACTTGCATTGGCACTTGAGCTATGTATTAAGCAGGTCATAAGTTGAGATTTTTGGACATAGTTGTGAAAACAGAGCACGGTTGGGGAAAATCAGCTTGAAGAGTGAAAGTAAGAAAGATGTTGAAAAAGAGGAATTTCTGCTGTTTATGGACGGTCTGGCGTTCATAAAAGTATACCTGAACGCCATCGAGGGAAAAATAGGATTCTTCTGAGCGTCGTAACATCTTAATAAAAGTCAAAAATTACAGTACCAGGAACCACAAATGTAAGCCGAGTTTAAACAAAGAAAACAATAATTATTATTTTTTTGACAACCTACACGTTAGTTCCTTAATTTTACTTAGGAAGATGATATTAGGCTCAAATGAATTCTCGTCTAATTTGCTTCCAGGACTCTAATGCTCTTTTGAGCTTCAGACAGTCAACGAAAAATATGCAAGATAAGAGATTTCTCATCTCTCTCACTGTCGTTTCTACAGCTGAAACTTCCCCAACTTGCTCTATTTAAGGGTCTGCACAAAATTCTCAAGGTAGGGACCTATTTCAAATACTAAAAAGCAAATTAAGTTTCTTACAACCGAGCATCAAAAAGTATGCATAAAAAGCTTTCAAAAATGTGGACGAACGTTTTCATAAAACACGGACGAACTGAATATATTTTACCATCACCCATTATATGGGCTAGGGGAAGGTGTGAATAGTTTCTTGTAGCCCTATACAACCATGTCGATTTGAAAAATTGTTTTTAGCCAAACTGGTACACGAATTTAATGGGGGCGGTTACTGAAAACAAAACCAATGTACTAGCGAAGCTTTGGTTGAAATGTACTGACTTTTTCTCCAGTTATACCCGTAACAGACACATGTTGCTTTATACAATAAGTGAAGAGTTAAAATAATCGATATGCATTTTCGATTAAAATCAGATTTATCTATAAGCAGTTTTACTAAAAACAAAATGATCGACATGCATCGTAATTTCTAATTAGAACATTTCGTACAATGCATATCGTTTTGATTTTAATCAAAAATGTTTTACATCATTTTGCCTTTACGCCGATAACGTAAAGGTTGATGCACGGCCGTTTCAATTTTTCATCGTTTTTTCCACAATTTTGCACGTACATCGCTAAGCACTCATCCTTACAAGGAGGAATCAGTAAAGATTATGCTTGAACTAACTTCATGGATAAATTTGGAGACAAATGACATACTTTTCAGATATTTTTCAAAATCCTTGTCGGACGCCGGTGGTGGCAACGAGGTTATTCTTGGTGGTGGTACAGGCTTTGGTCGATCTTCATCGTCAATGATCAGTTCAGGGGTGGTATCATCAGGGGCAAACCTTGTATTCCCCTGAGAAATCGAACAACAGTTACGGTTTCCATCAAATGATTAGGTAATTAGGTTGATTAACATTTAATTGAAATTGGCAGATTCAACCCCTTACATTCGCCATCTGTTGGGCTCCTTCTAAAATAGCCATGTAAGAAAACCGTAGTTGGTCGGATGTTTGGATTAATCCCATTCTAAATTTTCTCATTTCCAATAAAATATCCTTCACGTTCACTTCTTGCCCAGTCTCCATCTACAAGCCCAAACATACGCATAACTTAGAAAATATTTTCTGAATATTTGTATACCATAAGATAAACATAATAAAATGTGCTCTCGTCAATACAAATGTCGATTTATATTGGTCAATGCTAGTTATACCTCTAAGGGTATAAAAGCTATATACATATCTCAAAAGGCAAGGCACAAGATCTGGATGAAGCAGACGTATAAAGGCATAATCAAATAAAGATATAGTGTTACCCAAACTAATCACCTAAATGTAGACGCGTTATAAATACATACAAGGCTACAAGGGTCGGCTAAATATATGCATATAATTCTATTGTGTTAAAAAAGGCTTATGAAATGAACGAAGTTTCAACTCAGAATTTTAATCCCATATCATTCAAAATTACCAACACGTTTAAGTGAAAATTCAAATTTTAATCTCAAATGACTGCACGAGTTTGAAATTCTAGGGAATACGGGATATAAACACCTCCTAGTCGGAGTTTTCAATGCAGGGATCTCATGCTGTGATAATCTGAAATCCGCGTTTTGATTCTAAATAGCGTCAAATTTTATTTTGTGAAAAATTTTGGCTTTGTTTAAAAAATCAAAAATTGTCTCCTATTTTTCCAAAAAAATTCTTTTGTCCAACTTCCTTCAAAGAGTGCATGGACAATTTTGAAAAATGTGAAAAAAATTGTTTACAAAAACGGGGAATTGAAATTTTTCGAAAATACCCTGTATATACTGCTTACCATCAACAGGCAAGAGTCAACCAGGCAAAATGTGCCAGATCGACCTATACCAGCAGAACAGTGCACCACGGGAGGACCCACTTTGCTATTCAAGGCCCCGCTATCCCGAACTTCTTGGAGGAAATGAAGGAATGCCTTCGGAGTTGAAGGGACGCCAAAATCGGGCCACGTGACGTAATGGAATTGTAAAACTTCCCTAATATTCCTTGTTGAAAGTTCTTCAATGCTAAAATAATATAAAACAGCGTTGATACTATAAGTCTCGAAGTCTTCATTGACATCTTTATGGAATAAACAACGGTAATAAGAACAAACCTTAGGGTTCTGATGATAAAATGTCTGGATTTTCTTTCGGAAATTAGAGAGACTTGTAACCCCACATCTTGGAATACCATTGTATCCGAACCACCTTCCCCAATTCCTGTAGGCCAATATTGATGGCATTTGATCTATATATCAATTTAAAAAGAAAAATGCATATTTATTTTTACTGCAGTTACACTGAAAACAAGCTAAAACTAACCCCATCATAAATAAATATGTAATACGTCATGTATGGAATGTGGAAAGTACAAACATTGATCAAAAAACTTCCACAAAGGCTTAAATACAATTAAATATCAACCCAGAAGAGGGAATTTACAAAATGCTTTGTGGGGGGAGGGGGGGGGCTGAGCAAATAATAAAATGTTACTAAACATATTTTCATTATTGTATGGATTATTTAAGTATATACATAAATATCAATGCCGCGAGTGTAAAGACAATTACTTCGCAGAAAATACATGGGGCCTTCCCCCTCCGGATATATTCCCTTCCCCTTTGAGGAGAAAAACAAATCAACCACACATCAAATACATATCCCTGATACAAATCATCCACAGTGTTTTATTGAGCTACCAATCTGCCGAACTGGGAATGAGAACTGGATACAACATCATGCGCATATATACATATATTTCATCATATCACCAGTGATGCGAATATGTCTAATGGACATATTACAAACAAAATAAGTTTCGGAATTAAATCTATTACGAATAAAACCTAATTGCTTCCTCCTCCCATACTGGAAAATATAGCAGAAACTGGCTGATGCGACAAAGGTCAAATTTACTGTATATAAAATGCACTGCAGTTTCATTAGGGTTCCCAGAAACCCTGATTTGAACAAGGCTAACCCGATAACTTAATAATGAGCAAGCATTTAGCCCAGATTTACAGGAGCTATGAAGTATGAATATTTATAATTACTACAACTTGAGACAAAATTACTCAAAGCATTCATTATTTCATCAAAGCCCCAGTAGTAATGACTAGTTGACTAGTGGCATAAAGCATAACCCTATATAATTTATATGTGGAATTTGGGAGTTTTTACTTTTCATTGTCCTTTCGTTGGTTGCACAAATGAAAATGTCCTACGTTGTATGCCTGGTCAGCTGTAAATTTCTGGCATTTTTGTAAATTTATACAGTATGACCATTACTCTTCCGACGCACATAAGGGAGTTGTCCATGGTATAATCAAACCCATCCAGGTTGTAGGAAATCCGGTTTTGGATTTTATAAAATAACTTTAATTGACCTAAATTTGATATTTACGGCCACAGCATTCAAAGGCGTGCAGCAAAGTAAGAGTTTATTAACCATTTCAAAATTTACAAGTTTTTAGAACCGCAACAAATTTGTTTCAAAAATATTCATCAGTATATATTATGCTTTATGATGCTATGTACATATTAAAAAAATGTATACCTTTTCCACTGTACATTTAAAGATAACGATTCTTAGGCATTGTGAATATTTAATTCAGCCAGTATTTTACAATGTATTTTCTAAAAGAAACCAAATCACTGAAGGTAACACTTAATATGAGCAATGTACATACTGACGGGGGATCAAACACTATTACTAATTCTGAGTTTGAATTAGAATAGGTCTATTCCGTACGTTGGGTACGGTGGCAAAATGGTTTTAAGATGAGTAATGCAGAGTGATCTCCTGTTGCCCCAAAGTAGTAAATAGTATAGTGTAGTATCAAATAGTGGAACTAAACTCATGTTCGTCAGGTCATCAGGTAACCATGGCTTAAATCAGGACTTCTGGGCACCTTATATGCAGCAGGTGTCAGGTCAATGATATTGGTACACCCCGTCTTAGCAAACAATTGTGAAGATATGTAGAAACAAACTGGGTGGAATTTTCAACACATCATTTTCCATGTAATTGCCAGTCATACAACATAATATGTACCATGAAAATAATTTTTGTACCCAGGGTCAATGAACTGCTTTTAGTGCTGATCAATTTGAAAATAAATAATAAGAGTAAGCGTTGACTCGTTTGACCCAATGCTCGGACTGGGCACGGGGTTTACTCGGGTAAATGGGTACGGGTACAGGTATGGGTACTACCCGGGTGCAGAAGTTGCGTACTCGCAAGTACGCGGGTACTCTTGATTTTAGACAATAAAGTGGGTACGGGTACGGGTATGGGTACTCACTCAGTGACAATCGGGTAGTACTCAATGAGTACGGGTATCACTATGTAAAATGCCTGTACCCGTGGGTGCTGTACCCGAGTATTTTTGGGTACTCAAGGATTCCTGATGGGTTGGATTACTATGGCTAACAATAAGACCTACCAACCGTGGAGTTGCTTATTTCTTTGTATATCTGCAGATACTTGCGTTAGTGACAGAGCCAAGTGGCTCCGTCTCATTTATGATTACGTGGTAGTTGCAATCTAACGCTTCTAATAATTCATCCAAGGAATCTAATAAAGAAATAGAGCGTAGAGTCAGTGAAATCATCTGTTTATCGACTTAAATAGTGAAGCTCATCAACGAAGAATTTCAAGGGGGAGGTTCTTGGGATTTAATTTAATTAGCTTCATTGGGAGTGTAATATTACAATTATTTGAAGACGTATTACTAGATAAGATCGGAATAAATATACATTTATTAGCAGATCCATTTCTTAACGTTACAAGTACCCAGGGTTGCCCATTTGAAAACGCCAAGGCATTTTATGCAGACAATTTGAGCATTTTCAATTCTGGGTATTTATGACACTTTGAGTATTTATTGAGGTGAATATTTATAACATTTTAGAATGAAAAATATCATTTCTTGCACGCAATATTTATATTTCAGTCCCTTTGATTAATCTTGAAAATTTTTATGTTAAAAGAACTTGACAGACATCTGAACTTGGCGTTCAAAACTTCCATGGGGTTGCATTTTAGTCTTATTTTGCCAGTATTTTTCGAAAATCTCCGTCTCGGGCTTCATAAATGTGAGAGACAGTTTACGAATGTTTGTTTGACAAATTAAAATTTTTCAGCTGGGCAGGCTAATGTCGTCGGGGATTTTAAATCGGCCAAACTTCCAGTACCCGAGTAATACCCGGGTACACACAATAGATACTCGGGTACGGGTACAGGTTTTGGGTACATTACGGGTACGGGTAAAATGTGGTTACAGGTACTACATTGTATTTTCAGGTACGGGTACGGGTACTGAAATAATTTACCCGGGTACTCGGGTATGGGTACGGGTATAGGTACAGCATTTTGTAGTACCCGATATTCGGGTACGGGTATGGGTACGGGTACACGGTTTCTGTACCCAGTCCGAGCACTGGTTTGACCTATACTCTGATGAATGCTTGTAAGTATTTTTGAAAATTTGGCACGGCAACTTTAAAAATACTGGGATGTGGGGATGGTTCAATAATGTTATCAACGCGCTAAGTCACTAAGGGGCGATGCAAAACAATGTGTCGTAACAACCAGAGCTAGTTAGTGTTTTACCCTAAAACGTTATAACTGTTACGCAATGAATCGTCTGTGCTTCAACTCATATTTTTTTGCACTGTTGAGGTTATACTGATTTAACGATAACGATTAATTAAATCCCATGTATATAATCGTATGGAGTATGCACATACTAAAATTGAAAAGCGTTTACTATCAAATTCAAATCATGCATGTACGAGTTCGAGCGACATCTACCGGTTGATGGAAAAGACTATTTAATGAAAACAATAGACAGGACAATCCATGGCTCAAGTTCTACCTCGTAGTGTCTTTACACGTGTATTTGCATGTACTTATTAGTGACCTCATTTAATTTTCTGAGGTCAAGCAGATGAACCCATCTCCTTCAATAACAATAGGTTTCTTACTTTTTATCTAATCTATCCAAAAAAATTGAATAGATTTGTGATATTTTGTCAGCAGTTACCACATTGAGGGAGGGTTAATCTCTGGTAGTGGTGTACTGGAAGGCTTGTCTCCGGCTACACATTACTGTTTTGAGTAATACTGACCTGGTTTTTCTCTATGATTTTGTTGAGCATGAGGACGGCTTTAGACTTTTGTTCCCAAACCATTAACCAGAAATGGCCTGCTGTATTAGGAAGCGGTCCCTGAGTTAAAATATAATTCCGGCCAGCTTTTGCAACCTATTAAATAACAACGAACATTTGAGCAAAACAAACTAGATGACGATTGAGGTAAACTGTATATCGTCGCTGAAGAGGACTGATCTACATGCCATGGTTTTTGTACAGTATGTAGATCATTTTGCCTCTTCAACGACGATATATTCATGGTTACTGTATAAACAGTGACAAAGGAAAACTATGAGTACTGGTTCTAGTTTTATTCTTACAATCATTGAATGGCTGAATGTAAAATACTACACATGCGCTCCAAATGCGACAAAAAGAAAGTGATATCCGAATAACCCTTCAATTATTGAAGCACACAGTAACAATACATTTATTATCAAATGCAGTCACGTGTAAAAAAAATAAACCTGTAAAATGGCAATGTATAGTAAAATAAATTAAATTAAAAAAAGGAAATGTAAAACTAAATGGAACATTCCTACATATCTACATCTGTCCCACAGCCCATAGAAGTGATGGTAAAAATATTGTTTCCTATTTTCTTCCAGATTTTTAAAAATTTGTTTTAACAATTTGTAAAAATCCCCGGTATGAAGTTCAAGAAGGTGGGACTTGAAAAAAGAGAAAATTTTGAATTTCACGAATATTTTACTCAAAGTCAAAATTGTTTAGAAAAATTCAAATTTTACTCTTGTATGCATCGAATTAAATTTTAAATGTTTAATTTTTGAGTATTTAATCAACTTTTGACCTCATTGGAATTGAGTAACATGACCTCACTCATCCCTTAACTTCTTGTAACCAAAATGAGTACCTACTTTTTTAACATTACATGAATGGAACCCAATAATTATTTTTCCTTTCATACATAAAATTACCAGGTACTCATTAATTAAAATGATTACAAAATTAAAATTATGCAGTATAGAACTTTTAAAAATCAGCGCCCTTTCCATTTGCAGTCAAGTTCTATTTTTAAAAAACATTTTCGAATTTGAGTAAAAAATTAATGAAAATCAAAATTTCCTTTCTTCAAAAACAATCCAGACCCAGACCTTGCTCCACTTCCTTGAACTCTTCCTCCACTATGCAGAAAGATTTTACTCAGCGGAATGAAACAGATTATTCAAAATCTGGAAGATATTTTCTAAAAAATGGGTATATTTCTTAAACATGACCAACAAGGGTATGTGTCACCATATGCTGAATACCTTTACAAAGCTGGCGTTTATGTAGTTGCATGATTCGTTATTCAAAATCACTCTACTGTGGTCAAATGGACTAACATCTCTGTATCGATTTAACTGCTTGTTGACAGACGATCGAGCTTCTGTGCATGGATAGTCGTACGATGAACTCTCCTGGCGAATAGTCTGTGTAAAATAAACTGATTCAGGATTCAATTCATACAATTAGAGAACAAATCAGAATGATAGTCTTAATGCCATACAAAAACATTTTATTATTTATTATTATTATCAATCATTAAGTCACGAAAAGAAGCACAGGGTAAATCATATCATTTGCCCCCCCCCCTCTCAAGCCCACATAAGGAAGTAGCTCATCCACCATTGGACTCCCCCAGTCTGTATAACATTATAATTCAGATTTTCTAAAACATTTTCATTTGACACATTCGTCAATTTTTTTTCAATGTTGTGTGGTCATAGCTTAATATTTTTGTGGTCACACGAGTGTCAAAGGTGATAAATCGATTTTTTATGAATTTCAAAACCAGATTTTGTTTTTATTACTGCAATATTTTGTTTTCAACATTTTTTTGTGGAAAATTTCATGGGCTGTTTCTAATGACCTATCCAACAGATTAATATATTGGAAACTGTGAACATGATCTGAAAAAAAAATGAGAGCGAGGTTCGCAAAATTTTGCTTCAGGACCAAACAGTGAGTAAAATGTGGAGAAGGAGCAAGTCTCTAGAGAGTCTTTCTTCTGTGAAACTGTAACCAATAAATACATAAAATGAAAAAACATGAAAAATGATAAGACTCAATAGAACGTTTTCAGACGAAAAATACCCTTGCATACGTTGAAGTCATACTTTTGATTGAAAGTTCAATTAAGTTCGGTCCACTTTCCACAAATTCTCATACCGTTCATTCAATTTTTTTTGTGAAAAAACATTGACTGACATTGCTCCAAGCAGCTCACTATTTCTTCAGCTCAGTTTACTATTCCAGTACCAGTTCTAGTGTATGTGTATACACATGAGACTATTGCCTCCCCCAAACCCGCGTAAGGGCCAGCGGTAAAAAAAGAATATTTAATTCCCTCATGTTTTAGCAATTGTTTTCGAGATAAAAAAAATATTTTCATCCCTCACTCAAAAACTTTCAATAGAGTTCTCAAGGAAGTGGAGTAAAGTCAGAAAAAAATTAAATTTTACAGTAAAAACTTGAAACTGAAGTAAACAGAACTAATTAAAATTTTGAATTTGACCATTTCCTAAAACATCCTCCTTTGATCTTCTTGACTGCTCTTCCTTAACCACTATATCGGCTATTTCGGCTAGCGGGATGAAAATAAATTGTAAATACCTCGGAAAACATTTTCCTAAATCATGAGCGACTTGAACATTTTTCCTTCTTGGTACCCTGTATACATAAAACATAAAACAAGGTTGACATACGTATTTCCGTCCAGTCACGCTGTTTTTCTCATTATTTGTTGGTTGGTACACTTCGCGAGAAATATTCCTAACAAGAACTAAGTTGTGTTCCCTAATTCTTTGTACATTCAATTATTACAAGCCGACTAAATAATTCCCGAACTTTCAACGTTCAAGTATCTAATTATTACTGAAAAACACAATTATTCTTTTCATCGTGTATGTACTTCTATGTAATTACTTGTACGTTTCCGGCTTCTGTGCTCCTAATTATTTGCAAGTTATATAGCAAGTCGAACGTTCGACGTCTCGACATAACCTTCAAATAATCACTGTAATAAAACATTTCCAAGCACAAACAATCATTCTAGACCTACATAAAACACGGGTAATTACTATCGTTAATTATTCCGCAATTAATTATTGCAGAGTTGATATCATGAAGGGCTTTTTTTCAGTGAATATTTCCACCTTGATAACTCCCATGTTTTGTACTCCCTTATTTCCTCTACTACAATATTACACAGGAAAACCTCAAAAACTCAATGTAACCTCGGAAGTACTAAGTACAGAACCAAATGAAATACATCATTCGAACTGTCGTCCTGACCTTGAATGAAATTTTGATGTATTTAAACCATTTGATTCGAAATTTGTACAAGGATTTTTTTTTAAATACTGAAAATTATAATTACAAAACGTTTTGTCGTGTCTGTTAAATCCTTGGAGGGATCACACGAAATTAAGACATAGTTTGGTTGTATGTACAGCTCCTACCAGAAACATATTTTTGGTTAAAACCTGACGGGTTATATTTATATTTTGCTCATCATTGAATAGATAGTGCGATGGACTATAAATTGCACACACAAAAATCTCTCATAGATATTATAGACTTACACAATACTGTCTAATGACACTGACTGACACAGACTATAGCAGATCCCTTATAGCGAATTTAACCTTGTAAATATATTCCTTATAAACAGTTTGTTATACATTGTGCATATGAAATACATATGTATATATTGTGTATCTCTGATGAGTTGATCCCTTAAAACGTAATTTTACTGTACTGATAAATTTTCCTGCCGGACATCTTCAAGCCCAAAACATTATATAGGTTAGGTCAAGCTAGGTCAAGCTCCGGCAGATCAACCATAATTATATCAATTGAAGCATAGCATACACATTATATTATCTTGCTATACAAACTCACGTGGTTACACATTATATTTTATTTATAAAGTATTTGTCGGGATTATGTCAGCGGGATGATGTCTGGAGAGCTTTTCGGCCGGAGACAATTTGTCCAGCAAAAATACGCCGGAGGGATTAATACATTTAATACTACAGAGTATTCTACATGCAAATATACACATTGCATTTAAAAGAGGTCATACACCAATGCAACTCACAAAGTAAAGAGGATTCCACCCAATATAACCATCGATATTACGCACTTCTTCCTGCATTCGTTTACAATGCTCATCCATTATAAAAAGGACAAAAACTCGTAAGTATGTAAGAATTCAACACAAGATCAATTAACTACAATTGTTGCGAACAGATCTTCACCGAACAAGACTGATACTCTGACTAAGAACTATGACAGTGGATCACGTTCTGCCAGACGCGTTACAGATGAAACAGGACGACGAAATGTGAGTGTCGATGAATGAGCTATACAAGTGAGGAAATGACATTGGTTAGTTGACTCCACACGTAAAAAGGAAGTATAGGAATGCACAAACAAATCACACTTGCCTTTTGCCTAGGTCACTGAATGTACTCCTATCCTTATCTCTCACATATACAGAATAACCCACGACATGCGATTAGGAGGACTTAGCTACTAAACAGTAGGAGGAGTTATGTCTTGATTATTGATATGATAAAAGCTAAAACTAAGCATGTATCAGTATGCCAACGATAGGATGACAATGACTTGGGTGAATATTTGATGCTTGTGTCATTGATTTGAAGGTTCCCGGTGGTTGGGATATTATAGTATGCGTATAGTAATCACATGATGTAACGCGTTAAGGGATATGCCACAAATGACGTCATGCATTTAGTCAGTCAGTCATATTGTCTCTGAATGATTTAACATACGTACTCAGTCAATCCCTTATCCAAAAATGACGTCATTTTTCCGCACCTATTTAACCCAGATCCTTTGTTACTCCTACATAAAATCCCGTGCGAATTCGTAAGTTTAAATATCGACTTCATCATCCAAAATCATGAGTACAACAATTACATGACAACATCAATAATTCACAAAGTCACAACAAAGAGTTATGTGAATAAGTAATACACGGGACAGAGTAACGGATGTTAGTTTTTTAAGACAATTCCAACACAAGTTAAGTAACGGTGAATTAAAATTGTGATATAACAATTTAAATTTGAAATGTGTGACGCATCTTGGAAACTAAAATTTACGCAGAAAAACATCGACTGCGTCAGGTGTTGGAGAAGTATGTATAAGCATTTGTGTACGTATGTCCTGGAGTCTGTTTTTTTTTTAAAACGGCCACCGTGAAAATCACTATTTTTTGAAATACTTTTAGAGGTGCCCAACGGATGCACAATAGGATGAAAAAAATTCCAAGAAATTTGTTTCCTCTAAATCTCAATAGGAAGGTCAAAAACCCGAAAAAACCCGAAAAATACTCTAATTTATTACAGCCTTGCCAATTTGAATATTCAAATACTGGCCCTACTCGAATATCTTGCACAACTAACTCCTACACTCATGATTTTTTTCGCATCGTAGCATCAAAATTTCGATTTTGTTTTTGAAAAATCACATGGACATTTTTGAAATTTCGGATTTTTTTTACTACCGGCAGACGCAAAAAAACGCTTTATTAAAACTCTAAACTCAAGAAAAGCATAATAACAGTAGTGCAAAATTTTGAAAAAGCGTTTTTTTGCGTCTGCCAGCAGTCAAAACGGGGAAAATCCGAAGCGGGTAATTTATATACATATCTGCTTAAGGCGTCGTGCACATAATTGCGTTCCCAAATATGACTGTAACCCTGCGCCCTGCGCAATCTCATGGATTTATGTGCAAATAAATCAGTATGACCCAGGCGGTGAACAATGGTGTTACAAAGGTCAATGGCAACCCCCACTAAAATGGGTGGGGTACAACCATGTAATGTGTACCCCCCCTGAATTTGTAAAGCAACAACAAATAATTTGTTAATAAAACAGCGTGGAAAAAATAAGCCGCTAACCGACAGCCTACTACAACTAAATGAGGGTGGCAGGCGGCATGCTCGTCTAGATCCATGCACGCATGGATTGTATACGTATACATAGAGCCAGCATTGCTTGCTGTAGTAGACGAGGAGAGGAGGTTCCTCCCTACGTAATACACGGGCAGCGCCTTCCATGTAAATAGAAGGCCACATCACGCTCCATTCTTTGGTGCCGTGCCGCAGCTCAAATAGTCCCATTTTATTTCTTAATAATTTCGGATTGGTTGGCTACAGCCCTTTCATATTTGGACTCAATATCATACACATTATTGAAAATGTGTGTATGTACTTTATAAGTACATAGCTAAAAAATGCTTCACCATGGGAATGGCCGTCTTCAAAAAAACACACTCCCTGTTTAAATTTCCTCACATCATACGACTGAACCGATCTTCAAACAAATACCGTCTGTTGAATAGATTTTCTATCTAAGGAAATCAAAATGGTTACATATAAACACCTGCTAATACCTGCACCATCGACAGGTGGCACAGTCAACATTTACCAAACTGTGCATAACTCTAATGGTTCTGAATGCATACCCAAATTATCAAATACTAGCCCGCTAAATCATGCTATAGTTTCAAATATCAATAATTCCTTCTTGTCTATAATCAGAATAACTAGTAAAAGCCCTGTGCTTCACAGGGGCAAGTACTTGAGAATTGTGAGAGTACACAAACTTACGACCGACCGTAAATGGCTATTGATCCGTATCAACGCCTGTCGAGAAGACGCAACTTTACTTTTACCAACTTACTTTTCCCCGCTTCGCCGGGAAAAGTAATCTCATATAAGACGTGAACTATTAATTGTAAGACTAACAATTCGTTTCATAAAGCTATAGTTGACATATCATCAAAAAATTATGGTACGACGCTCCGGCCCACCAAGGTTCTTTCCCAAACGCAATATTTGGCTATTCACGTGGAATTTAACGAATCGCTTGATCAATTGTTGAATCCATTGTTATTAAATCTTGCTGTTGCATCATTGTGTGGTGCTTCGACCCTTAATGGATCAGCTCAACGTTCTGATCAATTAGGATTTTTTATATTTGAATATAATTTGTATATAGCTCAGCTGTACCGTAATAATGTAAATGAAGTCTCCGACGCTGGACGCACTGATTATTTAAAATAGGAAAAATGAAAGGAATTCGTAGTAGCGCAACACGTTTCACGTACTGTACCCTATCAGCACAAGGAAATCGGGAAGGCGCATGTTTGCTGCATGTAAGCAGGGTCGGCCAGGCGATATATTTTGGCCATCTTTCCCGAGCCCCCGCTGTTGGCATGACGCTGTTTGTCGACGCATTATATGCACTTATCAGATACTATTATGCGCAAAAAATACGATGCTGGTAGTAACTGCCGTTCGTTTGTATTAAAATCTTAGTATTAGAACAACTCCAGCGTATTACAAACGGAAATCGATTACATTTATATCAAACTATATTTTGTTGCACATACATTAACCATTACAATAATTATTTGATAAAATAGAAGTATAGGGAATACAAAAGTATTTCTCGGAATGAATATCTGTGGGAAGTAAAACACATTTTTGATTCAGTTCACTAATGCTCGACGAATTCAATTCTGTACAAGTGTTGCTGGTTTTTACAATATTAAATAAGACACTATCCATAGGGTAATCATTAATAGGTTTTGGAATGCATACAATATATTCACTGCAATCTGCTTCCGCAATGCAGCTGTGTATTTTTAAAGGAAAATGACATGCTAACTCATCAGAGATTATACCCAGCTGGATGGGACAACTTCAAATGCTCCTTCTTCTGGAAATTCTATAACCCAATAAGGACCTTCTTGTTTTACTTATTCCTACTATTGAATAGTTTTTATACTAAAAATCGGTGTAATATTGACATTTTAACTAATAACTGAATTTTATAAATAACCTGCAATCACTTCCTGTGCGAACTCAAATGAGGAACAATGACTTGCTACAGGCACGACCACATCTAACACAAACTGCAGTCACAAGGTGATTTGAGAGCACGGTGTTCAATTCAAACATTCAAATACGCATGCTCGGAAACACATATTTTACAGGACTGGGTTATTTTCTCATTCTGACGTCGATTCGATGCATTTACAATGCCAAATCAATAGAAGCAGTCATCATGGGAATATTATGGCGCAAATTAAGCGCCTTGACGAACACATATTTTATGCGTACGATATTCCTGGCAATAATTGCGAAATTAAAGCGCCCGGCTGTATGCAACTGCACGATTCCGACATATCTGCTATAAATTTGCGCATGGCCGACAGACCAGTGCTGATAGTCACTAAAATTCATAGTTCCTACCAATCAATCCTTACTGCCTAAGGATATTTTCAGGGGATATGAAGACCAAATATGAATGTTAAGGAATGTAATTAAAAAATAGTGAGCAAATAATTTCGGCAATACAGTATTTGAGATTTTAACTGACGTACATATTAAAAGTGTTAGAATAAGTCAATTCCATTTGATTTTCCCTAATAGGAATCCGAAACTTATGCGTACTTTGTTCAATCACTAAAATTCTCCTCTCCTCAAATTCTTAAGGTCTGGAAAATTAGAAAGTACATTTAGTTTGAACGATGCGGAGCATAGTGACCTTTCAGTTTCGATTTGACAAAATAATCAGATTGCAATAAATTGTAATGTATGGAGACAGAATTGAGTTCCATAACCATGGCACATACAACCATGAGTAGAGCATTCGATGTAGGCTTGAAGATCGACACACAGAGTGAGAGACACGACGTTCTGGATTTAATAGAGAAAATTGCGCTTGGGAAGTCTACTGGAAGCTCAATAGAGCGTACAATATTAAGCAATTTTAGATTATGGGCATATTAAAGCGCTAATCTAAAATTGATTAATATTGTACGCTCTATTGAGAATCCAGTAGACTGGAATCAGGTGGTATATAGCCGACAACCCTGTCGCCGAGGAGACGTTTTTCAGCTCGCTCAGCTCACTGTGCTTCTCGGCTTGCTTACTGTATATACCACCGGCTTGCTTGGATGAGCGCGCCAAGCTTTAAATTAACAGATAACAGCAGGATACGGCCAACGGCCAGTAATGTAGAGATAATTACCGAATTAACGTCACTAGATAATTCGACATTTCCACGTGGACACGTTATCTAAAATGTCAGAAGTATTGATTTTAAAGCCTTGGAAAAGTATATCCTATACCATAATTTCAAGATGATGAAAGGATTTTAAATCTTCGCTCTCTTCTAAGCGCACTTTATAGATCCGCAAGTACACACTACCAAATTGCTAAACGGCTTATGCATATGAAATATATATGTAGCTTCCATTGGCGAAGCCGATGGCTGTTTACGCTAGTGTCCCATATAAACACACATTTGTTATACATTCTTACAATAGTGTAAATTAATAATCTCGCCATCTATTGTGACTTCATCATTTTTTAAACATTCTTTTGCAGCTGTAATAATTAGCACCATTGACCGGATGTTGCGAAAAGCTATTTCGTGCGATTTGAGTTAATTTTCTAATTAAAAATGCTTTTAAGTAAAACCTACGTATACGCCCATTCGCCTGTCACGTTACCTTTTCTGTCCCGCATATTTTACCACAATACTCACTTCAGCTCTTTGTAATTTTGTTTATATAAAGTGTTAAGGCACAAACAGGAGTAAGTTGATTTTCAAAATTTTACAGGTGAAATTGTGTTTCCACAGTAAAATGTGTTTGTTGCATTATTATAAAATTATTGGCCGAATGAGAGACCCACTTCAAATTACCTTTGACCTATATGATTTTACCCATGAATTAGTACAAGTACCTGATGATTTTTGTTTCTCACTTGTTCACAGTAGAAGCCATTGTTAATCGTCGGATTTAATTATGGTTATTACCGATAATCGTATCCATATCTTTGGTTTACGTGGTTAATCTTTATTAAACAAGCTAAATTATATGCAACCTTTCGACATCTAACAGACTGTCATCCTCAGGCACTAAAAAGCAAGTGACAGATAAATTCACACAATGCAAAAATATACAATTTTTAAAAAAATAATTTTTGACGATTGCTATTTTTTTAAAATTAGCAGTTAGAATTTTCTGAATTAATGGCTTCCATGCAACATCTAATAAAAAGCCATCATTGACGTTCATCAATTTTCTGTCGGATTGTTGGATTATTAGACCCTCCTTAATTTTCCTCAAAAATTGATTTGGTTCTTTTATCATTGACTTGGCGTTATCCCAATCGATGGAATGATTTCTATTGTTGTAAATGTGTCGAGCAACTGCTGATTTCTCACGGTTCTTCAAACGAACATGGTTAATATGTTCTTTCAGTCGTATGTGTAATGGACGATAAGTTTCACCGTAATAAATTTTGTCACATGAATTACATGGAATCTTATATATGACGTGATTTTCATTTTCTTCTTTGTCCTTGATTCGGTTTAGCATACTTTTGATTTTACCAGGTAGTAATGTTATTTTCCATTGACATTTTCTTCTTAGTAGTCCGCTAATTCTATTGGATAAATTACCCAGAAATGGAATGGGAACACACTTGGTATCTTCTTCGGGTTCTTCTTCTGTTCTTTCTATCCGAATATCAAGTTGAGAGTCTGTAATGATAGGAGGCTGTTCATTTCTTGTGGATAAATTATTCTGATTTATCATTTTGGACATATTTTGTTGGCTGAATGATTTAAATTTTAAGGGGTAGATGAAATGGGCTCCCCATTGGACTTCCATCTATTTGTCTGTAAATGTTATTTCGGAAGGAGAAAAATGTATCAGTTGTGCAGGTTCGCATTAACTTCATGATATCCTCGACATCAATATTGTTTGGTAAATTTGCTTTCCATTTGGTTGCGTGTAGTGTTTCAGACATAGGAAGACTGGTAAAAAGTGATTTTACATCGAATGAAACAAATAGAGTTTTTTTAAGTATTTGTAAATGACGAATTCTATTCATAAGTTCAGAGGAATTCTTGACAGAGGACCAGAATCCTACATTGGATTTAGATATGATATTGTTCAAAAACTGCTGTATTATAGAATATGGAGAATTTGAAATCATTAATAGGTCTCATTGGATTTCCATCTTTGTGAATTTTAGGTAAACCGAAATTTTTGACATTCTGGGATATGTCGGTAACAAATAAGCATGCGTTTCTTCTGTGATCTTATTTTCACGAAGATTATTTGTTATTACCGATGGCTAATAACAAAAATCTCGACGATTAAAACGAGGTAAACAAATGCGACTAATTGCTGATAATTAATATTTGGTTTGCAAACAAACGCAGTTTTAAGTAATAAAGCAGCCTATGGCATTATATTATACCCATATAGATATACATACATATATGACGTCATATTTAGTCAGTCAGCCTTCGATGTGACGTCGAATGATTATCAAGTCAGTCAGTCGTAATTTGCAAGATTTTTGGATGACGTCATTTGTGGCACATCCCTTGGTTGTTTACTGGTGGAAGATGTCATTTGTTTCTTAATCGGAGACTAATGTTTACTTATGACCGACAAAATAAATGATGCATTCATATAATAATGAAGGTTATATTAAGTTGTGATACCAAGTGGTCATACATTATATACTTTTGAGATTTTATTTTTCATTTTGTATGCTGACATTATATAGAGAAAATAAGTATCTTGCATCATGTAATAATGTGGAGTGTTTGTGTATACCGTAATAATGTATTTGCAATGTATGTCATAAACATTAGAAATAAAAAATATTGTAGCAAGTAATATGAAGGTAATACAAATATTAAAATTGAGAGCATAGGGAAGTTACACAAATAATGAATGAAAATAAGTTGATCATGGAAGTTAAAAGCATTAAGACTCAGCAGCACTTTATCTTTTGGAATCGTGATCGTCGTCGCCTTGCAGAATAGGATGTGCATTATTTGACTTAATTGCGCCGTCATCGTTGTAGCATTAACGAAAGTAGTCTAAAATCTTTCCGATTTCGTAACGGCATTTTTCCTGGACTAGCCTGAGGAATTCATGATATTCTTCAGAGAATTGCTTTTCAGTCCCTCGGCAATGGGCTTAAGTGTAGGCTACGCAGCTGTTAATAAACGGGAATAAACAAGTAAGGTAAAAGTAGGTAGGACAAATTTGATCTGTTTTGAAGATATTGGCAGAGCTATGCAGTATTTTCAAATACAGTATTTTAAAATACGTATTTTCAGGCCACAAAGTATTTTGTATTTGGTATTTTCAAGTTAGCAAGCAGTGGGCAAGTATTTTGTATTTAGTATTTTAAGATCCTGTAAGTACAAAAGTATTTTGTATTTGCTTACTTTCAATGGCCTGGAAAATGTCTTTCAAATAAGTATTTGGCTCAAAATACTTTTCACCAGCATGATTACAACTTTGACATTGTTTGTAGTTTACATGATGTTCAATATCTGTGCGAATTCCATTTTAGCAATGCAATAACATGCGACGGAATGAATCCTTTTAGCTGGATACATCAAACATGTTCAGGTTCTCCATATTCAGTATTACATAACGTCACTGAAAGGGCAAAATATTCTACGCGCGCATGCTTTTGTACATCACATAGTCCACCTTGCCTGTTTAACAACAATATTTAAGATCCGTCGAAGGCACTCAATTTAATTTTCAGATACTAACTCAGATACTAAAAATATCATAATAATATACACTACTGAATAAACAATCAAAATAACTGATTATCGTTAGTCAATGTAATTATAATTAACGGACTGACCAATTCAACAAAAGTTGAATCATTTGTTACTACACCAGTCTTATATGCAGTCCTTGAAGTGATTAGGTATCTAATTAATTTTTTAAATGTTGATTTTGAAAGCTGTTTGAGTCCCAGAAAATGAAAATAGTGAGCATTATTTGTGTATTTTAAGAAAATTATTGTATTTAAAATACAGTATTTTGTATTTGAGTATTTTAAATTACCGACCATGTATTGTATTTTTATTTGTATTTTAGCAATGTACCCTGAGGTATTTTACCTTATATTTTGTATTTTCTATATTTCACTTCAGGTATTTTATTTGGTATTTTGTAATCTTAGACCAAGTATTTTGCATAGCTCTGGATATTGGAAACATACCGAACACATCCTTCGGTGAATCGTTGGAAGCGCTATACGAGGTGTATTGGCAGCTGGAGCTGGAAACGCTGGGTTGGATTCCGAAGCTGATATCTTCCGACCAGTTTGGTTGACGCTGGAAAGAAAAAAAGATCACGCATTTAAGAATGAGTTCTAATGTCAATGGCGTTTCACACCATATATAATAAATTAAGATCAGGTTGTAAGGGCTAAGTCAGAGTCGATGAATAAATAAGAACTAATTAATAAATGAAGACATATAGCAGTTACCCATTTCCTGTCAACGTCATTTTTTGTAAGTGTCCCATGCTATAATAGTGCTTCAGCACGAGGCCCATTATGCCGCGACAGGGATCCAAAGACCAAAAACAATGCTCCGCCGCGCGACTCAAGATCATCAGAAGAGTTGTTTTTTGGAGATGACAGAGATATTGTTTGTCTATGAAAAATTGAAATAAAAAAGCAATGAGGA
Source organism: Allacma fusca (assembly GCA_947179485.1). Classification (NCBI taxonomy): domain Eukaryota; kingdom Metazoa; phylum Arthropoda; class Collembola; order Symphypleona; family Sminthuridae; genus Allacma; species Allacma fusca. The sequence goes on along the minus strand of OX359250.1, from coordinate 3,253,203 downwards.
AAATTTTAATCAAAATATTAGCATTCAAAAGATATATACAAAATTATGAAATATGTACCTTATCCAGAGTTGTTTCACTTGTGCCTTGTGCATGATTCATCTCTGTGATAACCGATTCTTTGAAGTTTTGGAAAGGTTTCTCCACCTCTTTCTTTGATCCATGTAGAATTGTTGCTGTCATTGAAGATGTGTCAAATGTCGAAGTGAAGTTAGTGATTGCCTGCAGACATTATTCAAATGAAGTTAGCTTGCTGTTTGATCTTTGAGGCCATGTTCAAGAATATTAATACGACCACTCTATGCTGTCAATTCCTACTGTGGTTTTGGCATCTTGTGGAAGTATGTGATGGTGGTCTTTGCTACTGGCTATGAGGACAGGAGCACGCTGGAAAAAATGAAAGAAATTCATGAAATTATTCATGAAAATGCTTTAATCGGCAAGAGGATTAGCTGTTTCATTGAAAACGAGTAGTAAATAAGGATGAAATACAATTGTTTGAACGTGGTGTGAATGAAAACGGAAGTACCGTCAGATGTGGGTAGGGGCCCTGTGATGAGACTAACAAATTAGGTAATTATTAAAGTAGTACATACTGTTAGCGAATTTAAGCAAATAACACTGATTAGTTAATCTTATTTTGGCAACATTTGTGATAAATAGTAATGAATTAATGAGTGAAAATGAGTAACTTCGTACGAAGTGAGGAAAACTTCAGGGTTGGAAAACGAGTGCAGAGCCCAAAGTACCGCACGTCCTTACATATATAAATATATATTGTTGCGTTACTGTTGTCAACGACGATGTATTTAGGAGAACAACTTATTTCGGAGAACAACTTATTCAATTTTAGAAATATTACAATTAAATAATGCGTTTATGACTTTATCATGAAAATGTATTGAAGAATAGCCTTAAGAATTGACTGCAACTGAGGAACTAACTACTCTAAAATAAAGTTGATCACTCTGGTTTTGGCATTCAAACTGACCGGAAGTATGTATAATTACTCTTGGACACAGTGCCCAATCTGAGCTACACTCGCCATCCCTCAACTGTTTGCCACCTCTTACAATATATATATATATATATGTATACTATATATATATATGTATACTATATATATATATATATGTATACTATATATATATATGTATATAATCACATGCTGTGCACACGTATTTCAAGGTGCTGAACAACTGATTAAAATGTATAAGCATTTACTGTATTATCGTTATGAGACCATGAACTCTAGGCTTTCAAGACACCGTAAACTTATTTCTTATTCACGAAAAAGTGCCAGGTGGTGGTGATAGCCAAGGTGCTTGTGACTTATTCCATTACGTACTTATTGTCGATCCCGAGAGATTTCTTAAAGTTGAATATGTGACTTTCAAATAAGAAGTTTTGTACGAAATGTGTAAGAAATGTCAAGACAAGTGCAAAGATAAAGAAAAACGCTCAATCTTGTACGGGGCGATGTGAAAATAATAAGAATGCTTTGACTCTTGATATTGAATATAAATTTCCACCGGAGGGACAAACATTAAAGTTCAATAGGCCTGGGGTGAAGCATTGCTATCCATATTTTTTGGTGTATGACTTTGAAGCTTTCAGTAAGCCTGTGTTATTACCCAACCTCACGTCAACAAAGAAACAAGTTAATACAGTAAAGCAATATGAATATATCCCAGCAAGGTACTCACTGGTCGTTATACACAATGACAGTAATGCTGGAGCACAAGTAGTATCGGTAGAGTATTCTGATGGAGCTGAACCAGTCCAGCATTTTTTAAGCGTGTATTTTACTGGAGACAAAAGTTGTTGCATTTAATACGTTCAACTAATAATTACGTCACACCTTCACCAGCAACACGTAAACGACATGAGGATGCAACACATTGTGAACATTGTCGTCGTGAATTTATTAAGAGTGGCGACATTCCATATGACTGGCTCCAGCAGATTGAAGAATGTTATTACATTGATGATCAGGGGAATGTTATAGCTATTGAGGAATCAAAAGCGTGTAGTTAAAGTATATAACCATAATCATGGCACAGGTTTGTATGAATCAAGTCTGTGCCAAGGGTGTAAACTTCGTACTAGATATAAATATGAATTGCCGTGCATTTGTCATAACAGTAGCAAGTAGGACCATCATTTGTTACTTCAGTACATGAACACGACTTTGTTTGATTTTGACAAGGCTCTCTATTAAAGTAGCCTTGGATTTTGAGGATATTAATGTAATCGCAAAATCTGGAGAACAATTTGTTCAAATTGAAATTGTAGCAAGAGATATGTATATACCTCCACTTTTTAAAAATTACGGAGGCGACAGAAAAAACTCGAAAAAAGCATGGTGCGGAAATCGGAAAGCAAAGTTGCGACTGCTCGACAGCTATCAGTTTTTGCCTCGCTCTTTGTCAAATCTAGTTGAAAGTTTGAAAAAAGAGGATTCTCTACATTATGATATATTAAATCAAGCAGTGCGTTCGGTATTGATACCTCAAGGTTTTATTAAACTCGATTCTGATTTCTTCACTCGTCATCTAAATATGTTGCTAGCTAAACTTCCATTTCCTTATACATATCTTTCAAACGAAGAGGTCCTCAGGCCAGGAACACCCATGCCGGAGCGGCAAGCCTTTGACAATGATTTAATATTTGAAAAGTGTACAGACAAAGATTGGGATACTATACAAGAAGATTGTACGACTTTTCAAATTAAAGACTAAACAATATACTGCGCTATATACGCTACTCGATAGTTTACTCTTAAGTATTACGTGGACGAATTATGTATGTAATGCTAAAAACTCCTTCGGTCTTGATCCTACATACTGTACAACATCAAGTTCTTTTGCTTGGCAATGTTGGCTTCATACTGCAAGAGAAGAAGTTCATTACATACGGGATAAATCAATGATTGATATGGTACGGCGAGGGAAACGTTGAGGATAATAATTTTGAACTCGTAAGATTACAACAGCAAATACACCAAGGAACCCGTTGGGGTACGATGATTCAAAACCAGAATCTGTAATTATATACTTTGATAAGGTATCCCTGTACAGTCAGGCAATGGAAACCAACAAATTTCCTCACTCTGACTCTCAGTGGGAAAATGTGGAACAACTAAAAAAGATAAATTGGCTAAGTCCAGAGATGCAATGTCGTGAAAGAGCAAAAGGATATATTCTTGAAACGACGCTGGAAATTCCGCACACTTTGCAAGATATAAGTGAAAATTTGCTGTTGGTTCCCGAGAGAAGGCATGTAAAGCTGGAGGATTTACCCTCAGACCAAATCCAAACGATGAATTCTTTAGGTACAGCTACTGCACGTGCATACTTGAGCACATCCAAGCTTCTCTCTACATTTTATGAAAAGAAACATTACGAACTGCACTATCGAGTGTTAATGTTCTATTTACGAATGGGTGTGGTTCTCAAAGATATACACTCTGGGTTAAGCTTTGAAGAAAAAGCATTTCTTAAAAGTTTCATTGAAAGCAACACGGTAAAAAGGAAGCGTGCCAAGACCGACAGTGAAGAGGCTCTGCTTGAGTTGGTCAATAATGGAAGTTTTGGGAAATTTTTACAGTCTGGCGAAAATATGCTTACCATACGTTTTTGTGAGAGTTGTGAGAAAGCACGAGAATTACTTTCAATGGAAGGATGTGTCGATTTTGATATAATAAACGAACATTTTTGCATACTAAAATTTAAACCAATATCTATAATGCTCAATAACCGCAGCAAGTTGGAATGAGTGTATTGGATTTTGCCAAGGAAATTTTCTACAGTAGTGTACATGATCAGCTAGGAAGCATGTTTGAAAAAAACGTGTACTCTATATTTACAGACACAGATTCGACCCTAATGGAAATTCAAGGGAATGAAAAAGATATCTGGAGGAAGATCATAGCACGCAAAGAAATGTTTGACTTTTCAAAGATACCAAAAGACCATGAGATATTTACAATGTTTCCAGAGTTTCCTGACTTGCGGGAATTTAATAGAAATTCCAGTGGAAAGTGGAAAATTGAATCTTTAGATGTTTCCCAGTCTGTAACGTTGAAATCAAAGCAGTATTCGATTATTTACCATAAAAAAGCAAGTAAACCTTTAATGAAAAATAAAGGCATACCAAGTGCAACTATTGAAACGTTCTGAAGTCATGGCACGTATAAAAATGTAGTAGTAACAACAGATCCGTGTGAAAAAGTAAAAAAAGTAATAATGTTAGTAATATAAGATCATATAATCATGTCTTGTATAAGACCATGTCTAAAAAACTACAATTTCATTGCCTAGATTTTTCTCGTGTGTATCCAAAAAGTAGTGATTATAATTATAGTTTGCCATTTGGTTCCTATTAGCTATCAAATATGGAGTAGATTTGTGAATTATGGTGTTTGACTAATAAAATATGAATAAATGACGAATTAAGGAAAATTCAACTTACAAAATGTATTTATTTACATTCCAACAAAATTCATTGAATAAGTAATTCTTCCAAAGAGCTTAAGCGCTTTTATTCGGTCAATAAACCATGCTGCCATTTCACAAAAGACTTGTGAATTAATCTTTGAGTAAGAACACAATCTACACAGACTAATATCATAATATCTGTAATTCGCTTGCACCGAAAAAACATTACATAGTCCAGACCTGGACAAAACTGGTTCTCGTCTAGGTAAATGCATACCTTTGGCAGTGTTTTACCTTGGCTGCGGTAAAAAGTAGACGCGTAGTTAAGATCAATAGGAAACCGTTCTGAAGTAACATATTCATGATCGTCTTGTTGTTCAGGAACAGGACAACGAAATATAGGGATCCCTACACCACGAGCAGCACGAACAAAATTCTCTCCTGTGTAACCTGAAAATTCAAAACAGCAAGCGAAACTGAAAACAGTTTCGCTTTCTATTCTTGTACACAATATCCACGAGTATACCCTCGCATCCATTATGCAACCCAACTCGACTTGCTATATTTTTTTGTAACACAATTGGAAATCCTAAGCCTAGCTTCAATGCTTGTAAACCGTTTTCTATTTTCACGATTTCAGAGTCTGTGAAGTTTTGTCGAAGTATTTTACTGTAAACAGATAATCAATTTTATCTTGTAATTTATATTTATATACCTTATATCTAGCCTTGTTTCTCAATGCGTACCTATTACATTCCCGCACCTGACAGCTTAAAGGAAAAACTCTCAATGCTCACCTAAACGATTCACGTTCTTCTTCACATAATGTTCGCTCCATTCTTCCTCGTATGTACTCAATGTCTGCATTGGTCAATTCACATCGTTTGAGGCGTTGTAAAAACATTTTTAATTTAGTTTGCGCTTCGTCATCACCGTCATGTCAGTAATATTTGTCGAGAATTGCAACTGTATCAAATGACTAGAAGGCTTTTCTTGCCGACCTAACTTCATCATTAAACCTAGCGCTTTTAGTTGATAACAATGGAAAGTCTCCTACAGGACCGGTTTGGTATATATCTCCCAGTAGAATTACACGCCGATTTGCAAAAGCATACTGAAAATTTTCCGGGTCAACGCTTCGCAATATTTTATCCATTTTATTGAATAATCGTAATCCAAGCACGCTTGTTTCGTCACACACAATAAGTCGAACATTTTTCAATTTATAATGTCTTTTCTTACTAAGTGTTATAGTAACCAATTTTTGACTGTCATAGGTTGGAATTTTAAAACCTGATTGAATTGTCTCCCCATTCATTATAAAACTGGCTGATCAGGTGAATGCAACGTACATATAGTAAAATTCGTCGCACTCACGCTTTTTGTTCTCAAGTAAATATTGCAAATGCGGTTTTTCCATTTCCAGGGTCACCGTTAACAATCATTCTCAATGGTTTGCATACTTACACTTTGTTTCACATGTGTATTTACAATATTAACTATATTTTGTTGTTTTGTACTTAAGTTTTCAAAAGGGATTTCTGGTTTTAGCATTTTGTATGATTGAGTTTTCCAGTGGGAAACCCAAACATGAAAAGTTGCTTCGTCTATTTCACTACCCGTAACTTCCATGCTGTATACAAGTTGATACTAATAGAGGAGCCAATCCTGAGAGTGGAACTGTTTGTACGTTATTTGCTTGCATGAAGACGGACATAAAACTAAACGTATCCATAACAACGTTCTCACGAGTCCAAGTATTTTTTCTTCTTCAATTCTTTTTCAATGTAGAACAACACGTAAATGCATATAAATTTTACTGCTAATGTTTCTAGAGCTCAAGATTCATGCTTGCTCAAGATGTCAGCAACAAATATATATAGCTGGACTCTTAATACATTATCATCGCCATTCACACTTGAAGCTCTGTTCATCTCTCTCTCTACCTCCATTTCTCTCTCTCTCTTACTCTTTCTCTCACACAATTTCACAAAACAAAATCCGACACGTATATTTTGTTGATTAACATTGATTGAAAAATTGAAAACGGTATTTTCCAACTCAACATGACGAGCAAATATTTTTCGAATTCAAAGAAAGGTAATAAAATTTAAATTTTAAAATATTCATATTTGAAGTATAGTTGTTTGTCGAAAGGATGTGTAAATATAAAAATTTATGCATTGATATTTTATATTAACTATTTTGTATCTACAGAGTCGGCAAGACCAGGATTTGCGCGAAAACGAGCATTGCTGCAAATATTTGATCATACCAAGGTTGTAAGCAAGAAAACCAATCCATGGAGCGATTGGAGCTTCTTTGAGTCACCCGAGTGTGTCATGGTAAGGGAATTTTAATTATAGTATATTGAAAATATAGTATATACATTTTATAAATATAAAAAATCAGGTAGTGTGTATATGATATATATATATCTTTTTTTAAATGTAATATTAAATGCATATAATTTGAAAGATTGATAGTGACATCCACGGACGAATGCATCCAAATCCTTTGTGTGAACCGTGTCTTTAATTTTTTGGGACGACAAAATGCTAACGTCAAACCTACGGTTGTTTACATCTCCAAGCATCAAGGCGATAATTTGGCCAAGTTTCGTGGACAGATACTTGATGAATTTGCTCAGATGCAGGAAATACAGCGTCGGGAGAACAAGGAGGACACTCCATTGATTCCATTTTTGCGAAAGAAGCGTGAGTCGTAATCAGGACCGTTGGAAGATGTGGCAAGAGCCTGATTTGGATCTTGGGACTCTGAAATTTTTGGTGTTGCTTAACAGCATGGTGGAAATTCCTCAGGTCTACTTGAATTCTCCTGTCTCTGAAGTAAAGAAAAAAGTATCATTTTTGGTGTGGTCCAACCCTGGGATTTTGCATGTCAGCTTGACTATGGACAGTCACATTTTGGTTCGCCCCAAGATGGCAAACGACTCTACAGGAATTGATACGGTTGATACAATGTCAAATACAACGAAATGCATTGACGACGAAGAATCAGATGATGGAGACTATGATTTTATGGAGTAATTTTTCATATATTTTCATTGCATGTATTTCGTGTTTTAAAAACTACTTGTTGCTTGACCATTTTCCTATTGTCTAGGGTTAAAATAAGCGCATAGTAATTACATTCTCTGTCAAGAAGAAGAACAGCCAAATATTTTCCACCTGGACCATACGGTGTAACATTCCTTGTTGCTAGCCCTTCTTCAGTTGAGACTACTATAATAAAACAACGTTTCTTACAATTTTCTTACTTAGTAAGCTTTGAAAATGTCCATGCAGAGCAAAACAAAACTTAAATCAACCATAACAATATTCTAGAGGGAAAATGAAAAGAAAAAATTGCATTTCAACTTTTTTAGAGATCTTCCTGCTTCAATGTTATCCAACACTTCGTTTGGAATTATCCATGGAATCTCGAGAAAAGGTATTTCTTTTTTATTTACTTTTACAAAGTGCAGGGTTTCTCCAGTAGACAATAGAACTTGCTTGGGCAGATTCCTTTTTTATGCTTTCCCGATTTTTGCATCTCTCTTCAATGCTTGAACGATTTTTTTACGTTCGTTTATCACGGAATTTATTTCTCGAGTTTGGTTTGCTCAACTTGTCGTTTTGCAGAACTAGAGGCTGTCAACCATCCATCATTGCTGTCGAGATTTGCATTGGTGCTAATTAAACAGCTTGACGATGTACTTGCTTCACTTTCAGGTTGCGATTTCTTCTTGTTATTCATTTTTTATACATTGCTAAATTTATTAATTTAACAGCATCATAGACAGCTGCAGGAAAAGTAGACATTGCTGGTGGTGGTCGTGGTGGTAGTGCACAACTGTGGGTAACAAATTGAAAAAGGGAGCGAGGAACACACTCAATATCTGTAATTTGCGTGTAATGAACACGACAGTAGCCTGATGGACACTGCACGCTAATGCCAGTCGTCTTACACCTTGGAGAACTTCTTTTGAAATAAAAAGACTTTTGTGTGTTCAACAAAAAACATTTGATGTGTGTAATGTGTTCACACCTGGGCTGGTCTTTTGCTCGTATTCTCACTAACGATTTAGTATGCCAGTTTACCTTCGGTGAACCATCCCACTGCTGCATAAAATCTCCAACAATATTCCCTTCATGGTCTTGAAGTTTGTTTTGCTCAAAAAATGAAGTCGTTTAAAGTCATTTTTGCCTTCTATAAATATATTAGTGTGACACTTTGCACAAATCCACATGTTGACTGTGAGGTGAAGAAACATTATGAGTATTCGGTCGAGAAATGGGTGGTTAAGTGAGCAACGTTCAAGATCGACAACAAGAGAAAGAATGAGATCCGCGAGATGAATCCGAGTTGTTTAAAATACTTACTTTATTCAAAACAATAGAATTATAGGATCAATGCATTATAGTTACACAGATTCAGTATTTTTTATGTAAGAAAAAAATGTAAAACAGGAACTTAACATTATTTTCGAGTCTTAAATTGAATTTTGAGCATATATGAGAGTTAATAAATTATTTTTATCATTTCACAGTAAAGCTGTCTTAGTTCAACAATCACAGATATACATCGTTCTATGTCGGTATAATTATACTATAACATGAAAAGAGTATTTGAAGTTTACATTGGAAAATACTTGCGACGAGTCTGTAACAATTTATATTGTTGTACTTCTCACATGCCTTAATATTGCATAATAGATTCACGCACTGGACAAAAGTTATCTCTTACGTAGGAAAGAGTAGTTTTCAACTGTAGCAGGGACTCGGGAAGATAGTGCAGGAGAAAGAATGATCTCATGCATTTCAATTTCATCTTGAAAGCACGAGTTCAGATTTTCCATACCGCCCATCATTGATGATGAGGAACCACGAGTAAGCTCACTATAAGGGTTTTCATCAGCCTCATTTCTTATTCCTGTTTGTGCCACTGTAAATTTTACTCTCCAACCTTTCCGATATGCGATAAAGCCAAACGCAATGAATGCCATGAGAAGAAATACGAGCAACACACACAATGTAACTATGAGAGAGAGAAAGCCAAAAAATCAATACTTTTAATATTAGTAATTGAATGTAATGTTTCTCCTAAAATAAAGCCTGAAATGTACTTAAACACGCATACCTGTCAATGTGTGAGCAGAAGCTTGGGACGGGATGTCCAAGCAGTTTTTCATTTTTGAAATTACAGTGATCCACTCTGCGTCTAAACTGTTAATATTGAGAATGCAGCAAACCGTCTGATTTACGAGCGTAACATAGGAAAATCCTTTGGATACGCAGTCATAGCAACCAAAGTCAATACCACAACCTGAACAAAAAAAAGTTTGTGAATTACATTACTTGTAAAATATATAATGACGTTAAGCATAACTACTAAAATCTAAAGATTAACCCAAAATCAATATAGTTATTTTGAATTTATTCGTGTTTTTTAGAATCGTCTACAACACAATTGGTAGTGACTGAGTTTGAAATATATAATATCTTATAGAGTGAGAGGTTTAGATTATTACACATGTATAGTATACGTTATTCATTGAGGGACCACGCTCTGATTTTGAGAGCCCCTCTAACATAGAGAGCGATGCTACTTCTTGCATTTTCATTGTTGACAGGTAGTAGGGAGCACCACGTGCGAGGAGTTTAAAGAACATTTTCAGATAATTAGTTAAATAACTTCTAATAGGTTTATACACATTGCAACTAAAAAGAAAGAGATAGATATCATCGTATTCATTGAGGTTACATATGGAGCATATTGTATTTGGTTGGAAAGTATAGATAGACGCCGCGAATTTGAGCCTTTGAGGGAGGTTAGACTGGTTTGACGCCAATCTTATTTGAGCTATGAGTCGCTTGGTGTGCAGTGAGGAGGTTTCTTGGATGTAATGTGAGATGTTACTACGGGTCTTGTGGAAGATGGTACTGTACGAGGAGGCTACTGCTCTATCTAGATCGCTGCTCTTTAGGTGGTGATCGATGGATTTCATGATGGAGAGAAGAGAGCAGTTCGCTACTGCAGCATCTTGCATGTGCCAAATTTCCCCGAATCCATGAGAGATCAGAATGCTTTTGATACAGTAGGAGTTTAAATGGAGGGATTTTGCATAACATAGCTTAGAGATTCTTTTGTTGTCCATGCGTAGGATTCTTATCCAGAACTGCAATGCTATCTTGGTTGTGTTGTAGTAGGCGTGTCTCCGGCTGGTTTCCAACCTTACCATGTATCCAGGAGTACTCATAGGAAGATGTAATATTTGTTTCAGGAAGTATTGGTTTAGTCTTTCTAAAATGTCAGGGTACTTAAGTCCCCAGAGGGATGCTCCATAGGAAGACACTGACTGGACAAGGGATTGGAATAAAATCATTCGAGTAGACCAGCTATCTGTCATATTGCCGCAAATGAGGCTCCATACTGCACTGAGTGCAGCTTTTCCTTTGTTGACCGCGGTAGTAGATGCAGTTTTGAGTGAGCCATTGGAGCAAATCGGAATTCCTAGATAAGTGAAGCATTTAACATTTTCGATTTCCTTTCCTTGGTATCGCCAAGAGTACTTGTATCCGCGGAGCCCATGCTTGGAGAAGATCATTATCTTGGTTTTAGAGACGTTCACTTTTAAATGATTATTTGCACAATATAATTCTAAAGTACGTAGTTTCTTTTTTAGACTGTCCTTGTCATGAGCTAGGATAGTAGTATTGTCCGCATATCTCAATGAGTGGATATGTAGATGGTCGCTTATCTTTATTGGGACGCATCTATGCTCATCAAAAAAGCTTCAAAATAGTTATTAGATAAATCTACATGAGCTGTAAAATATATAGTTGTATCTTACCGTCAACAGCCATCGTAATTTGTATGAATATTCCAAATTATTATGTTTAAGTTACGCGACCACCTAATTATATTCAGTGGAGATGTCCTTGTAAAATGAAAATGTCAACCTAAAGATGGGAAATCATAACGCAAGAAACGTACATTAAACGTTCAGACATGTAATACAATATTGCAAGTCAAGAATCATTTGTTTATAAAGAAGACGTTATCGCATATATGTATCAATTTAAATAACATGTAAAAGCTCGTTGCATCAAATGTGATGTAAAGAGACATTAATAGAACAGTGTCGATGGAACTACATATATGGAAATAGAAGTGCAGCTGGAGTAGGTGCAGCTGGAGGTGCAGCTGGAGTAGGTGCAGCTGAAGGTGCAGCTGGAGTAGGTGCAGCTGGAGGTGCAGCTGGAGTAAGTGCAGCTGGAGTAGATGCAGCTGGAGTAGGTGCAGCTGGAGTAGGTGCAGCTGGAGGTGCAGCTGGAGTAGGTGCAGCTGGAGGTGCAGCTGGAGTAGGTGCAGCTGGAGGTGCAGCTAAAGTAGGTGCAGCTGAAGTAGCAGCTGGAGTAGGTGCAGCTGGAGGTGCAGCTGGAGTAAGTGCAGCTGGAGGTGCAGCTGAAGTAGGTGTAGCTGAAGGTGCAGCTAGAGTAGGTGCAGCTGGTGGTGCAGCTCGAGAATGTGCAGCTGGAATTGCAGCAGGAGGTACAACTAGGGGTGCAGTTGAGGGTGCAGGTGAAGCTGGTGCTCCTGCTACTGAAGTTGTAGCTGGAACGAAAGATGGATACTTTAACCCTTTACAGGCCAAGAAAATGTAGCTGCACGATAGGTCAACCCCTGGCCAGAGTGGCCAGGTTCCTTCTTTGGTTACATAGTCACTAGTACTAATAACTACACATAATCACAGCTCCACATCTAAGGATTGGACCAGACATATTCTAGACAAACACAATCTTGAAACATTTTCCAATGTAATTATTCTTTTAATCATTGTTGTATTATATTTCGAAATGTCACAACATTTCTCGAGCTTGAATGTTGCCACAGAATTATACACTCTAGAATATTTAAAATGTACCTTAAGAAATGAAAAAAATCTTACAATTCTCGACCAGAAGGAATACCAAATTCGATGAGACAGCTATTTCTACAACTCTAAATCAGATATTAATAAATGTTACTTGAAAATAAAATGCTTGGTTCTGTTATTAACAGGGTTGGTTTTTTTTTTGTTTTTTTCCCAAAAAAACCAAACAGCCAGTTTTTTTTGGTTTAAACCGGTTTTTGTTTTGCTTCGTACATACTTATAAAAATACATATTTTAGCTAAATAATCATAAAATGAGATCCTGTGTTATGTTGATTATAAAAATAATGACTAGAAAATGGTATGACTATTATTATTGTACTTTGAATCACTTTTTAAATAATTTGTTTTTGCCAAATCCTGGCGTATTAATCTTTGCACCTCGCAAGGCTGAGTGCGAACTGGAATTAATGCTGACGGATTACTCGCGACATTAATTGACGGTTGCGACTGCTCCTGCTGTTGTTGTTGTTCCTGATGCTGCTGTTGAGAATTTGATGAGGAAGAGGGTTGAGGTGAACTGAACGAGTCGCCAGGAATTTCTTCATATACGTTGACCATTCTGTGATTTACAGTTGACAATCTATCATATAGCTCTTCAGACTCGGATAGATTGTGATCGTTCCCATCACCTCCATTGTCAGTTCGAATGAATTCATCATTCGGTTTTTCTTGTTGTGTCCAACAGGAACAAGTCTTCTTATGCCATAAAGAGTTGAAGTTCCCACTCTTGTCAGTCCGTGAATAATTCTTTCGAATATATAGCTTATCCAAGCATGTACTTGCTGAATTACTGGTCGTAATAGCTCGCTGTTTCAAAAACATTGACAGCCAGCAACAAAATATCACGGTGAACGTCAGGAGAGTTCCAATGATTAACCAGAAAAAAATGAACCTGAAACACAATAATAATTACAATATAAATTATTAAGTAAATTAATTTTTTAGTATTTGCATAGAACATATATAATAAGCGAGAAGATTTAAAAATCATCAACGTCTAATCGTGGTATTTACACTGTGGTACTTAGAAAGAAGTTGTAGACAAGGCTGTAGTTGAAGGAGAGGGAAAACTGAGCCAGGAATGTGTAGGGTAGGTAATTGAATGGGCCATGTATGGGCGGAGAGTTAAACGTGCCAAGTACTTGGTAGTGTCGAACGCCCGAGCAGCACTCGGTTCAAATATCCTTATTGTGTCGGTGTCATCTATCGCCTAAATGGCAATGAGTCGGAACGGGTCGTTTAAGGGAATTGTCATAAATGATGTTACCCCCGATACAAGTCACTTACAATAAATCAAATGTGGGATGACACGGAATTGCTCCCATGGATTGGACCAGTCACCATAGTACGTAGGGACAAGTCAATGAGCTCACTGGTGCGCTAAAATGATTTGAAAGAGGAAATAAAATAAGGATAACTGATAACTCTACGGGGTGACTAGATGGGACAAGCATTTGCGCTCGTAGAAATGAAAGAATTTATTACATGCAAGGCCAGAAACCGTTATTAATCTCGGATATAATTAATCCTCAATTGCTAGACTTTTGAGCAATGAACCTAATCCCACCTACTAAATCCGAACCTAATGATTTCATTTTCATCTATAATCTCATTAATTCTCCACATGCTAATCCAATCTTGGAAGAACAGATTGGTCAATCCTCATCAAAACCATCTGGAAGTATAGTATAGACAATACCATTCCAATGGAACCATTCGGCCAGTAATATTCACGTCTAATTATTAGTCAGTGGTAAACACTATTGTCACCTTTTTTGCAAATGCATTTATTATGATAACCTCTGAATTTGAATATGGCAGCCAATAATAAGTTAATTATTTGAAATTACCTTCGTTGTACTTTAATATATGTATTTGCGTATTTGTTGAAACATTTCAATAATGCACAGATCGCACACCATTGTTGGGCATATTATAGATTTTGAACCCATTCTAAAGAATTAAAATGTTACCATAAATATATTTATGCTTAAAGTATGTAATTTATTTTTACATACATTAAAATAATTGGTAATCCACTTTATTTATATGCAAATCCACATGCCCTCGTATCCTATTTACAATAAAAACCATCGCTACGCGATAATTTGAGGCTTCGCGTAGGGTGGCGTCAGCCGCGGCCGTCAAAGTAGGAAAAATTTTCGTCTTTTTTTCGAAATTTCAGAATTGTTTTCGAAAAAACTATCGGGCCGATTTCTCAGTATAATATGAATAGACAGTAATCATTACGTTTTACATTAGCAATATTCACAAAAAGTTTCATTGAAATCGATTCAGTAGTTTTAGAGATAACAGTCATTTGACATAAAGTCGAAAATTTCTAGAATCTTTTTTTGAAAAAGCTATCGGGGCGATTTCAACGTCATATGCAGTAGCCATTACTATTTACATAAGCAATATTCACAAAACGTTTCATTGAAATCGATTCAGTAGTATTAGAGATAACAGTCATTTGACATATAGTCGAAAATTTCAAGAATTGTTTTCGAAAAAACTATCCGGCCGATTTCAACCAAATACGAACTCAGCCTTACTTTTGATACAAGTAATGTCCATAAAAAATTTCATTGAAATCGGTTCAGTAGTTTTTGCGTAATCGTGCGGAGGGACACACGGACGTACAGACGTACAGACAAGGCTATTTTACTAGGGGGCTGACGCCACCCTAAAAATAGGACGTAAAATCCAGGAAATTACATGGATAAAATAGGCCCACTAATTACCGTCGAATTAAATCCCACAATTTATTCCTTTATGTAAAATGTAAATCCTATAAATGTAGGAGCAGCCAGAACTCACTTTTTTCATTGGGGATAATGTAGGCTGTTTTTGTAGGAAAAAATAGGCAATTATGTATGTAAAGGGGAGGTTAAGTAATTCCATGAAATTACCCCAAGTAACAATATTGTTCGGATTTTTGTTGGGTCACCCTCGGATGTATCGGGCATGAGTCGGGTACATGTACTTATCGAACCCAACACAAAATGCTAGCTGGTCATTAGATGGATGTTGTTATTGGATGTTTTCCATTTCAATATCTTATTGCCCCCGACTCACTGCGGATTAACCGTTTCATTTCCGAGGCCAGTTCGACGGAACTATAAGAAAGGCGCGACCACGACAATGGATACGATATATAATGCATGCATTATATAAAGTAGCAACTAGCAACACAACCCCGCCATTAACATCCAGCACTGAGAGAACGTGCGCGTATAAAATATATAACTTGTATAAGAATCAATCATTTCGTGAAAGTATCCCATCATCACTACAATGGAATATAAGTATTCGGTAGTTGAGTTCTTAAAGGATAAATCCGTTGAAGTTGTCGGAAACAATTGGCTTTTTGAAAACAACAGTAAATGCTGGTGGCCAACATTCAAGGGTCAAAAACTTAAATTGGCTGTTAAAAAAATGCACACAACCTAATAAGGATAATTAGATCTCTTTTCCAGTCAGACTTTTGAGAACAACAGGTAATACACTCAAACATTTGAGTACTACTTATTAATAAGTTAAGATATAATATAAAAATTCCAGGTTTTGTAAAGATTAAAGTTGTTTCCTCGATCCTGTGAAGATTTTATTTAATTTGAAATGTGTTTTTAATTTTCTTACAATTAATCCAAACATTAATAATACTACTGTTACTTTTAAAATGTTACGCATGAAATAATTTTGGGGAAACAAACCCCGTGTTAATTATATTTGTTTGTTTAAAGTGAACTATGACCGGGCACTTGAAATTCGAGCGAAGGCAGAATATACTTCGGATTTAGAAACTACAGATGAAGATGAGTCTATGCAAAAGCGTACTTCAAGACCCCGTGTGACGCTGGAATTTGAAAGTGGATCAAATTTTATTCCCGAGGTCATTCAAGGTATCGAGCCACCACAAGCATTATCAACTTCAGATTTTTTGGTTCCAACGCACAATTTACCTGAAGGTATGTTATATGATATTGCAGTTTTTAAACTCAGTTCCTAATAAATATTTTAATATTTGAACTTGAAAATAATCAGATTTAAAATAATACATTTTCTTAAACTGCGGTGACAGGGTTGTTTGTGGGTGCTCAACCTTTATCAGAGGCTTCTGCTGGTTAAGACGGGGAATCAGACGAAGGAAATATAACGATACATTTGGGAACCGGAAGTCAATTTGGTTCTTCGATTAACCAATCTTCTTTAGAAAATCCTGAAGTGCAAAGTTTGCAGAAAGAGATTCAAGGTAATTACATCTGCTGTAGTTTAATAATTGTTGTATTATGCACTACTGAACTAAAATACTAATTCAGTATTAAGACACAATAATTTGATTACAGAGATTCGGAACACTGTGGTTGAGCACCTCGTTACAATTAAGGAGGGACTTAGAGAGATCCGGCAAGTCGCGCCGTCATCTAGTTGTACTTATGATCAGTCAATTTTGGCTGAGCTACTGAAGCTGATTTCCTTGAAGAACAAGGAGGAACTTGAGCATTTCTGTTTATGGTCTGCCCAAGATCAGAACGCAAAGGTGGTGGTGAGTGATGCAATGTAACATGTACACTTAGTGTCAAGCTTCAAATAAGAATTACTTTTAATATTGAAATAAATTTCGTACTAGAAAAATTACCTCAGAGCTGTTGGTGGCACAACTGTGGGAAAGGTCACTCGGTCTATTTTGGCAAAACTCTTTGGTCGGCAATTTGCTGTTCAAGTAAATTACAACGGAGCAAATGGGAAAGCTTCCTTTCCATCCTTTCCTATTCACATGGTTGTAATTGGTGAGTTGTATACAAACGTTTGTCGCATTACTTATTAGAGAGATTGCGTCGCATATAACTTATGACACTTACCAAACGTAACGTATAGAAATAAGTTACGTTGCATACGTTACGGTTTATACGTGGAATAGTTTGCGTTACTCAGTTCTCCATAATCTGAAAATACTTCAGAATTTCAATTTATTCTTAATTGTAATTAACTATAGTTACATTATATTATTATTATATTATGTATACATAATTAATATCACACTAGCGTTAACACATATTTTTAAAGAATAACAAATTGCTGCTCCAGTGCCTTAAAAACAGTACTTACATAGTAACGGCAATATTAGCAAATGGTTATAATTATTTGAGTACGAGAGTCAAGTTTCAAGTATTTTAGATTGAGGCTCGAAACCTGGAGGATTACCTGAACAATGCGTAATCAAAGAATGCATGAACTTTAAAATTGAACAAATAAGAATTAAGGGGCTTTTATTTATATTTAAAATTAAAGTAATTATTGCTCTTAAGCATTAATAACTTATTTTAATTATAATTTAAAACTTTGATTACTTTTACTGAAACTGCGAACCGTAAGATACGTGAGTCGATAAGTTAAACGTATAGATTCGCGCCATAAGTTCTATACGTAGCGGAAAGTGACGTCACGTACGCGCAACTATGGAAACTGACGTCATTTTGAATTTTTACGTTCTATAAGTTTCATAAGTGTCATAAGTGATTTCCAACGCAATCTCCCAATTAATGCAAATAAAAGGTTTTAACAATACAGGTACACTACAGTAATAAATTGTCTTTTAGATTCCGTCAGGCGCAACTTTGATTGTAAAGTATCCGAGAAAGAAATCAACCAGGAGATAATTAATTGGTTCCGAAACGCTAAAGACCGTAATGGCGGACGACAACGTCCGTCCAATTCCCACACGCTCTCGTCGGACAATTTACAGAAGAATCAGGGAGACCGTTGAATTACACGCGAGAAGTTTCCATTTACAGCAAAATCAACGAATAGTGGAGCACCAGGACGAAACCATTACTGGTGATACCAGTAATGTAGATATAAACTATCCATGTAGATATAAATGTAAGGGAAAAGTTACGTGCGTGGGCTATTAGATGTAATGTAATATTAATCAATTAGCTATAAACGATTTGTTAAAAGAGTTGTGGCATTGCTTTTCAGAAAGTGATTTACCCAAAGATGCGTGAACCTTGTTACATACAAATGTTAATGCGGCTGGATCAGTAATGGGAGATGGGGAGTACCATTATTTTGGAATCCGAAATTCTATCAATTCAAAATTACAGGCTGGTCTTGAATTTCCCGTAATCCCATATTTTTCGAAAATTTCAAAGACAGTAATTACTTTAACAATAAATTCAGACGGGCTGCCTATCAGTAGATCCAGCAATAAACAATTATGGGTATTGTTAATAAAAGCGTAGACAAAACTCCGTTTGAAATTGCACTATATTTTGGTACTAGTAAACCAAAATGTGTTAGCGAATTTCTAAAGACTTTGTTGCCGAAGTTAAAGACTTAGAAGAAAGTGGTATATTATTTAGTGACACTCAGTATTCGTTTCAAATTTTATGTATAGTTGCAGACGCTCCTGCTAGGAGTTTTCATGTCATGGCTGTGAAAAATGCACTCAGGATGGATCATGGTGCGGTAGGGTCAGGCGCGTAGCCAAGGGGGGCAAGGGGGAAATTGCCCCCCTTTCGAAATAAAATATTCTCAAATCACTCAAAAAGTTAAAAATAGATCAGTCCATACCGAGACATGCAAATCTTTTCCGTGATTTGACAGTACTATTTTTTTTATTTGTAAAAAAATCACTGCGAAACTCAACATATGCAGTAATCCATGTAAATATCTGTGTAGAAACAGCATAACTCTAGAATCACCCATGAAGTTTGAATGTTTCGTGTGAATGATTTATTACCCACGGCCCACGGCTCCTCCCATCATTAATTGACCCATCCATACGCGCGAAAGTCGTATCGCAATGTTTGTCTATTGCGAGAGCAAAGGATTTGTAGATCAATAAATTTCTATCGAAATGGAAAAGCATTTCGATACGATTTTTGCGCGTATGGATCGGTCAACCTTTGACGGGAAGAAGCCGTGGGTAATAAACCATTAAACCATTCACTAAAGAGACGTTTTGGGTGATTCTAGAGAATATTTTTATTGTGTCCATCCTTGTTTAGCGTTTGATTTGAATGCATTGCAAAATTCCGATTTCACGTTGCCCTTTGCATCGTCGATTCGACTTCAACCTTCAACGGCAACAAAAGTATGGTAACAGCGGCTTTAAATATTTTCATATTAAAAGCTTTTAGCTTCTGTAACTTACACGCATCGCTTCGAGGGAATTTTTAAGCTGGATAGAATTATTAAATTCGTGAATTGTATTTAATTCTTCATTATGAAAAGGTCAAGCACGCCTGATACCCGCAGTTTCTTTTCGAGGCAAAGACGTGAGTCACAGGAACAGTAGGTTAAGCACGAGCTGAAACAATAGAAGCGAGCCCAGTTCTCGAAATTCTCCGAAATCGGATCAAGCCCAATTGAAAATCTGGTCGAAAATCATTCAAATTTGATGGAATCGTAAAACGTGAAGAATAAAAAAATCTGATATTCAGTTTGCAAAATTTGATGCGTTTTACATTCGTGAATGGGATTTCCCATAGAATGTGTCATTTTATGTACGTTCTAATTAATGTTGCCCCCCCCTTGGCCAATTCCTGGCTACGCGCCTGGGTAGGGTAGTTTATCTGGAACATAATTGTCCACTTCGAACGAACTATAGTTTTGAATTAGGATTAGATGAGGACCACCACAATGGAGTTTCTCCTCTTTTAAAATTAAATTTTGGAATGGTTTCTCAATTTGTGCTTGACCCAATGCATCTTGTGTACTTGGGCGTAACAAGAAAATTGTTGAATACTTGGACTAAAGGAAAAATACCTTATAGATTACCATCCCGTAAAGTTAATGATATCTCGAGTAATTTAGCAAACGTTGCTTCGTACGTCCCTACAGATTTTGCTAGGAAAACACGCAGTTTGCGAGAAATTGATCACTATAAAGCTACAGAATTTCGTTTATTTTTACTATATACAGGGCCTTCAGTTCTTTGCAATGTACTTGATGACGAGTACTATAAAAATTTTCTGCTTTTACACTCAGCCATAACCATCTTTAAAACTCCGAAAGCTAGTAAAGATTATTTAGACTTAGCGGAAAAGTTACTTCACAGCTTCGTGGAATCTTGTGTACGATTGTATGGAAAGGAGTTTTTAATTTATGTCCATTCCTTGGAGCATTTATATAGTGAATGATGTCAGAAATTTTGGGAATTTGGAATCATTCAGCGCTTGGCCTTTCGAAAATAAAATTCAAGAGTTTAAGAGAATGTTAAGAGGTAGAAACAAACCTTTGCAACTAGTGCGAAGATTATGTTAGAAAAATACGACTGTCAATAAGTGTTTAAATATTGATTATAACAAATTTTACATTTGGAGGGGAAGAAAGTGTCTACGATACTCTGGTACAATTTTGAGTAATAGTCAAGGTGATTCCTGTTTTATCACATATGACAATAAAATTGTAGTGATTCAGGACATTATTCCGGCACAAAATTCAGAGGATGTTAAAAATACGGTTCTGTTTGTAAAAGAGTTCACATGCTTTGAGAGAGTTCCTTTGTACCCGTTTGATAGTACGAAATTGGGAATTTTTCTTTGCAAATATGAACACCTGAACGAATCTCATTCTATCAAACCTTCATGCTTGCTCAAAAAATGTTCTTATTCCTTACAATAATAATAAATTTCTATGCTATCCAATGTCAATTATTATAAATACGGTAATACAGGAGTAGTCTTATCGAAAATAGATTGTTAAACAAATGACAATGTCTTTCATTGAATAAATAATAAATTGAAAAAATAATTTTTGGAGTAATTGCTGCATGCACTTCTTTAACCCATTTCATTATTTCACTCGTAAGCAGCATGGATAACGTAAACGTTTTACAGCTGTAACAGAGTTGGCATTGTGCATTTCGTAAATGAGTCGGATTTCTATCGGCTTTGTGTAACCTCCTATCAGATTCGGATAGGTGTTGTATATGCAACATTCCGTTGTTGGGTACTGCGTTGGCCTCTGTGACAAAACCGGAACACAAGCCAGCACGGCGTTGTTAAGGTTGGGCCGACTTCGGCCCAATTCGAAATTGTTACTTGGGACAGCTCTTATGAATAATATACCTCTAACAGTGGAACCCGGAACTTAAACCAGCTTCATTAAGCGTGTCAATGACTATACAATTCGTTTGCTAATGATATCCAACAGGAGCTGGTTGTGATTTACGGTCATGTTTATTTCCAATTCCAACCTTCCTTGTCGTCTGGATTAGTTGTAAAAATGTTTAAAACTTTCCTGTACTAGCAATTTTTAAATTTTATACAATTGATGCACTGGGTAAGTTTGATGAGCTGAGTAAGAATCTGAAAGGATTTTGCCTGGGAAACCTAGCTTTGCAGATATGGGTTGTGGTGAGGTCAAAGGTTAAGGTCACCTGAAATATTTCATTACCAACTGCGCTTTTTACTGACTACAATACTTATTGTTTGGTTAGTTCGGGTTTTAGCTGAACGCTACCCATGTAGCACCGTTTGTGATAGTCACGTTCAGATATGGCAAAACAATTCACTACCGATAATATAACGTGAAATTTGATGAAAATTTACGTTATGCATGAAACGTGTATAAATAATTATTCGTATTACGTAACAAAATATTTTCGTAGGACCAGTAACATTTACGTGAATAAAAATTCCGAATTTTAACGTTATTGCATTAACTAGATTACCACCACTGGCACCAAGCATGCGCATCGATTTGGCGCGATTGAACCTCGAAACAAAGAAATTTAGCCATTTATCGTTGTCGACATCTTGGCCGCATGTTTCAGTGAAACCGTGGAAAGGAAAATTGCACTGCCTGTGGATCATCAACTATCAAAGGTAAAATTATAATTTTTGAAATTTAATATGAAAAAATATAGTTCAAGACATACCAGAAGAATTGAATTACGACACGCTCAAGATTATTCGCATTTAATCGAAACTGATAGGTGTGTGAGTAATTCAGAAAAACAGTGAAGCAGACATAAGTGCAAATGAGATTGTTTGCAGTGAAATTAATATTGCTCCTGACCAACTATATTCATCATTACATTTGCAACAGTTAGTGGTCAATTGTGAAAATGAAGAAATTGCAAAAGAAGTAAACAACCCACAAGAAAAATTTGTTTGCGGACTAAAACAGTGGGCAATTGTTGAAAATATTTCTCATTCATCTCTTCGGAAGCTTCTACAAAATATCAACACGAATTTACACTTAAGTCTTCCCAATGACCCAAGAACATTTTTGGGCACTCCCAGGTCAACTATTAAACGGAAGGTAGTTCCAGGACATTATGTCCACATCGGTCTCAAAGCATGCCTTGAAAACGAATTAGATTGCAGTTCTTCCAGTGTCACCCATATTAGTGTGAACATTAATATTGATGGGCTACCCTTGACCAAGAGGAATTGAAAAGTATTGAAAAGTTCCAATAGCCAGGTGTGGCCAATACAGGGCCAGATTAGTGATGCAGTTAATCGAAAGCCCTTTGTCATAGGAATTTACCACGGATTTAGCAAGCCCAAGAACAGCAATGAATTTCTTTTCGATTTTATTCAAGAAGCTAAAGAAATTTTAACTCACGGAATTAAAATAAAAGGAAAACAATTTTCATTTTCAATAAAATCTTTTATTGCGGACGCTCCAGCTCGCTCTTTTATCACAAGAACTGTAGGACATAATGGTTATTTTGGATGCTTAAAATGTGATCAAAAAGGATTTTACTATAACAGACGGGTTGTTTTCGAAAATGAAGTACGAAATTTACGAAGTGATGCGTTCTATAAGCGTGGTGATTATAGTGCAAATATACTTAATGAAATAAATGTTGGATTTTGTTCACAATTTCCATTTGATTATCTACATTTAGTTTTATTAGGTGTGACAAAAAAATGCCTAACATTATGGTCACATAGCAAGACGAAAAAAGGTCGACTGAGTAGGAGACATCTAATCGAAATATCGTCAAGGCTGACAAAACAGAGAAAATATATTACAAAAGAATTTAGAAAACCCAGAGGATTATCAGAGCTGGGGAGATGGAAGTGTACAGAACTACGATTATTTTTATTGTACTTATCTCCTGTAGTTTTAAAAGGTGTTTTAGCTGACAATTATTTTGATCATTTTATGTGTTTTCAGTGCGCGATACTTATTTTAAGCTGCGATAATTTTTTAAAAGAATATTTAAGTTACGCTAAAGCATTACTAGAATATTTTGTTGCCAAATTTCAAGATTTTTACGGATTTGAATATCTGTCCTTTAATATCCACGGCTTACTCCATTTACCTGATGATTGCGAACGGTTTGGAAATTTAGACAGGTTTTCCTCATTCCCATTTGAGAACAATTTGCAAATGATTAAAAAACTTGTTCGAGGTAAAAAGCACCCATTGCAAGAAATTGTAAGAAGAATTGCAGAAATACGGAATATTTCAGTTCAATCAAGCAGCCAAGCAACTAAAGCGAGTGTTGATGATAAAAACAATGTATACGTAAATTCGACTGTAATAACTTTGAGAACGCCTGATAATTTTTGCCAACTTTTTTCCGGAAAAATTGTGAAAATAAATAAAATCTTGGAAGATGATGGCATAAAATTCATCTACGGTGTAGAGTTTTCCCACAAAGAAGATTTTTACACTAAGCCTTGTTTGTCCGGATTTTAGACGTGTTTAAAATTAAATTGTGTAAACAGCGAACAATACCAAAGTTTAAAGTTCAAGATATCAAGTGTAAGGTTATGTTGGTTTTTTTAAAACCGAATACTTTTATTTCGTTTCCAGTTCTACATTCAGCTGCGCCATGAAGTATTACGTCGTTAATTTTCCGACCGAATCTGCTATTGAGGTTGTTCCTGAGTCTTGGATCAATAATTCCCAACGAAATTGTTTTTGGCCACCATCGTTTGGTGTCGGTGCCAATAATCCCTCACTTTCTAAATATCTGGTTCCTGAGAAGGATGTCTGGCAAAATGAGCCCATTGACGATTTTTACGGTCCATATGGTAAACAATTTTATAATTAAACTTATTGGTAATCTCAAAATGTAGAACAATATTTTTATATTCTTACTACTTCATATTTTTTCCTAACATTTTAGACTCAGAGCTGGAAGCTCGAAAGAAGGCCAAGAGACTCTCGGAGCCAGATTGTGAAACAACGGACTACGAAGCTCCTAGAAAAAGAAAAGTGCCAACAAAATATCGGGTAGATTCTGAAAGCATCCTGTTGACACCACAAACGGAGATTCCCAGAAAGGGTGTGAAAAAATCATTTCCATCAAAGCTTCCGGGGAAAAATCACCGCAGCAGACTTCGGTTAACCAATCACCTGTGGGAATTGCGAAGCGTGGGCTTCCATTTACTATCACCGAAGGTAATGAGCCCAAAACTCCTCTAGTGGCAGGGAACAAAAGTTCGCCGTCAAGTGGTGCACTTCGTGCATTTAAAGGAACAAGTGGAGAACACGTTGAAAAAAAATCTGGAGACGTTTCTAACAGTAATTCAGGTAATATTTATTCTAGTGTATACGTGTTTTCTTTTCTTGGGTTTAAAATTTAGGTGGCGTCAGCCACCTACTAAAGTACCCTTGTCCGTACGTCCGTGTGTCCATACGCACGAAGTCTCAAAAACTACTGAACCGACTGTAATGACATTTTTATGGACTTTATTTTTTCAACATTAAGACTGAGATTGTATTTGGTTGAAATTGGCCGGATAGGTTCGAGAAAATAATACTTGAAATTTCGCAGTCAAATCTCAAAAACTGATAAATCGAAATCATTAAAATTGTTTCTGTAATGTAAATCTAATAATTATCACTTATGTTGTTTAAGTCGGCCCAACAATTTTCACGAAAAGAAAATCTGAAAAAAACACCAAATTAATCCTGTTTTAACGGCGGTAGCTGACGCCAACAAATTATTGCATAGCGACGACTTTTATTTAACTATTGAAATTTGCCTGTTTGTTCTTATAGAATTTCAAAAAATTGTCGTTTCTTCTCTGGCAGTGATGAAAATACGGCTTCAGTAAATTGAAGATTTACAAACATTGATTTTGGATCAACTCAAATCTCTTAATTCTTTCAAAGCGAAAAGCCGCAACTTGAGTCTACCAATTTCCTCGTTTGATGAATTGTTGAAGCTTGAGAACACAATTTCTTCAGATGAAGTGAAGTACAACGACTTGGTAATTTGAGCTATAATTTACATTATACTGGTGGATTAATATAAATTAATAAAGAATTCAAGCAGAATTAATATATTGATTATAAATGCCATAATTGAATTTTAACAGGCTAACTCAGTTGATTGGGTCGGAGGAAAAAACGTTCGGAATAGTGTATTCAAAACCATGCAGATGCTGATGACGGACGAGGTTGCGTCAAAATTAAACTGGAAGGGGAAAAATGGAAAACATCCATTTAGCATCATGGAAATATGCACGATAGTGACAAGTAAGGTTTTAACCCTGTGTTTTATTACTTTGAATTGTATTACTTGAATTTTGTTGTAGATTTATTTAATTAGTTGCCAAGAATTTACCTGTACTACTCAATTTTATTATATTTTATGCACATTTTGTATTGATTTTGTATTTATTGATTACAACTATTTACTTATTTTCAGATTCGGTTCATTTTTACTTTGGCAAGAAAGTTGGTAATGTGGTCCTAATTCATACAGCAATTATGGATTGGCTCAAAGCATCACCTAATCGTCTTAAAATGTGATTATATGAGAATAATTTCCTAGTAACATTTGTTGAATGTTTTATTATGTTTTAATTTCATTTATTTTAAAGGAAGTCAAACAAGCAACTTGCCACCGTCGGAAATAAGAAACTTGGTTGTGATGAAGTTTCCTCTGATTCATCGGACTAGTATCTTAATTAGTTACTACTATTAATATGTTGGTTAAGTACAGATTAATCTGTAATGCGGTTGTTATTGGGGCATGGATAATAATTTTTATAATGTGTAAAGGTTTATAAAGTTTTGGAGGCGCTGTTTGTTATTCAGAATCAAATATTAAAATAATTATTAAGTATAACGTGTATTTTAGTTACATGAGCGTTAGATTATAAATAAAAGGACCATAGTATCGTACGTCACAGGTCTCTTTCACGTCACTATATATTCATACGTCATAATTCAATCAGAAATCACCGGCGGAAGTAATGTAATATTTCGGCTAATTTCATCACGTTATATTAGTGTTTCATTTTCACGTAATACAGTGCGGACATTCACACGCTAATTTATATGTGTTTTTCACCATATCTATCCCTTTTGACAACGTTAATATAACGGAAGTTGGATGAATGCAGTAACGAAGTATTCACGCAAAATTTACGATGCGGTGCTACATGGGTATGTATCTTAATTTTATCCACAACTTGTTATTGTCTGTTTCCTTATGACATGTAGTTCTCATCGGCTAGGTTAAGTCAGCCTAAGTATTATTAGGAATTTAATTTTTTTTTCGATTACGTCACATCTGCCTAACTTTAGCTTGCGAACCTACGCCTTTTACCTCTCATATGTAATATGTCGGAAACTGGAAGCGTCACCAAATAGTTCATGTTTTTAAGCTATGATGTTGTTTTCAAATAATTTGTATAATTTTAATCTACAAATGTGTAGTAAATTCATGTTGTCATAGTAAAAATCCATGAAAATCTGAAAATAAGTCGAATTCATTAACTACAGTTAACGAGGTGAGATGCAAACTGTAATAAGTTCATTTTGTATTTTACAGTAGAAACGAAAAACTTCTCATTTCCAAACGATTGCGAATTACAAGCTCGCAACATTTCAAACTGAAGAGTAGTAACATGCTATGCTGTCACATAAATGTTGAAATCCCATGTTCAATACTTCGGCGGCAATCCAAATTTGAGTTTTCTAAAATAATTCACTCATTCCATTTTGCAGGACAGACTCCCTATTAACTATTAACGGTAATGATTTCATGAGTGAGTAAAGTTAAACAATTTCAATATTATTATCGTTCATATATTCAACAATATTATTTATGTCTTCTACGGTATAAAGTAATAATTATATTAAAATGACAAAAAACATTACGATTATTTAGTGGCTTGACCTGTTGACTTATTCGGACTTGCATCAAAGCACCTTTAAAATCATGCAGTTTTGCATCTAATACACGGAATTGACCTAATTATTATTGTACCCACTTCCTATGACCCTTGATCTTTAGAATTTTACTCATGAATGACCCATGCTTTAGAATAACTTATTATGAGCGAAGTGATATTCTGGAACGACCTCTTGACTTTTTGGACACAAATGTTTCTAAACCATCCAACTAACAATAGGTACAAAAAATACTATTGTAGTTGAAATATTTTAAAATACTAACAATAAGTACAAAAGACATGCTCAATGGTTGAGACGTTCAAAATTAAAATAGTGTGGAGTTCCAAGATACGCATTCTCAAATATTGTATTTTAAAATACAGCATAGCTCTGAATTTATCATTCCATAACACACAGAAACAATACATACTTACATCGGATAAATCTAGGCAGAGCTTTTTAAATTTGTTTTTACAGACAGGCCCCCCTCAATAAAGAGTGACACGGAGGAATGAAGGGAAAATCCCACATGACAGTCTTTAAGTGATAAATTAATTTTCTAATAAATTATTCCTAAATGCGGTACTAACTTCCAGCCTCTATCTTACTGATTAAACATTCAGCAAAGGTGGGGTGTTGCTAAATTAGGAAACTGAATGAACAAAGTGAACCATGATAATTTCCAGGCGTTTGTGTTATGCTAAAATATTTAATGACTTATCACATGTTAATTAACACATGAATTCTAACGTCACTGGCAGCCACAAAATTTTCCCATTAAAGATTATGACTCTCGCCAATTCTAAACTAAATGCCATAAGGATGAAAAAAATGAGAACCAGCTTGTAAAAAATGGTACAATATTTTCATTATTACAATTTACAAAGAGCCATAACCCGATACAAAAGATTTCCCAATCACACAGCGGGAATATCTGTAACTCGGAAGTTTTTAAAATGTGAATACTTAATCACTGCTTCAAGACAAATTATAATGGAATGGATTCAATTTGATTCAGTTCAATCTATTTTGATTTTACTACAAAACAAATTCGCACGGTAGTATACGTTTCAGCACTTTCATCTCCTGTATCTGGATAATAGCAAGCCAATTTGGATTGCCTTACATGTATTTCACATGCCATGTTTACATAGATATATAACCACCGAATCAGGTCTCTGTCTCTAGCGTTTCACCAACACATTTGCAGCCAAGGAAACAAAGCATAGGATAACCCTGGTTCACTGATTGTTATTTTTGATACATGGCAACTACTTCATTTCACGTGACATGTTCTCCGTCAACTCTCTCTATAAGGGTTATTCTAGGGTCGTCAATTTTTCACCCCTTGTAAATACATTCCCTTATAAGCCGATCAGGGAAAAATTTCACCATAAATAACGTGAGCTTCTTAATTATTTGAATAATAATATTTAAAAAATGGAGTGCATGAATTCTCGTTAATTTTGAGAATAGTAGGCTCAAAACAAAACCTTATAAACACTCAATATAACAAAGATCCTACATTTAAATTCGTTCTTTTTACTTTCGAATTTGAATCTAGTAAATACATGCATGGCCTTTTAATCTTAATACTTATTCTGGACTCATGTAAATGCTAGTTTGCTTTGGTCTGTGTTCTTAATAATTTAAAAGTAATAACCAAGTTACACTCTCAGTTTTCTGTCTGTATGGACACTGATTATTCAAAAATGCCAAAGCATCTCGTCTCGGATAATAAACAGTAGTTAGTTCCGTGACACCGCGAATACATGCAAAAGGATGTACAGACCAATTTGTAATCGTCGTACTTTATCACGTGGCTGTGCCATAACGATTGTTTCGGCTTCGGTATGTACTTACAATACATGACGGGGGTAAAAAGTTTGTACTTTTAACCCTTGCCGTTTAAGGCACAGGGCGCAGCCAAAATGTCAACTCAAGGAACTGTCGTGTACAGGTACTATGCGTACAAGCGTACAGCGGGCGCTGATCATTCTCAGTTGCATTTGCCGCGCTTTCTCAACGCTACTTTCTTTCACTCATGCATGCCGCAAGAGTGTTCAGTACACTTTGATAACGTTGTTTTTTAAATTGCATGCACATGTGAAAAATTGGAATCGCTTTGATTATTATTTGTAGCCCGGGCACCCTATTAGATAAAATTAATTTCATAATATTAATCTCCTACATGATGGTTTCAAAATTCATCCATAAAATTATTAGAAATCACGTGCGCCGGCACCGAAAAAAATTAAACATGTTCTCGGTTTACCTTGGTGCAACTGGCTTTACTGAGATATCACCTTGCTTATTCATCCCCTCAATTTTGTTTATACTCAGTGCTTCACAACAAAATGAATTATCAATACTGCATGCTCACTCAGTTTCATACCAACAGAAAACTGCAAGTTTCCTTGTTTATTGATAAATTGTTTGAATATTCACGTTTAACTACGATTAAGTCTATGGACCAAAGCATCTTTGTTTCGTTTTTTAAAACACATTTTATTTTAAATTCTGTGAATTTAACACACTAAAAAAACTTGGAAAAAATGAGTTGAGATTAATGTTATATTTTTATATTTAAGTCCGTCAGAGAAATCATTGATTCTTCACAACTTTTCTCATTAGTGTGTGGCAACACTGTGAGACAAGTTTTGAATTTGTTCAAAGAGTTGGTAAAGCAAAAAATATTTTCTTGCTCAATTAAAATTCAGCAAACCATTTTTTTCTTATGTAAACTCTTTGCACAAACTCATAGTCTGGCTCACATTTTAGGTTCCTGCGGGCACAATAATTAGCATATAGGGAAATGAAACAAAGTGCAAATGATTCTTCAGAAAATCCCCATCTTTCTGAACTGGACACACTTCGTGTTAATTTCCGTATTGCAAGTAGAATTAATACGTAATTACGTTTGGGCTTATTTTATAGAAACAATTTAGTACCCATCGTTCAATGTCGGAGTTAAGCGATAACATTTTTATTACACATTCGGGGATACAAAAAAAATTTGCGTTAAATTTTTTAAAATTTCATACACAATCTCGCGAGAAAGCCCAGGTTTTGTGATTTCGAATTGGAATTTTTCCCGGGTGACCTGCTTGTATTAAAAAATACGACTTATCTCTTTATTAAGAAATAGGGAATGTTTGGTAATTTTAGAATGCGATATCTCCAGAAATCCGGCCAATTTTTCAGCGCCGGCAACCCCGATTTTCTGCAATTTTGTGGATGATTCTCGGAAGTATTATTTAAAAGATTATAATTATGAACAAACATCCATGTAAATCAGGGTCGCCAGCCCCGTCAAATAATTATTAAAACCGAATCCGATTTTATGTATGTACATGTATTGTAATACGTTCCCTTATAAAGAGGGAACCCTTTATTCCTCTTAAAAATGTAATATCTAATCATATGAAGATTCTGCTGGGTCCGGACAAATCTTCCTCTTATATGTTATAGACAGTTTTTCCCTATAGAGCACCCTAATAGCGAGAGTTGACAATGGCCGAGCCAGGACCGTAACTGGTTAAGTACACACAATGGTATGCGCACATAATAATTACGTAGCACTAAAGGAAAGAGACGGCCGATGTGACACTTAATAATTGGGACTCGGCTAATTCAAACTACTCTGTCCATCCACGTTTTCATTGAAAATCTTTTTTTAGTGAATACTCATTTCAAAAATTTATTTACAACTCAAAATAAAGTAGCAAAGAGCAAAGTCAAAACTAAGGCAGCATAAATAATTCAGTCACATTTCTTCGATCATCTTTGCCTTCAGTCAAACTGGCTCAAACACTAACTCTACTGATACTTATATATCGCCTGGAACATGGCTTGTTTGATAAGTTTTGTGTTCGAAAAGTTTCTACTTAAATAATTAATAATAATTTAAATAGTTTTGGTCCAGCTTATCATGAACTGTAATATTTTGGTTGGGATACTATCTAAAAAACTTGGCTGCAATCATTACTTACTAAACCATCACTAAAGGTTTTGTTGGGTCATTCAGATTATATCTTAAATGGTTAATGTAACTGGGTCAGTAATTGATCCATCACACCGATGCTAGAAGATCCATTTTAGTCCGGGGTGGTAAAGTGGGTTTAAATAGTTGTCAGTTTTGTTGCAACTGAGTTCCGAATGACGTAAAACTTGTATTGCTTGACGTTAGATGAGTAGTTACCGTGGAAGAGATGCTAAAGGCTGAACCAATCTTCAGAAAATATTTACGCAGTACAGCTTTCAATTCCGCTTTCAATTCAAGGCATACCATTTCACATAAAAAAGGGTAGTAATGGGTGGTGTGGACCTTGAACTGAAAAATAAAAACTGTGCAATTATGTGCTATCAATACACTAAAACTTCACGAATCTTAAAATATTTTTCATACCCTATCTTCTGGAAGTTTGACAACTTTCGTGAGGCAAAGCAATAGCAAGTTTGTCCAGGTATCTCGATGAGAATTTGAAGGCAAAGACAAAAAATATTCCAGAGCACTTTTACAGTGTTCGATAAGACGTCTCTCGACTTCAGGATGAGCATCCGTGCGAAGTTCATCTAAGTACATTTTAAACAAGATCCGCAAAGACGTCGCTAAACTCTGAACTTCTTGCTGAATTAAATTGGGCTTAACTTGACCTTTGAACCCCGCTGTCCAAAGTAAATTTCGCTAAAGCAACAACATGGAAAGATTAATAATAATATTTGTATCTTAAAAATCATCTCTTTATTATAACAAATACGCAGAACGCTCTACTTCACAAATCTACAAACCTGTTCATTGTTCATATTGAAGATCTTTGCAAAGCGGTGAGCTCCGGAAAGACTATCAAGGAAACTAAATAAATGCTGGCTGCTCAAGAATGGATACATTCCTTGTTCCTCTTTTTGTTGTTCACACTGATTCAAAGACTTTTCAGACATATCAGCCTAAAAGAAATCAGTTACATCTTGCATACGTTTTTGTACCTTAGGTAATACAAACTTCAATTTTGCTTTCAAAGTACCTGAGCAAGAGCTAAGTTTTCGGCGTCTTCCTTTTTGGACGTTGCAGGGAAAAATACGATATTGTCAACAGTTTGGATCAGCTCTAACTGCACAATGCAGTTTATCAACAGCTTGGAAAATAATTTCTCATGCTCCTGAAATACCTCTTTAACGTTAGATAATCTACTTTCGTAAATACGCAATAAAACTAATTGTTAGCAAATGTTTTAGAAAGATTGGGTCCATACTGATAGTAACAGAGTAGTATCTAAGTTCCGGCCTCGATTTCCTTCATCTTTGTTGCAGTTACCCCAATCGCTGACATGATTGCTGAACTCCGCCAGCTGATTAATAAAGCAATAACTTTCTAAGAAAAATGCTTTTTACAGTACATTCCTAATCGGACAAATGACTTACGTTTCTTTCTTCATTTTCAGTAGGCTTCCATGTGAGAAGCACATCTGGTTGAGTAGTTATAAAAATCGTTTTAAGAAATTCGCATGTCGATGACCACGCCGAAGGCGTAAACTTTGAACCACTGGATATAACCAGATGCTCAAAACAGTGTGTGCCGGATCGTGCCAGTTGTTCATGATCTAAGTTTAAAATTTCCAAAGTTTAACGTCCATTCCACCACAGACATTGGGGTCTTGTAGAGAGTGTCAAGAAACCTTTGCCTTTATAACCCCCTTATGTTTTAGTCGTTTTTTCAGACTTTTCAAAAATCATATAAAAATTCTGAGTTAAAAATTGAGAATACAACATAAAAAACTGAGACTACGTTCGGATTTTTATGGAAAAATTAACAATTTGAAAACTTAAAACTTCCTATTCCCGACAAAAACTTTTTTATATCTTGTAACGCTAGCTAGTAGCGAAAAGTTAGTAACAAACAGGTCTCAACGGTGAGAATAGTGGGCATGACAGAAGAAAAAGAGAGCAAGATTGGGGGAAATTCAGTTTCAAGAGTGAAAGGGGGAAAAGTGCGGAACAGGAGGAATTTCTGATGGTCATTTTATCATGACGATTTGTTGTCCAACAAAAATATTTCAAAACGCTGTACTTGTAGGTAGCAAATTTCGTGGAGATTCATTTGACTTAAATATCTTCTCCCAAGTCAAAAATTCCAGTCTCGGGAATTATGCATGTGAAACAAAATTGAAATATTTCTTCTTATCTTAAAAACGATTCATAGAACTTGCCTCACATTTTGCTCAGGTCATTCATAATAAATTGGCAGGAACAGAAGCCCCTCCTTGTTGGAATTTTTCTGCCTCACTCTCTTGAAGCTGAATTTCCCATACCTAGCTCTCTATTTATCTGGCAATTACACCTCAACGAAAACCATTTTTGCGGGAATAAGCAATTTTAAACCTTCAAAATTACAATTTGTCAAAAAATCCTCGAAAGTCTCTTTTTTACGCTATGTCCACAATTTTTAAAACGGAATTTGGATCTGATTGTAAAGACTTCTAGGCACCCTGCATATTCATCGAATGAAACTAAACAGCTAAACCAGTTGTTATTTTACCTTGCTGAACACACCACTGCAACTGAGTAAAAAGGTCGTCCATCAAAAGGGGCCCAAGCACCTCGTAGTATTGCGTGAAAACATCCACAATGGCAAATAAAGCATGGTTGCATGTAGTGGTCATCCATTCAGCTTTCTAATATACAGCATTAATTCATTTCAAAATCTATTATACTATGATGAAATAAGTAAAGAACACTGGCAATTTCTGGTATCACCCAGTGATACTACTAGCTCAATAAATATAATATAAAACAATAATATAGAACAAACCTCGTGATGCTGTTCAGGAAGTTTCATATTATCAAATATCCGGAATAAAATTTGAAACAAATCCTTCCACCAATGACAGTGAAAGCACCCTCCGTACGTTTTTATTATTTCAAACATCACCTACAATTCGTCGCATAG
Organism: Allacma fusca; assembly: GCA_947179485.1. Taxonomy (NCBI): domain Eukaryota; kingdom Metazoa; phylum Arthropoda; class Collembola; order Symphypleona; family Sminthuridae; genus Allacma; species Allacma fusca. The sequence goes on along the minus strand of OX359250.1, from coordinate 3,218,771 downwards.
TAACAACAAACATGGTTAGCTTACATTACCAACGAACAAAATAAATTCAATGCCAGATCTTCAACTTACAGTTAAAGCTCGCGTGCGAACGTCCAATTTGCATCGATTAACAATACAAGATAGTTCAAATAAGATAGGAAACCAACCCCGGACCCAAATTCTGTCTTCCTCAGCAACTGCTATTTCATCCATGCTATGCTCGATTAAAAGCTGAAAAAAAAGTTGTTACTTTTATATGTGTCATATTTTATATTTAGAATTAAAGCGAAACCCTTGGAGTAGCAGAATTACCAACTACTAACTAGGGCAGGTGAATCAAATACCTGTGGTTTCGTATGAACGTATTTGCCACAATGCCGTATCAAACGTATGGCTTCCATACTTATATCCGGAAAAGCTACGTTGCATGCAAACTCGGACAAACATTTGACTGCATCTTGAAACGAATCAACTAAGATAACTAAATTCTTCTCATATAATTCACCTGAGGGAAACATAAACCTTTGTTAGTCACAAACAACCTTAATTATAAATACTCCGCACTTTATATACAAGGCAAAGTAACGCACCTATAATTTTACTAGTAGTTTCAAAGGCCATATCAACAATGCTGGAGTCCATATCCGATGCTGACAAGTGAAAAACGCTAAAAATATTTTTCCAGCCAGATCGGATTTTCGAAGATTGCGAGCTTACCATCTGGATAATGCACCTTACGACCATATCTCTAATTCCTGGAGATCTATAATGATTAATAAAATTTTGTGAGTTCATACCTGAATAACGTTTTTAATATTACTTGAATCATAGTTTTAGGAAATTACTGATTTTTCTTCATGATGTGTTCGAAAGGCCTCAAAAAATCCTTTTGAAAACGAAAATTAGCAAATTCGCCTTTCTCAATGAACTTCATGGACAGCTGCCTCAGCGAATCGATCGCAAAGAAAGCTACTTCCTCATTGGGCGAGCAACCCACTCGATTGAAATGTTCCCCTAACACTTCCCATATCCTTGACCACTGCAGACGAATTCGTCCCATATTGTAATATGATATTTCCACAATCTTTTGCAAACTGAACATTCTGGGATGAGTTGGATGAGCTAACTCATCCAATGAAACCTACGCAATTAAAATTCATCATTTTTTAAAACTTACATTGTAATAGAAATATGTTTAAGGTAGATTTCGAGCTACGAATCCAGTTTACTAACTGCATTTTATTCTTCTTATGAAACTTGATGTGCACAGTCGAAAATTAGATGTGTAAATTACGAATCTGATTTTTTTCCCGAAAATGTAATTTCGGCATCATGAGACCATATGAACCAGCAACAAACTTGTATAAACTGCGCTGACCGCGTAAGATAATTTATCATATTCTTTTTCTTTCCCTAGTCAAACAGCACGTGCTTTAAAAAAACAATTTCCCGAGTTCTTCTTTTAAAGTTCGCAGCTGGTTGATCGGGGATAATTTTATTTATGAGGAAGCTGGGGGTATGAAGTTTGGTCTCGTCGAGAAACATTTTTAATCAGTCAGGTATGTGATTGAATAATATTCCGGTCCAACATACATTTGAAACAACATATCAAAATCAGAACTGTGAACGAAATGAATTCCAGTATTCCAGAATCCCCGTAGCTTTCGGATTTGTTCTTTCCACATCTCATTTCCTGCAATTTTGCAGCACGTCTAGACACAATATGTTCAGATTTTTCAGAACAATTGTGTCTACGATATCAAGTGTTACCAAGTAACCCTGATTTACGTAGTACGAACCTAATTTACCCTGTGCAAGGAGTTTCATAAAAAACAGTATAATACCTACACTGGATTCGTTACAAATTTGTATGTTTATAGAACACGATATTATTCATAGAGACACTACAGAACCTCCAAACACTGGGGTAACAAAATGTCTGTTCAACTTAATCTGCAGTATACGTAAGTTGGTGGGCTGTAAATTGTAAACTAGCAGTGCCTAGGTATAAATCATAACCAATGATTTTTAGAAACGCAGATTTTAACCCCATTTTGATAAACACGCACGTTGCTTTTACGGTTTGATCAGATAACAACTTCGTTGCCATTACGAATCAAATCAGGAATAGTCATATAGTTGCGGTAATTACAAGAAACGTATCTCCCAGTAAAACGGTTCTGGAATGCCTTCATTCAGGTGGAAATATAGTCACTGCGAAAACATAGTCACACTAACATTGCACAAAGCTTTCACAAAATCCACGATCGCATCGCCATCAAGTCTAGTTGAGCCCGTAAAAATTCGATCCACAGCTACGACAACGCTCTGGGAACTCGTCTCTCCGATGGATTCCTTCACGCTAGCTGTCACAAGGTTTCAGTAAAAATTGATAATATTGAATAGACGAAAGACAAGTTGTAGGCAAATAAACAAGCAAAAAACTTACGATCCAATGAATTTAAATTCAGTGACATTGGATCATGAGATGATTCTACAATTGATCCAGCCAAGGCTGCCCATGTAAGCGTAGTTTTCGACGCATCTCGATTAGATCTGTGCCCGGATCCAGCAACTTGCGCCACTTCCAATTGCGAAATACACTTCAGAATGTCCAGCCACGCAGTTCCCAAATAATTACCTGAACATTTAGAATTTTTAATACACACGTATATGCAATAATTCTATACATAGAAAAATTAGCTTAGATAAGAACTGTCATGTATCATAAAAAAATAATGCCAAGCAACTGTAGAATATGAATATACTGAATAGAAATAGATAGACCTAACTCAACCATTTTTTGATACATGTGCGACCGGAATATATTAATATCTTCCAGCACATATACTTTAAACTTGTAAGCTTGAAACACTGCACAAAAATCTAAAAAGGCATTTCTCACCTTCCGTTTGAGCAACCGTAATAAGAGTTTTAATTGTGTTAATATTTTTACTCTTCATTTCTGTCAACGGGCAGTTGCTCGCTGTGAGTAGAGTGAATCGAGCCAACGCTTGAACGTAAGCGTCTCGTTCCAGCTGAAAAAGAAATTAAACGTGACTGTGACTACCATGACATACAAATAATCATCGTACTTATTAATATTTAAGTAATTAAACACCTTCATGTGAAAAATACAAGCAATGTGAATTCCACAACGCATTCCATTAAGGCACAGATTAGAAATCTCCATGTCATCGCAATCTTGCAGTCCAACGCTGAAGGCAGCAAGAAACGGAGTCCAAGCCAACTAAGCAAATCGAAAATACACCTTGAGAATATAATACTGTTGCGGACAGTCAAACAACACAAGAAAATAAATCACACTGACAAAAGTAATAATTATAGGTCAAAACTTTACTTACTTTAAACATCGGACGCACGTGTTCAAGATGCTTGGCAGAAGTAAATGATGCCTGAGCATGACTAACAGACTCCATCAAACTCTTCGCTGTTGCCGCAAGTTCTTCTAACTCCATATTCCATAATAGTCGTCTTCGTTTATCGCCGACAACATTACCTGAAAGAGCATAGTATGTACTTGTATTGAAATACAGTCATGATTGTTATAATCACGAAACATTCATGTCGGATAAACTTAATTTTAGAAAGTGAAGATACAATAACCACCGTATCTACTCTTGTTCCATTGACACTGCTACACGCATTTACCCCGGTAAAACTTTTATTCAATGAAGCTTTACAGAAGAAAATTCCATGCTTGAATTCAAATTAAGTTAAATAAACTCTATGTTGTCTGGTTTACAGTAACTGTATTATTTACTTTGCTTTCCCAGTTTGGCATATCCTTTCATTTTGATTTCATTCCCTGCAATTTCATCGTAAATTTGGGAGAGATAGTCCTCGGGTAAATCTCGACTATCATTGATACCGCGGTTCATTTTAACATACTGCTCCTTGCTCATTTTGTTCTTTACCTGCAACAATATTAGAAATTGATACTACGAAGTGCGTTTAGTAGTTTATAATTATTTCAGCCCAGGTTTAAAAAAGCATGTACCTGGGGACTGTGCAAATCAGTAGTAAGCATTATAATTGAGTACGCCAGCACGTAAGCTGTGTCTGCACTAGCGAACACCCCATTACTGAAATAAGAAATAATAATATTCGCTTACAAAGTGCACAATAAAGTACCATCTAAAAAGTATGATAAGATAGTTTATATCGTAACTGGAGCTTACTTCGGATTACATTCACAATATCTGCTTGCAAATTTTTCCATCAACCTGTCAATTTTCTGTGCTTCGCCTGGAAGGCGAAAACCTTCTAAAAATAAACGAAGTGCCATAACAAAGTCCTTGTCTTTAAAATCAATCTGGTCAACGTAGGCATACATAACCTGCAAAAAATAGCAACAGAAACAGATTAGTAGCTTGAAGTGGGCCAGAAATTGCAACATATGCATAATTCGATGAAACTTTGAAAAAAGGAATGCAGTCTAAGTTAGATAAACTGATTTTAACTTCATTTTTGAACTTGTACGAACCTGCTTATTATATTTTTCCGGATCGCCTAAAAACTCTCCCACTAAAGTTTTGTCTAGCCTGTCATCTGTGATAAAGAAATAGGCTACGTCCTTTGGACTTTCTCCCAGTAAGTTGCGCTCGTGGAGAAATGCGAGACCTCGTCTGGATTTTCGATTAAATCTATACCGTCAAAGCAACTAGTTACAAATCCCATCATACAGTCATACATACAAACCCAAGTAAATGTCAAAACCTTTTAGAATGATGGTATACGGTGCATAAATAATAAAATAGAAAAACAAATAGGAAACAAATCATTAGTTTTCATGCTTACAGTTCTATTCCTTGTTCCCAAATGTCTTTTTGTTGCTTAATGACTTCAAATTGTTCGGGATTGTCATCTACATCCGTGTTTTTGATTTCAGATTCTTCCTCAGGTGGCTTTTCTGCCACTGCATAGTTACCATTTTGAACTACGTAAATTTACACCAGAAAATTAGCTGCTGTTGATTACAATTGGAAGTGAACAAACTAAAAGAACCAACTTACTCAAATTAGACTGGACTTGAGGGTTGACGTATAATGACTGACTCCATTCAACCATGCACTGCAGAATACCAACAAGCCCTTCAATTCCTTTGATTCTCATTGCCTTTTCTTGGATAGTATTAGTTCCTACTAAATCGATTCCCTGCCTTCCCTGAGCAATCTTGCTGAGATCATTGACCAAACGTTCAAAAATATTGGCTGCTGACAAGTCACAGTCGTAATTTACATATAGGTCAACAATACACTGGGCATCACCACATATACGGGTTAGAGCTTGAACAGCAAGCCATTTGTGCTCGAAGGAAGAACCCGCAGATTCCACTAATGGCAGAAGTATGTCTTTGAAGAAGACCTAGTGTACAGATAAGAGCAAACACTAGTTCAAAATGGTCAGTAGCAAAACGTGTACGAATTCAAGTAACTTTTAAATATCGCAATGCCGCCACTTACAAGGAAGGTTTCACTATTGTCCTAAAGATATTAACCTGAAACTTTGCTCCGTTAGCGTTTGCGCTAATAGGGGATTAAAGTGTCACATTCTATTGTTGCCACAATTTGATTAGAGCCCCGCTAAACTTTATCCTATTTCCTACCTAATTCTGGTTGTTAACTGAAACTTTACACATTATTTCGTATATATCATATACAATCTATCTTTTCAATTAAGAGCATAAAAATAGTTCAACATTCTTAAAAGCGTTACATTAAATAAGCAGCGAACCAAATCCCTTATAACGAGCTTCTACTGCAGTGGGAGCGGTACAACGTTTAGGGTACACATATTTTCATAACTTAACAAAACACGAATATCTCTATATTGCAGTCATTCTATACTAGCAACCAATAATGGACCTAAATTTCAGTTTAATTAAGTACATCTTGTTATAATGATGAAATATATATTAAATGTAAAGCAAGAATCCCATATGGGAAATAACAATTTCAACTAACAATTAGACGTACCCACCCAGAAGAAAATTTCAGGTGCATACTTACTTCAAAGATACTTGCTCACGCTCTAATCAAAAAAAGCAGCAATGGAATGCGCCACTGAAGTCATCTAACTACACACAAGTACTATAGATGTACCTAAGAATTGCGAATGAAGTCGGAATAGTAGTGAAACCTTCCTTTTTAGTTATCGAACATTATTGAGTGTTATTTTTACTTCGATTTGCATTTTCAAGTGTGTTTTAAAGTTTGCCAGCAATGCCAAGAAAATTGCTAGCGCCAGTTGAAAGACTTCAGGGATGGAAGAAACACCGTTCTTTGATAGAGCTACGCAAAGATACTGACGTACGGCTGTTATGAATATTGCATTAGATTTAAATACATCACCAGCATTCTGGACAATTGATAATAAAAGCTGCAGAGACAATATCTTCGAACGCAACTCATGAGATCTGTAAAAAAAAATTGAACGCATTTTTACGATTGTAGTTTCAAAACTTGCAACTTCACAGCAATTTATGATATACCAGGGGATTTGAGTGTGCTAACGCGGATAATGCAGCAATGAGTAATGAAGCAACGAATGGGCTGAGGACAGCTATTGTCGTTTTACCAACGTTTCGCAATTTTTCTCTAAATATTTTTTTCGAAAAAATCCACACATTCGAATCTAAAATCATCTTCACAAGATACTTTCTCAGGTGAGATGATGTTAGAATTGAATATTTTTAATGAAATTTGCTGTCCCAGCAGTGTCCACATTTCTCAACACAGGGACCTATCCTGGACAAATATATATATGTATATTGAAATAATTTTTGAAAGAGTAAACAATTTATAACTTTTAAAATTACACTTTTTCCACAAATAATCCTGAATTAGCTCCATTTCCTGGAACGCAATCGAGGTTTTGGGCTAGCTGGAAGAAACATGTTTTGAAAAAGTGACTAAAGATTTGTTAAAACAGGAAGGATTTGAATACTTTTTGCAACCCTTTACATGGGCTAGGAGGGTTACCCAAGGTTTCTTGGCACCATTTTTTATCAAAATGTATGAACAGTTTCATACTGACGCAACATTACCGAACCAATCTGAGTAGCAGATCTAAATAAGACTCAACTATGGATCCTTTCCAACATATTTTCAGCAAAAGTAACACGAGCCTTCAAGCCAGCACGTCTTTCAACGAAGGTTTTACGGCACAGTTCTGCGTATATTAACATAAAGGAATCTGGCCAGTTTAAATAAAATTCTTCTTTAGGTCAGAACCATATCTCTGAGAAAATCAATACAAAGGTTATACGGCGAGGTGAATATCGAAAAATAGGAAACGATATACATGATTCTCGGTAGTTAAGCTGCATGCATACATATATATTTGTCAGTAGATGTAGATATGCTATAAGATTGTTTAGTGCAAACTGCCAACGCAGACAAACGTATGTACTGTGAATAATCAATGGCAATAATTCTGAACATTTAACAGTTACCCTGGACCAAAAAACTTTCGTGATTATTTAGTTTAACTAGAAAATAACAAATTTGTGCTTCTTCAAACAACCTCAATATTGCGAATGCAAGGCCGAGACTTTTCTAGGTGTTATAAATAAATAAGCAATCTTTTCGTTCGTTTTAAGAACCAGCTAAGGTGAATCGGGGAAAATTCCCATTTCTACGGTTTCCACTGTCATAACTCGGCTATTAGATTTATTAAATCTAACAAAACTTCAAGGTTCGCTCCCGTAAAATTACAAAAAACATTTTTCGTACTTTCCTGAAATGTGAGAATAAACCTATGAAAGAATTAGAATTTGGTCCATTTGTTGTACTCCCCCTGCATTTAATTACATAATAATGAATGTTCCGATGATTGAAATATTGTTCGAAATTCCCATATATTTAAATTCGAATATCCTGCCCAAATTTTGATTAGGATTCCAAAATCTTAATTTTACTGGTAGTGATTACATTACTTCAAAATAAGTCATTAAATACACAGATTCATATTCCAAATTTTGAAAAATGTTCAGCACGAATTTAAATCCTCAACAAAGGAAAAATAGTTCCGAGGAAGCAGCATGGTCTCAGATAAATCCTTGTTAAAAAGAGGTTGAAATATTGGTCGAAAAATCGATATTTTTGATTACCTCGCTACAATTTTGGTTAAAACGATTTTAGCTTGTACATCAATTAAATTGTTTCATAATGAGCAAGTAACGAAACTACCAAGAAATAACATCCCAAACAAGTTTATTGCGGTTTTTCCAGGGTCCTACGGCACCCCATAATTGGTTTTTTGAAAATTTCGACCCAGGAGGATACATAAAAAGTTGTTCATGGAAGGTTAAATGTTAGTTCATGTACTTCGAAAAATACGTGTAAAGCGCTGAACGTATTGGTGATTTTTCTTTAACCAATCTGTCAACATTTTCGGGTTTTAAAAAATGTATTTCGGGTTCGAATAAACACAGTGAAATACACCTGGAGTTACATAATATCGTACATTTGACTTCTGTCTAATATAGCTACTGGTTGTATAAATATAAATATATATATATATATTTATACATTTGAATAAAAAGTTTTAGAGGTGAAAAAACTTCTTTCATGCGAATTGTACTTCAAATATGTAAGACACAACAGGTAAACCCTCTAACTTCAATGATCTATCTCTCAGATAGGAGGTATATATCGGAGATCAATATCAGAGATATTGAAACAGAAATTTTTAGTGTTTATTCCGGGAACGTTAGACGACAACAAAATTTGTTGTAATAATTCAGAAAGTACAGTTGAGGTAAACCTAAGTGTAAAAACACTATTGGGTTAGAGCAGTGTTCGATTTAAACTAGAGTCATTAGAAGTCATTATTTAGATGTGCCACCCAGCTCTCCAAGAACTAGATCAACAAACTACGTCGGATGGAAACTCCATGGAAAGCATTTTGTATGATGTAAACTTAATTGACTTGTTAACTAACTAATGTCGAAAAGTCGTGACCTACTTTGGATCTGGAACTCCTTCAGGTACTGGCTTCATCGATAATTTGCACAACGCCCGAAAAACTAGGAATGCGTCCTTCTGTAAAATGTGAACAAACTGTGCGTTTGCGTTTTCACTATCCACAGAGGTCTCCATGCTTTCCTAAATTTTATCAAGGTTACATGTAAATATTGTGTGCAGCTAAAACATTGAAATCGTTTAGTTTAAATATTTGAGAGCCAAGCATAAACAGGAGAAAAATGCAAAACTGCAAATCAAAAACAGGATTTCAAAATTATGTGAAACAGAAACATCAATTTTGTTCCCAACCTATAAGAACACTTTGAATCAAAAGATGTTACCTTTACATCCATTAAGACGCGAAACTGTGAAAATGTTCCATTAAAAAATTATTTTGAATCCTGTCATTATTTTTAAAATATTATTCTATACTGCTCAGCTGTGATGTACCAATGCATAAGAAATAAATCCTCGTGTTTTAATCATTTTATTAGCTGGAAAGAACAAACCTGTGATGGTACTCTCGTAATGGTCGGACTATGGGTAGAAGGCTCGTTGTTCTGACAAGAAAGACTCTCTTCCGAATTAGAAGGTGCGGGTGACTGAGTGGGTGGGCTTAATTGGGTTGAATTATCTACATACACACATGAAAATCTAAATCAACCGAGTAACAAATAATCAACAATATTTAAGTTTTCCAAGAGTTGTATAAATGAATAAATTGAAAAAGGCTGTTGAACAAGTGTTCATAAGCATACCAATTTTATCCAGTATATTTTCCAACAAATTTTCGGCAATTTCTAATGGAGACGGAGTTTCAACTACAATATTAGGTACATCATCATTCTCGCGTGAACACCATGTAGTTTCTATGTTAGGCGAATCGTTTAAGACCTGCTCATTATCAAGCTCATCGATCACTAATGGTTTTTGAGCTGGCTCTTCATTTTCTTCAAACGGGTTGGCCCCGATGATCCGATTTTCTTTATTCTTAATATTTTCTACGGACTGTTTTTCGTCGACAAAATTTTCATCAACAACTGCATTATTTTCTCCTTCACATTTCACGTTAGAATCTTGATTCGAAGTGTCGGTACTGCCAGCTGTATTTTCACTCTCACCATTCACTAAACAGGGTGGCCTACTGGAAGCCAATTCTTCAGGTGCTGACAAATCCTCGGAGGTATTTTGATGATTTGAGATATCTTTCTCATTGCAATTTTCTAAAGGGATACCATTTTGCGTCTTCTCACCAGTCGCTACATTAGGAATTACGTTTAATGGCGTTTCAGTATCACCAGACGCGAAAACGTTAGTCTCGTCAGTGTGTGACGAGGTTTCTTCTTTAACACTGGACACATCGTTGTCAGTTTCTTTTGCATTTAAAACTAACGAACTGTCGGAATGTCTGCTTAATGCATGCTGATTTTCCATACGCGAGAAAACGACATTGAGCATTTGGGTCAAAGTAGCACGCGCAGTGGTTTGATTTATTAAATTTTTACTGGCCAGATAAATATTGTAGCATGTCCGTACAGTTAAAAGCACTGTTCCTTCATGGATTTCTACATGCTGAGACGTTACTACAGTAAGTAAAGCCTGCAGACACCAAACAATTTAATTTTAGTTTGTGCTTACAAAGATATTTCTGACAGAAGAAGAACCTGTATTACTTTAATTTTAAGTAAAAAAATACCTTTATTATTTGAAGCTGCACTCCTTCATCGGTGCTTGGACCAACAAAGCAACCACAAATAGTTTCTACTATCCGTTCAATCATCTTTTTGTTTGGTGCAGTAGAATCTTCACAGTTACCCGTTAAATGACCATAGGCAATTAATTTCTGTAAACTCATAGAGAAAGTCAATTGTAAGACTCGATTCGATACATTAAATCTGTTAGGCGTGCTCCGTTCCAGACCAAATAATTAGGTCTTTTCTTACATACACTTATTAGGCCCGACCAAACAAAATCGAAAATCGGAACATTTCCTTGGGCCAAATTGTTAATTAGTTGGGTATATTCATACGAAACCTTTTAAAAAGGATACCAAAACATCTAGAAGCCAAACTGACAGATAAAGATTCATTTAGCTACTGCTGATTAGTGTTGACGTAATTGATGCAATCAAAATGCAATAATAAACCATGATTGTCTGAAACGATTTCAAAGTCACTAACTGTAAGATCCAATGTATGTTCGATTATTGGACCCGACCATATGGACCTGGCCAAAGCAGTCTTCCGACCAAGTACCTTGGTCCAACTTACACTTAGTGCCACTGAACATTTGATTCGTTACTGGGTTCGTTTCAGACATTCATATATACACATTATAAGAATACACATAACTCCAAACAAGAAAATTATCAGCGCCCACTTTCCAAAATAAATTACAAACTAATCCAATTGATTCTTATACCACATACCTGCAAGCAATCAAGCGCAGTGACAACAATTCTTGGAGTTTTACTTTGACACGCCAACTCGAACGGTACGAAATACTTTTCAGAATCAATTGGAATTGACTGATCAGATTTTGGCAAAGGTAATGCGGATGAATTCAATTCTTCATTCTTCCTCTGTTCCTGATTCTCCTCAAGCTGCTGCAGAGCAGTCTTGATTTCCTCTACACATGTACACAATGCAGATATATATATATGAATTTGTGTCACTAACATCATATAGTAAATATCTCGTCTTCCAAAAACATTTCAAAAACTTACCCAGAGCAACTTCACAGGCTATTTTGAGTTGAGCATGATAGGATCTTTTTATTTCACGATCGCTCAGGATCTTCTCTAAAGCCCGAATAATGAACATCTCTTTCGTGTAGGTCACTCCACTGACCATCATTAGATCACCCGTTGGTAATTTTGCATCTTCTTCTTTTCCTCCAAAAATGATCCGTGACAAGAGCCTGTGCGAGTAAAAGTATCACAGTAGTTATAATGTCCACAAGTTATTTAATTTTTAAATTTAAAAACAAAATTGACGTATAGAGTAAGTTTGGTGTGGAGATTACGAATCTGAGGGAGTTTTGTTCCGCAAGGAGATACTTTCGGATATATACAGGTTAAAGGTGACTTGTCTAAACGTGATAATATAGTGCAGGGATACGTGTACATTCTATGACTACATACGACTCCAATGAAACTTACGTCGCTCTACTTGCTAGTTCTAGTTGGTACGACTTTCGAGTATGCAGTCAGAGCAAAGTAAAACTTGGCCGACTTCCCACACAAGTCAGCCCAACTTCCCCGACACACGTCGGCCAAAAGAGACACTTGGCCGACATCCGACAGTCAAATTGTATACAAAATGAAAGGGAATACTTTAACTGGCTGATGCAACATGACATGACCCATATTAAATCCCAAAACAATAATTTTTTTGAAGGCCAGGGAGTTCCCAAAATTACAAGCTCAAGAACAAACTCCAGTTTCAGGTCACACTGAAATGTCCAGTTACAATCGAGTTCAAATTCGAGTTTAAAGTTATACTGGAGTTCAACTTCAGTTACTAATGATAGCATTAGAGTTACATTTTGGGGGATGCAAGCCACTATGTCAATTATTATTATTATAGATTGTTAATATATATTAAATTAACAAGGTATATCGTTCTAAATTGCGTAAAAAACCATATCATATAATATAATAGTTTTAATAGTATATCGTTTATCGTAATCGTAATGATCAAGCCTCATGTCAATTATTAAAGACAGAGCCCATGAGGGTGTGTTCACTTTTTGTCCTGGCTGTAAATATGGGTATGAGCATATCGTCGCTGAAGAGGCAAAATGGCCAAAGTGCTGTACAGAAGTATGCGGACGTAGAACATTTTGACTCTACAGCGACGATATCGCTTATTTTTGGCATATCAAATATCTCTCACTCAAAATATCCTGATAACGATGTGCAAGAAAGACAATAGCAGCACTGGCAATGTGCAAAAATTTTAAACGATGACAGTGGGATTAAAATACGAAAATAGTTGAACTTCATCAGTCCAATTCGAACAAATTATCTACTACAATGTTCACATTGATGAAAAAAAGTACAAAAAAATAGAATGCTTTCTTGCGAAGAAACTCCTTCTCTACTACAGATTCCTATTTTACCTGTTCAAATTCTTTTTATGATTACATCTGTCATCATAAATACTGCCTTAAAAGTTATTTCGAGTAAATTTTTGTTGCTCCCAGACCAAAAGTCCAGCTGACATTAGCGATCAGTGATCACTGATCATATTCAATTTCCTCAACAGTCCTTAAAGTTATGGTATCAGAATGCCCTGAACTGGCACCCCAACTGCAAAGTCTCAACCAGACCATATATATGTATATATACATATTACCTGCTACTACATAATTTATATGAAAAACGTCGATGTCATTCGGGATGTCTCAAGCATAAAAATAATTGTTGTACCTTCATGTGCCTCCTGTAACCGTCGGGGTATTAACCTCGAAACAAATATTGATTTTGACAGAGAGGTTTTCTACATTTTGACCGAGATTTTTTGAAAAATCGACCTTTTTTTATTGTTCCTGCCAAGTGATTCCATAGATTTCACTGAATTTAGGTACAGTATATATATGGCTGCATATACAAGCTCAGCCTGACCACTTTTTTAACTTAAAGAAATTAAGGGTAGTCCGTGTTCGAAATTTGTTGGATTTTACTACTACAATATTAATTTGTTATTAGAATTACGTATAATCTCTCTGGCAAGGTTTTATTGGTAATTATGTGGAACGGTAACAGTTAGCAACTTTATTTACAATTAGAGGAGATATTAAATGTTACGCAAAATTCTTAATAAGGCCAGTGGCATTTTAAAAGAAATTCGTATAGAAGGACCGCTGTTACCATTAACACCAAATTAAATGAGTTGTACAAATTGTCGTGCTACATTACCTAGCTGACCTTTGACCTCTCATATCTCCTACTAACTACTAGTTGACACTCAACAAACTCGAGAATCATATTCACACCGAATTAACCGGTGCACTAGTTATACCTGCTCCCTACGTTCTTGAGATGTTGGTTACCCGATAATACGATGGGAGTTATACATATATTCTGAACTTGAGTTTTTCCCATGCAAAGTAAGTTTGAGCAGGTGTGGTCATAAAGGTAATTATGTATGTGTATACACGTGTGTCCGTAAAGTATGCCAGAATGGTGCGCGTGCTTACGGATATATGTATTTAAGCTGGTGAAGTTTCCATTTCCACAACACTTCACCGTGGATTCCAGTCAGTAAATGGAGGTACCTAACTGATTCAATGACATTCGTCATGATTGTATTTGGTGCACAAATTAAGAATGGCATAAAAGCTACGGAGGCCCTTCAATAAAACGTGGGGTCAACGGGATGCTAGATGAGGAAGTATAATGCGGAAACCATAAAATACACTTGGGAGGACACTGCTTTATATCTGAGACCCGTGCTTTTCCGTGCTCATTAGTGCAGTGCACTCAAACCGCTAGGTCTACATCTGAGACTACTGTCCCATGATGAGTTGTCTCAGTCGGAGAACACGATTCCAACCCCGGTCAATGAGGTGGAGAAGAGAGAATATTTTGGAAAAATTAAAATTTTAACATTTGACTGTTTCCTTCAATTTAAAAAAATCTGATTCGTATTTGTGATAATTAGAAATCTACTTTTGACACTTAAATTTCAAAAATGCTTAAAACAGATGCTGGCTTGTGGTTTTAAAGGGCTTTCAGAGCAGCACAATTCGAGTCACCTGCATTGAATACGTCAAGTACGATGGGTAATAATGTGAATTAAGATTTAGCAGGAAAATGCTTAATCAGCTTCATAAATGAAAAATTAACAAAAGAAATACAGTACGTGGATATTGAAAAATATTTGTTGTTTCCTTTTAAAATACTTGGGTAACTTTTGCTGTACAATAGTACAATACAAGAGGGCATTCAAAAACTAACTACGTGCTCGTATCTGATTAATTTATTAATTAATTAATTTTTTATTGCTGTTTCTTGTACGGGCTCGGGAGAGAAAAATATATTGTGACACCTCAACGGACAACGATGACCAATATTCTAACAAATTTTATTGAACCCTTTTTCAATCTTGAAAAAACTAAAAAACAAAGGAAAAACAGGGGAATCGCTTAGTTTAACGGTCAGATTATTTGTTGTTTGGACAAATAGAAAATGGATAATTAAGCAGAACCTGCATATATAACTATGACGGACTTTAACAGCGCCGAAACGAGACCTCCCTGGGATCTTGGTCGGTTTCGAGTTATGTTGGATTATCTTTGCGAATCTGATTGCCATGTCAGCAGTCACAAGTCACAATGCAAAACTGAAGAAATACAGGCAGAATTTGGTAGTGCCTCCCATCATGGTTGATGGTAATTACATTTGAGACACTTTTGAGGACATAGTTTGGGCATCATCACAACACGGTCAATATATAAGTATCTATAATTACGTTATATGTGAAGACAGTCCTCACAATGAGATCGCTCTACTTGACTAAACCTGGGGCCTCACAATGTCGGCCCTACACTTCAATAAAATTAGTTACTTACATAGTACATACATACTACATATGTACACACATCAGAGCAGAGGAATCTTACTCGTACAAAGCAAAGCTTTGAGTTGATCCTCTGAAACAGTTCTTTTTTTATCTCTGTATTCCACAAGTGAAGAGATCATGCTGATCTGTACCAATTTTTTGTCTGCTGGTTGCTACGTACAGCGTATCTATATCTCCTGTTTAAAATACATCGGAAGATATTTTTCATTACAATCGAAATCAGAGAATTTTAAAATACAAGAAAGAACTACGCCTGTTATCCTTTTGAGGAATAAAGTTGTTCAAACTGAAAGAACATTATAGAACTCTAAATCTTTTTTACCAGTTATTCCTTTAAACTCTGCTCTGCCTATACCCAAACATATTTAGGGAACGACTGCTCAGGACTATTTCAAGCAGCATAGCTTACTCCCATCATTCCTTCTTCTGCTTAAGCGTACTCATCTGCAAAACACGGTTTTGACAACTGCTTCCTTGTCCAAAAATTTGGACAGTCATTCAGCCAATATTAAGTAGCCGGTACATTTAAGAATAGCTGATAAAAGCCTTGATGTGTATTCAATTCTCTGTCTCTTCCAAAACCTACCAATAATACTACAATGTACAGACCTAATGTTAAAAAAATACAGGGATACCATCGTATTGTATGCTCACATGCATAATATGGGCCTTCAATGAGAGTCCCTCATCCTCATTGATGATGTGAGGCAGGACCGAATTCCACCTGTACTTCACTCTGTCCCAGTATAACTGCTCATGGCTATCGACGTCGCAAGTTCATATAATTTAATTATATAATTATGTTCTTAATTAATTTCTCTGAGCATATATGTATATACTCACACTGTCCAGTCATCATCATGTTTAGTACCTGACCGGACTTACCGTATTTTATTACCTCAAGGCCTTGACCCTTGACTCGTCTCCCGCTACGTTTACCGAGACTCTCGAGTCCCACCAAACCCGCATTTTATTGCCTTATCCCGCCATGTATTGTATTGACTAATCTAATTGTAAGTCCAAGTTTCATGTTACACAAGTACTTGGGGTATCTGACAATGAGCTTATTTACTATTCATTGCATGTTGGAAAAGGGGAAAAACCAGGAGGTTTTACTCAGGCGTGACCATAAACACACACCGCTGGTTCAGCCTACCGTCACCAATGCTACATTAAATATGACATATATCTGGCACCTATCCCCAACCAGATTAAGTAAGGACTAGTTTTTTTCCGAAAAAATGTCGTCTGTCCTACTTTCACTTCCCCGCTACGAAATGACATATTGCCTTTCTTGCTTCTAAAAATGAAAGGACAAATGAAGTAAGTACATTCTCGAAAAAGGAGGAAATCAAAAGTGGTTAGTACTGGTTATTATTACATATATCCATGTGCTAATCCCAGCTACACTGGCAAATTTGACTTCGAACTCAGGATTTTTGACATCCTGATTAGAAACATATGACGTTTCATCTCTCATTATTCATATCTGGAACACTCCAAGTTTAGCGAGACAAAATCCTTGCACATCCTTAAATCCTAATCACCGAACTGATCCGTCCCGAACCAAGTCCCTCAAAACATCAAAAGAATGTGACAAGCTGGATGTGTTCCAAACTTACTCCAACTCACGGAGAATGGATATATTTTGAAGTCTATGCTAACTTTTTGAAATACTTTCCAAAACACACTTACGGGACTTCTTCAAGATGGTGAAAGGTGCGAAGGAACTATGTACAAGTTGGCAATGTAATTAAGAAACTACTGATCAAGTGTCTGCTCGCGGTCACGTCAAGGTCACTGTCCCACTTTTTTATTTTCCTTACTCTCTGTTTTGGTCCTGTTCAGAGTCGGTATTTAGCGTAGGAATGTCTCGGGATACCGAACGAAGGTCACTGGACCGAAGGGGATATCGTCGCAATTTAGTTTTCTCTCACAACTCCTCACTCTTAGACTCTTAGGTCAAACTAAATTTGATGGAAAATGGACAAGGTAAATTTGAAAGAGTATAATATTCATACAGTCTGTCCACATAACAGGAGAAAGGCCCCGCTTTGCGGATCCCGGTATGGCTCCTATCACTGCACGTGGGGTTGATAATAATAGCGGAGCGCTTGAAATTTAAAGGTAGGAATAATTTAGTAAAATCGTTACGGGAACAAATTATAGAAGCAAATTGCTTCCAATAATTATTAAGGTTTAAAAATCTGGAAATCATTAATTGTTGAGCATGACGGGAACGATGCTAGCTACAGGCACAGGTGTTACGTCCAAGTTGGCATATGGTCTAAGTCTGTGCAGCCCTAACAGAAAAATTACATGAGTCTGAGTCCTTGAATATAGACAGGACACATTTGTCCAAAGTTCCCGGCGGCACTTGGTTTTTTGCTAAATAAATTGTTGTGAACTCATTTTCAGGAACATCATTTTAATAAATGTCTTTCTGCAAAATATTTTTGCTCTAGCTTCCACTGGTTGCTCACTCCTTGGTCCCAGTTGCTCACGATTCCACTGGTACTAGATTGCATAAAGATAGGGCTAGATGGGGTGAGATATCTGTCACGAGATGTCGGATTACTGTTCCAATTTGACAAACATAATAAAAGTAAAATTCGATTTTAGGAGCAAAAATCACGGGTTTTTCGTTGGGGCACGTTCGTTACCAACACATAAATTGAGAATTCTAAATACATTTTTACATGGAAGCAGTCGCTTCAAGTGCCTATAAATAATTAAAAGAATCCGACTTTCTGAAATTTTGTAAGAATCGTGGGTTTCTATTTAATTGTGACTTTTTTAAGTTTATTGAAGAGTTGTGTCTTTGGTGTGTTCACATCATAAATCAATTTATGAAATTTTTTGTGCGACCAGCTAATTAATATATTGTTATAATATTAAAAAAACGCAGTGGTCATGAGTATTGCTGATTTTTCCTAGTATTTCGGTTAATCATTTATACATT
Organism: Allacma fusca; assembly: GCA_947179485.1. Lineage (NCBI taxonomy): Eukaryota > Metazoa > Arthropoda > Collembola > Symphypleona > Sminthuridae > Allacma > Allacma fusca. Next base: position 3,200,253 of record OX359250.1, on the reverse strand, counting down.
TTATACATAATTTATACCGAAATGTGATGCACGGACGTCCGAACATTAAACCAACAAAAGGCCCTGCATTGCAAGGCTTTTTGTAGAGTATTGCTTGTGTAGAGTACATGTGTTAACAATTGATAATTTAAAATATTAGCACAACACACATTTATCTAATAATAGCATGTGGAAGAAGAAAATATCACATTTGGTTTGCATTAGGATCCTGCCGACTGTCACATCTAGAAACATTTTCAATTAAAATTATCTTTAGGTAGTTTCTCTAAAAGCAAACGATATGTATGTATGTGCTATATGGTTTCCCTACTATAAGCTATGATTTAGCTGATGTATGAAAAACGCGATATAATACCAGATGTACTAAGGATAGAATCTAGTGCAATATCTCGTTCGAACCGTCGGGGTGACCCGCGATCTAATTTTGATTTCAATTTTCGGGGTTTTCAAAATTTGGCGGTTAAATTAGAAAAATTCGTCAATTTTGACCTATTACTTCGGATTACCTTCAAGACCTTTAGACATATCGTATAACTAAGTATAATACGTAGTTCGAATCGCCTCAGTAACCCGACTTAGATATTTGTATTAAATTAGAAATGTTCAAAATTTTAATCCTGAAATTTGAAAAAACCGTGCATTTTGACTAGTTTTTTGACTTGACATTTTTTTCGTCTAGAAGGAATCATCTGAGACCTGGCCCTCCCCGAGGACAAATTGTTTTAAAATCTTTTCAAAAAATTAATTCATGTGCACGGGGTTTCAAAATTTCAAAAAAAAATCAGATTCTGAGAACTCGAAGTACTTTTAAAAAACTGTAATAATTTTGGTCTTGCAAGGTACATCTCGGTTGATATTAGCTCATTGAAAAGGTTTTGTTGCTCTACAAGTTTAATTAATGTAAGCTGAAATTTTGAAATTCTAGACAAATTTTTCGACCAAAATTTCAACATTTTTTTAAACAAGGAATCATTTGAAACTTGAACCCTCCCCTCAGGACAAATTGTCTTCCTATGAAGTTGCTGAATAATTTGTTTAAATCAAATTCATGTTCATTGGTCTTGAAAAATCTCTTTTTGGGATCGATTGTGAAATACGAAAATCCGCAATACATTTTGAATTGGATGTTGCATCTCGGTTAATAATATCTCATTAAAAGATGTTTAATTGCTTTAAACCCTAAAATCATTTCGACCGAAATTTCAAAATCTTAGTTGAACGTTTGGCGGGATTTTCAAATTCAGAAAGAAAAGAAGAAATCATCTGAGAGTTGGCCGAACGGCTACATGTGGCTAGTTAAGTGCCCATTTCAAATTAAAATATTTGCAAAATAATAAAATGTGGCAACATTATATCTTAGTTAAATCTTGACGGGATACACATAAGTAAATACCGTCTTGACAAATATTCCCACAATCTGAACGTTTGTTCTAGATAGAACACATGTAATGCAGTGGATTGGTTTTTAGTAATGATTGTGAATGTCTAGTTTATTTTGCTTTTAGGAGAACTGCATGCAGATCATTATTTGATCTGCATGTAGGCTATTATTTTCATTTGAAAATTGCATGTACTTCATTTTATTTTTAATCGAAAATGTAGTTGGATAATTTTGAAGATTGACCAAGGCTAAAAAATTAAGTAAGCTATAGATAACTAATTATATATAACTACATATAACTATATCATTTATAGTTAAAAAAGGAGTTTTGCTTGCGTTCTCTGTAACGGTTACTTTGGGATTTTGTCGATGAAGTGTTGGAATTGTAAATTGTAGAATTTCCCTTAGGGTCCACCTTGTGACGCCACTAATGCAGTAATTCTAGGATTTCGTGTTTGCAATATTATTGCACCCCATCAATAGGAATCCTCTTGTCTCTTTTCTTTAATTTGCTTTGGTACACTACCCGCATCCTGATGACTATAAGTCATACACACTCTATTCTATAAAGGGCTTTACATATTGATGAGCTGCATGCAGCTATCATTTATTTACCGGGCGTTTCTTGTAGCAAAGTGATGCTAAAGGTAGTGCTGCGAGGGTAGCTGTTTATAACATGGTATATTATATGAGTTAAACAACAAGATATAGTAACTATCTGAGAGAGTGAACTGGTGGTCAATAACGCCCTCTATGTTCTCTAATATCCCCTCATGATACACATAATCAGTGCTCGGCACGGGTACGAAAAATCGGTACCCGTACCCGTATCCGTACCCGAAGTGCGGGTATTTCAATAACTGGTATCTATACCCGTACCCATACCCGAATATCCGGGTACAAATTTTTCGTACCCGTACCCGCAATGTTATCTCAATCCATGTACCTGTACCCGCATTGTACCCGTACCCGAAAATTCTCGAAAATTGTACCCATACTCGGGTATCTCAGTGTTGTACCCGTACTCGTACCCGGGTACTTTATCCAGATTTGTTTTAATGTAATACAAAGTACGTCATATGTAATAATGTATGACACCTGAGTGGGTAATTTTGACTAGCTAGAGAGGTATTTGACATTATATATTTTATTGAAGAGTAGAGCGTTTTTGATTAGAAGTAAAATTATCCCCATTTGATTGTTTATGGGCTGATGGGCGAAGTATTTTATAGCACCCAGTCCATATGTACATACATTTTTGGCTTGGAACTTGGCGACTCGATTTTTCACTTCTTGATTTATTCGGCCTTTTACATTAATTTTCTCAGCTCAGTAGCTCTGTGTTCATGTAAATCATTAATATCTTGTTACAAATATCCGCCTTTTCCTAATCAACTACTAATTACAAAAAATATCTTGCCATCCAACTCATCGGAACTCTAATTTTTAAATTAATTGTGGCTAATGAAGTATCAAGTGCATACGTGTCAATCAGACTATTTATGCAATTAGTAACAAATTACTACATTATGATTATGATGATATTACGACATTCGTTGAAACCTATTCTCCACTTCTATTTTGATATTATTCCTCGTCTGTTTATTAATTATTCTTCCTAAAACCTGTTTCCATAAAAATATATATTATAGATATAAATATATATTTTAGCAACACAGTCTGAAATACAGTTACTGCATGTTGTAAGGTTAAAAGGGTATTAACAATAAGCTCTATGTATTCAGAATTACTAAAAATACCGACAGAATTTTCCAACGGAAGTTCCATTATTTTCATAAAATTCATCAAAATGTCTCAAATCTCAACACATCCAAATACTCGGGTACAATGGTCGCGGGTACGGGTAAATGACACCATTATACCCGTACCCGGTGGGTATATACCCATTTTGAAATCCTTGTACCCGTACCCATACCCGTATCCGTACCCGAAATTTTGAGCCGACCAAAGTGTACCCGGGTAGTACCCGGAATTGTTCGGGTACACAAAATCCGTACCCGGGTAGTACCCATACCCGTACCCATACCCGTTTACCCGAGTATTACCCATACCCGTGCCGAGCACTGCACATAATAGGAAGGGTACATTTTTGTACAGAAATTTATTGTGAATCAGAGAACAAAAATAGAATAATACAAATGCAACAATACAGAAGTTATGCCTTGAAAACAAAAAAGATTTAGAAAAACGATTCATTAACTCTCTAGGCCTGCTTCGTCATTTTGAACTTCGTCAGCCTTCACGGAAATGGTCACAAGAGCTTCTCGAATCACCAATGTCATATTGCATATATGGGTGTCAATGACCTGGTTCCGGACCATTTATAATGATCCTATATTGGTCTGGTCCAGTATCAGAACCAGACCAGACTAGACCAAAGGACCGTTCTAACCGTTCACAAAATGAAAAATTTATGAATTCATGAAATCCTATCTAACTTGTTTCGAACTGTCATTTTTAGGGATAAAATCTAAATTTCACCAAATAAAACGACATCATTTAGTTACTCTTAATGGTTTTCTGGACCATGGTCTTTGGTTTGGTCTGGTCCGGAAAACTGGACCAGTTCAGTTTCATAAATTATGGATCAGACCAGACAATTGGCATCACTAACTACACATCTGAAATGGCAATGGTCTGCGTGCGCATATTTTTGTACAACACTTAGACCATTTTGATTCTTCAGTTACGATTTGTTCCGGCACCTGTACTATTGCTTCGTGCAAGTTTTATTTTGCTGTTGTTGTTGCCTCACGTTTAGAGGTCCTGAGGCATCCACTAGGAATTAGGACGATAAAGTTTGACTCAAATGAAATTTGCTGCAACGGCAGCATTCCGAAATAGTTTCATGAATGTCAGGTTCAGGTCCTCGAAAAAAAGAAAAATACTAGAAATTCTTTTTTCCGGCAACTGTGTCACTTTTCCACAACATTGCGCTCTGTTCTTACGCGTCATGTTCACAATTCTCAACGGTAAGATCTACATAAGTGATAGCTCCCTGGAAAGCCCATGAAATATCCTATGCACTAGCGTGGTCTACAAAACATTTTGTTTTACAATAAAACACTGCTGAATTCAAAATCTGTAAAATATTTCTTCTTTCGACTTTGGTTCACTAGTGCAATAATTGACCGAATATGAATTGTTTTAGAAAATCTAGAAGAGAATTTGCCACAAACCGGAGGAATCAATTATTTAATTAGTTACTTCCTTACTTACGTGGGGATAAAAAGAATAAGAAAGATTTTGTATACAGGGTGATTAATAACATCTGTACATCTAAGTTCTCCAAAGATCTAATCATTCTTCACAGCGGTAAAGAGTACAGAATGAAACACTACTAGTCAATTCATTTACATTCCATTCGATGCTTATTGATTATTCCCCAAATTCACCCCACAAGTCATTGGCTTTGAAGATATGGCGTTAGTATTGCCGTCCTATGCCAATTTTAAGTTTATTATGCAGTGATTTGTATGTAACTTATTACCACTAAGTAGTATATATTCGCAGGTATAACCACTTTAATTTTTATGGCAGGTCAAAGTATTGAGGATCCCATCATTTCTGTTATCATCCTCATTATCAGATAATGTGTTTGTGTATATTATGTCAGTGACACAATGACAGGTAACATACCAAATGCGCCTTGAGACCTTGAACAATGAAGCATACCTTTAAAACTGTGTCAATAATAAACTTGGAACTTCAGACTTGACCATGCAATCACCACTTCGCACAACACCCTAAAAACGTAGACCTAACTAAGTACCGCAGGCTTGCAAACCGGTTGGTGAAAAATGTAAAGTCAAGAGCTTAATATATTTAAAGAATCCTGATTTCTCCCCATGTGTGCCATTATTAACCCGCTGGCTTACAAATAAATTGTGAGTACAAGATTTTGTAAGACATGCAAAACAGAATCAGGAGTCATTTTAGCGTGAAATTAATCAAATCAACGGCCGAAATCCATCAATTAATCGAACTGTGCTGCAACTCGGGTCGTTCAGAAAAATTATTGCAGTTCCAAGTACTCTGTCTGATGTATTAGAGAAGAACTCTAGAACGAAATCGTATGAAACAAATCTAGTTTACATTTTTTGATTTTAATGACAATTGGTGTACTTAGCAAATTGGATGCGCAAACTTCGAATCTGAAAGACTATTACTTCAAATGCGTTTCTCTTTTAATATACTTTTGCATTATTGTACGCACCTAACAGACCCAATAAAAAGTTGTTGAAGTTTCAGTCGATCATTAGAAAAACAAATTTGAACATGGACAAAGGAGTAGAAGATTCAAAAAACTTCAAATATGTACCAATACCTTATGTGGGGCAACTTTCGGCTTGTTCCGACGTAAATTAGATTGGAGAATTCCTTCTATCAGACTAAAAAGTAAAAAAGGTATCAGGTAAAAAGTAAGTAAAGTTACAATCTTCCTTCCTAACACAAAAGATCCAGATGTACAGTCAGGTGACAAAACATAGTTCGATAGATGTCATACTTTCTTGCCCAGGGCAAACAACAGTCATTGATATATTTCTTTATGGTAAATAATTTTAAATAAAAGCCCGCACTTTTCTTCACCTTATAAATAGCTAAACGTTGAAATTAATTGAAATATTAGCTCTTATTGTTAGTAAAATAGTGACTAAACCGCCAAACGTTTTGGACAAAAGACTGTTCGGTGTGCACAAAATGCACTTCAAAGGTAGGGTATTTTGTTTCCACGCGTGTAGTGGCTCTTTTCATTACTATTTTAATTGTAAAATACGTCTGCGGTAATTATTAAGTTAATTTAATGCCGCGGGGTAAAAATCTGTCGCCAGAACACAAGGACCTAATTGTAAGGTGGTATAATGATGGAGCTTCCATCTCAAAAATTGCAAAAACTTTATACATGGAGTGGAACACAGTCAAAGCGGTCATAAATCGCTGGAGGAAGTTAGGTCTAGTGTTTCTGTTCGGTATCGGGAATTCCCGAGGTTACGGTTCGGTTCCAGTACGGTTTCGGGTCAACGTTTTAAAGAACCGTCAAATTTCGGTCCGGTTTCGGGTACAAAAATCAAAACCGAAAGTTTTCGGGATGGGCTCGTTAAAGCTGCCGTTTTGGTTGAAAACGCGAAACTTGCATTTGGCCAGCATTTTTCAACTATCATTTGAAAAGGCGACACAATTTTGACTTCCATAAAAATGAATCATATATGTACATTTTCGGTCGATTCGGAAAGGAACCGAAACCGGTTCGGGAACCGCTTTTATTTTCCGGATCGGTTCCGGGAAGCCAAAAATGTCCCGGACTCGAAAAAATCGGTTCCGGTTTCGGGAACAGAATTGGGATTTTTTTCGGTTCGGGAAAACAAGTCTGGTCGAGTCCATGTTTTTGGTACCGTTCAGAAACACTAGCTTGAATCTACAACCAGTACACGAATATATGGCCGCCAAGGAAAACAAGGAAAGAATCGACCGGCTAATTGTAAAAACTGCTTTAAAAAATCGGAAGAAGGCCCTTTCAGAGCTGACGAAGGAAGTCAAACGGAGAATAAATGTGAAAATTTCTGCTCGTACAGTTCGATGGGCAAAATGTCACCCCAAATGGATTCGTCAGGATTGGCGTAATATTTTGTGGTCAGATGAATCCAAATTTTGTCCGTTTGGATTCAAAGGAGCACAGAAGGTGTGGAGACGACCAGGAGAGGAATTTCGGGCCGACTGTGTAAAATCCACCGTTAAGCAAGGCGGAGGCAAGTAAGGTGATTTTCTTTTAGAATTAATCTTCGTAAAATCAAACTACAACCTACCTGTAATTTTAGGTTCCGTAATGGCTCGGGGTTGCTTTTCGTCTCGTGGGGTAAGGAATTTAGTGGAGGTGCCCTGCACAATGACTGGATAAGTGTACAAAAAGATTTTGGCCGAAAATTTGCGTTCATCGGCGACAAAACTGAAAATTAATCGCAACCTAATTTTTCAGCAAGACAATGATCCAAAGCACACGGCGAAATCGGCGAAGGAATGGTTTCAAAACAACCGAATCAATGTCCTTCATTGGAATGCCCAATCACCCTACATGAGCATTTGTGGCATGTTTTGGAGAGACGTCTCCGAAATAGGGACCAACCTCCGAAGAACAAACATGAGCTAATGCAAGCTCCACAGGAAGAATGGGCAGCTATACCATTCAGCGAAACAGAAAAACTCTTGTATTCCGTTCCAAACCGCAGTTATGAGCTTATTAAAGCTAAAGGAGGAGCCACACGTTATTAAACATAAAATCTCAATTAACCGAACAATCTTTTGTCCCTCTGTTAGTTTTGTTTTTCGTATCAGCAGACATAAATGTTGAAATTATTCTGATAATTGATGCAAAACTTTATCCCTACAGAGGGTTTTATCATATCGATTAGCAATTCTGGGCGGAATACTTTAACGAAGACAATTAAACCATAAACCACAATTATTGGTGTTTATTTGTCCTGTTCAGTTTCCTAGAATGGTCGCAGCTATGCATGTAATGATATCGACATTGCATATCTTACGAATTTACACTTTATTGTCATTTGGAGGCCCCTTCACTAACTTATTACTCTTCCCTTCAGATTTGGATTGGTTACAACCACATGAGATTTAGAATGGGTGTTAGCTGATATACAACTGTCAAGTCCGCAAGTTTGCTGCAGAACGATATCGACGACATTGCCCTCCATGTGTTTTGCGTCCCTCTGTAAATCGTCCATTAGCTAGACCTGTCAATGCTTCAGATATGAGACTGTTTCTCGCAGAATTGTCTATTGCTCCATCAAACGTTGTATTTGAGCAAATATGATCATATGCACGGACTGACTTCATAGCACGAGGTGGTTCGTCTACGGAGCTATTGTAAGCGAAGGGCCATCCAGCCTTATGTGAAACTGTGAAGTGTTTTGGACGATCCATCTCTGTGGCTGGAGAATCAACAATCAAGAATCTCACAATTGGCGATTGGTGAAATCATCGCATCTATGGTATTTTTCACGAAAAACATACCAGAGTAATTTGCGATATTGAACGTCCATTCAAATATATTTCAGTTCAGTGATCAACTGAAAAATTGTTGAAAGCGGGGTAATGTCGCCGTCAATTTACCTGTTCAATGAAATCTCTAGTCAAGCTCTGTCAATCAAGTTGCAGTTAAATGTATTGTTCCTTGAACTCCACAGTTCTCATTAGGAAGTCCCAGAGATAGCCTGCGTGCGTGTGCCCTCCGCCTTCAAATATTTCGGGAATTTACATCTGTATTCTGTAATCTTATTTTCGGCGGCACAATACTGGATTTTTAAGGACAACTACGTCACTACGAATAACTGGACTTATAATGGGATGGAAGTTTGAAAGATACTGCCGTAATTTCGAAATTCCCATCCAAATTATTTTAGTTATTCCGAGTGGTTCTGCGAAGTGCAACCGTAAAAGAAAGTAAATATTTCTGATTGGAAGATCTGCGTCACTGGAAATAAGAGGGACTAAGGCCAACCTGGAAATTTCTACAATTCTAATCTTCTCCGTTGTCCCTTTTGTTTCCCGCTATAGGGTTCTTCTTATAATCAGCAACACTTTTACTAATATATATTTGCACTTCGCATGACCATTGGGCTGGGAATAACTGGACTAATAATTAAATTAGTAACACTAGGGCAATATTTTCGAAATTTCCGATATTAATATAAGCAGAAGTTTGAATTTAAATTATTAATGTGAAAATTGCGTATTTCAAGGCAACCCGTGTCGCTAAAAATTAAATGTATAACGGCCATGATGAGAATTTTGAATTTCCATACTGTGCATTATCCTTTTTATTTCTACCGACAATGTTCTGATAACAATCCACATTGTTGACCTTTTTATAAATTTTAATTATTACCAATTACAGGCAGAACGTTTACTGGAAATTACAGGCATAATGACATCTGGTTTTTATTTGATTTTAGAGACATTATAATTTCCCCTAGATTCAATCTTACGCTGATTGTCCGCCACGAGGTCCAACAACCATATACAATGCGTTATTTTAGTGGTAAGTATTTTAGTTTTGGTATTTATTATTTTAATATTGCTATTGTTTGTTACTTTAAATTGGTTTTGATCAAGCTTTTAGTTATTGTAGCATTGTATGGTTTTGGTCTGATTTTATCTACGGGTTTTGATTTAATTTTAGAACTTTTTAGGAATTAATTTCTATATAACTTTTAACGTGGACCGACACGTGGCACGTCCTTTATTTTTGAAGGCACTTCTTTTGTTAATTATTATATAATTATTACTTATTTTTAAGGTTTCCTTTGTATGATCAGGTGTTGATGATTAATGATTATTTATGGAAGCCAGGGATTGGTTGAATGTTGCAGTTGGCAATAGTCGTCCTCGGTGGGTCAATGTTAAGGGTCTCGAACAATTGTCAGGGTTGGATTTAATTGAATAAAGCTTGAAGGTAATTTGTCTGAACAGTTCCAATTCACAGTCGTGACAATTATTTTAATTTTATTTGTTTTATTACATGTCCAGCCATTTGTCCCGGTGGTGAGGTGGTGCGCAGGGAGTTCCTCAGTTGCTAAATATTCGGGTCAATGGAGTCTGCGTGTATTACATGTATGTCATTAGTGATGACAAGGATAAATTTTATGTATAACAATTCGCAGTTAGTATCTCAATTATTTGTTTTACATTCCTATTATTTGATCGTGTTGTTTATTTACTGATATTGTTCTTTCTAGTTCCATGTCGGCATGAATACTGCCGGCAACCATTGTGACACCAGTCCCTATGACGCCCACCCTGCAGGGTTGGAGCATTTTTCGAGGATGCCAGCTGGTTTTCATTAAATGTATTCTATTTCTGAATTGGTATTATCCTTTCATGTAACATACACAAGTTTTAAAGAAGCATGTGTTAAGCTAAATCTGGACAGTAATGAACAGCGATACCATAGTACGAAGGAGTCGTTAGTGTATCAAATACACATGCGATTGAGACTGCATCTTATTGAATATTTTAAACGAAATTATATTAAACTGTTTCCGAAAATTTGGCATTATAGGATATAGAAATAATATTAAAATTACACGGAAAATTAGGGGGGAAATTTATCTTCCAGAACACTATGCTTGTATGACTTCATCAATTTGTGAAATTTTTGACATTGAGAAAGAGAAAACTTATACCATAGTAACTGTATGAAATTAAATGAAGGTCAAAAGTTAGTCGTCGACATTGTTCCAGTAAAAATAAAATCTGGAAATACTGAATACTGTCTTCACGGATGGGCCCTGGTGGCACATGGAAAAAGTTATTTGTTTGGTGAACATCAAGGAATATCATAACGGTTGCATCGACCGGAATTGCTGCTATACTATTGGAAGGTGGAAGAACATGTCATTCTCAATGTTGCAAACCAATCAATTATTAGATGAATGATTTTGCGGTTATCTATACTGTTTATATAATATAATAGAGACAAAATGACCAATTATGCACTAAGATTATGGAAATATTGTGCGTTGGGGATAAGGTACCTTGTATGTTAAGGAAACCGTTTGGTTGGGTGCGGGAGTTTATAAGGTCGTGGTTGTGGGCGAGTGGACTGGGAAATGTTCAACCTGGAAAAAATAACCGAGATCACAATACCCGGTTTTCTCACGAGATTATCTACGAATTTCAAAAGTTTCAATTCCAATATGTGAATAGTGATATTTTTGTGTTAGGTTTGGAGGACATTATTCGTTAGGTATAGGGGAACTGTATGCTTTCGAGGTAGGGGGAATTTGACGGGTTTGTTATACCTTTTCTAATAAAAATACCAGGGAATTTATGAGTGCGGGAAAGCGGAAACTTTACTCTTTAGGGATAGGTAATTAATGAAAGAAAATTAACTTAAATTCAATATTTAATTAAAATTTAGAATTTCAAATAATTTTCTTGATAAAATTATAGCGATTGTGTTGAAAAACGGTGCTTTGATATGTGTTGAGGTGTGTGAATGATAAATAGTAAAATCCCAATGTAGTTTGATTTACTGTGAAAGTTACTGACTTGTACATATAGTTAATTGACTTGCCCGAATACAAGAATTACTAATCTAAAGATTAACAAGAGTATTTACTAAGACACTAACATTTCCGTGCCTTAACGCATTCTGTTACAAGCGTTAATCATCATTGCATCTTAACAAGATCAATTTACTAATACATTCCAGTGTGATTCCATGTGCTGATACATTTCATAATACTTGCATTACAATAATAATTGTCACTTTTGTTACTATGAAAGTAATATTCAATACTTTTCCTATTGTCAAATAACTTAGAAATGACAAAAATATCTAAAAAAGAATAATTATTTCACTTTCTTCAAATAAAACTACCAGAAGTAACAATTAGTACTACTACACAGTAGCAATACTATGCTATTTCACTACTCAACAATATGAAATAATCACTTGTACAGAAATTGATGACAACATAGTGTATTCACTTCTACGACTTAATACACAATGTAATAGTAATGCTGAGTTAATGTTTGGCTACTTCTGTTGAGAAGGAATGACAATAGTCTTTATGTGTATACTAGCATGGATGTAGGTAAATAATTAAGATACTTCCGATAAAACAATTCTATATATATAACGGTATAGAGGTTGTAAATATTCACCCACTATGTGGCGTAAAAGTCGTCTCTCCATTACCACATTTTTGAGACAACAAACATTTTCTGTAATAATTATTCTAATTAGTGCAGCGTATGTAAATGGTGACATTTTGCAAAAAGTTGTACTATGACATGGTAATTATGCACAAATTTTTAGGGTAACGCAGCGCCCTTATGCGATTGTCATGTCCTTCCAAACGTACGTTCACAAACACGATTACTACTCTCAAACTGCAGAACCGATTTCAGCCAAACTGTACACACTTGTTCCTCAAGGTAATAGTTCGAACGAATTCATAGATGAACTCGATCGCACAAACCGTTTCCGAGTTATTTGTTTTTCTGAAAACTCAGTAACCCGTAATTCGATATTATCCATACTTGGCATACCCAGTCCCCATGCGTCTCCTGGAGGATTTAGAACAATAGTTTAACCGGTTAAACTACTTTCGAGTTACACGGAAAACTCCGAACAGGTTTTTACCAAGTTTTTAAATCACTATTCGAGCTTGAAATTAAAATGTCTGTTTTTTATAAATTTAACCTCCTGCGGTAACTGTCAGCTCAACAGTTATCAGTATGAATATAATATATATATATATTCTGTCTCTTGTAGCACCACAGCAGGGGTGTCATAAATCGTTGCGAAGAGGCGATTTTTAATATGCTTTATACCATACCAAAACGTAGTGCTAAACATATGTATACACCAGCGATTAATTATTGTGCTGCGTTATTTATCTTTCCATTCGAACACAAGCATTACGTTAATAGCAAATTTCGTTGTTTTCAGTGCAAACATGAATAAGTCTGTTTTTGAAAACCCGGGAATTTTTCTGACCGCCGAAGTATTGAATTAGGAATGTTAGCAATTGTATGACAATATTGACAATTACCAATAGTGGATGTTACTACTCTTCAGGTTAAAACCATTGAGAGCTTGTCACTCTCAATCGTCTGAAATAGAAGTTTTTCCGTTTTCGTTTCTCCTGTACTTCGCAAGAGGGACTTATGCCAGTTTGCATCTCACATCTCCTATCTCTCCTCATATGATTGTGGAAAAATGTTATTTTTGCTTTGTGGTGGATTTAGACTTACCTAAAAGCTCAAAACCTGTAAATCATAAGTTAGATATTTATAAAAAGAATCAATATAGTGTTTTACAGTTTGTGGCTCTTATGCCTGTATTTGATATGTAATGTAAAGCTAAGATTTTTGAGCAATTCGATCCAAGTGAAGAGTAAAAAGAAAAAGCAGCTGCAGAATGGAGGTCAAAAGTTTGTAGAAATTATATTTCTGTGCCGCATAATTTTCAGCGAAAAAAGATGAATACCATTCTTCACCCACCCTTTGTCCTTTCTAACACTCGGTAAAAAAAATATACATGCCAAACTAACATCTGTCTCATGATTACAATTAAACAATCTATATTGGTTCCAACTAGCTTGATACAACGTTTTAGTTTGATTATATGTAATAATTACATTTCTGCATATAATAATATTAAAAGTCAAACATAACAACTTTAGTAATGTAAAAACAAGATATGACAGTGTGGAAAGGCTTGAGAAGCATCATTCTTACCGTTAGAGGTATTACAAAATTGTCATTCATATTAACCACATCCTGTATCATTTCTTTATTAGCTAAGATAGTTGCTCGTGTTTGTATCGTATATTTTATTTTGAGTGATTAAATATTCCGTCGATCTCCGTTTGCACATAACTGGTCAAAAATTACATGCACGGTTTTCATTCAGTTAATATGCTTTCAGTTGTTTGTAATGTAATACATAAATACCGCAAGATCGTCTGTATTTATCGTGTTTTTTCTGATATTATTAAGTTCTGTTATTGTTATTGACTATGCAGCTTATGCTGATGATCTTATGATGTATCCCGCGTATTTATTGTTCAACATGCCGTTGTGGCTTGATATCATTTGTAGTTGGGGTACTAAAAATGCCTTTAAGTACTGAAATAACTATGGATATGATTTTAGATTTTTAAGTCCAATACTACAGTTGGGGTTGAGACGGATTGTAAGCTGCTTATTAACAACTTTGAAAACAGCTGAGTCTGGTTATTATTATCGATGCCTTACTGAAATGTAAGGAGCAATGTCATTATATGATAGATAAGGCAACAAAGACTAGGAACAAGAAATGTTCTGTCCGGAATGTATACAATATTACATATATGTTGGCAATAAAAACCTATGTATATGTGTATTAATTTTTGAGCCTTGCAATAAAAACTAATAATAGCAATTATTCTGTTGGAAAACCAAATACTTTGCTAGAGGTTCAGATATTTTACTGGACCTTTACATTTGTTGCTTTAATACATACATGTACTATACATGTTTTTTCGCTGCAATCATCATTAGGTATACACAAGCGTACAGTAAAGTGAGTTCCGTTACCTACATGAGGTTCTCATGTGTATAGATTCATACGTGTCTTACATTCATGACCAACGTTGGATTTAATTCACAAATTCTAATTTCAGGTTAAAAGGATCAAAGTTTGTAGTAGTTACATCCGATTTTCGACAAAACTGCTTATAGAGCGATTGCACTTCAGTGTGACTTTATATGGGAGCCTTCACTCAAGTTTTCAATTCAACAATTCTCTTTATTTTTTGCTCAAGTTATAACTTGAGTTTTGAGTGCACATTTGGACTCATGATCTTGAATAATTCAAGCTTTACAATAACATCTGGAGCTGAGGCTTTGCAATGAAGTTTTATTTCAAATTTCTGATATCACGTCGTAATTTGTAATTGGAACACGTAGATAGTATTGGAATCAAATTTATTTTGTCAACCTTTCGAGCCTGAACAGTGATCTTCGTCAGGGCTTTAGCATCTGTTCTAGCCTCACAATGAATTTTTCAGTCCTCGTTTAAACTGAAGATTTGAGTTCAATTTTTCATTTTAGTTGTGAGAGCAAGTCTGAACCAGTCATGAACGATTGTTTCTGGACTAGTAAAATACATTTTCTGCTGAGTTGAAGCATTGGATTTCTCATGATATTCTGTAGTCATGAAGGATCAATTATTTAATTGAAGATACAAGGTATCAAGAAGAAATTCGCCATCCTAAACTCATTATAACTAAAAAATATTCAAAACCGCCATGTTTTAGCAAATTTTCAAAATTTTCTATATTTATTTCATCCCATTGTCCAAAATCTCTGGTCAAAATTTTTGGTCAACAAAATAACAAAAAATCAGGGATTTTTGGAGAGTCTTTATACTCCGGGTCCTCAGATTTTTTTTTGCCATCCCAAAATTGTTCCAACAACCTTTATCGTTCGTGCATTACAAGATGAAGACATGTCGGTGCTCAACGAGAAACTATTATTAGAAACCCCTGGTCGGTAACTCAATGGTGACAGTAGTTATTGCGGTGTGTGATTTGTATACACGCCTCACATAAAGACGAAAGAGTGGACAGAGAGAGAGAGAGACAGAAGGAAAAGGAGGTCAAATTAGGAAGAGATTATGAGACGCTCATGAGACTAGAATGTCTAGTGAGACATGCAGAGGGCAGCTTCTACTCGATTCTGTCCGTGTTAAAGTCGTTCACTCCAGGTTCCACTCTGCACTCAGGCCAAGGTTCGATTCCTCCTGGACCAGACCCTTCTTCACCTTTCCCTCGTCTCCCAAATGGGGTGACCGGGGTGTTGGATCTCAAATTTGGACGTTTCTGGTCGCCTCGATCATTTGCTATAGGGTTGTGACTTCTTCACTACGGAGCTGTCCAGGTCACCCCAAAAAATATTTATTCTTATGTTAACTCTAGAAGACAATTCATAAACCTGAACTTCCAGTTTTTGGTTTCGACACCCCAATATTTGACTTAGGAAAAATCAATTGTGCTCAAATGAATCTCCATAAAATTTCCTTCACACACAGTTTCCGAAACACGTTCATGAAATGCCAAACCATCTATGAAAAATAGCAAGATCAGTAATTCCTCCTTTTTTTCCCTTCATATTTTTGCTCCTGAAACTGAATATCCCCAACTTTATCCTCTGTTATTTGGGGTCATTCCAACAATTTTCCAGTTATGGATAGCTTTCTAACAAGCCGATGAAATTTCCTATAACAGAGCATAGCAACAGGAAAAATCTTTTGAAATCTGAGAAAGTTTTTGGCTCAGCGGGATCAAACAAATTTTGAAAAAGATTTTTTCAAACATGAGGAAATTGAATAGTTTTTATCATCCTTCCTTAAATGGCCTACTCTTAATATATAATCTCAAGCATGCTGTATCAAATCTCAAGTCAAAATTTATGCACCTGCTCTCAAAACTTCAGAGGACAGTTTGTTGAATTCATAACATGTGTGGAGACTCCAATAAGAAGTCACACTCAAGTGTATTAATTGTGCTAGATAAACCTAAGTTTAGGATTCTTAAATGGCAGGTGTAGCATTTAGTAATTACATATCTGTAAATGCAATTTTTTAGGTTTGAGGGTGTGATGACGTCGGTGTCACAGTCTATTTTTTGCAGTTAATGAAGGATGCGTAGAAATTAAAAATCTTTTTATTAAATCCTATTGAAAGTTCAAATTTTTGACTCCAGAGTCAAAATGAAGATCGTATCAATTTTGAAAAAAATACTGAGTTTGAGGATGTTAGATAGCATTTCCTGATGGGCTACTGGAGGATATGAGGAAGGCCCCGATTTGGTAAAAATTAGGAAATCTGAATCCTGCACCTTAAATAGAATATTTGTGAGTGAGAAATGTTGAGTTGTTAAGGATGCGCCGTGATATCCTCGAGGATATTTTACCCAACTCGGACGAGTTAGAGTCGTCTATGTAGTCTACTGCCAAATGTATGGGTGTACCAGGGCCAATATAAGCTTATTATTCAATATTCTTTCCCCCCTTTCATGCGCATTCATTTCATCATAACTTTGCGCAAATTGTTTATGAACCACAGACAGTTGTCCAATAGACAGCTTGGCTTTTTTAGATGTGGGATTGTCCCTAGCAGGGATTCTCAGCCTCATAAAAGGTATCTCATCATATTTTATAGCCTCACACTCCTCTGACTCCTCTCACGCGCTTTGAAATCCTCGAGTGGATTTCATCTGAATATTACAGTCATAGACTTTTTCATGCGCAAGTAAATTTCTTCCTTCTCTCTATCCCTTTTCTATTTTCAGCCGCCGTGGCTTCTGTAATAATGAGATTTACTTATGAACCATCTGCTTTACAATAGGATAGTTAGGAAGTATCTTCCCAATGAATTACTTATTAAGAGAGGACATTTTATAATACTTCCCAAAACAGACGGGACAGATTATTACGACTGTGCCAGTGATAGCCTTTAAATGTAAGGGAATTAGACACTGGGAGGAAAAGTTGAGAAAAAGTTGTGTCACTTTTCCCACTCCATCCCGCATTTGGTAGAACCCTCAGAGCTGGTCCTGTCGTCATTTGTATGGACTATTTTAGTGAAGAAAATAGAAACTTGCTGAGGGGTTGCTCTCTTATATTTTTCTGGTTTCCTGCCCTACGTCCACTTTTCTTCTGGTCAGAAGTCCCCGGACTCTAGTACAGACGTCATATTACTACTACGGATTGGCCCGTCTCTCTCTCTCTCTCTCTCTCTCCCGTCTCTCGACACTTCGTGAGAGATGAAATGTTCTCCAGGGGTAGTGGCCCATTGACAGGCCACATGTTCTTTCTGGCTACTTAGTTCACCCGAGAGATATTTGTCATTTCCCCTACATCACCCAAGCCCTTCTTATACAGCTCCTCGCCCTATCCGTCCTGTATGGATTATAGATATTCTTGATCAATATTTCACATGAGGTCGCGTCCACCATTCTAGAATTTACTTAGAAGCTTTTACTTACCTTCGAGAATGCTTGGACATGTACCGGTGACACATCCCCACTACATTCTACATATATGGTGTACAACCTCTACATAATGGAGGCCACATTAGTTTCCCCTCCCAGTAGTGGTCAGTATCAGGCGTCCAGAAAATCCCTGTTTTTCCCAGTCGGTTCCACAGTACCCTTTACAATTTTCAGCATTTACAGCCTGGAAAGTACATGCTTCATTATAAATAATGTCTCGAAGTACTCCGTGGTCATCCGACAAGATGTAGTCCTTCCACAACGCATCATCAGCAGCTCCTTTATGTTATTTTATAATATTCAATCCTCCATATTTTTGAGCTTGTCGAGAGACTTATATTTTCCGTAGCGTATGATAATTACAAAATTTCCCCTCATATTAAAAATTATAGGGACTCATTTGTGAGCATGGAAAGGACATTCGGGATAGAAATTAATAGATGTAAAATTTTCTCAACGGTTTTTTTCAGAAAATATTTTATTTTTTATTATTAAATTATTTTTTATGTATTTTTGTATTATCTTTTCAGATCCTTTGAGGAAGGTTTCCTTCAAGCCACTTCAATACGAATGATGAGGACCTCTAGGGAATTTGTCCAGTGGTTCAGACTGTTCACTGGTGACCTCTGTCTCGTATGATATTTCTGACAATGACTGATCTTTGGTACTCTCTCTGTCTGTCATTATCCTTGTTTTCTAATACTCTGGTATTTAGTAATTATTTGTATGTTAGGATTTCCCGTGTTACTTTAGTCCCTTAATTAAGATTTGAATTTTAATAGTAAGTATATGGACCTGGGTCATCTTTGACACACGTCACTCCTTCATTTGGGCTGGCGGGGAAGGGAAATGATACTATAGCCTCACCATCTGTGAATTATAGACATCTCTGGTCAGAAGACAAAGTACATGGAAGTGACATAAAATATGAGGCATGGCGGAAAAGCAGGGAGACGGTAGAGAAGGCGCGTAGGAATTGACAGAAGAGTAAGAAAGTACTTTGTAGTGTGGGAATGGTACATAGTGGGGAATGCGTTGAAAAGTATGAAAATGATATATTGGGCGAGCGGAAGGAGGAGAGAGAAAGCATGGATAGAAATAGAGGGAATAAATAGAGACGTATTTGGAGGGAAAGGAAAACAGTTGTAGGAAGATTTAAGTATTTTTTTTTGACATTATAGAAATTCTGGTCCATGGTGTGTGTCCCTATCCAGAGGATATGTTTAAGTTGTTTGGTAGGCATGACCATAGGAGCTCTCATCGTAATCGGATTTCTTTCTGCTCCTACCAACTCCAGACACTATACTGAAGCTGACCATAGAAAATTCCATCCGAAAATGGAGTGTTCTTTCTACATGGAAATCCTTTCAAAAAAGGGAAAAAACATACGTGAGGATTTGTATGAAGAGAGCTGCGTCATTTTCCCAGTCTTTTCTTGCGTATGTATGTATGTATGTGTAGTTGGTGTGAGGGATGACGCTCACTTTCTCCAGGATAGAGAGACACTCTCTCCCTGGAAAATATATGTGCCAAGAAGCGGAGTGTAGGTTTGGAAAAGCAGGAGCTACCCAGTTATTATAATTCCGAATGGCTCGCCGCACCACCTGAATCCTGATTGGACTCTTGGCCAGTGTGTGCGCCCAAGAAGGAAGCAGGCGGAGTCCAAGCGTTCCGCAATGCTGAACTGCGCCATGTTATTAATATTGAATTTTTTATAACGCAGCTCCAACCCAAACAAAACTCAAACTTTCTTCTTCCTCTCCGCTAACTCCAGTCTGTTTTCCGGAGAAAAGAGAGATCCTAGATGAATATGAGTTCGACACTTTGCGCGCAGGATTTTCTCTTTCAAAAAGAATATAACTTTCCATATGTACCTTCTCATATGGAGTCACCTCTTTTTCAATGGTTGTTCCACTACAAGGGCTTCGACGGAGAGAACGGTTTGTCGGAAGGAACAAGTTGAGAGAGAGAGCCAGAGAGAGAGGCAGGAGTAAGAGAGAGAGAGAGAGGCTACCGCCAACCGTTCCCACCACACCATCCCCATCCTGTCATGTACATAACGAAACGCATCTTTTCACATTGCATATCTTGACTGGGATAGACTTGAGAGTAGGGGGGAGATAAATCAGAGGAATGTTAGCCATAAAAGACGACATTTTCGATTTCATTTCATGCCTACTATGCCACACCATAGATAGGTTTTTTCCTCTTTCTCTCTCAGTCACCAGCCCTATGAGCATGGAACATTTATCTATATGGGCTCCTTACACTTATGGCTCCAGCACAACCTAACCCGCTACTTTTCCCAATAAAAACCTGCCATTCAATGCACTGGAATGCGTGGAGCAAGAAATATTCTTCGACAAAAACAGAAAATGAATGCATGTGTACAAAATGTGGAGCGAAGGGCGATAAAAAACATCTAGAAAGTATGAATATGTTTATAGACAGAAAAGAGAGAGAGAGTGAGAGAGAGAGAGTGAGTGAGAGAGAGAGAGAGAGAGAGAGAGAGAGAGAGAGGAGGAGAAATAGAAAATCATAAAATTGCATGGCATGTTTAACTCATGTGGAGGAATAAGTACTTGGTCGGAAGCTAAGGGACTTCCCAAATAGACAATACACACATGCAGTTTCTGCAATTCATAGTGCGTATGCATGGGACGGAGTGAGGAAGAGAGCTGCAACAGTTCTTAAAATCTCCTTGCTCAATTTCACAGATTGAACTGCGAGCTTCCCTCTATAACCATTCATCTTGCTTTATACTCACCGAGAGATTGTGTCTGTGCTTTCCTTCGTGAATGCGTCCGTTTGAATTTGAATATACCAAACCAAACCCAGCAGAATGGGAGAGATAGATAAAATGAGAGATTTGATTGGAAAAACTCTTTGCTAAGAATGTGAAACAGCTTTGTTGCCAATGGTTTTCCTCCGATCGTCAATCTGGAAGAATAATATGCTCACTTTCTCATGCATCCCCGACACTCCCATTTTATATCCATAAAAATAACAAGACTAGGACCACTTTTCTCCTCCGTAGTAGACACATGTAGTTTTGAGGAGGAGGAGGAGGAGGAGGAGGCCAAATAACCTCCATGTCTTTCAACAACCCAACTCAAATCAGCTCTTAATCGTAAGCTTCCTGTTCCCTCCTGTTCTGTATAAAGATGAGCTCACTACTTCCGGACATCCTATCCTTCACAACTCCCTAATCATAGGCTTCTTCCCTGACTTCATTAGTACAAGTCTTATGAGGGAAATATCCCATCAACATAATTCCTCAAACTTCAAAATATATTGATACACAGGAAATCATCCCATTTTCTAAAATACCAATCAACTGTCAATTTATTTTTGGGTATCAGCTAGAGCTCCAAAGAATTCTAGTATTCTGTGAGATATTCAAGTATCTATCTAAATATACTTATACAAGCAAGATAGGAACGCTAGCATCAATCAACAACTTATGCAAAACATTTCAAAAAAGTAATTTTGAAATTGTGTTATTTTAGCGTCTAATATAAAAAACTATGCCTTACAATCATTGAAATTGAGAAGCATTCTATAACTTATTTCCGCGTAAACGTTTCCCTCTCACAATTTCAAGATTAATAAATTATTTCTTGACTCTTAAAAATTGATAAAATTCTTTCAAGCTGGCAGAAGAGATAGGAACATCAATTCCTGGACAAATTCACCAGCAAATTATTTATTCACACCCAAACAGGGGTTTGAATGCCTTCCTCGATTGATTCCTTAAAAGAATTTAATCGTCTTCCAGCTCAGAAGCAAGTACAATGGCTATGCAACTAGTTATGGGGAAATTTTGTCTACATGACAAAATTGATATCATGTTACTACATTAATTTGATGTTAAGGAAATAATCTTTGAGTGGGATTTGATTTTTTTAAAATCTCACTTATTGAACACTGAATTTAATTTGGCAATCACTTCAAATCAAGCCCTTGCCTTGATTTGGGTTAGGGAGCCAATAACTGAAAAATATACATTTTAGGGACTAATTTCCCCAAAGGAATTAGCTTGGAAAATAGTAATCAAAACCTGAAGTGAGTAGAAGATTATTAAAGTGAGAGTGGCTGGCTGGAAGGGAAAGGCGGGTAATAGAAACATTCATAAAGAAGTAAGTGCATTGAATTTTTTTTTTGGGAGGGGGGGGGAGTCTAAAGAAAATAATATTGCTCTTTTGCATTGAGATGGAAAGTTGGATAGAAAAACGGCAAATATATACTGTTTGAGGAAATGGATCATGCTGGTTGGAGAGGCAGGAGAAGTGTAAACTTATGAACATGGAGATAAATGGCAGGGAAGTGGAAATCTCTCTATGACTGTCCGCATATTCTGTTTTCTCCGTCTGTTGACATTCAATAGAGACGGGAAAATAAGGAAAAGTTCATCCATGCGTACATTTTATGCTTTGATCTATACTTACTTGTGTGCCATTTATATGTCCTATACTCCGGAGCATACTGGAAGGATGAGGAATACTTGGATGATGGGGCAATGTATAAAGTCCATTGCGTGCTCTAGAGTGAGGGTACGACAAGTAGGATAGAAAAAAAAATAAATGCAAGGTTTGTATTAGCCCGTACGGACTATATAGATATAAGTATGTAGGGAAGGGCTTGTGCCAGTACATAAGGGTTCTCAAAGTCGGTGAGTTCCAAGTAGCTGCAGTGTTTTGAAAGAGGAAAAGTTGTGGAAAACATTTGACTACTGTAGGTACGTAGTTTTTTTTTTGTTTGTAGTAGATGCAGTTTAAAGCTGGAGGATCTACATGAATGCATAAAGTACCACAAGTACGTTACCTTTTACCTCAGAGTTGTGTTTAATGTGTACTGCGATACGATATGGTTGTGAGAACAATTTATGGGATGCACAGGAGAAGTGTATGTGGAAGGAGGTTATGACTTGAAAAGAGTACTCCATATAGGACATCATTCTCCCATCCACACTCTGAATGAACATAGTTATAGAACCTAGACTGCCTCTCGCTGGAGAGAGAGAGAGAGAGAGAGAGAGAGAGAGAGAGAGAGAGAGAGACGTAGCTCCAGCTCTGGAGTTACTTATGGGTTCAAAAGGGACTTGAGCATCATCCTCATATGTTACAGTGTACAAAGTAGTTTATTTATTCATTTTTCCAGGACTTTCGTCTCTCCTGCTCCTCTGTTCCACGGGTTTTTGTACAAAGTCGCGTAAGTTTTTCCTCTCTGAATATTTCATAGATTCAAATGCTGTCGTCACGCATGCATCTATTCCTGTCATGAAATCGTCCGAAATCAGTTTATGTTTGCCCCCGCCTGTCTCCCAAGCCAGACGATGTGGCAATGTTAATAATTGAAGGCAACTGTCATTGATGACGATGACGACATTATAAACTTGGAACATTTTTTCCCTCGCTCAATTCCTCCTCAATTATTCATTGCCCCTGCCATTTGTCATATAATACTAGGCTCTTGTCACGGAATCTACTTTTTTTTTTGTCGCCCTTCTCTTCCAACTCTCACTAAGCATTTTATTCCCGTCTTTCCCATTCCATATGACCCAATTGACCGAGTGAATAGTGTCACCGCAATTCTTCGCAACCGGGTCTCAAAATGTATGCCTCCATATAGTAAATAAAAACAAAAGGCTGTTCCCGAACTGGAAAGACTGGAACTGTTTATCATCTATTACGGAAGGCCGGGGTTTCGAAGACTGGAAGTGGAGAGGTTCCTTTAGAGATCCAAGGCTGAGATATGTATACACGAGTGGTCTAGATGAATGGACCAAACCGAGGAGAAGACTGAAATCAAATCTAAGCTAGGGAATCGCTGGATCTCTGGAGACGCGGAGTGGGTTTCGGTATGGAATAATTGCTTCATCGTGTGAAATTCGATAGAGTAAACGTGATGATGAAGGAGTATTGGACGCATGTGTCTGGATTCTGGAGGTTTTGTCCGTGTCCACCCCATATTGACACATATTAGGTGGAAGTACTTGTGGGTTCTATGGAGATAGTGTGGAGGACGAAGGGTGTATGAAGGTAAGTGTCTTGGATGAGTAAATCTTGTGGATGACAGTAGCTTTTGTCCTTTTTTTTTTGTCTCCCTCACTTCCAAAGAATAC
Organism: Allacma fusca; assembly: GCA_947179485.1. Taxonomy (NCBI): domain Eukaryota; kingdom Metazoa; phylum Arthropoda; class Collembola; order Symphypleona; family Sminthuridae; genus Allacma; species Allacma fusca. The sequence continues at coordinate 3,176,165 of OX359250.1, read as the reverse complement.
TAAGGTGGGCTTCTCCCAACTTCAGCCCAAAGTCTAGTCTGCCGAAGAGGAAACATTTTCGGATATTTTTTGGTCTTCCAATGGATATATTTCCAAGGGATGAACTAAACAGGGGGTTTTGGAGGTTACATGCCTCTCTCTGTCCCCATTGCATTCGAGTATCTAAGTATAAGTATCTACTGTATGTGTGCTGGTTGTGGGTTAGGTCTGTACATATGTACATATGTAGATATGTACATATGTAGTATACTGTGCCTGAGACAGGGCCACACATCCACTTACACAATTAAGCCTATATCTATAATTATTTTATTACTTTTGTAGTTTTGTGCTTATGCGAATAATTCTCGAGATACGTGCTCCAGGGGGGATGTACATATGGGGAGACGTGTGAGTACATATGGGAAGTAATTACATCTAGGGACATAGCCCGGGACTATAAAAGTAGAGGGATACTTATAGAATAAATATGTACAGGTATAGATAGATATATCTATCCCGAACTGCGGGTACATAATGTCGGTATTTTCTTGCCATGATAACTTTCAGTGTTTACTCAATGGAGCCCCAACCATCAGATCAAGAACAGTGAAGGCCGGACTGTGAGGAAAAGGGTGGGGGAAGTAAATGAAAAGATATTTGTCAAAAGAAATAGCCAATGGTCGAGCAGAGTCTCGATTGAGTGTAGTAGGAAAAACGTGCCAGGGAAAGGAGAAAACAATTTTCCAAGAGAATGGCAGCAGAGAAGAGAGAAGCGAAGAGTAGAGGAAAAAATTGACGTCATGAAATGGAAGAGAGGAGAGAAAATTGGATTGCTCTCTGTTATATGGAGACAGTGGCCATCAAAATTAAAGTCGTTCGGGCTGCGCGGACCGCAGGAGCACCTTAGTTATTTTATTCCACTTGCTGTATTATTGTTATTTTCTTCTTCTCCTTCTCTCTCTCTCTCCCTCTTTCTCTCTCTCTCTTTCTCTCTCTCTCTCTCTCTCTCTCTCTCTCTCTCTCTTTCCCTTACTTTTCGTTTTTCGCTAGCGGTGAAGCCAACTGGAACGTGAACAAATATACCTGAAACTCTCTCAAAATATAATGTACACCGGGTATATGGCCCGTGTATTTACTTTTATATGCTCCAGACTTGCTCTTCGTAATCTCCGGTTCCTTTGTAATCGCCCTCAACTCCTATTACTACATAAATATCTATAAGTCCATTTCTCAGGATGCTCACAAAAGTAAACATTACTAGTAGTCTCATATCTAACCCCCACCCATGCCCGTCTCATCAACTCTAGATACTATAATTTTATTCCGTTTTTCCCACCGACCTCATAGTCCTTTGGCAGACTCCAAGGTTTCCTCCAACTTATTACCATTATCATCCCCACTGCAATCAGCCTTCCTCCATCCTCATGCAGGACCAAGCATCTTCCCAGCCACCCACGGATAATCCTTTTATGCTCAAAAACATCAGACGATGGAGTATCTACTCACATGAGTTTCTTCATATTACTCCAGTCGGAGTCACAACACAGGAGTAGGATTGGAGGGCCGGCTAACAAATATGCAATCAATAATTATTATTGTGGGTAAGCCCGTAACTACATATGGTAACTATACTGGAGTGGTTATGCTTGAGTGGGGATTTGACAATATAAGTTGTCCATGTTAAACAACATAATATGCGTTATTTAATATTTTTAAATCTCAAGTTAAAGATTGAGCTCGAGTTTTGTACGAGTTTCAAATTCCAATTTCCTTTTTCGAGCTCAAGTGCAAGCTTCAATTTTGAGTTCAAGTTCAAATTTGAGTTATGAGTATTCACTCGAGTTATGAGTTGTGAGTGTGGACATGTCTCGAAAGCAAACTCGAGCGTAAACTTGAACTTTCAAAACAAACTAGAGTTTGAAATTGAACTCGAAATTCAAGCGTGAACTTAAATTATTCGAGCTGAAACTGGTTTTTAAAACTCGAGTTTGATCTTAAACTTGAGAATTAAAAAAAATCAAGTATCTTATAAATAGCATGGACAACTTTAAGACAGGCAGGACAAGTTAGTCCTAGACATTGATTTTATAATCAAAACATTCCCTCCTGATCCACAGGTTTTAATAACTCTATAAAATTAATAATAACCCTTTATCTCCCATATGAAAAATGTAAAAAAAACAATGGGGTTTGTCGTGTAAACTAAGACGTGTGGACCAAAACTTTTGTTTGGGGTTTCCTTCGTACACAGAAAATCGTGTTCATATCCCTAGGGGGAATGTTCCCAGGGTTTCGTTACAATTTCACAATTTGACTTCTTGTAATGTATTGAGGAAGAAAAGGAAATTTCTTTAGCAGGATATGATTCCCGATTTACAACATATAAATATACTAGCCAATTGGAGATGCCTTTCTTCCGTAGTTTGCATAAATGTGGCTGGAAAAAGTAGTCATAAAATAGGACCTTGGGTAAAGTAATATGAATCCTGATTACGCCTTCCATAATTCTTGGGGAATGAGCAAGGATTATCTCTAGCCATAATTACTTTCCTCATGGTATCCTCCCGCCGAAACCCAAAAGTGACACTGCTCTCCCACATGTACAGGATGTAGTATATCCTTTATCTCCCTCTCTAGCCTACATAGTGGGCTATTGTAACAATAAACATAGATATTCCTATCCCTTATTTTGTAGTAAGTCGATTTTCAAGCCTTTCTAAAATTGTATTTCAATGACCTGGGTAAACGATTGGGGTCACAGGGGTTCAATGAACAAAGTCAAGAATTTTTTAAACCGCAGCCCAGACCATAATAGGGTAACACATGAATTTCTGAGTTACATTTGGGTTCCAACGACTAGAATTTTTGACCCAAGGCTGATGAAACAGCAGTGTCAGCAAATCCTCAACAATTTTGTTACGAGCCAGGAATTTTTTTAAATAATTTTAGAAAGACTAGATCTTCCATGAAAAATAACGTCCTATTTTTCCATTTACCTACCTTAGCCTCCTGGCAAGAAGGAAATTCTGTCTTATGACTCCACGTAAGTTCAAGTGGAATACATTAGCATTACATGAAAATACAAATCTTAGAAAATTCCCTACAATTTAGGGACTTGTATATCTCATAGAAGATTCTGATGTGGACTGTGGACTGTCTGTATGTGAGCTCGAGAGAGAAAATCTCGGGCCCACCCTGTGCATGGAGCAGTTGAGTTGAAAAACACGCTCCGACAATGCACATTTTTGAGGCTGTAATAATTAGTGTTGCCCACTTCGCTCTGGAAGTCTTTCTGCTCCGGAACTACTATGACGCGCTAAACGCTCGGGTTATTATTAGCACGCTTATAAATAAGTACGTAGTAGGTTCTTTTTATTGGATTCCTGTACTCAGCATGTACTCACAATAAGGAGGAACATCTACTAGGTATAATTACATACCTATGTAGATCACCTTGACGTTCCATGGGGGGGGGAAATCAAAAGTCTTTCATGTTTACGTCCCCGTCATCTTCTTTTACCGCCAAGGACTGTACTACGGACCCTGGGATGCATTTACTTAGTGTAACTCTTACAACGTACGTCTTGGAACCACCGCCTTGGCCAACAATAGCGGAGACACTCCAGAAAACGTCAGCTCCTACTTTTTGCACTCCGAACCTCCCGAGTTATGCATAGCTTATGCACACACGCCTCTCTCAACAAACACTCCGATAAACATACAAGTGTTGAGCAGTTTTACTCTTGAGCCTTGAGTGTCTGCCGAGCATTCAAGTCTTTTAACACGCATTTGCTTCCCTCTCCTGCTCCACACCTCCATCCTATAGATATAGATACAGATTTTTATGTCCCTACATAGACTCAAGGCTCACAATCCGATCAAATGCAAGCATCATATGTCATCTTTGAGGACAGGACCTTCCTCTTCCGAACTTCAGTGACTCTTCCTATTTTGTCCAACTCTTCGGATTTATCTTACAGTCTTATTATAGTATCTGTAGTACCGTATAGGAGTCACCTTAGCCCTTCTACATAGTTATTCCCCTAGGACACATTTTAGAATTAGTATGAAATATTGTTGGACAAGTCATGTGATGATTGTTTCAGTCATGTATAAGTATTAGCGGGGAGGAGACTGGTTCCAAGGAATGAATAGAGAGAGAGAGTGTGGTACAATATGGAGAAATGAGCTGCCGGCTATGATGATTTTGATGATTTGGAAGTGATGTACACAAGAAATATAATGAGGACAATTGGACAGATTAAATTGAAATGGTAGGGCCAAGGAAAGAGAGAGAGAGAGAGTGAGTGAGTGAGAGAGAGAGAGAGAGAGAGAGAGAACGAATGAAAGAGAAAGAGATGGAGAGAGGGAAAAGTGTAAATGTGGAAGTGGATAAAGGGGAAGTTAATGTACCCTGTGCGCGTGTATCACATATGGGCACATTGACACTAGGTTAATTGGACACTGATTCACCCCAATACTCTCCATTTGTCACTTTTTTATTACCCCCTACTTAGATAATATGAAGGGGAGGAAATTTTTATATGTATTTAATACAGCAGCCCGCTCGGATTTTCCCTGGGTACATTTAATAGAATCGCCTCAAGATGTAAACGCCATGTATTGTATTTTGGTTTTGAGCCACGGTACATTTTTTTCCCTGCCTCTCTCTCTCTCTCTCTCTCTCTCTCTTAATTTTCATCGCCCTTCCATTCTACACTTTGCATTGAAAATCTCCGATCCTTCGTTGCCCTTGACAAAAGTGGTTGTTGTGTACAATTTTCTATAGCTAGAAGAAGGAGGAGATGGAGGAGGATGGAAATCGACTGGGAGACTAATATACGTAAATCTCTGTCGGATTTATGTACACCATCCAATAAATGTAGCCTGAGTCAAGGGATTCATAATGTATAGATTATGGTGAGAAGCCCGTCAAGTCATAAACATTGGAAAGAGTAAATTTATTCTGTCGCTTGGACAGATTAGAGTGGAGTAGATGAAATATTGGCTCCTGGTTTTCATCAAATGACTGCCTACATTTACTCAGAGTATGCTCCTGTCCGAACAACCGCATCATTTGTATTTCCTCCTCTCCCATTCATTCATCCCAGCCTGAGTCTAGTCTGCTCTCTCTCTCTCTCACTCTCACTCTCTCTCTCTCCCACATTCTTTTATTAATTCTGCAACGCTCCTTATCAAACTTGGAGATTTCCAAAGTGGTTTTGGGCTATTGTACATACTTGCATCCTCAAATCCAGTTTCCTCTCAAACCCCGACTGCTCATCCATACTGAGAGGGGCCTCCGTATATACAGATACATGTAGAGTCCTCCTCCTCCTCCTCCTGCCGTACACACATTGACTCTCTCCTAATACATTAATTGCTCTTTTACATGGCTACCAGTCTGCTCTTACATTAATCTGATTGAGTACGTGTGTGCTCTTATTCAGCGGCGTCTCGTGGGTAGTTTATTTCCCTATTCTTTCATACCGTCCCACCATCTCCTCCTAATTCCCTTCATATTTTCCATAAGCACACTTTAGCAAATTAAACTTCTCCTCCTTAATTCCAAATTATTTCCCCATGTTGCTCAAGTTTCCAACTTCCCCGGACAATTCCCTTCAAAACCTCCTTTGCATGATAATAATATACTGTCAAATTTGAGAAACAACTTCAAATATTTTGTCACATGTCCCACCCCTTCCACACTTTATCCAGGGCTGACACACACAGTATGAAATCTCTGGAATTATCCCTAAATGATCCCATAATAGATGCATGCGGAGATGTAAATAAATGGTATCAGGGAGAGATGGTTGGAGACTTTGGCATGTACTCTGAGATACCCAAGCCATATAAGCTCCAGAAGACCTTCCACGGAAGATCATGTGGATACAGAGACAGGGTGGAGGATATCGTCGGTGAAGAGGCAAAATGATCTAGGTGCATGATCGATTAGAATCAAAATGATCTACATGCAGTTTCACTAAAGGCAAAATGAACTACTTGCATTGAATTTTAAAATCAAAATGATCTACATGTAGTTTCTCTTAAAAGCAAAATGATCTAGATGCAAATTATAATAAAAACAATACATGTAAACACATTATAATGTCAGTATATGAATATGCGAGAAATTAAAAATCTTTTTAGTTCCTAAAAAATTAGTTATTCTGCGTTTAAATTATATTATAAAATATAAAATAAATACTAGGAGACAGTAAACCCAAAATTGTAGTTTTTAGGAAAAGTAATGTGATAATGATTTGAGGTCAGATTATATTATTTAATTATAATGAAATTTTATTAAATATTTATTCACTGACCCCTTATAATAATTAACAATAATAATAATTAATAATAATAATAATTACAGTCCTTATAAGCTACGTGTTCTCCTTGCAGAAGCTTTTTTTCTCACACAGAAATCCAGGACAGCACTTAGATCATTTTGCTTTTATGGAAAACTGCATGTAGGTCAGTTTGCTTTTAAAAAGACTTGTACCTAGTTCATTTTGCCTTTAGGGAAAAAGTTATGTAGATCATTTTGATTCTAATCGAGTATGCACCTAGATCATTTTGCCTCTTCACCGACGATATGCACTCACAATTAGATACGGGAAGAGAAGAAAAGAAAGCTGGAAGGAAGAGACGGTAGAAATTTTATTCAATCGTATAAAGTGAACATACATATTACCAAATTATCTGCGTAGTATGTAAAGCACAAAGGGCTGACTAACAAATAACCAATACTCAAGAGCAGATGACTAGGTTGACTTGTAATGCATGAGACGAGTTGCCTTTTCCCCTTTCCATAGTATCAGTCAATCTTTTCAAAAATTCCAGTGAGAGAGATAGAGAGAGAGAGAGAGAGAGAGAGAGAGAGAGAGAGAGAGAGAGAAGATGGAGAAAGACTTCTCGACACACATGCTCGATGATGATCATGACGATGATGAGTTTTGTGAGCAAGTTTTATCTGCTTGAATATCGCTAAATGAAGACGAGAAGAATATAATGTGCTAATGTGATTATATGGATCCGCATATGAGAAAGAAAAAAGAAAGAAAGAGAGAGAAGTTGGCTGGCTGAGCTACGACGTTGAGTGAATTAAAGTAACGAAATTGAAAGGTCTAGTGGAAGAGCCATATGAAGCAGATTGACTGAAATAAATATTCATGAGGAGATATACATATGCAGGCGTATTTAAGCAAGTTTCCGAAGCTCCTCTGTTTAACTACTTGGAGCAAAACTGCTCTTCATCCCGCAGCGGAGTTTCTACAGAGGCAGTCTCTGCAGTGGAGTTGCACTGGCCTTATGACTGTACGTCCTCGTATAACTTGGGAGTTGGGTAGATATTTGTCGTCACAGAGTATTAAGTAAGTCTCTGAGTTGATTTGCATAGGAAAGGCATTGGTGTGGGGGGAGGGAAGTACTGGGAAGACCGACGAGAAGGAGAGAGAGAGAGAGAGAGAGAGAGAGAGAGAGCGAGAGAGAGAGAGAGAGACAGCAGCGTGTAAAAGAACCAGCAGAAGAGACTCCCAGATAGAAATGTACGAGAGGGAACACATAGGGAGGAAACCGGTATTATATGATGAAATTTGATTATTTTTGGCTGCCAACGACTATCTCATTAAAATGGTCGTACCGTGTGGGTTAAATGGGGTTAAAAAGGGACAACGCTGCGGGGGGATCTCCTGATCTTGCTGAAGATGACAACGCAACGACGATGGCGACATATGCATGCACATTTGGGAAACAACAGAGAGGAGCCTCCTCCTCGTCCTCCTTCTTTTTCACTCATCATCATCCATACATTTGCGTACGGCCCATTCCAACAGTGTACCTTTCCTCCTCAAAACTTCTTCCCGGCTCCGCTTCTGTCCTTGCATATTAATAGGTACTCGTCAAATGCATTCGTGGTCTTAGTCCTTGCTCAATATCTCCTTCCATTTACTACTACCAAAAATCTGTATTAAGGCTCCCAGGCATCCCATCGTCCTTCCTGTAGCACATACATATCTACATATTATGGAGCTCCACAACCCGCTCCTCACGAATCCTCCGAGCCATGTATCATCCCTCTCCCGCTCTCTCACTCTCACTCAATTGTGCACAAACGCATATTAAACTTCCCACTAATTCAATAATATTGGGCACATTCCCATGTTTTACTATAACACTGTAATTTTTCTCTCTCTCTCTCTCTCTCTCTCTCTCTCTCTCTCTCTCTCTCATCCCTTCCAGATCGATAATCTTTTCTAATTTCTTCCATGTCAGGTCGTCACTGTACGGGAGGCTCCTGTCTATAGCCTGTACTTACACTCATATCCTTTCCTACTGAAATCATCCACAGTGTCTTAATACTAAAATGCGAACCATATGTCTTCTTATGTACCTATACATATTTCCTCTGATTGTCAAAAAACAAACCAAATGTAATTATTACTATAGATACTCAAATAAGCTTATAATTTAAACAAGCCTAAAAATGAAGTAACAAAAATAAAATAAAAACAGATTCAGGAAACAAATTGAAGGTGGGTTTACAAGTGCGTTCGAAAATGTTACAGAAGTTTCGACATGCAGCCCAGCTTGGAGTATGTCTGAGTATTACGCTGACAAGAGGCAGATAATTTTAACTTGTAATATAACACCACCTTGTTGTACCGAGATTTATAAAAAAAGCTCCACCTGTCTGGTGCAGCTTTAATGGTGTACTGTAATTTCCTTTATTAAAACGGGATAGTGTAAAAATGAAATCTTTGATAATCAAAAATATTAGGGTAATATGTATGCTATCTATTCCCCCCTGCGAGTACATTCCTGTGATGTACTCTGCTACACATGAGCAATAATTTATTGCACTCTTGAAATGCAGTAGCTAAAAATAATTTTGCCATCGAATGTATTATCTTGTGCATGCAAATAAGAGATGCAACTGAACCGAGGAATGCATATGTGCGGTAATAATAGATGGGCGAGCTTTACCTACTTTGTAGGGAATGAACTTGATTAAGAATCAGCCACAAATCAATACAATTTAATAAATTATAATTATTAATTATTTTTAATAATTTTAAATTTAAAAAAGATTTGTTATGAAAGTTTATCATTTTTTAATAGACGTTCCTTTTATAATAAAATGATAACAGGGATAAATAAAAGATTATACGTTTTAAAATTATGCAAGATATGTGGTTTAAATTCTCAGTTAAATTTTTGTATCTCGTCAAATCAAAGTTGTAGAATTGCGGATACTCCCAGCTAGACTCCAAATTGTTACTGGTTGTGCGCCTGTGGTCCCTACTTTTTAGGACCATCTTTATTACTATGTGGATTTAAAAGTCCTTTAAATTCCAATGCTTTTTTATTTACAGATTTTGTACTCAATATTTACAGCATGACCCATGAACCCCTCTGAAAACTTGTCAAAAAATCCTCCCCTGGGAATTGGGAACATGAAAATATTGTATCTGACAGAATTTAAATAATAACTATAATAATTATTTACTTATGTTCAAGGAATCATTTAGCAGCAGCAGCACACAAAGATTCTGTACTCCTTTCCAGTAATTATCTATACTTAAAAAAATGTGGGGGATATAAAACTTTCACAAAATCATGAAAACGTAGTTTTGCTACAAATCGATTTTGGTCACTTGAGTCAGTTCAAGAGTTTGGATGTTGTCCAAAATCCTCTGTATTCGAAGGATGGGATAAGTGCTAAGATAGATGTATTTTCGAAAGATGGACAATTCTCAAAACTGTGAAGGGCTTTTTACAAAGCATCCAAATAACAAGCACTAAAATAAATCCAAGACACGGGAAAAGTGAAAATATTACAAGAATATATAGAAAATGATAGGGTTTAGTTTGTTGGGTGCGATCAAAGAGGTGGATTGTTATACTCAAATGATTATAGCTACAAAATACACTGACTCTATTGACTTAGGTCCCTTGCCCTCTGGTATACCCTCTGGGAAAAGAAAGACAGTCGAATTTTGAAGAGTGGTGTTCCGAGTGTGAGGGGGAGTGGACGGAGACCGAACCGGACAGATGTACTGAATCATAGGAGTTTTCAATCCGTTAAATTAATTTCATCTGAGACTAATTATTATTTGCAATGGAAATGACGTTAGAGGGGTAGGGTGCTCCAATGTGTCCAATTGTACGTGGATCCGAGGCCCATGCATTTAAAATGTATAGTAATTATGTTTTGTGAGTGGAGTGATGTACCTGCAGTCCTGCCTCCATCCCTTGCTGAGGTGGAGTAGTAGTAATCCGGAACTGGTAAAGGATGGTCCATATGAGAGGATGTGCATTAGAAGTTATTTAGTAATTGTAGAGGATGGGTGTCGAGATATAGAGGGAAGCCCTGTGCTCAGTGTTGTGCAATGTTTTTCATCTTCCTCATGCCGTATGATTGCCGTTTAATATGGTGTCAACTTTGAAGAATAATGGTTACAAATAGGAGCGATGAGGGTGTCTGTGGAGGTACATGTGCACTGTTGCTGGAGACGTATGTAGCTCCTGGGCTGGGGTTCGGGAGGAAAGGAGATAAGCGGATAATAATGAAATCATGCATGCAGAAAATGTAAGCTCGAGTCGTGATAAGTGTTTCGCACTAAAGTCGGCGCGTGTAATCCCCGACTATAATCGGGTTTTGAATTGCTCACTATCCCAGACACGACACTGCTTCTCCTTTGGAGGGTAGTCATGAGTGAAACTAGTATTAAATATGAGATTCAGATTTTATCCACGCATCCCACACATACATACACCATAGACTAGACGCACTCCTCATCTCGAGCTTTCCACGTCTCCTTTTCTCCAGTCTCTCCAGCATTCCTGGTGTCTCCTATTCTGAGGCAATTACCCATTTTTTGTCTTCCATAACATTTCTCCCTTTTTTTTTATTATTAATTATAATTTCTTAATTATTACAGTATATCAAATATGATAGTATTTTATTTGGCTTTCAAACTTTTTTGGTCTCATGTGAGCATCCTTATCTATTTTTGTCATTCTATTGCCTTTAGATTAGATTATGAAAAACGAAAAGATTTTTTTTTTGTGCTATTGCTGCTGTTGCTGTAGCTGTTTCTGCTGCTGCTGGCGAGGAAAGGGATAATGTGAAGAAATGAATTGGTTAACCGCTCGAACAAGAACCCATCCAAGTTTTCATCCCCACTAATTTAACTTTTACCCCAGAGGGGCTACCAGAAAGCAGAATTCAGAGGAAGCCGTCAGAGTCAGAGACATTCCACCTGACAGGTGAATTTTCCCAATTTTCAACTTGACTAAGCTGTAGTTTTTTTCCCCCCGTCCTAACCCTTTGATCTTCTCTCCCCAATATAATATCCCCGTGCCGGGTTACCGCACGGTGAGGAGAGAGTATTCAAGGAGTAAAGGTTTTGTTCGTGACGCCCGATACAAATCCGATACTTTCCAGAGAGAGAGACACAATCAACCTCACAACTTACTCCAAACACGGAAGTCACCATTCGGATCCTTATCTAAATATTCCTAATCCTTCCCTTGAACTGCCAACTCATTTAAAAATTTGCGGAATCGAATCTAGATTTAAAAACAAAAATGACTAATTATAAGATCCTATCTGAGGGGAATACAAATTAACCCCGGGACAGGAGTAACTTGTGTTAGTTTTTCTCATTTGTGGTAGGAACTCCAGCCTGACCCAAGCACTGACTCACGCGTAAACAGAGAAATAGTAGAAGTATTGGGGAACCCTCAATTGCCCATACACATATGCTGTAATATATGCATGGTAGTTGAGGAATATATAAGGATCCATATGCATTGGCCTCACCGTACACATACGAAGACCTGATCAATTGTGGGACATAAATGGACCCAGTATTATGTATATAATTTGATTTCCGTCTGTAATTTTATTCCGGAGAGAAAGTAGGAAAAAGTTTCAGATTTTAAAATGAGACAACCAAATACAGCAAAAGTAGAGAGAGAGAGAGAGAGAAAAAAAAATAGACAACTGACACTTTTCACACTTGTATTTATTTCGAAGGGAGAGTCTCACCGGGGAGAGTGCCATAAACTATAAATACAAGGAGTGATAAAGGAAAATTGGAACACCCAAAATCATGTCCATGTTCTCAGATTAGTCTCATTTTCCTCGAGAGTTAATCCCCGGAGCGGGGCAAGGAACATGCGAGGCAAAGTCCAAGTAAAAACAAAACTGCATCGTAAATATACAGACAGAGTTCTGTCTCTGTGAGTTCCTCATTGAGCCTCCCAATATCTGTACTTGTGTTTTCCCAATGCTTATGATATTGCCATTTGGAAAAAGCTGGGAATAGGAAGTAATTCCCCGCATTTATCCTAAGCCCGGAGCGTGCATATAAATGCAGAAAAATTGCATTCTAATAACCTGTACAACATTTAAGTGTCAATGGGATTATAAAGGTCCATGCATAGCCAGGCCAGCTTGTCAGGAGGCATGAGGCCGAGTCGTGCTTGAGAACTAAAGGGAGAGTTAGTTTTTGTATGGAAAGCTACAGAGAGGGACGTATGTACATATGTACTCAGTGGGAGTGTGTGTATGTAGGGAAGACGGCCAGGACCCATGTACACACACACACACACGCAGCACTCTGAGTACAGAGACACCATCTCCTCACACTGAACCGAGAGAGAGGCCCGAGTACAAAGCAAACACATTATTTTCCAATCCCGAATGTGTTAAATGTATACGGAGTAAATGTGTCTGTTTTGCATTGCACTGGCACACTCCCGCTTTCGGGAAGATTTGGACTGGAGCCGGCCTGTGATATCTGATCTGGACTTTGTCACTGTCCCCTCCAGAGTTTAATCCCTACGATTATTTGTTTATGATCAAGTGTCAACAGAATCATTTCATAATTGTGATTCATCAATCAATTCCTTCGGGGGAGGGAGACTCGGACGGAGAGAGAGAGAGAGAGAGAGAGAAAGAGGGAAGAAGTTCCGAGCTCCCGTTCCACCATTTATTTGACCATATATCTTGACGTGGGGCCTCCAGCCTCTATCCCACTGCCCATAAACTATCATGACTATCAAGAAGTGAGCAAACAGAAACGTCTAACAATCAGATATTATAGGAGGGAGCCGTGTGAGAGTGAGCAAGAGAACTCACATATAGAGAAGTTGCTCACATTAAATATATCAGTGTTCCCATCGTCTCTTGTCCATATAACTAGTCATCCGTCCGACGCTTATTTATGATCCACACAGGAAGAGTTCAACTGACTGGAGGAGAAAGAGAGACCAGCAGCGGTATTTCCACACCAGAGAATCAGTGAGAGAGAGAGAGAGAGAGTTGGAGGAGCAGGCGGGCGGTAGGAAGGAGCGACAATATTGGGCGCAAAATGACCAGCGGTCAATCAATAATATAGGTCCTATAGAGGCGCATGAGCAACGAGAGATTCGCCACCAGCCCAACACCCACTCTGTATCTCACTAGAGTTTTCCTCGCCATGGGTCCATCTCTTGAAATGCACACTCCGATGTCCATTTCAGCTCTCATACAGCATCATAGGAGATGACCAGGATAAATAAATAAAAACTACAAACAACATTTTTCCCAACCTCCGCTCCCTTCCCTCCCATGACCATATAGTCCGCTCTCTCCGAACTTCCCTCTGTCATTAGCCATGCATATGTCAAAATAAACATCGCACTCCGAAACTCCTCATCAACAATCTATCTTATGCTACTGGCCTCTCTTACATTTGGATTACAATTTTAAAAAAAATTGATTTCTTCATGAGGATTCCATTTTAGTTCCCCAGGATGAAATCAAATTCAAAAATGTACAGAGAGAAAGAGAGAGAGAGAGGGAGAGAAGCTCAGTTTTTGTAATAAAAATCCACTTCGGACTGACGCTCCCAGGAATGTTGGGAAGGACATCAAGAATGGATTAAAATCATTGAAAAATTTCAAAGGTCTTTGTATAGACAATGATCTATTCTGTGAGGGGGGGTTGGGAAATGGTAAAGTATAAAGACTCACAATTAGGGAGTTTCGTATCCAATAAGAAATGATGTTTAAACGAGTGCAAAACATTTAGCTTGAGTTACTGTCTCCGTTTGAATGTTCATTGTGAAGGAAGCGAACCTGAACATTTTGTATATGGGGTAGAGTCTGGAAAGAGAGTTGAGGTGAGACTGAAGATGGATATGAGTCCAAGTCCATGCACACTCACTCACTGGCTCTTTTGAATATCTTCATTTAATTTGGCCATTTCATGGTTTGAAGCCCACTATTAACTTTGATCTATTCTTCTATGTATTGAATAAATGTGCCACATCCTCCTCTCTCCTTGTCACAAATCTCCTCCGGTAGGAGTATACCTAATAGTGAGTAATTGGGTGTGTAGCTCCCGTACTAAATCACACAATATATTGCTTCAGCCGGCTTAAAACCCATTAGTTCGAATCTATTTCATTTGGATCTTGTCGGCATTACAATATTTATTGCATGTTCGCAAAAAAAAAAAAAGAAAAACCTCTGGGTTTCTGTTTGATCCGAATTTCCCCTAGTGTTTTTTTATACATGTTTCATTTAAGCGGAACAGTTAGAGCGTCATTTCCTCACATCTCCGTAATAAATAAGAATAAGTAATTCCTTTTGTACCTTTTTTTATAGATACTCTACAGCCTCTGTGTTTCATAGCCGATTTGCAAAAAAAAAATTGAGTTGCTTTGAAAAATCAACCGCTGATAATCAGAGCTAGTCAAAACCAGGTTTCAATTCCCCTTGCTTGGACTTGCAATTATTAGTAATTATCTAATTACCTTGCAATTCAAATAAGAGAACCAGTGGGGGGAGCCTTGAGTACAAATTTGGAAGGAGATTATGCTAAAATTTGTAAAATCCATCAATATTACATTTGGAGTAGGAACTTCTATTTTACAATGTAACAATATATATTACAGGGGACGACTGGGGCTCCGACTGAGTTTCTCCGTACGAAATTTGATTGTTGGCAAAATACTTCCGATTGGTAGGGTTAGGCTAAGTGGATGAAGCTCAACTTGAAGCGTGTGTATGCAGATAAATAATGTAAAACCAGAGTGGAGTAATAAACGCGAAGGAGGAGGAGGAGGTACAATGTACAATGGCTAGAGTGAATGTAGCATGGTTGATTTTTTTTAAAGTGCACCTGGCTATATGATTCTCATATAGTGTGTGTGCCTTTATAGCAAAAGCCAACTCTATGTAATTATATAATTGGCATTATGGAAGGTAAGAGAAGGAATTGCACCGAGCATGGAGCGTGTTAAATTTACAGACGTGGAACCCGTACATATGAAATCTGTATAGAAATTCGACTACTGTACCATGTACTTGGATGCTAAAGTAGGATTCCCCTCAGCTCCCTTCCATTCAGATGACTGTCACTACAGATGTGGGATTTTTTTATTCTAATGGGTTTTATGGGTTTTGGGACAGTTGAGAATGAGATGGGTTCCCATATGTCATTATGTATGCTTTTACGGCCAAACTTGATCCATGCATTGTTTTCATTGTAATTATTGAGCTCATTTGATGTAGCCTAGGGTTTCAATAGGGTTTGAGCTCCGTCCTCTTTCTTCCTTTCCCGTCTCATGGTCAGTGTGTGGATGGAAGTCAACGTTTTAAAGGTTTTTTCTTCCCACAAAAAGAAGAGCCAACGTGTCGGTTCATGTGTACCGGCTCAAGTAAGCACTCAAAAGTTCCTACATTTTGTTTTCAAATTTCATCTAGCTCCTTGATTTCCTCAGGATTCCTTAATGCGTCTGTGTAGGGTGGGGGGAGGGGGTGGAATTATGAACTAATCTTTAAGTTGTTATCACTTTGTATTGTGTTAAAAGGTTTTTTGGACATAATCCCCACATATGTACGATCAGAATATAGTCACGGAAGGACAAACGAAGAGAATGCTTATAGTACATATGTATGTATATAGGAATAGGTACTCTATATCCCTTGAAAAAAAAAGCTATGAGTGATAAAAACTTTATTTCATGAAATCCCATTTACAGCTCACACGATTCCCTATTATTTCTCTGCCACTGGTATTTGCAAGGTTTTCTTCCCTTTCGTATCATTTGATTTATCATCTGTACTAAGAATCCATGCCACGTATCATTTGAAAATATAATATTTTCCTTTAATACTTTAACCCGCACAAACTCCTGCTTCCTCCGCCCTTCCTGATCCCTATCTTGGAATTACGCATGTAAAGCTTTATGGATTGACTCAAGTCAGGAGTAGTTTTGTTATCTTTTACATTAATTGCCATATCCCTTCCGACCCTCTCATTGCCAGTCCTCGTGGGAGTAAACAATGCGTTAGGAGGATTTTCCCTAGGACTATACATTTGCTACATTATGCATATATTTTTAACAATTCCATGTAGCATTTTGAATGGCAGCTCGTGTCCCGCCATTACTTGAGCCTTCTTGAGTTAATTGTACGGGACTAACAATTTTGGAACGGAAGTGTAAATAGAGGTATATAGTTATTACCAGACAATTTTGATACTCCTCATTTTAAATCTTGATTCATAATTACTAGGAATTTTTGAGACCCTCAGGACCCGATACATTTCAAGGGCTAGGACTCAAGTGAGTATTTATACCTCAGACTTTTAACATATCAGTGACTTTTGCTAACATTAACCTAACGTCATGTGAAATGTGAAATTTTGTCAATGTTGATTCTTACAGACTTGAGGCACTAAACCCCATTCTATCTCAAACCAGCTCATCATGATGTAATATTCATATTAATAAAAAAAATTTACAAAACGTTAAAATACATTTCCTTAGCATTCCATAGTCATGCATACGTTCATTAATCCTAAATAAAATAACTTCCGGATGCTTCAAATCACGCACATGTTTCCAGTTTCAAATTTAGTGGGAAGGTACGATTGTCAATGATCTGTGTGAATTGAAACACTTGAGAGTGTGAATCGAGTGGAGGGATGTAATAGTAAATATGTACATAAATTAAAGTTTTTTTTCCACGGACTTAAATAATGATTACAGGATGGAGGAGATACTTCAGGATGCATACTGCTAGAGGGAGAGGGAATCTGAGGAAATGCAAAGTACAGAGAGAGAGAGAGAGAGAGAGATAGTGTGTGTGTGTGTGTGTGTGTGGAGGAGCTTACTCAACTTAGTTAGTCTCATTGCCGTTGAATATTTGATATCGTTGCTGTCTAAGAGCTATTATCATTTCGGCTTTCACCGCTCAACCCCTTCTTGAATATATTATTACAGCCTTGTTAATTTATATGGCCTGCCCTTCCAGCCGGACTCCTCTAAAATATTATCCCGCACACTCACGTAATGAGAATGTGTTTCCTCGGGATTATAATACTCCATTTAATGAGTTATAGATGGGGAAGACGGAGAGTATGAGAGATTTCCGCCCAGTGGTTTTCCACTGATTGTTGAAATGTGTGAAAAGCATTTTTATTCTCATGCCCAGCACTCTGCCCCCGTCCTTCCAAAGAATTTTCATATTATGTGACTGTTAAGACCCAACCTATCACCTTGAGTATCCTCAACGTGGAATAAAGTAGTGTAATACAAAGAACAACCTATCAGCACCCACTTACAACTACTTCACCCAGTATTAACTTTGTAATATATATTTTAGCACGTCTTCATGAATTTCATACCGTTTTTCTTTCGCTCTCCTTTTTTTTTTCTTGCTTTCTTTTTTTTCCCTCTCCATCTATTATACATTATTGCCTTTATCTCCTTCTCCTGACTACATCCAGCTATTACGTTCATTATTCCTTTTACATCCAAACTTCATCACCCTGCCAATGGAAGTACGTACAGTATATTTGTAGGCACACACTCTGAATACTCAAAGCTGGGGAAAAAAATCCTTCAGTTGAGACAGACGGTTGCAAGCCAAAAGAAATCCTTGTTTCTTGTTCTCGGCTCGAAAAACAGTGTTTCACGCAGAGAGAGAGAGAGAGAGAGAGAGAGGGGTAGGCCATGTAAAAAGCTATAAGAGTTGTAAATTGTGAAGCTTTCTTGGAAAAATGCGGTATACTTTTCCTCCCAGCAGAGACACCGTTGCTCCTTGCTAATTTGTGCGCTTCACGTCTCTCTTCCAATTCACAAGGTCTGCATACAAATTGTTATTAATTATTAGCAGAGCGGAGGATAGGAAGACAAAAAAAATTTGGTAAATTCTTTACTCCTTGTTTTCCCCTCTTTTTTTTTCTCTCTCTCTCTCAAAAGTGTGTCCTTAACGAAGAGTCCATGAGTCCATTCCTCACTCCTACTACTACAACCACCACCGTACAGATACTACCTACATATGCTCTTCCCCAACCACCTTCTACATCCCAAACTTTCAGTCGTATCAGGGCTTATGGGAAGGCGTAATCGCTCTGGTGGCAGTCTCTCAGTGAGATACGTTTCCCTCCTAACTACATCCTACTCCGATCGCCCAATTGAAATTTACAATTTCACAAACTTCCACTCAACTTATCCATCTTCATGCTTTTAATAATAAATTATTATTAATCCACATTTTACAATCCTTCCCAACATCCCCGATTCCTTTGAGTCAGTTTTTCTCACTTTTCATATTATTAGGGAACCCTGACCCAAGGGACTCAATAGTTATAGTAACCACTCCATTTACTACTGCTCAGTGTGAAACTTGGGCCTTCCAGCAATTGTGTTAGGGAACTTTGATTCAAACATAATTAAGAGTATCTATCTATCTCGGAATTTTCAAATTTTTGACAATCAGAGTTTCTGGAGAGCATTCTAACAATTGCTTTTGCTTGATGTTAAAACAATAACGAATTTCGGATAGCTTCCCAGCCCTCAAATTAATGTCAATAACCGAGGTCTTAAATTGATAAAAATGAAAAGATCTCTCACTTCAAGAAATATCCTGTTGCATCTATATAGGTGCAAATAATACCCACCTCAAAATATTCCATGTATTCCATATGTATCCATTTTATTGGTATAAATGTAGATATAATTAGCGTATGATTGTGGGAATAGAATAGTGAAAGCGAGCGGAAGGGAAAGCACCTGCCGACATCAAAGAGCTGGGCCCTTGTGACTGAGGGTTATTCAAAAATTCAGCATGCTGGGCATTTCTGGGCATCCCAAAATGTTTTGATATTTTTGTAAATTTTGATCCCTGATTTAATTACCCCAAAACGAATTGATTTCTTGGGCCCTAAAGTATCTAATGATTAATTTTGTAAAAGCCTACGGTTGGGATTTGCGGAAATGGAGAAAATTTGCTAAAGAAATGAGCGTCAGGGAATGAATAATGTGAGCTTTGGAATAAAAAAGGGGAAACGTTTAAGAGACTATGTAAATAAAAAAAAAGCGGAATGAGAGTGACGTCGTGAAAAGTGAATGAAATGATGACTGTCAAAGGATTTGCATAAATATGCCGCTTTAATAATATATTGGATGCATATGGGTGTGAGGGCGAGGGTGATATCAATTGGGGTTAGTTTACGGACGTGAAAGCCAGGAGAGATGGGAAGTATAGTTGTATATGCGAGAGCATTAATTCTCATTGTGAGATGAGTGACTTGAAAGGCGATCATTTGGAGTGACAGGAGTAATAAATGTTGGATTCTCCATTTCAATAAAGATGTAATCACATTATGAATGACATCATTATTTAAAATATCACAAATAAAATCTGGAAAAGTTGACTCCGAGAGGATTTCACTTGGTATGGGACATCCGATTAAATCCCATACATATGAGGATCCGTGTACAAGGGCCTATAGAGCACTCCAAGAGTTTGTTTACATGGGATCGTCCGGACTACAGATAGGGACTGGGAGTTAGTGAGCTAGGAGTTGATAGGAAAGAAATACCTTGAAGCCCAACCTGAGATTGTGAATGTTTCAAGTGTGAATGGAAGGGAAGAGTAGTGAAGTGAGTGAAAAAATGCTTAATAAAATATGTGCAATATATACTCGTAATCATATGAGCGGATGAATGAATGAATGTGAAAAGACAAATGACAACTATCCATCTCTCCGTCTCGACCCTTTGTCCCCTTGCACCCGGCTCGAAGTGGGAATCTGTGTAGCTCATTTGTCACGCCCTGGAAAGTTATTCATTTATTTTTTCCGGCCTTGTATAAATACTGCACTCACATATGTACGTCCACTCACACACTTTCCGACGCCTTCAATTTTCAAATACCATAACGTGCTTCAACTCTGTATGTATACATTGACACAATCCTCACTCACTCTCTCTCTCTCTCACTCTCTCTCTCTCTCTCTCCAACAATAGTTATTATCCCACCAAGTCTCAAGGGGTAAGGTTCCAATTGCACTTGTACTCAACAACTTACAAGTTATTACTTCTAATACCCATCTCCGTCCCGGTCTATCACAAATGCAGATGAGTCCTTAAACAATTCACATTCGGAGGCTGAGTCAGGGAAATATGCAATTTTCAAAAGTGTCATACCATAGAGAATCGAGTATCGTAGGGTAATCCTCTTCCTGCATTTGAACTAACTGTAGTCTCCATCCGGCATCAAAGGATTCTGCATTGGAATATCGCAAAGATAAAAACCCAAGTGGAGGGATTTGATTGACAAAAATTCATTTGGAATTTCAAAGCTGGGTTTTGATAAGCATGACGAAGGAACTATGTCTTCCTCATAGGATCCCAGTTCCTGTAGGGATGAAGCTATTTCAACTCAAAATACGGGCTTTACATGTGTCCATAATTTGGATAGATATGTATCTTGTCAGGATTGTGTGCATCCTATTGTATGAGTCTCCGTCCAAGGTTAGTCCTAGGCCTTCAGTCATATATAAATACAGTAGATATGTCAATACAATACAACTACAAGTATCTACATATATGGATTTGAGTCGGGAAGCTCCGGACTTATGTATACAATAATTATGGACACATATCTATCTGTACATTGACATCCCGGGATGGGCTTGAATTGGGAAAGTATGTAATTATAGGTACATATGCATAGTGGGATAGATCCAGCCACACGTATTTTTGGGGAGGTGCACAAAATGTATTTGTAAAGTTGTGTGGAGCTGCCGTCGTTGAAATTGAAAGGGTTATGTATGCCTTGGTTGCTTCCATTTGTTCAGTCACTCTTCCATATCCTCTCGCCCAAGCTTTTCTTTCAAATAACACGTCTATTTCAACTTTTCTGTCTACCTTTTACCCCATGTTTCCTCGGAAAATGTGTAGACGTACGGATGTACGTAACATTGGGAAGCAGAGAGCTCCTCACTCATCTCTTGGGTTTGACTTTCTTCCTTGACTGTGACTACTAGGCCTACTACTATCTACTACTACTGCTCCTGCCACTACTACTATTCCAAGGGATTTCCATCTAGACTCTTGTTATAAAATGTTCTTGAGTGAAATGAGGACTTTTTCAGTATGTAGACAGAAAATAGATACGAGAAAGAGAGTCGAGCCTCGTCAGAACACAATGATAAAATGTGTAAAGGGTAAATGAAGAAGAAGAAAAGGAAGACAAGTCCTGCCTATAGTAGTAGTTGGTACTTGGGTCCCACGGCATTGTGTGCCTGTGCTATACGAATATAGATTTTAAGAGTTGGAGCTCAACGTTGTAATTTGCTCAGCGAGAGAGAGATTGTAATCAGAGAATTGTATACTATCTGTATGTGTTTGTATGTGTCTAGAATCAATACTCATGGCGAATCCTGGTTCCTGGTAGTTGTATGATGGCGTCCGCTCAGAAGCAATTCCTATATTCTATCCATTCTCAAACTTTTATCTCTCTCTCTCTCTCTCTCTCTCTCTTCTCTCTCGCAAGTTTTCACGTCCAATTCACTCTCATCCCACGGCGAGCACTGGCAGGAGCGAGAGGGATGGGGAAAAAACGCTGGCGGAGAAGGCATAACTGGCAACGTAAACATACAAGTAGACAACTTATAGAAACATTATACTTACCGCTCCTACCATTATTTTATACATTCTAAACACAAACACCCGACAAATCTACAACTGTCAATGTTCAATCGGCTCAATTCTTTCCCCCGTATGTGCAGACCCAGGATACGATGATACCTCCTAAGCTTTATCTATATAGCCCCGTCCTCAAGCTCCACACTCATTCCGACACACACGCCAGGGCCTATTTACTTCCACGTTTTCAATACCTTCACACTTTCTTAAATCATATTCCCTCCCGAGGATTCTTTCTCCAAGAAAATCTCAAAAACTCCCGAATTTCCACCACATTACGATGCTAATTCCATCACCCAGCCCTTCCTTAAATACACACACTCACTTTCTTCCAACTTTCATATATTACATGTAACTTCTTAGCTCCAATCATTCCTCTCAGAACTTATCTCCGTCAGCCTATTTTTTTTTATAAACCAAAACATATGAGTTCCCATCTTCTAACTAAAACCTGATTTTTTCCTGACTTAAAATATCATGCCATGGATTTACCCGACGGAGGAGGATCCTACAGTTTCTATGCATTTATTTCTATCATATAATTTGATAGGTTTTGACCCACACGTCAAAACAGTGTCCGGGCAGAGTCAATAAGTGGTGTGTATAGTCTCTCTGTAGGAGATTTTTAGGGCATAAGCAATGCCTAGATATAGATTGTATAGAGATTGGAGTTGTTCCTATAAATGCAGATGCATGTATCTATCTATCTGTAGAGTGTTTGAAGGAGCCCAACAGTAGTCAAATGTTGGGAGAAATTTCAGAAATGACTGTTTATCTAAATGAATGCATGGGAGGGGGGAGATGTGCAGGTGTGAGTACGTAAGTGCGAGGAGATCAGAAAGCTATATGATGGCTTGGAGCTCCATAGGAAGGGAATGGAAGGAGGAAATGGTGATTTGCTATAGGCATGGATTCGTATATCTAGATATAGACCTGGAAGGTAGGATGGAAGGAAGATGGAAGGCGAAATTCCATGTCGCTGGTGTGTGTTTGATGCCATGTAAATTGTTAGATATGTCCGCATATCCCGGGTCTGGTGTTTTGTGTTCGGAGAAGAAGAGACCTTAGTTATAGTGGAGACGACAGTAGAAGAAATGATTGGAAATCTTGCTCGCTGTCTATTCATCAATCCTAATGTGTTCTCATTTGCTGTTCGTGTGCGCGTCCTCATTTGCATTTGTCTCTCCTACACTCAATCCATATTGTCTTGCTTGAGGAGACAGAGTGGCAATACATTCCTCTACCCGGACATACATACATACACGCACCAGTCATTCTTTTTTTGGATAAATTTCCTTCCAAATGTCCCTACACTGTGGGTATGTTCGGAGGCATGCAAATGAGCAAGGGAAGAAGAGCACCTCTTCCCGAGCCCCACACTTTTATAAGTAGGAGAGCACAGCCTACGAATTGTATGCATATGTTACATTCAAAATACTTTATCTTCATAGTTTTTCCCCATGTAGTACAATTTCCTTCCTTCCACACACACACACACCTATAGCCTTTTTCTTTTTACTACAACATAACGCTCCACTTTAATTTTTCCCTCTCCACGACAGTCTCTCTCTCTCTCTCTCCTAAAGTGTCTTCCAGAGCTTCTTCCAAAGCCTATCAATGCTCCTACCCTCGGATGCCGGATCGGAACATAGTACTTGTCTCAATGTTTTTTTTTCAGAATTTTTCCCAAACTTGTGAATCCTCTCGTCTTTCAATACATTTCTTTCTCCTATTTACTTTTACTCTTACACTTTTACGTATGCATATGTTTCCTCCTCTATCCTCCCTATCTCCACTACTCACTCCCAACAGCCCGACTCCATATCTACATAAAACTCCATATGTATCTATCTATAATTATGTATGTCCATAGTCAAAATAATTTCACCAAATGGTGTCGTTTTTCCACCCGGTTGACACTTCCAATGCTAATTATACCAGAGCTAGTAGTATCCGTATGGAACTGGTATGCTCAGCCCAGGCTATCTTCAAATTATATTCTCAAATATTCTGGACGTGTTCATATCCCAATTATTTTGTACACACATATGAGGGATGGGATTTGAGTCCCTTTATCCGAAAAAGTAAAACTTATCTACATCCCCCGGTCAATAAGTTTGGCATGGAGTTACCTTCCTGCTGTGAGACCTTCTGGGGCTTTCCTCCACTTTGAAATTCGTCAATGTTAAATTGTTTCAAATACAAATTAAATGTTTATGATTTCCCCCCCATTGGTTCCATCACTCCGGAAAAGTGGCCATTGAGTCCCTGATTGTACCTCATAAGGGAAAGGATCCTGGGAATGATAAGGAGCGTGTGTACAAAAATATCAAAGGCTTCAAGACCAATGCTCCACAAACTGTGACAATAGGAGAGTTTGATTGTGTGGGATGGATTGATACATGGACAAGTTACTGCTCCCGGCCACTCTTTCCAGCGGAATAAAAATGTCAACATAAATAACTTCGCATCAAGTAAGTATCTCATACTCTACCGGGCTCCGTGGAGCTTTTACTGGAAAATGAATATTTTCCTATGTATTGATTTATTGCATTGCTCCTTTTATATTTTTGACTTTTGTCTCTTTCTTTTGACTTTATTTTAATACCAGTGCTCACTGCTCCACAAACATCCGACTATGGGCACTTAACTTATACTCCACAGTCGGGATATAGTCTAGGTGCATCCTCTCACCCAACAACCTACACCATCATATGTGAGTCCATATGTGTATAGAAATAGCCTAGCTCTCTGAGTGCACACAAACCACCCTAGAATTGTCTCTAGAACCAGGGATAGATATACATAATTATATGTAGCTGGCATATTTGAGTGGGGACTGTCCATACTTTCATACTATACTTGTATCTACATAAGAGAGGAAGCCCGTTAGGAACTGAGCCATTTCCATAAGTTCCAAGCTGGAAAACTATGACCATAAAATCCCATGCATGATACCATTATAGGTATCCAAGTATCTACGTCGGGAAACTCTGAAATGCAAATGCTGAGGACCAGTACAAAAGGAAATTCAGAGGCAAAAGCCAGAGCAGAAGCATCTCCCAACCCCTTGTCTTTTTCTCAGGAACAGCAAGTGCACAATCAATCCCGGGCTATTTTCTGTCATAAGGAATGCACACAACACACACTGCACCAATGCTGTCATGAGGATATTGAGCGAGAGACAAGACTTGTGGGGGGAGGGTGTACTCGATACTTATTGTTGCAGCCATTTACAAAAACTATATATCTATTCCTAGGGATCTCCTCAGTTAGTTATCTTTCTCCTTGAGTTACTCCTTGACGTATACTCCTTGACTCCGTTGTTGTTTCTGTATGAAGGAGGAAGGCCCAAGTGGGGGGTAATGCTAAATAATACTTAAAAACGGATCGTAAATGCTCCAGTACTAGCTCCTCCACTCGCATATATCCAGGACTCCAAGGCACTGTACCCAAAGAGTATTCCAACAACCCTGGGCTCCGGGAGCACATAGAATTTATATATATCTACAATATATCTACAATATATCTACATAAGCACACCTCAGAAACCAAAATACATTTATTTAAATTCATTCATACTAAAGTTGAGGCTGAGAAAGACGGACTCTCGAAAGGCATAATTACTTTGAAGAGTGACTGGGAAAGGCTACGGTGGCTATGCATGAACTGTGACTGTGCATATGTACTTGGGAGAATGACTCAATGACAAGGGAAACGAGTGCCTTAGGACGGTCATATAGGAGTGAGATATGGATGAAAACATGATGATAATAAAAGTGCGGGCTGTCATTCAGACAGAGCAAACACGATACACATTGATGATTGTCAGGAACATAAGCAAATAGATGTCAAAAAAATGTGTAACCCCTACTGATGGGAGCTGCTGAGAGTTGAAGACCCTTTTAGTGGAGGTTCCTGGTGCTTCGTTCTCTGCCGCACGGTCGTTCCTGGTGCATGTTGAGTGTGCACTTGTTGGAAAACTTGAATGAATATATAAGAGCTAATGTTCTTCCTCTCCGTTTAGCCCGGCAGTCAAGTGAGTCTCCGCTCTTCCGGTTTCCGTCATCCATACGCCTCTCCATTTCATCCGCTCTTGAGCCCTTGAGTATGGAGAGGTCAATGGATGTCAAAGTCCCTTCTCCCCGTCTTTGTGTTCCTACTGAGCCATGGCTTTTCTTATAATTCCAGCCCATCCTGTACTATCATCAGCATTTTGTGGGGTGGTGGTGGTGGAAGCGGGGAGGGGGGTGGGGTTGGGTATAGGGAGGAATTATGGTTTTAATATGATGATTGATGGAAATTGGATTACGAGACAATCCCAGCTTTCCTATAGGCGAAAGGTCGATGACAGAACGGGAGAAGAGCGGGGTTGAGAGAGGAACTCCATGTGGGCAACAAGATGTAAAACTTGGTGAAGGAAGGCAATAGATCGCCGTCGTCAAAAAAACCAGGGAAAAAAACTCTCTCTTCCAAGTCCCAGGAGAGCTGTCACAAAGAGTATAAATTCGGACGCTGTGGACACTTTATTTTCCGGGTCAGGATGAAGTACAGAATACTGTCGTAACGTCGAAAAAACCATTGAGACTTCACGCTTATTTTATGATATCTGTGTCCCAACAGGCCGTGTCAATGGATTCCCATAAATCCGCCGAATATTTTTCATTCTCCCTTTCCTTCTCCTCTCCCTCCCATGGTTAATACATACGGAGGCTCTTACACTCTCCTCTCCCACCATTCTTTTTTCTCGGACACACTCTCCTCTATATGACCAAGCCTACAAAAAAAAAATCTCCAAAGTACAAAAACATTCTCACATTTTTTATCCCGTCCTTTCCTCCAACAAAATACTTTTTGTTTCCGGAATTTTCTTCGTCCGTAAGTAGACCCTTGAACATTTTTTTTACGAGTCCCCTCATTATCAAGATAATTCTCTTGCGGATTTTTTAAAAACCACAAAAGCATTCATCTAGATCACCAGGAGGGTCATAAGGGTCAAATAATACAGTAAGTGAAGTCATGTCATTACATTTTCCCTTGGTTTCCAAAATTTAATGTAAACAAAGTCCAAACTTTGAGGCCACCAAATTTCATAAACTTACAATTTTAATATCCTTGTAATTATTTCCCTGAGCCATCTGGACCCCGGAGGTCAAAACAAAAAGAAATTAGCACCGAATCTCCAGTCTACCCGAGTCTTTCGGACTAATCCTTTCCATATCTTATTTCCTCCAACATTTCCGGATACTCTTTGGTTTCCTCAGTACAGACTGCTCAACCCAGGGACCTTTTATGACATTTAATTTGAAGTTTATGAAAGCTTGTAATTTTATTATCACACTGGGATAAAAATTAAAATTTTGATTAAATTAATTACATTTTGAAGATAAAAATAAATTAAGAAAAACATTTCCATAGTATCTCCTGATTGACCATGGCTTGCCCAGTATCAGGTCTCATATTTCAGCGAATTCCGAAAACTATCATAAAATTCGGGATCAGTTTTCGGGAGACTCCGGAAAATAATATGATTTGTGTCTGTGATTTGAAGAAGCATTTTATTTTTACAAAACTACAATAATTGTTATTAATTATTGATATCTGTAACTTTGTACTGGAGTGAATGAAGAGTTTTTACAAGCTCGGTCTCCTTTTGAAGGGAACTCTGCTTGCTGGAGAAAAGCTTGCTTATGAATCCAAGTTGGAATTGTTTGCTTGCATTAGGAACCCAGTTAGAGTTGTCAGTTCCCATGAGTTAAGAGTCTTCTCTGAGGAGGATTTGAAGCGGGAATGTTGAGCTGTATGTACATACAATTAGATAGAGTAATGCACTGGGCTAAGGCTACAGGAAAGATCAAGTGTGAAGTTTGAAGGTGGAAGGGAAGGAGTGGAGTCATACACTCCAAGTGCAAGGGCTTGAAGGCTAATGAAAAGGAGAATTTCCCAAGCACTTAACTCCGACTCGTTAATCATCCCTCGGCAACAGACACGCTCACATATCCGCAACAAGTATAAATATGGACCACAAGAGAAAGATGAGTTGATTATTTGAAAGGTTTTTATGATTTTTATAAACACAAATTATAATAAATGAGAAGAGCTGAGTGACTGGTCCAGGTGGGAGTAATCTCCGAACTGTTGTTTGAAACTTCCTTATACGGTCCTCTCAAACCCTCTGTACAAGTCTGCACTCCCAACTTATAGCTACAAACACAGCTGTAGCTTTTCTTCCCCCTTCCGTCTGGAAGTCTGGAGGAGTCTTCCAAGTCTTTTTCAAAGAACATTCTCTCAATCAATTTGTTTCCTCAACTCTTCTCAATTCTTCATAGTCCTTACAGAAGTGACAGATCCCCATCTGATACGTCCCCATGCCCAAGTTGGCTTCAATTATTATACTTCCCAAAAAACTTGGTGACTCAGATATTGATTCCTTGTGACAATATTTGGAGATAAAAACTCAATTTCGTAAGGACTGAATAATCATTGGGACATCGTCAATAATAATAATAATAATTAATGAGCAATGAATAATGCTAGAGATTTAACATCTACCCAACACATATGTACATAGTTACATTACTCTTGTTCCAATAGTTTCCAATGAGAAGACAACAGTTCTCACAAGGTGAATGCAAATAATTTATTATTATTGTTCAATTGAAATGACATAATTATGTTACGGAGCAGTGTACTCTCTTCTTACAAAGTATTCCGTCCAAGAGGATTTCCCTGAGGGGGGGCATTTTAGTATCTGCTTATTTGATGTACACATTTCCGTTTACTATAATAATGAAATTACAATTTGTGTAATTAGTTATTACGTCCTTGTGTCATTATAAGAGTCATATTGAGTTTCTTCCAACGGATCCTGACACACTCTACAGAGTGTGTGTGTGTGTGTGTGTGTGTGTACTGACGACAGTTGTTTGATTTGTGTAACGTTTATTGGGAGACTTAGGATAGAATTTTCAAATGATTTTCTTGGAATGTAAACTAATTATGACTATTGTATGTTCCCGTGTAAATACGCTGGGTTCTACGGAGAGTCATTGGGACTGAGAGAGCATAGATAGATAGATACTCAACTGCATTCGCTCCTGAAGAAAGGTTTTTTTTTTTACTTACATAAAAAGGATAGAAAATATAGTTGGTGTCTGTGTGAGGAGACACTAAAAATGAAGATGATGATAGCATGTGGGAAGTTGGAGGTTGTGGAACGGTTCGGTAAGGTCTATTTATTTCCCCATTGCTTATAGAAGTCTCGGATACAGACACAAGTATCTCTGTTATATCAGGTGTGCGCAAGGTGAGAGAGGACATACTTGGAACAAACATATAAAACGAAGCTTTGATTGAAATTGAGGGAAAATTCCTTGTGTTTCCCAGAGAGGCACTTTTGTTGAGTCACGATGTGCTCCCTTGATTTTCCGAATTTTTTTCCCTACCTCATCCTTTTTATTATCACTACAGCCATGCACCTAGTTCTGGGGCTGGTCTTTATATATCTATCCGTACGAGATAATGGATATAGTTTAGTATAATGGTTAATATACCCAATTGGAGCTAGCGAGGACTCATGGGATGCTCTCAAGTATCACGGGATATGACTTGACTACTACAGACATATGGGAAAGTCCATATGTAGGGAGGGAGATGATAGGAGAAGATTTAGTCAGAATTACACAAGGAGGAATTTTGAGGGAATAAAAGATCCATCAGAGAAGATGAGCGAGAGAAAGAAGACGAAAGGGGATTAGAGAGAAGAAACGAAATAGGCAATATAATAATATAATATAAAACAATAACACCATCACATCATTCACACATCCATCCATCTCACTCATGATCCCGCGCATGATGAATATAAAACAATAAACAGAGTTTTTCCACATCCTCGTCTCGTGATTCCTTGCCTTTCGTCTCGGATGTCATCTCAGTATTGTTCTTCAAAACCATCTGTAGTTCAACAAGAAACAAGCCCTTTCCACAATGCATTACCATACAGTAGCAATATACGACCTGAAACTTTTAACCAACAAAAAACACGCACAATAATAAAAAAAAAAAAAAAGTAACAATAATATCTCTCTCGAAGAAACAATAGCCTAAACCAATGAAACTTATTTCGTGCAGAATCTTCCCAGCATCTATCTCTCGCCTACTCAAAAATCTCTTTTCGTAGAGACTCTTCAATTCACATCCGAAACATTGCCTTTTCCTATTAGATAAGTACAAAAAAAAACACTGAATAAAAGTTTAACCAGTCAAATCACCCGATTTCAATTCAGAGAGATGTGCGAGAAGAGGTAAAAGAACAAATGTTATTTTTTTTTAGTTCAAAAAGGATAATAAAAGTAATCAGAAATCCTACAACTATTCATACTCTCAAATGTATAAACTCACACCGGGTTGACTTCCCTCAAAGGTTACATTTAGTACAATATATCTACGTAAAATGTAATTACTGTACATCGATTCTTCTTGTCTGCACTTTGCTTTTTGTTATCTCCTTAAGTCCTTATGCTTCTACTGTCCATGCTTACCTCCCTCCTCTATAATGTATTGCCGAGGCATTAAGCCAACACTTAGTTGACTCCACATATGTATAATGATAGGCATAGACCATACAGTATAGGAGACTTCCCAGTCGGGAGGGAAACAAGAGTTGTTGAGAGTTTAGAGAAAGAGAGGAAATTACGGAACGTTTAACGGAGAGGCCTCCACAACGACAAACTTCCTATACATAGTTATGATAATAGGATCCGTTTATTACAAAATCGACTACTTTGAATAATTTAGCTCGTATATGTTAGGAATGGGTGGAAAAGTTTAAATTAAGTTCAATAATAACCTTTTGTGCTGTATCCCCTCCCTCCTAGGTACATATGTACATACTCTACGTATGTAGGTGTAGTTCCTTGAGGACAATTCAAAGGCTGTGGCAATGTCAAAACTTGTTCGTTATTTCTTATATAGGACCGGAGTTCCTAAACGCTAATCATGACATATGAATGGCTCAGTTATAATGCAGTTAGGTTTGTGAGGTAGCCAAAACTAAAATGAGAAAAAAAAACTTTTAGTTACTTTATTGGATATTTTTCCTTGTGCCTGAAACCCATTGAGGGAGTCCTCTAATACCTTTTATTATCATTATGTAAATATACCTGTGTGCATGTGTCCTAGCTGTGTGTTTATGGGAGCTATTTTCTGGGATAGAACGCCCTGAACAATAGCACGTGTAGACACTCGTACAGTACACTTTGCATGGGAAATACGGATAGAGAGAGAGAGAGAGAGAGAGAGAGAGAGAGAGAGATTGAGGGAGAAGAAAAAACCCCGGGGATAAACTTGTCAATTCCAGCCCCCGTGGGGGGGCTTTGACATTGATCCAAGGGTTGATCTCTTCTCGCATTGCAGACTGTGTACAGGCAAAACTTAGCGATTCTATCCAATTAGTTGGTTAATTAGGAGGGTAATTAAGTCAAGTTAGGCCTCAGTGATACTGATTGATACATCATTTACATGTTTATTGAGTTACCGTTACCATCCTACCCAAACTCCTGTATGTTTAGAGGCTGAGCGTCAGCCAATAACTCCATGGATTTCCTTCCCTTCTCCGGCTGTCGCCTTCATCTCCGTACAGTATCCTCAACCCTATGGTCTGGGCTTGGCAATCAAAGGGGGAATCTTATGTATGTAGATACCCATGAGCCATTATCTACAACCCACTAACTATATCATGTAAAACCACCCGTCTGTCCTTCTCGTTCACACTCAAGTCGGTATACCCTTGTCTTTTACTCCTTTTTGGCCAACTTCAAAGGTGAGGAGGGAGTCTGGCCAATACATGGATATCCTTCATGTCCACCGTCTCATCCAACCCTACATTTACACTCCCCACCAAATCTACCTACTTACATATGCATGTATCTAATTATACATAATTATGCATGCTAAATATAGGACCCAATCACTCCCTCTCACATCTAATTGCACATAGCACATCCAAGGCACATCCAGAGGATCCACATACACAATAGCATTTCTTTCCTCAGAGATATCTACAGATAACAATTTACATATTGTACAGGTCCCTTGGAATTAGTTGAGTGCAATTATCTCATATGCCGATAAATACCTTCCTTTCACTTTCATATGCATTTCGCACCTTTCTAGTCGTCCCCATGTATTTTATAATCGTGTCATTTGGAATGCATTTTGCACGTTATCTTTCACATCCCTGGCAGGTCCTGGTATTTCATTGTAATCTCCACATCAACAGTTCCTTGGATTTTCAATTCCCAAATACATATGTACCTTCGTAGATAATTAATTACTTATTTACTACAGAAGGAACCTATTCAGTGTGATATTTGAAATAACCCTTGCGTGTCATATTAAACCTTTAGGACGGAGGGACTCAACTCAATTTACTTGATTTTGCCCTGAAGATGCAAATGTGGATATTTATTCAAATACATAAGCATTTAAAAAGATTAGTACATTTGTAATTATTATTGGATCACGTTTTTGAATATGCTCGACTCAGACTGAGTCTCTTGCAAATGAGACAGTGTGTATGGTATTTGGGGTTGATTTTTCTGTCGGTAATCCTTCCATTTATCACAGTGTGTAGTAGCATGGTGTGGGATGTAACGTAGAAGGTAGGATGGAGAGGATTATTGTGAGCGGGGTCGTATGTTGTCCCAGCTACTACTCCAAAATGCACACGATCGCTCTTATTAGTATGTGTTAGCACTGGGAACGGAATTGTTGCCTCTCGAGTGGACCCACAAAAACTGACTGGGGATGTAGTGGCGGAGAACATGCCGAATAAAAGTGAACAGCTCCGCGTAAGAGAACAATCCCGGGCTATCCAATATGTACATGTCATGATGTGAGGTGTGGAGGGAGCTCGTGAGGAATTGTGATCATTGTTCGGTCCTACGATGATTTATTGTAATACTATATAGTGTATTAGTATTAGCAGAATGTTGTCATTTATCAAAGGATAGTATTAGCATTTATTACCATATGCTTTACCACTTGCCTCATCCCTCGCTTGGAAATCAGCTCCATCATTATTGCCAGTTTTGGGAGCCCTTATCATATCATTTATGTAATATTCTTGGGTTTATCTGGATATTGTGATCTTCATTGACATTGTCCCATCCTATTATTCCTAAATCCATGAAGTTGCTCATGGAGGACCTCGGGTCTGCTGAGTGAGTCCCATCCAAGTGACATACACCATATTTTTATGGATGAACTGAAGGAAGGAAAAGTGTTACAAGGACAGAATATCAGTTTTTTTTTTGGTCTGAGAAGGTGCTGAAGAAATCAATGAGCATATTAGTATAGGGATACTTTCCTGAGGGAATTCTCAGGGAAGATCCGTCGTGAGCCTATACTTACAATGACATGCATACATTTGGATACTGATTGGGAGCTTGGAAGCGACAGTCAAGAAATGATTGAAAGGAGCGTTGGTGACTATGACCCAGGTATTATAACAAGATGTAATAAGCTTGAGCGGACAGTTAGTGCTCGGAGGGCGAGACGTAAACCAGTGATTTATGCAATGCATTAATGCATTAATGAGACGGATTGAGTCAACTTGATTTATACAGGTCCCATTTCTCCCTTCCTTCCGAAGTATTATATGCTGTCGTTCTCTGACTTGACAAATGTGAAGATAACGAATGATGTTCAAAGAACTACTTCAAGGATGCTGTCCTAAGTTTCCCGAGTGTCACTTTCCTCCACCTTCCACCAAAACACACGAGTGTGAGTTGGAGCAGAGACCTGAGTCACTGACTATTAGTAATAATAAGGAGACTATAGTTAAAAAGGCGGCTCTCAAATGAAAAATGCTCCCTATCATTACGTTTCATTACAGAGTTCCCTTCTTCTTCTTCTTCTTCTTCTTCCTTCTCCCCAAAATTTCCTACATGGAGTTATTTTTTCTCCAGTGACTCTCCTTGCCATTGCTATTTTACACATTGACAAAGATTTTCACTCAAGACGATATGAGCCTTGGTCAATGAGACACAACTCTCTGTAGGAACAACATGATCCTCCCAGATGGATGTGGACGAGTAGGTCCTCCAATAATGTCTCCCTCATAATGTGATCAGCTCCATGATTCCCAAGAGTCCTCTGTAGTGTCAATCTATAATGGAACCCTGTGTTAAACTTAATTGTTAGACCATTAGGGAAGTTTGGAATGTCACATTGGACCTTGCAATAGAGATTCTACAAGCAATTCCCAATGTAACCACTCCGAGCCCCTGTACACCCAACTCTGAGACTCAGAAGGAGTCATTTTATGAACCGAACCATTT
This sequence comes from Allacma fusca, assembly GCA_947179485.1. NCBI lineage: Eukaryota > Metazoa > Arthropoda > Collembola > Symphypleona > Sminthuridae > Allacma > Allacma fusca. The sequence goes on along the minus strand of OX359250.1, from coordinate 3,141,835 downwards.
TAGAAGCCATATTCTTATAAATAACACCATCCAACCCCAAGCAGACACTCATCCTCGTATTGCTTTAAACTAAAGGTGTCTAATGTTTTTTTTTTTTGACATTGGAAGTCTCCCGTGTGAGCTTGTAGTGGAGCGGAGTTCGTAGGTGGATTTGGTTATTACGACTGTATCTATTGGCATGGTAAGTAATGGGCTGGAGGAGTATTCAAAGGAGAAAATGGTCCAGTCTCATAATGTATGGTCGTATTTAGGAAGATAATTGTGAAGGGATGATGACGCTAGCTATTATATTGTGACTGCTGAGAGAAAAATGATGAGGGAATTTTAACGGTTTGTCCACCTCGATGAATTTCCAAATCGAAGATAGGACTTGGGGAATGAAAGAAATAGAGATTATTGCCCGAAGTAGTGAGGAGCTAGATTACCCCCAGATATCACACAAGTTGTGGCCCTTGTTTGTGTTTCCACCAACAACAAATGACGAAGAGTGTAGTGTTTTGGAAAGGAATGGCTGCATACTTAGGAGCCATATAAATACTTTAATATAGCTAAATTGTGTGACTTGTTTTGTTTGTTGAGAGAGAGAGAGAGAGAAGACAAAAAAAAAACCCACCGTTTCCCAATGAAATCCTGGTAGTTCCAATGTGATGGTGGTGACAACAACGAGGCAGCCCCAAAGAGTCACTTGAAGCGTCAACATTTTCCTACACTCGATCAACCTTCTCTCTATAGTTTCTACCCACGGAGGAGTTTAAAACTTTGTAAGAGTAGGAGAGAGGGAAAAAAATAGGAAACACTAGTACTCCCCGACTTATAATAAATAACGCCAATTTTATCAGATGGGTCATATCAATAATTCTTCCCGACAACTCAACATGGTTTTAAGTTTTCAGAAAGAAAAAGATGGGATGCCGATGATTTGGTCTCTGCTCCGAGCTCAGCCTACACACGCCCTTCCTATATGCTCATCCTTCGAGAGATACTTAAGGTCTCCAAAACGCAGCATCTCACCCTTTCATCATACTTATGTACACCCATTACTGTACATTAGATTTCCCACCAAAAAACCCTTCACAATGGGATTTCATTTGACGACATATTACGTTTTTAAATTCCCAAATCCACATATATGCACACGGACAGCATAAACTAAAGGACCGATTTAGTGTATCTCCACTCTCACTCCCTTTGAGGACCTCAAGTGTTAAACTGTTACCTTTAATAATACACTTCCCATAGTAGTGCTTATATGAGGAGATAAGTTGAGTTTCTCCAAGTGAGCCTACCTCTCTCTCTCTCTCTCTCTCTCTGGATACGAACTCTTACATTTGAATATTTACATTTGACTCTTTTACGACGATATAGACCATAAACATGGGCAAGTCGGAGTCGTCTTGAAAACATTATTCCGGTCCAAGCTTGTTATTATTATATGACCAGGTCTCTTGTCTTCCTAAACAGTTCCAGTGTACATAACAGTTTGGACCTGATTAATGACTCCCGTCAATACAACAACACCACAGTTTCCAAATATTCTCCTCAACTCATTTCTATACTTTGCACGTTTAATATTCCCTCCACCTTTTCTTCCCTCTCAGCTTTTTTTCTCTCTCTCTCTCTCTCTCTTTCTCTCACCCTCCTTTAGAACTCATCTCCTAGACTCCACTTTGTATATGGAGGCAAATTCTAATAATAATAACCATAGGAAGAGATAAGATTGAGAAGAGTTCATTGAGTAGGCTCAATGTGTAGACACTGTGAGGAGGTTCATAGAGGACTTGGGGCCGGGGGCAGTAAGCAGCAGACGAGATTTCTATCAAAACATTTCAATATACACTAAACTCGTATAGTTTTTAGGAGAGAAGAGTTAGAGTTTCTTCTGAGTGAGATATGTGGACTCACTTGATGATCTTCACACCTGAGTCCATGCGGGTGGTCAGAGGAACGCCTCCTTAGCTAGGTGCTATACAAACCGGCTTCCAATCATAACTCCTAAATGTTTATCCTCACTTTCTTCCAATCCTTCCCTCCGTGCATAACCTGAATATCGATTAGGTACGAGGATTTTCCTAAGGGCAATAGTCACAATTTAAAGGCATATGCCAACTCCTTCCCGAGATCTCCGTCTCTAATTTCCACCTTTCCATTTGATTCAATTTAATCATATTTCCTTCAACATCCTTCCATTCCTTCCATATCCTTCAAACGAGTTTCCGCTACTGTTTTACATATATCCTCCGACTCGTCCTGAAGGACCTCAACCTTCACAAGAGGTATGAGGATGTCATTTACGACATATATGTATATGATGACTTGGCTAATTTCTGATTCCGTCCTTGTACTCACATACGTACATATGTAAGAGCCTCATGCATTCTATAGTCAAGAAGGATATTAATTACACATGACATAAGTATATTATGAATACTGACTGGAGATTACAAGAGTCACAACAAAAGAGTATCACTACGGAGGAGAGACTATACACTAGATATAATTTACAGTATATGTATAGTGGAGAGGAGGGTGCTGAGAGGGTGTAGTTGTAAAGTAGCCCTGTACAAGGTGGGTATAGAGTGAAGGTGGTATTATGACAAGTCATGTATTTATTAAATGAAGGCACCCTTTCAACTCTCCTCACAAGTGGCTACCTTACTTTCCGTCTTCTCTCAATATGAAAGGAGATAAGCTGTTGACGAGAGTCTCTCGGGGAGGGTTATTGTTATTACACGGCATCTTCATATATGTATGTATTTTCTCAAATTGTCTCTCCCGACTGGTCCCTCTCCTCTGGATGTATGGTGGGACGGATGGAAATAGATAACCTGGACAAATTGTTTCTAATCTTCCCTCTCTCTCTCTCTCTCTCTCCATAGTGTCCTTCCCACATGTATTTATGACCCATGACTAATACTCTAAATTATAAGATCCGCCAAGTCTGACCTTCTGTCATTTTTCCAGCTTTTATTAATATAGTGGGCCTCCTCATGGGACCATGCCTGTAATAGCGTCTGTCATTCAGGCCTCATTATATGACTACAATGACAATTTCTTAAAACTCAATTGTTAATTTCCAAGTCCATGTTTACGAGTCACGTTCCCAATGTACTACAGGCAGACCGACAGTTAGAAGGTAAATATTTAGGGCAGACCCGTCACAGTTGTCATAATAATAATAACAGTCAGAAAATATACAATTTCTCAAGTAATATAATCCCCGTTGACAGATTCCCAACGGACATAATTCGAGGGAGCATGATCACGATCCTTGTAGTATATAAGCTCCGTAGCCATAATTATACGGACCCAGAGTTATAGCACAAATTAAATGTGATGTTAAATGAAAGTTCCCATATCCATTGGGACACAGCACATACAATTTAAACTGCGGCTTAGAAAAAAAAAACTACCCAATTTGAAATCAGTTTTGTGAGTGTACGAGATATACGGAATAATTATAAGAAGATAAAATCAAATGAAGACAGGATGATGGACAAAAATGGTATGACTTGGATTGTCGCTGCGCCGTGTGAAATCACAAGAAGGGCAATACCCTGAGGAATCATTTCTTACCTGTTTCTGAGATCGGCATGACTATTTAACAGAGCAGAAACATACCCACATTTCAGAGATGAATAATTATTGCTACAAAGAGAAATTGAGCAGGGATGACTTTTCCCGAGGACTCTCCTCGAATCAAATACAAGTCATTGGAAGTATGAGCCCAGGCCGAATCACAGGATAGGAATAACGTATATATGTAAGTATACTGTATATGTAGGATTAGACTCATATTTAATTATTACTGTGTAAATACTATATGAGTACAATGGTTGAAGCCTTCTATGTTAGTAAGGCAACTGTGAGTGTCGGGGGGTACGGTGTCTGGCAGTCATGCTCACAATATAGGAGGATAAACTTGTATTTTAATTAAAAAATCAAGAGTATGACAGAATGCTATGGAATGGAAAAAATTGACTGTAGAAAAATCTGACTCTTGAGTTTTTCTCGGGACAAGTGGAACAATATTGGGAGGAATATTGCTCGATATTGTAACAAAGGAGACAAATGCCTATGTGTCTACTTTGTGGGGGGAAGGTATAGATACAAGACTCCATACAGTTTTTCAACTTCCACTGAAGCTTGTAAGGTGGAAAAAAAGACAATAGGAAATGGTTCAAAACGAGTTGAGAGAAACTCACGTGAGAATTCCGACGAAACTTTTAAATGAAACTTTTTAACAAATTCATGATTATGAGAGCTATCATCCTACTCCCAAGCCTACTACTTATTACAACTGCCATAAGAAAGGAGCCATGTTAATCTGGAAAATAATAATGTGAAAAAAAATAAATAAAACCAAAGCCAGTAGCTCATAAGAAACATGGGAGTGATTCGGCAACTCTTTCCGTACGAATAAATAATTCACGCTCAGATACTCAACCCCAAGGTTAGAAATTAATCCGTGAAATGACGCATTCAAAATTATTATCATGTGTATCATATCCTAAGAGTCATTTTGGATATAACAGGATAAATAATATGCGAGGTTCCTCTCCCAGCCCGATGCATTCCCTATAACTCTACTCAGCTCTTCTGCTCTGTATGTGACGACTGTATACTTACACCCTATAGATTTATGTATATGCCATATCCGAGATACATCCATAATTCATAAAATTCCCCACCACATTACCGCTCCGTTTGAGTGACGGCTCATCTGTTGATAACTTCCCCTCAACCGCCTCGAGGTATGCATGTTTTAATTGGTCTGTTGGAAATCTTTTCTCATATTCAACACTCCTTTCAGCTGGCTCATTATTCCCTGACTTCCCTTTGACTCCTCCAATACACTCGCTTGTGTTATGAATGAAATTCTGACTTGTCACTCTCAAATTGTGTTTCTCCAGCTAATTGTCAGTACGTATGTTAACGGCCCACAACTGCATGCTTTTAATAGCTGGCTTTTACTAATTATAACAACTTTTTTTTTTCTCACCGGAGAGAATCCTTTTGACTGACAATAACTTCTGGCTTTAACTTTCAGCTCCACAAAGTGTCAGCACAAACAGAAGCTACAGCTCTGGGGATGGGGAATGATGGGAAGATGTGCTGTAGGCCAGAGCAATATTCCTATTTTTCCTCCTACCAACTTACTAATTGACTATCATTTTTAATAAAGTAACATCAAAATAACTCATTACAACTCCCTGTGTAGACACCTATGTTTGCTTGACTATCTGTAAATATATATGACATAACGAATGATATGGGAAGAGATGTATACGTCTAGTATGGAAAATGCTACTATGCCATGGTACATCATACTTTAACTCAGGCGGGGGTCCTTGTTAGGTGGGAGTATCTGTAACACATCAGAGGAGTAGGAATTTAATAAAGTCATGAATTTAATTGAGTACAGAAAGCTCTTCTAGAATTATTGATGTCTCCTCCTGAGCTTATCCTTGGAGTAATATCGGGAAGAGTATAATAAATAATGTTTTATTACTCCCGCATTTACATCTTCCTGACGCTCACCATGTCCGTAATTACGTACAAACAAATGTGTGAGTCCACTGTGAGGTTAAAGTCTAAATAAGCGTCAATTACTTATTATGTCAATGGAGAGAAGACTCGGATATTATTGCATATGGCAGGACATTCCTATAGAACTACTGAATATTTCAGGAATACTGGATTATGTAGGATGCTTCCAACGTTTCCCATTAAATTTCAAGTTCATAGACAATGGGGCTGGACGAGTATCTGTAATAAATTGCAATGATCTCCTACGTGTCTGTGTACAGCTGGGCCAGTACAGACTCATCCCGTCGCGTGGTACTCCTTCCTCTCAGTCTGACTGACTGTAGATATTGTATTAACAAGGGAGCATACAGTATTTCACGTTCTAAAATAGGGGCCACATTATGATACACACTTGGGATTTAACCATGCATTTTTCTTCAATTGCTCAGATGGAAGCAAACCTCATGCACACATGTAGGTCAGGCGTATAATTGTAGATAATGTGTAAAATGTCTATTATATATAAGTGGATCGGAGATAGCATGAGTGTATATTTACTACCAGCGGAATAGATACGTGTAGTCAGACCACTCGAGAGTAAGAGCATGTATGTATGTACATAATTAGATATATGTAGATATATAGTTCCGTATGTGTATCTACTCATGTATGTGCACTCCTGAGTGCTCACAGTGTGGAGACCCGCTCCATAGACGAAAGTGAGACATGAGCTGTTTAAAGTATTGTTTCCAGGATATTGTACCTACAGTTTACAGTATATACATATGTATCTATACCTATGTGTTTGCCGTAATATAAGTATGTAAATATATAGATACATATATGGAAGATCCAACGTTCACATTGAAGGACTCGGGTAAAATTGCGAATACATTATTCTTGAAGCGTTTGTTTCGTCGATAACTTAGTGGATATGTCCTTATATATTGGGAGATACGAGAAGGAGAATGTCATTTATCAGGATCGTTAGATATTTACATTGGGATGGGTAGACAGAGAAGGAAGCGTAATAATATTATATGATTGTTACTTTATATGGAGTGGTAACTTCTCTTGGACTATCATCATCATTACCATATGAAACCATAGAGCGTTTTCAAAAGCGTAAGCATAGATAGATACAGATACATATATAGTAGCCTGTGAGCATATGCTCCTAGCCAGGTTCAGTGTTACTACGATAGGATGCCGGATGAGTTGATCTTATTCCCCATATATCTACTGTAGTCGTCGCATTGAGGAATGGCAAGGAAAAAGGTTGTAGGGAAAGAAAAGAAAAACAGGGTGGTACTTGTTGGCGAGAGAGATTTAGAAACTTTTTCCGTGGCGGTGATGGTTGACATAAACTTTAAAGTTTTCCACGACTTGCTCAAGCAAGCCACACTTTTTCCTATGGTTTCCTCGTCAGCCCTTGTGAGGAGATTTGGTCTGGCGAGAAAATTGAATTTGCCTTGAATATGAGTATATATGAGTTGTCCCTCGGGACACTTCCCAACTCTCCATATAACTTCGACTATGAGATTTTATATGTGTATTTTGCTCTCAGTTTGAGAACCTTTCCTCAGCACCGATTCATCTGTCCTATTGTGAGTAATGCTGAAAGTGAGAAAGTGATGGTGTGTGAATGAGAGGACGTCGGTGACGAGTGTGAATTGAATTTGTTGCGAGTCCCTGAAGACGGGATAAAAGACTGGCAGCTTGAAGTATGAAATGATATAGACCCATGATTGACTATTCACTTGTGAGCTGGACTGGATGCATGGGACCAACTTTGTTGACATTGACTCACTTTCCTATACCTCCTTTTACCACTTCCTCCTTCACATATCCCCATATCTCCCACTTTCCTCTCTTCCTCTCACTACAGTATTTATTTCTATTTCCATCATCCCAAAACCTCTCAGTCCCAACTGTCTCCGCTGACTCTGTTCAATCATATTTCCCTGAAAGTAACTGTCGCTGTCCTCACTATACCTTTTGATCCGTCATGGAACGGGTATGTCATGTGAGTGGATGCTAAGCATTTCCCTGGTCATGATAATCGCTCACAATCATCTCACCCACATTCAATTGATTCTGCAAATTACCCATCACTTGCTCGTTAGTGCCTCATGATAACAGACTGTTGACTGCTCAGACCTTGGATAATCAAAATAATTATTAGCTTGTTTAATATTGTTAACCACGTAGTAAGTCAAAGATATGGAATCAATTTCACTTCAAGTATAATTATTTGTATCTACATGGGATCCAGAACGCATAAATGGTATAGACAAGTATATACAGATCTAGGTAGGCGTTGACAACGAACGTCTTCACTGATTGTGAGTCGGGTTTAACGAAATTGTCAGAGGCTGGCAAGACTAGGTATGTAAGCAACTTTTCTAGAGAAAAAAGGAAGAACATCGTATTTCCGATAAAGGATTTCTCTAGAGTTCCTCTTCGGAATGTTATCTCAGCCCTTCTTGTTCTGGGGTCTTTGCCTCGCTAAATAAGTTGACCGAGGGCTGAGTGAACGGCAGGGAAGATGGAAGGCTCTTGAAAGATTGGGAAGGAAGGGAAAAAGATGCTAACCCTTAGCTTGGCCGTCTCTCCAACAACAGGGGAAAGGCAGAGGAAATGCGGGGCAGTGCTTTGACCTAGAAATCGAGCAAGTTCAATCGATCCCTCTGTTTTTAATTTTCATCCATTTCCTCCTCCTCCTCCTCCTCTGCCTTTTCCTTGTAGATTTATAATTCCTAATAAAAAAAAAAAGGGTTTAATTTAATTTTTTTTATTTCCCTCCTGATTAATTTCTATTTTCATCCCCTGCCCATAATTTCAGGTTTGAATTGTGATTGTAATTTTTAATTTGATTAGTTTGAGAGGCTCTAGGAAGGCTGGTAATGTCATGTGAGGAGGATGAGATGGATTAGGTTGAGAGAGGTTATAATAGAGAGGGAGGGAATGTAACCGGCAGGAGCTTTTGAGAGAGGGATGAGGAGGAGAGAGAGAGAGGATTAAATCCAGTGAAATATGTCCAGACTCTGGAGTAAATAATTTTGCAAAAAGCCAGAAAACGATGACGTGTGTAAGAGCCAAATCCCCAATCGCCATATCGTTCTCCTTATGATATCATAATTCTTATTTTCCCATCTCTACTCCTCTCGTAGCTCTCTCTCGGAAAAAATATTGATGAGAATAAAATATATCTTTGAGTTACTCCATTTCCTAGAGTTTTTCCCCATTCTTTTGCATATAGGAAATTCATCCTTTTTCGACCATAGCCCCCGTCCCGTCCCGTATACTGTACATGCTTCGGCTCCCTACAAGTAATTCAGCTACATATGTACTTTGTAGCATGCGAGGCTGTGGTGGAACTAGGGAGAGTTTTTGGTCTTTACGAGCAACCCGGGACCGCATCTCATATGCGTTATGTGCCACACTATACAACTTGTTCATTCCCATTACATTACATCAAAGTTTCCGAGACACGTTGCTATTTTCCTCAACACGCCAATAATATCCTGGATACTGCTAGTCTTGAACCTGGATGGATCCGTATGTCATACAGGGTATATCTATATAGATATAATTATATATAAATATTTTTTTTTTCAACATTGAAACATCTTATTCGCAGATGTTTAAATGGGAAGTACATATGGTTACAGCTCCCTATATGTAATACGTCCACACATATGTATATCCCTGTCTACTAAAAAGTAGATATTTGAGTGCAGGAGTCAAGAGCAAGTTGTAACTCATAGAAATCCCTTGCTATTGAAGTGGCACGAGAGTATATGCCTTACGTGGAGGTCTTTCCCCTCAACACACACCATTTATTACATTACACGATATAAATCCAACGGGATGTCTTACAATAGGAAAATTATTGGATTTATTTCACCTTGTCATAATATTAACCTTCCTCATCTTTCTCTTCACCCCAGTTCAGCCACATGCTCTCATGGCTGATTTAATCAAGCCTGGTCAATACTGAAGGAGCTATGTCTCTGTAAGAGTTCCATGTAAATCAAAGTCAAGTTTCCCTAACATCAGTTAGTTCAATAAGTTTTCAGCCGGTGACTAAAATATTTAGTAACCCCCTTAATCAGCGTCATCTACTATTCTAGCTCCTTTCAAAATGTGCAAATTCCTCTGATTTTTGGCAACCTTGCGTGTAATTAATGTGTGGTTTACTAATTATATAAACATAATAATGTTGTAGAATGTTGTCCGTGTAGATAATCCTCAGGAATTTATTCCGTAAATCAAGGAAACAGTAATTATTATGTAAATTATGGAGTAATCTCTACTTTTCAAGGAATAATTATAATTATATTTGTAATTGAAAAAAGTATAATGACCCCTTGTATGGGAGGAAGGATTTTGAAGAGCGTGCTTAAACTTATGAAGCCAAAACTCCTTTTAATCCAGAAGTTGAAGTTTGGAGATGACATTCCAAAGGAAATTGATAGATTTGGTTTCATTTTTAAAAGGAATTTTTGTTTCCTTTCATTGTGTGGGACTTGCATGGAGCCGTCAGGGCGTATAAGGATGATGATGTGAAATATCTCCTTGACCACGTCATCTTTTCACAGAGATCGTTTGATTTATCGGCCCCATTCGGACCTCTGTCTTTCCACAAGCTCTCACTGGGGAAGAAAGAGAAATTCTCCGCGGAATATTACCGTTATGTCCCGTCCTTTATGTCACCCCCCATCAATGGACATTGTCCCGGAAAAGAAAACTTTTTTTCAAAGGAGAGAGGGGGGGGGGAGGGGGCAGGAGTGGTGTAAGGGGAGAGGATGAAATCACTTCTAAAACAAAACCAACGACCTAAATACTTTTACTATAAAAGGTAATACCTCGGGACCCTCCGTAAGCCACAAGGATTTATCTACAAAACAGAAAAAAAAACTCTGGAGCAGAAAAGGGTTTTTTTTTTACTAAACAAACTTTATGCAACCCAATGGATATTCTTCATGTCAAACTGATTTTAGTCCGGACTCAGCTCTATCTTTGTGTCTCTGTGGTGCGTGGAAGACGAGAGGTAGGAAGAGCGTGGTTGAACAAAGTGTTGCACCCCAAGAGAAACATGTCCCACGGGAGCTGGGCAAAGTGACGGACCATGTTTTCAAAAAAATGGGGAAAAATTGGGGGAGTATCATGTATGAATTTATGGCTTCTCATAATATCTCCTACTGTCCCATCTCCCATACCTACTTCACTTTTATACGCTCCCTACGAGTCCTACGATGAGGGCATTGAAGGCTCCAAATATTCACCTTCCCACATCCACACTTACTTCCCCAAATCCATGATCCTCCCGGTCGTCCCTTTGACAGGAAAGTCATAAAACGTTTTGCAAATCAAACGGGAAAGCCTGTCAGAAAATCATTGAACCCACGAGAAGACAGTCAGTCTAATATTCGGGAATAATAATAATTATTCCAGTTCTCTCTATTTTATTTCGTATGTACGGGAGGGAGGAATGATGAACTTTCCATAGCACTTAGTGATTCTCAGCCAAAATTTGAATTGCCATCAATTTCTGCGAACAGCGTCATGTTCGTTTGTCCGTCATCACAAATCTTCATTCTTTAAAACTGAATCAAATTCGAGTTTTTTTTTCGTTCAATTGCGTTATTGCCCATGATTGGTTTTCATTTAAAGTTTTACAGTGACAACTAATTTGGACGGAGATAGGGTTATCCACCGTTTGACGTGAGGACATTAAAATAGGCGGCATAACAACAGATCCAAAGATACACAGCCACCAGATGTCGCCCTGTACAAAACTTCTTTCTTAAGGCGATGCTATAAGCGATAGATGTCGCCCAATCCTGTGCCATTCAATCAGCGCCCAATAACCCGCGTGAAATTTAAATTAAAATTGCAATAATTATATTTTTTCTATTATCCCTAATAATTTTCTTAATCAATTTTTTGGAGAAGTTGCTAGTTACAAAATAGCGGTGGCTCATCCTAACAAAATTACTCTTGGTGATGCCACTGTGCCCCTTTTAGTGCTTGAGCACTTGAATACTAATCACCGATGATTTTTAGGAACGTATGTAACTACTTGGAGTAACGTTCTTATGTACGAATGATTATTTTATACTGGAGGAAAGTTGGGGAGAACAATAGCCCACAATAAAAAACGTTTCTCTCTCGCAATTTGTCCACGTGTTAACTACAGATATGTACATGATAGTAGACGACTGTCGCTCCGATAGCGTCACCCTAATTTCTTCCGACTATTTCCAATAAAACATATCTGCGTGTAAATATTTTGAAACGCTATCTCTATATACACATAGCCGAGGTACGAAAAAATTACTAACTGTAGATAATATTTGTCAATTGGAAAAATTTTCAGCTTGACAGGAACTTAGAAGATTGAATTATACACATTTAAAGCAAATATCAATTTTCGCACCAGCACAAATCAATTAAAATAAAAAAATGTATCTATTTTTGACATTTAATTTAACGTAAGCCCAATATAAATTCTCTAAATAATAAAAAAAATTATGGAATTGCATACTTTGACTTTGTCTTTACTCGGGTTAAATTTAGATAGAGTTTGAGGTAATTTGGATGACGTGGTTCGAAAAATCCGAGCCGACTCCCAAGACAAGAGAGAGCAGGAGTGGATATCTCTAAGCTCAAGTGAAGTTACATGGTCCTTGACGCTGCGACGTCGTTTGTAAAGTTGGTGAAGAGAAATCTCCCATCCCAACAAAGAGACAGAATCAGAGGTGAGAATGAAAAATGAGAATTTCATGAGACGACAACTGTGAGGTGGCTGGTATCGGTGAGCGGTGAGGAGGTTTAGGATCCTATAAAATGCAAATCAGATTACAATTTACAGAAGGGATAACTATTGTCGTAAGAAAACATGTGCTGAAGATAGAGAGAGTGAGAGAGAGAGAGAGAGAAATTGAGCAAGCGAATGTGAGTGGTCAGTCTCCCAAGTCTCCTTGATTATTCCCGGTTACACTGCCTCCCGACACAAGTAAATACGACAACAATCCCTGGAAGCTTTGCAAAATAACCCGAGAATTTAAGTGACAGAGAAAGAGAGAGCGAGAGAGATAGAAAGAGAAGTAGTGAAAGAGAGATGAAAAACTCCTGGGAACACATCAATATCATGCAAGGGACGACGACGACCAATACTCTTTTTATGTCTGCATATATTTCATCGAACTTTCATGAATTCCCTCCAGCACAGAGGCATAAGCAGAGAGCATTGATATTTTTCAGGGGATATTCCAGCTTTTCCTCCGATTCACAGAAAAACTCACATAACACTGGACATTGATTCTCCTGAGAGACTGACTACTGACTCTCTGTAATCAAAATACTCTCCCCTGATTTATTCCCTGATCTATTCCGTAGTATTTTTTTTTCTCTCTCTCTCTCTCTCTCTCTCTTTAGCTCCTTCCTTTTTTCTTTCTCTTCATCTCTCGCTCCTGTCCACAGATTCCTTTTTTTACGTTTCCACTTCCATTTGAAATGCATGGTTGGACAAGTGAATGACTTGTCTTAAATCCTCTCATTTCTTAGTAAATTATTTCTTCGACTTACTGCGTACATCCTAACTACTGTATGTACGTATGTATACATATACAAACTTTCTGGGGAAACAAATCCGAATCAAGTTCTGTTCAAGTGGAGCTCAACCTTTTTCAAGGAGCTCAAGCTCGGATTGTATTTACACGAGAGTCATAACGGAATTGTTTCAAAAGTTGTGAGTTTGACGTGCGTTACCTTTTTTTTTTTACTACAGTATAAAAGCATAACATGAGCTAAACTGTAACAAGTAGTACCTACGCTTGTAACTTTCAATCCTGTGTAAAGAAGTTACTAATCATTGTAAGAGAATTTCATGGTAAAAAAAAAAGTTTACACAGAATTTTAATTTGACATTTTTGGAAATTGTTTACAAAAAAGTAAGATGAAGGAGCATGAGACTCGGGAAATCTATTGCAAAATTCCAGATTGGGACTGAAATGAGAAAGAGAGAGAGTGAGAGAGAGAGAGACGATAAAAATAGAAATGGGAATGTCATCTGTTCAATTGCATGGACCCACACGGACCTTCACTCTACAAATTGGGTTGATACAAAAGGAGCGGAACTTTATTATTGAGTTTATAATTGCGCACATGAAAAATAAAGCATAAAATTGACTGAGGATAGAAGTAAATTATAGGACTATGGGAAATTATTGAGCGTATAGGAAATGAGGAAAGGAAGAATAATTTAAATGGATTGATAGTTCCCCCTTGTTTTGCTTCACTAACGGTCACTTGCTTATGTCCTTAATGAATGTATAAAAAAAAAAAGCATCATTCCCCGGGATAGCACTACAATTAATTTCCCCGAGTCCATCTCTTTCATAGTGTTTACATTTGGAGTTGGTAGCTTCTTTGAGGTTTCCCTTGTGCGGGTGTACATAATGTGTAAGGTCAGAAGTTCAATCCAGGAACAAAAGTCAGGTTTTTTTTTTTTTCTTTTTATATTTTGATATCCGTGCACAAGGGACATTGTGTGGGACGTTATTGCCTATGATGTTAGGATGAGGTTAGTAATTACGAGGTTGTTTTCGATTTTTGCCCTTATTTCCTCCTCCTCCTCCTTAGCATCTCAATAGGGTCTTGGGTTTTAAAATGGGGGAAATGAGAATTAAATGTCGAGCGCCCATTAAAAAATCGATGTGTAATTGACGACGGAAACTCCTCGGGATAATGACTGTAATCGTGTTGGAGGCAGCACATCGTCGGAAGCAAATTGAGGGATTCAACTCTACTTTTGTATGTAGGAATAAAAAAAATAAAACAAGGTACATACACACAGAGACGTCTAAACAGACAGAGAGTGAGTGAGTAAGAGAGAGAGGGAGAGAGAGGGAGAGAGTGAGAGAGAGAGAGAGAGAGAGAGAGAGAGAGAGAGAGAGAGAGAGAGAGAGAGAGAGAGAGAGAGAGAGAGAGAGAGAGAGAGTGAGAGTGTAGTCAACCACTGACCTCGGATCGCTAAGTTAGTCCCGGCTCCGTCATATTTCTCCCCTACACGGAAAATCCCACTGGTCTCTATAAAAATGACCAATGTGCATCATAAAACACTTACGGAGGTGAACTGCTCTCTCCGATTCATTTTTTCTCAAAATTATTCCCGGGTGAGTACGAGCTATTCAGACTGGTGTGCTCTTTATTTTCCTCATGTAATCCCGGCTGTTACATCAAATAGTCCTATACATCTCCCACACATTATATACATACGGGTATCCACTTTACAAGCCTTTGCCTATGCTCACGTATGTAGTTCCATGGGCACTCTAGCACTCACATCTTTCCTCTTCCACTCTCCACAAGGTATACGCTTCCATACTACAAATATAATTACTATATTCTTACCTCCAACAAGTCCAATCCTAATCATACAGCCCTTGTCCTTCATGTGCACATACAAATCCATATATCTAGACTTGCACTATAAGGGGAAACCAGTAGATGTGAACAAAATCCCCTTATGTACAATAGCAGGGGCATCTTGAAGAATTATAGTCCAATGCAGTAACATCCTTCTAGGAGTAACAAAAGAGCTTCTGAAGTATACTTCTACCTTGTTTTTCCAGCATTGAAAACAAATTCTTTATTTTAAAACGTTTATTTTTCCGCTAATGCAGTGTCATAATTACGATAATTAAAATTAAGAATTCTAATAGAAATTAAGGTTAATCCCTGGAAGGGTGATATAATTATATTTACCAGGAATCCTTCCCTATCTGTAAGGAGACATAAGTAGATACTCATAATGTAATGATACTGTCAAGTAATATAATATAAAGTTGTAATGATACTGGAGCTACCTTACTCCATAAAGTTACATCCGGCTCTACAATTCCTATATTTTGCTGACGAATAAAAGGATAGTTTCCCAGTGAACATTACTTTATGGGTTAGTTTTTTTTTTTTTTTAAAAAAAGAGTAAACGAGAGAGAAAGAGAGTGGAGAGAAGAAGCGTGGAGCGTGATATTGGCCTGAGTATAAAAATAACTCTAAGCTGTTCTGACACAATGTAATTGATTGAACATCATTTCTTGACCAAGCTGAAAAGCCACCGTTTGATGTATGATGACATGTTGGCGAGCGTATTATTACTTTATTCTTTTCATACCTAATATTACACTGTGGGAGGAACTCTAGGGAGCACTCTCTATTTATAAAGAGATATATGTATAGGTATAGATATAGGTACGTATGATATATCTATCTTCCAAGGATGTAATTCTAAAAGCACTGGCCCTTACCATCTAGAGAAAAAAAAAGAGAGAAACCTTGGATCGGTTCTTGCTCTTCCGGTCCCACAGTGCTCTCTCCCCGTAGTAAGTAGTTGCTTATATGGAGAGCATCGGGGAAATCCCACCGATAGACAAACTTATCACGAGGAAAAAAAAAAAAGATTCCTTCATATTTCCCTCCCTATGGCTCCTGAATTCAATCTGGAAATTTACATAAATGGAACAACTCACTGGTTTTGTTATGGTGAAACTCCGTATAGAAGAATCTTGAACCAGCTTTCATCCAAATGTACTGAAGAGACATCACCGAGGGAATTTCACAAGTGAACCCTTCCTCCTTGCTCCCAGGAAAAAGTAAAAGCTATAAAATTCGAAAACGCAAATATTTTCCGCTTCACATCAAACCAATCCTTGAGAGTAATTGAATCCATGAATGCTCCAATTTGAATACATACAAGCCGTTTATACATAATTCTTAATATCTTCCAGCACACTTGACTCTGAACATTTGAATGGTGTTTGTGTAGGGTACCAATAATTCCTACTATTTCATTACGTTTCAATTCCGGCTATATACATACATAATTATCTACATATATCTATAGAACCATACAGACACAATACATGGACACCCTCAGCTCGGGCTGAGAAGGGAGAGACGGAAAGAACGGAGGTTTTAGGAGCGGAGGTTCATTGAGGTAGAGACACATTACAGAACAGAGAGAGAGAGAGAGAGCTAATTGCCCAGCGAATGCATCTGCCCCGAGAATGCAGGAGAGTGTCCCCTAACTGAGGTTAATTACCAATCAGAATCGCCTTTTCAAAATGTCAATTAGAGGGTCGATGGGTGTCGCGTGTTCCTTGTCAAAGGTCAATTAGCTACAGTCTGTATCTCCAATAATTATTATATTGCGGTTTCCTTTCCCTCAACTTCTTGTCGCGGGTGAATTCCTTCCATACAAAGTAATATCTTAACGTCCTCAACCTTGTCGAATCCACATGGACCCGAAGGTTCAGGGGCAAATCATATTTTTATATAGAACATGTAGAAGATATCTATGTACATGCATAGGATGTGTGTGTGTGTGTGTGTGTGTGTGTGTGTGTGTGTGTGTGTGTGTGTGTGTACAGACGATG
Source organism: Allacma fusca (assembly GCA_947179485.1). Taxonomy (NCBI): domain Eukaryota; kingdom Metazoa; phylum Arthropoda; class Collembola; order Symphypleona; family Sminthuridae; genus Allacma; species Allacma fusca. The sequence goes on along the minus strand of OX359250.1, from coordinate 3,124,862 downwards.
AAGGGATTAGGATGAAATCCACACTCACTCCGCTGACTAAGAGTAAGTCTAATAATTGTAAGTCTGTGGGTGGGAGGTGGGAGCTTCGGTAGGAGTGAAGTCGTACCAACAATTTGTAACTTACTTTGGAGCTCGCCTTAACCCAACTCTCCTTCCTACTATTGTCATACGGGGAGACAGGAGATTGCACTTGCAGTACGAAAACACCATTTGCACGCAGTGGGCTTCCCAGTTGGGTAACAAGTCCCAAACTCCCAACCAAAAATATCCCTACCTTTTCCCCACATCAATAGTTCCTGCAAAACTCGACGTATCAAATGGATATCCTTGCAAAAGTTACGTCAGCATCTCTCACACAGACAGAAACCTGTACCCTCATCAAGTCCGTATATACATAATCTTTGAGTCAATGATTTGTTGGAATTTGCAATGGTCCTCTCAGTCCTTCCCTGGGTAGTTCAAGGTAAGTTCAAGAGCTCAAGGGGTTACTGCAGTTGAAGGCAAAAGGGTCCAGTTTCCAGCATATCTGAATGAATTGAATAATTTTGCAAATAATTAAAGCCTTACGTATAGTTTTTGACCATTTGAGGATGATGAGGAAGAAATCTACGAGAGAAAAAACAGGGATTTCTCGTTAGGAGGGATTTATTGACTCGGTCATGACATCCATTTGACCCCATGCTTAAGGGCCTGGTTGAATTTCCAAATGTTTCTTAGTTACATTGGTAGCTATCTATACTGTATGTAGGGGTGGAGAGAGGCTGATGAGCTTTGAGAGTATAGGTGAAATAAGAAGGGATGTTTGGTCAGAGTAGTAAGGAATGGTTAGTTACTGTGTTAGTAAGTGATGGTAAGCTCGGAAGGGCCAGTAGAGTTTTTGAACTGGGATGTTGGAGAGAAGTGGTATTTTAGCAATATATAGCGGGTGAGTGAGGAAGAAGAAGTTGGATGTTGGAGATGCCTGAGAGTTCGGAAGGGATGTGTGAGAGTAGTCAGTGGGAGAGAGAGAGAGCTGACGAAGTGATGGTGGACAAGAATGTTAGTTAGACTCGATGCATTTTTCATCATAGGCCGGGAGCAGGGAGCACGTCCTACAAAACATCCCATACTTTTACTACATATTAAACTTACCGTAGTGGACATGTAAGTAATAGTTGACATAACATGGGAATTGGAGGTATAAGGACAGCGGAGGTTGTAGATGCCCGGGAGTATTTTCCGAGAGTGAGTGTTTGTCGTCAGAGGGACATGTATAAGTATATACATATAGGTTGGTTGGTACTTATCGCCTTATGCTCTCCGTTTTTGTGCAGTCATCCCGCTGACGTTTCAATATCAATTGGAAAAGGGTACGAAATTCATTTGTAGGCGAATCTCGGGATAAATATTTGATCAAAAGACCCCATAATATATGTTGTCCTGCACTTGTCCATCCCTCCATTCAACATGTATTTTAAATGAGAGTTGAAAATTCAGCAGGAGCCCTATACCCCTGTTCCTGGACCAATACAGCACACAACTACCAATTTCCAACTGACTCTTCTCCTTATTTTCTCTCTCTCTCTCTCTCTCTCTCTCTCTCTCTGTGGAAAATACTGGGAAATCGCGGGAGTCGCCAGAGAAAGATCCTAGCCGCTTTGTATTCTCTCCTGCTCTTATAGATGGGCTTGGTTGAACAAGTTAGCTTACAGCTCACATGTAAACACCCAAGTTAACATGATTCAATACATTTGGTCCAACTTTCGTCCCTTGGATATCCACTGCTGACTTTCACAGTACGTTTTTTCAACACACACCCACCCACACACACACACACTCACACACACACACACACACACACACATAGTGCTGTAATTTGTTCGTTTTGTTTTGTTTTGTTCTCTTCGGAAATGAACAAAACTAGAACAATTTGACTTTTGTTTTGTTCACCGAGTTTTGTTTTGTTTTGTTTTTTGAACAATCCGTATTGTTCAAAAAACAATCCATATTGTTTTGTTCTACCGATGTAGAAGATGTTAGAAATTTGTGAAATTGATTGTCGTAAATTAGTAATAGAGCATATCGAAGTTGATTCGTGTAAATTTGGTCCCTTCACAAAGGACGTTAAAACCAAAAAAAACGGGCTTTAACTAATTTTTGACGGATATGCTTTACAACTCTTATTTAATACAATCATTAAAACTTCTGTTGATAGTTTCTAGGAGTGTAAGGTGTAATGTAATTCCATACTTCCACAAGACCTGAAATGACCGCATATATAGACATAATATATGAACAAACGATTGTGGTGGGGTTTACCTAGTGCTACCGATACGCATCGTTTTGGGTTCGCCCGAAGACTTGATTGAATTAATTACCTTTATTGTTTTTTTTTGGATTGCTTAGGCCTCTTTTATTTCTGCCATCCTGTCTACTCACAGTCTGACTAGTTTCAACATTTTGGGATCAAATCAAGTTAAAAATTTAGCATCCACGTCATTGCACTAAGTAATTACTGGTGTCCAACAGAAATTGTTCTCATTTACAATATCCGATGTACCCAAACATCTAATATCAGTACAGGTTATGGTCATAGCAGGTAACAATTAATTACTCTATTGACCTCAAGTAGGCATTCTAAGTTACGCGTTGTTCAATAACTTTAGATTGGCCTTAAACAACTGTAAATAGTGCAAAGATTTTGTTGACCTTACTTAAGCCCAGCGGTTCAAAGTATAAATGTAAATAAAACCGTGCACTTCAATAGCTCCTAATGGTCATTATGATGTTATTTGAGATTTATTATAAAGTGTATGTAAGGTCATGGGTCTACTAATAACCCACAAAGGTCAAATTAAGGTCATGGGAGTTCTTATGACCCATCGAAAAATGAGGAACTCCTTGTAGCCCACTGAGGTCAAATAAAGGTCATGGAATTTCTTGTAACCCACTGAGGTCAAAGGTCATGGAATTTCTTGTAACCCACTGAGGTCAAAGGTCATGGAATTTCTTGTAACCCACTGAGGTCAAATTAAGTTCATGGAATTTCTTGTAACCCACTGAGGTCAAATTAAGGTCATGGAATTTCTTGTGACCCATTGAGGCCAAATTAAGGTCATGGAATTTCTTGTGACCCATTGAGGCCAAATTAAGGTCATGGAATTTCTTGTGACCCACTGAGGTCAATTTGAGGTCAAGGAACTTGTTGTAACTCACTGAGGTCAATTTGAGGTCATGTTACTATCTGTGACTCAATACTGTAAGATGAATTTGAAATCATGTTGATATTTTTTGCGAATCAGGTCAATTTGAGGTCATGTATCTATTTGTGACTCACTCAGGTCAATTTGAGGTCACGTATTTATTGGTGACTCACTCAGGTGAATTTGAGGTCATGTTGCTATTTGTGACTCACTCACGTCGATTTGAGGTCATGTTACTATCTGTGACTCTCTCAGGTCAATTTGAGGTCATGTATCTATTTGTGACTCACTCAGGTCAATTCGTCAATTTGAGGTCATGTTGCTATTTGTGACTCACTCACGTCGATTTGAGGTCATGTATTTATTTGTCACTTTTCAGGTCAATTTGAGGTCATGTATCTATTTGTCACTTTTCAGGTCAATTTGAGGTCATGTATCTATTTGTCACTCACTCACGTCGATTTGAGGTCATGTTACTTTTGGGCACTTTTCCAAACTCAAAGTTTGAAAAGGTTATTACCCGCTGTTGTGGTGGTTTGTTTGTTATAGTTTTGTTTTATCTTATCGCGGTTTTGTTTTGTTCTAGTTTTGTTTTTTCGAAAACTGATTTTGTTTGTTTTGTTTTGTTCAAAAAACAAGAACTGAACAAAAGAACAAACAAAATGCGAACAATATTACAGCACTACACACACACACACTCACAAAAGTTACACACATACACAGGGCTTTCCGCGTCCATTCCCGCTGTATTATTATGCTCCGGTACAACATTACAAATAAGATCGGAATCCTCCAGAATGTAGCAGTAGCATCAATTTTACAACCCCGCAACCAACTGTTATCATACACAATATACTTTTACTAGACCTCTTCCTCCAACTACAATCCTCCTCTTCTCTGTTTATCTTCAAATTCTAAATAAAACAGTACACAGTTCGGACTTTAGTGGCTAACAACCATCCTCTGTAGCCTTCCTCACCCATTTGAGTCCTCTTGGGCTCTATGAGCATGTTTGAGCCGAGTCTGGGAGGAAGGAAGGAAGGAAGGAGGAACGAACGATTTCCATAAATGCAATGGGATTTACCTTGCTTTCCTCCAATGGCTCCAGTTATCAAAAGTGATATCATCGCTCGCATTCTCCCCATCAATACATTTCCTCACACATGACTATGGATCTCATTTGAGTGGGACTCCCGGCCTGGAGGAAGTTTTGAGGAGACCAAATGCTCCGTGTGTACAGAACTTACTGTATTTAGTATCTAGAAGGAGGCAGAGTCCTGGGCTTGAGCATTTAATGATTGCTATATATAGATAATTATATATATATCACTCCACTTACTATATGATCCTGTGTCTCTACTGTTATGTTGACAATGTGGAGGAGTTTTGGAAACGGGGAATTAGTTAGAGCTGCAGCATAATTTGTTTAGAAAACTGCCGTTTCCCTTGATTTCTTGCACATGGGATTGAGTTAGGTAAGGTTTTTCCAACCAGATTGTGCATTGAGTGAAGAGCGTGGAGAGTGACTCCGAGGAGAGTATTGTGTGTGTGTGTGTGATTGTGAGTGTACATATGTAGATATACGTGAGGATCTGTATGCACAGGACTAAATGGGTTTCAGGTTACGAAGCAGACATTTTGAGGAAAAAAGCTCGAGCTAAACTTACAACGTAACTTGCAACAACCCATGGCTGGTTTGCTGTCGTTCCTACTCCTGCTGCTAATGACTTGTCAAAACATAGTTTTAATTAGCTAAGTTAAAAATATACGGAAGACAGAGATACTAGGGAGAGAGTGACGGGGGGACTCATACCTGGAGATCATAATGCTCAGGGATAATTACATCCAAGGAGAATTTATCCTTTTCACAACACCCGCCAAAATGTCTCTTCGGGTTAATTATATGTCCTTTTTTATTGGTACGTCTCTCTCCAACGGGATTTTTCTTTTGTGTACACCTTTTATCTTTTTCTGTGGTTTTATGTTGGATCTTCTACAATTTCTCATCAGACACAGATGCCTATAATGATACAGTTACTCCATGGGCGTTCGCACACGTGAGTCCTAATTGATAGTTTGTCTTGAGTTTTCCTTCCCTCACAATAGAATGGTAGATACGTTCAAATGACAGGTACCTGTGAAAATAATCAAAATCCTCTTGTATAAAGGTCTCAGTTTCTGACCGGTCTGATTGTCACTGTGCCTTTGAGTAGGAATCATTTCATGGTGTGATATATCTACCTATATGATGCAGAGTTTGTGGATGTGTCTATTGTGTTCTACATGTGGGCTTCTCTTGTCTTCAAACATCAAGTTCAGAGATGCTTAGCCCCTATGCAAATGAAATGAGCTCACTCCCAATAAGTATGTATCTATGCATGTAATTCCTTTATGCCCTAACCTCTGAATACATAAGAGATTTGTAAAGTACGGAGGTCCATAGGTATGTATAATTATACCTACAAGTATCTATCTATACTGTCAATAGCCCTGTATGTATACATACATGACTACTTTTCATACAACCTACATGTCTATAAATATTTTGCTATTCAATTCTACCTATAAATTAGACACAAAGATGTATCGTTCCATCCTATGCTTTTTCCTACTGTCCATGGAAATCAAATTCAGATTGAATTTTCACTGTACTTAGGATTCCGACCCGTTGCTCCGCACTATAATACGTCAGCTTAGACTTGGGGACTAATCACTCAGCAGCTAAAAGTATATGTAATGCGAGAGAGTTGGTCTTGACTACTCCTTGAACTCCGACTACTTCACTATAAGACGATATATAAACAAGGGAGGATCCATGGGTCTCCCTATATATAGTCCCATGCATTCAGTGCTCATCTCATATTGTAAACAGTACGGTCTCCTCCATACTGTATCTCAGACTTACTGATATAGCTAGATATTTTTATCTGATTTTACATTCCCCCATGCTCACTTCGCAGATACCTTTTCCGCTTATACACAAACAAACAATTTGCGAATAAACCCATTTTATTTTACTGCCACACACGGCAAGGTAAAACACATTAGGCGGAGAGAGATTCCGCAACAGGAGTTTCTTGTATCATATGTACATAATTATATGTATCTCGGCTATACCTCTCACTGCAATTAAACTTATGTTAAAATCCTACGTCACGGTTTATTTTTTTTACAGAATCATTCCAATGTCTCAGCATGTGTGGAATCACAGAATAAGAAACTACTCCGTTGTCGAATCTAGATGTGCAGGATGAACATTCTTTATTTCAGCTGTTTCTCTTTTCCAACTTTCCAAGGTATATGTAAACATAATAGTTACAATTTGTTTTATCAGTTCACAATATCCGAATGAACTTCCCCAGTAGTTGTTATCATAGAATCTGCCTCATCTCAAAATCACTAAAGTACTTCCCATTTGATCCCCATTTGCATGTAAACACACACACACACACCGCTCCTCCTACCTTCTCACACAAATCATACATCACACGCTCCTCCGGATAATTCCCACCAAGCCCTATTTTCCTCTCAACAGCTCTTAATCCTACATTAAAACACATGTCATATAGATCCATTCAAATCCCCTAGCACACTAACAGACAAAAATACATTGATAATTGACAATGCCTACAATAACAAAAAATGAATAGTCATTTGGGATTTGTAGGGAATTTTTTTAATTTTAGGAAACTCAGCCCTGTCAGCATACCCCTATCGTCATTTGTATTAGAGAGAATGGAATGTGAGGGAATTGATAGTAGTAAAATACGCGGAAAGGCCCAGGAGCACTCTCAACTCCAGGCTGTCCATTTTAATGAACAACAGTTGAAAAGTAAAAAAGTAAATAAGGAGGAACAATATAGAATTTGTGTGTGTAATGTAACTTCTTAATAAATTCCTGCTGACTCCGTTTGTTCGGATGTAGTGAAGCATATAGAGTAGGAACTAATGCCCCATACCAGGGACTGTTGTGAGGTTGAATTGTCTCGCACTTTGGGAGGTGAGGTGAGGTGAGGGAAACGTGAAGCTCGGATCTCCACTCATCAGATCCTCTTATAGGTATTACAGCCACAACAATATCATTTGCAGCTACTTATCTCCCAAAGTTTAAGGACACACTATACGACTACTACGAGACGAGCAAGAAATAGTTAATAGACAATATTTTTTTTTACCTCCGTCCTCCAGCGTGGTTAAAACCCATTAAGTATATCCATGCATGAATACTCTATCACATGCCTTGAAGACAAGCTTCCCACATTACACTATGTCTCTTATATGTACATAAATACCAAAGATCGAAATAAATGCTCCTCAAAAAACATGAGTTATGGCGGTGTGTCCGGACAGATACAGTAAATAACTATGAGTAGTTCAATATTCCATCCTACACGTAATCACATACCCTTTCCTGGGTCAACAACAATACCCCCAATCGAAACTCATACCAACGGATATCAGTCTATATAATTACCTATTTCTGTCCGTTCTGTTCTCGTCCCATTCACATGACACGGAGCAATGTGCCAGCATGTAAATCTAAATGTCAATGTCCACTTACTCCAACAATAATGCTCTCACACAGGTATGAGTCCCAGTAAGTGCCTAAATATATCAGTGACTATTAGGAATAAGCTCAGGACAAGGCACATTCATCAAGAGACGACTAGAATATTTGAAGTGATTAGATATTTCAATCCCTGAAGGAGCATTGAGCAAAGGAAGGGCTTATTATTTGCATAATTTGCCACTACTATACACTCAACTCTGATATATTATTATATTGGAGGTTGAGTTTTAGAGAGGGCAGCATATAAAAGTGGCCAGTTGTTCCTCTCTGAATGCAATATGACAACAAAAAATATCCAAGGAGGAGTAGATGAATGAAATGGTCTCATAGCCATAAAATGAATTCGATCTGATAGCTATAGCTATCATCACCGATAATAGCACTTGTAATTGACTCTGCATATTTACCTTGGAAGTATGCTTATAAAACATAGGGATGGCTCATCATCATCCATCGTTTTTGAACATAAAAAAAATTGAGTGTATCAATCGCAAGAACTGTCTACCTCTAATGCTCCGTGTACACGGGGACGAGAGAGAGAGAGACAGAGAGAGACAGAGAGAGAGAGAGAGAGAGAGGATGTATGGTGGATTATCGTCGAAGTTGAGAGATTATAGAAAAACAAGTGAGCTACACGCCTGATGAGAGAAAAGATTTTTTAATTTTGATGCATGTCTTGCGAATTTTACGCGAGAATAAATTCAGTACAACAAAGGCTATTAGAATTTTTAAACTTTGTTGGTTTCCCCCAGCCAGATCTAACAATAACAATATACATACGAAGAATGTCAAAGTAGAGAGAGAGAGAGAGAGAGAGAGAGAGAGAGAGAGAAGGAAAGAGAGAGAGAGAGAAATAGAGAGCCAAAAGAAGAGAGAAAAAGAAGATAGAAGGAACATATCCCAGTGAAGGTATTTCCTCCTTAAAATTGACTGTGGTGATGATGAGGTTCATGATGATGATGACGATGACGTGATGCTCTGCACTGTGTATAATGTCCTCTTTTCCTGTCTCCATTCCCAACACGTTTTTTCATTATGTTCCTCCGTTTTCATCAGCTCTTCCACTCGTTACAGTCTGCACTGATTCTGATATCCAATCCATTTAAAACGACAAGTGCCACCTCCTGCAATTCAGTTCTCATTTGATTGGATTCTTGTAGAGCCAGTCCGTTTCTCACTCCGTGTCTCTTTACTCGTATTATTTTACCCGTTTTCATCGCTCCTGTATTTTAGATGGACTTTTACATATAAGGCAGTATTTAAAATCTATTTCCCCCCTCCCGCTAAAGTTTACTCAGGCACATTTGGCACGTCACATAAAAAATCCAAACTACCTGAATTTGAGTGGTTTCAAAATCCGAAGTTATATGATATTTCCCTTCCCTTACCTCTGTACCTACCTTAGCACTAAATCAGTGGGGGCTAATAATTATTAGAGAGGACTGTAGACGGTGAAGCTCAGTAGTACCTAAAATATGAATGCTACCTAATGCTCCTATGCTAATGGATGTTATCTAAGAAAATTCACCGGTCTCCATATACTTACTTACTGGATTGTATGGAACAAAAAAATTTGAGATAGAATCGTCTCACCTTCAAGAAAACGCAGTCAGTGCTTATCATATTTCTCCATACTAACTCATACACATGCATGAATGGTCCGAGCATCTGACACTCTCAGCCGTCCTGAGTGGAGAGAGAAGTACAGTAGTGCCGATGGAGAGAAAAAAAAACTTTTTGTAATATTGCACGTTTCATAAGTGTCATGATCGAGTGTGCTGGTCTAAGGCCAGATATTATGAAGGCGATATGACGCTGGTAAATCCTTACCATTAGGACTGTAACTGGATAAACAGACTCTTCCAATTGCCGACGCACATGAACGACATGCAAAATGAAAAGGTTGTACAACACTTGGGAGTTATTCTCCCCAAAAATTCCTCCCATACTTACAGCTCATATGATTTTCAAATTGTGAGGATTTAATTTTCGAATAACTTTCAATTTATTCCCTACCCCTTCACCCATGCTTACGCCACACATTTTCTTCGGAAAGGAAACTGTAAGAATTTTTTTTATCACCCAGCCATTATTTTTTACATGTAAATATAGTCTTCTCATTATTTACCATTCCTTCCATTCCTCATTCCTTTCAAAGTCTCAGGGCTAATCATTTATTCAAATATTATTGTGTGGTGAAATTACTCCTGAGATGAATCCCCGATCCAGATGACGGGAGTCATTAATGTCATTTTGAGCACTTGTGAATTCAAAATGCTCCTGTAAGACCTGGGAGGGGAAAGAATCTTATGTTATTTTACTACGTTTGAGACTCCCTATAAAATCAAGGATTTCCAGGGAGGGGATAAGGAAATTGAAGGAAGAAAAAAAAATACTAACTGATATTTATTTAGGAAACTTCTTTCAAATCACTCTCATTGGAATGGACTGCGGGAGTTAAGACGTTTTTCTTGTGAGGACAGCGCGTGAGGAATTATTATTATTGACGTGGAACAGGCAGCAACGGGAGTCTCAGCTTAAGAGATAGGAGGGAAAAAAAACCCGGGTGTTTAGTAGCGACTGTAAGAGAAAAGAAGAGTGAGCGAGAGAGAGAGAAACAGACAGAGTACGCCTATTGGGAAGACAAAGCTAAAGAACCGACAGGAAGGAAAGCTTCAAGACGTGAATCCAGTGGGCGCCGATAACAAACAATGAATGAGAAGTATTAGGAAGAATCCAATTATTTTCTCAATAACAGTCGTCGCAATGGTGAAGGCAACGTCAAACAATATAATAGAACAAATCTCTAATTCCGAAACTGAAAAATTCAATCAAAGAGGATTTTGTGATTCTCTCTCAAGGATTATCCTTCTCTCTCTCTCTCTCTCTCTCTCTCTCTCTTCTATCTCCTTTTGCGTCCTCCCTTATTCCTCCCCTTATGTATTCCTCAGGAAGCTACGTTTTTTTCTCGCACACACACACACACACACACAGAACTAATATTACGGTAAGAAGGCAGTTCTGTTGCGCACATTGTGTTTTCTATATCTACTTGTATTTACTATTGACAGAGGTTTTTCCCATTGAAACTGTCCTCTTGTGCAAAGCTTACGTATAACATTCGGAGAGAGGGAGAGAGAGAGAGAGAGAGAGAGAGAGAGAGAGAGAGGAACGACGAAGTGTATTAAAGACACTAAGATACTTACAAATATCAGAGAGTTTGCAAAATTCAGTAGCCTTTTGTGAGGAGACTGTCTGGATTCGAGTCTTGGTCAAAAATGTATCCTCTCAATAACATTGTTGTCAGTTTGGATTCCTCTGGAATTTCTAACGTTTTCGGTAATGTTGCCTGGAGATCGACAGCAATTACTAAGAGTACAGTGTACGAAGCAGGACTGTATATGGAAGTTGCTCCTAACTACATACATATCTACGCCATATAGGTAACTTATTTTGGTCGCTAAGAATTCGTCCGATGATCACCTTCCAAAAACTGTGTGTACGAATGCGTGAGCATATATGTCGAATATAAAGGCTTGACGGAGGCTACAGTATAAGGCTCCTAGAACCAAATCCTAGGTTTCTGTGTCCTGTGAGTGTGTGTGTGTGTGTGTGTGAGTGTGTGTGTGTGTGCCGTTTTTGTGAGGAGAGTGGAGCTTAAGATATAGTCAGAGTATCATCGGTCGTTGTGGATGTTTTCTTTTCCTGGGTCATACGATGGAGAAGATGCTCGTCTATGCACGATTCGCGAGTGTTCCGACCGATTACACTTTCTGCGCGTTTCCTGATAAACATCATACGGAACGGAGAGAGTAATTCTCATTAGTATACAACTGTCTCAGCATCCCTATCCCTATAGGTAGTGGGATGAGGATTGGAAGAGTAGACATAGGATATGTGGATATGTGTGAGTAGTAGATACTCCGAACCTCCCCAACTAACCACCAAGGCTGACATACATATGTACAATGTATGCATATTTCCTGGCATGTACGTATGTATATCTCAAGTAGTTTGGATTGGAGGGAATGCAGTTTGTAGTATATAGTGTCGGACGAAGATGCTACTTATATCTATGCATAAATATGTTGACTCCTATGTATATATTTACAAGTTCAAGTGGAAGGAGAACCATAGGGCTTTAAGTTAGCAAATGACATAGGTAACATCTGTATGCATATGCTTGAGGTAAAGGTAGAGATTCTCATCTTTGACCAAGTCATGCAAGGAAGGAAGCATATCCTTCCCCTGTCACAGCAGATTCTCCTCGACCATTCATTGACAATGTACATATTTTAAAATGATGGAGGAAAACAGACGGAAATTGGTTCTTTGTATCTGCAGAGAAAAAAAGCGACGTCTTATCAATTTGTAAAACGCACATGTTTAAATCCTGGATGAAATCATAACGTCCTCGTTGACCTAGAATAATTTACTTCAATTTATGACTTCAATTTTTTGTTGTTTTCATCGAGAGTTTCGTGTGGATCCATTGGTAATCGGGGTAACGTAACTTTGAAGTATTCTGAGAAATAGAAAGTTCACGTGGAATAATAATAATTATTGGAATAAAAGACAGGGCGGTCCCACTAGTACCTATATTATATTGTATGTTGACTCAGTCTTGACTATTAAATAACTGATTCAGTGGTCCATATAATTACATAAGAATTAAATATGAGTACGAATTCTACTCTAAATTAAGTTCATCCCCATTAAGATCTGACTTTTATAATGATTCTTCGGAAGCAGGCATTTGGTGTTGAGTGGTAGCTGATATATGGATACATATGTACATATGTTCAATAACGTCCCTTCAAGTGACGGCTTCTCTCTTTTTCTCTCTTGACTTGAGCCTAATTTCGTGATAGAAAAAAAATACGAGAGAACTGGTAAGTTGTTCGAGGGCTTCCAGTGAGCTCTCTCTCTCTCTCTCTCTCTCTCTCTCTCTCTCTCTCTCTCTCTCTCTCTCTCTCTCCTGCACATGCTGGGACAACCCACCCGATAGCTACAAGCTTGAGGAATACCAACATTATGAACCACATCCACACGTTCCTACAACCATGACCAGTAATTATTCCCCCCGATTTCACATTGCTCCTGTCAAATTGTGCATTTATAAGGCAGCCGAACCGAGTGGTTCTCAAATTTGATACACTGGAAGCAACATGGCAATACTAAATGTGCTCATGCTGGATCCCGACCAGTCAAATCCTCAGACCATCTCACACAAACTCAATCCAATCACTTCGTTATTCAATCTGGAGGAAAATTATTCAATAAGTATTTATGATTGATTCTCAAGGTCCATCTTCACTTTGTCATACCAAAATCATACCTCAAAGTTACTCCACGTATAAAATCAATCCAATGTATTTTTAATGTAATTTTGGGGGATTTTCTTCGAAACGTTTTCCTCCCATCCCGAATACTCCCTTGACTCAGAGAATCTGTCAAGCATTATCGGATAGACCCTTCCAGTGTAGTATAGGTATGGGAGGTCAAAGGTTGTGTCACCAGTAATCTCATTCAAATGGTACATAGCGTTGATGAAGAGTCAAAAATTTGGCTTTCAAATTATTTTTTTACCTGCAACTAGACCATTGTGTTTTTTATTTTTGAACATTCATGGAGACTCTTTTGTCATTTTTGTCTCTTCACCGACGACAGACTTGAGTTTGAGGATTATTATCGAAAAGTAAAAGTATGAAAATTTGGAAGTGATCTGATTCATGAAAAAAAGAATTGAAAATAATGGGTGTGTGTACATAATGAGTATTTCCCATTGTCGGACCTAACCTAACCAGAAATAAGGAAATCAGAGCTTGCGATAAGGATAAGGAAATACGACCCCCACTGTGAAGGTTGGTGTGAGTACCCGTCCTCGTACATATGAACAAGGGAGACTCGCGACTGGTTCACAATGAGCCGGAGTAAGTGTGTCAGTCCGAGTGGACACGCAACTCAACTATCTGTATGTAAGCACAATTCAATTTTACCCGCGACACGACCCTTGACCTCCCTTTACTCCCAGAATATCCGACAACAATTTCATTCAGACTATTGACTCACTTCTCAACAAGCCCCTGTCGCTGTACACATCTTCATCAAAATACATGAATTTAGAGCTAGTCAGCTGGACTTTTAACCCATGACACATATTTTCTCTAATGTTTAAAAATGTTACAAATCCTAATTACAAATTCTTAGCAAAACATTTTGAAACAGGGAAGGATCTTCGTAAAATTTAAGTATTATTAAGTGCTACACATTTCTAATACGCTGATTAAATTTGTCTGCAAGACTTTGGTTAATGTCCATTGCATTTCCGTTTTGTTGTTGTAATTATTAAAACACACTCATTGATTTTTCGTTAAAATTGTTCCAATTATTTTGTTATTGCGGTTGCGCTTCTTCAGCCAATTTGAATTGTATTGTCTCGATGAGTCCAGCAGACAAAACAGCGGCTTGCGTCTATTGTTCAAGTTTCGGGACTGATTCCTATAATAATTGATAAGAAGTCATCTCATCTCGTGAACTACCTTCAGGAATGTATTCTTCTATCTTTGTAAACTGTCGATATGAGCCTTGGATCTCCTGGAATGAGCAATAATGAAATAAATTGTCTTGAGGTTGAAGTAAAATTTGTCGAAATAAATGGTCTGAGAAGGGATCCCCTGGCTCAGGAATATAATAACGTAGTCCAATACACTTGATAGAATGCAAACCTGGTGAATATTAAAATGAACGAACTGTAGACCTACATACATTACATATATATAATTATATCTATCTATAAAAAATCCAAGTTTTATAAGACCAATAGTATTTTTTTTTTGGAATAGACCTTAAAATAAGAATAATGGGTTTAAACAAAAATAGCTTTCATATTACAACTGAAATTGTTCGGCTGCTCAATGACTGTAATAATAATTATTATTATTGGATGTGAGTATATGTAGGAAGGGAATAGTTTTTTGGAGAGAGGAGACATAAAATAATAATAATACTTTTTAGGAATTCCGACGGAGCGTGGTGGGATATCGTTGGATGAATAAAATCTGAGGAGAGTGGGAATTATCATGTTTGCAGAGATAACTACAAATATGCGATGTAGACTGAGTCTGAGTAGCACATACCCTCCCACAATGGAGTGGGTCTACAGGGTTTCTAACAATAAGGGAATTATGGCTGGATTTTGGGACAGAGTACGGGACTACACATTCATAGATAATTATGTACATATCTGTACTCACTACTCACAGATCACAGATGGGAAGGTGAACGGGAAGGAAATTGTGCCTCATATAGGACTATATGTATTTTTTTAAGTACAGTGAGATAAATAGAGTGGACAATACCAATCGTAGGGTTTGTGGTTATTTCATAACATATTATTTGTCTCAACTCCATGAATAAAGCAAATTGTGGTAATAATCATAATAATGAAGAGAGAGAGAGAGAGAGAGAGAATATATCCAGAGCTTATCCGCTCGTTGAAAGCCTCCCTATAGATACATATAATGGGATGAGATGGGGAAGGATGAGGCTATACAGAGCAGGTTGAGGATGGCTAAACATATCCATGGATTTTGAGTTGCTCTGAGAATAGAGCAAAAGAGACACGGACGTGTAAGAACTGGAGAGTAAACTACACGAATGATATTCCTATGGAGAAATTTTATAGCCCTGACTGATGTCGTGAATACATTGATAAATACGTGGATATATTGTAGGTACTTGAAGCGCGATCACGTACGGAGTAAAACACACACACACACACACACACACACACAAGAGTTGTCTACATACGAGGGGAATACAATAATGGAAATGGAAGCATGACATCAAATTATAAGGTGAAACAATCATTTTCATTGGCGACCAAACATTATTACCGGACTAACATTGTTCCCTCGTTGGAGAGTGAGCTTTTGGAATAATGCTCGGTTTTATAAAACTGAGCTGTCTGCTTATAATATACCTGTCCTCCTCTGTGATACACTGGGATGATGATAACATTTCAAATCATGGACATTAAGCTACTGTCATGTTAATATACCTATAATAACGTCTCGAATTACTATTGTCTCGTAAAACTTGTAAATTGTAGCGTATGCTTGTAAGCGGAACAAAGATGAAATGCGCATGGGACGTTTACGAGTTCACTCACTATCATTACACTACTCTCAGACTCTCAAGCCTCTCAGGCTTTTTGGAAATAAAGTCAAACCCAGGACGTATAGGACGTCCACACCACACCAACTCTCAGCACAACAACACATCACATAATAATAACCAACAGTTTTAGAGGCCTATACCTTAGTCGAAAATCACCTCGAAATAGATGACAAATTCACTGGCGTAGTACAATCATAATTACTCTTTATCCCATAATAACATGCACTACCTCACAATCCCGACATGAATTCTCATACTTTCATGTCCGCTGCGGGAAATGCTAATCCTCAGGTTCGCATCTCCGCTCTTCAAATCCCTCACCATCCACTTCTCACAGTAATGAGATCCTTGTAGGTTTTTGAGACTCGTCAAAAATTATAATTTGTGACAGTCCAGCTGGGGGGAGTGAGGCCCACACTATAATAATAATTATCGTAGGGAACTGTCAAGGAAAATTTGACCAGTTGCATGGACCATCGTTCATATGAAAAGAGCTGCGGAGTTGTCAACCCGTAGCCCGTCCTGCCACACAATAGACCTGGGACAATTATCCTCAGCGGATTTTCCGACAGACAAATAAGCAATAATATTGAAGATAGTTATTTTTATTGAAAACCCACAGAGAACAATACGACGAGTAATATTAGACAATTAGGGATTGAACGTCAGAATCAAAAATAAAAAAAACATCCTGAAAGGACTAGCAAGTAATAGTTGTTATTAGAATTTTGTGTATGTCTCCATGCAGAGAGGGAGAGAGAGAGAGAGAGAGAGAGAGAGAGAGATTGTGTGTGTGTGTGTGACTCTCTGTTTGGTGAGTTTAAAAACTATGCAGACACATATATGATTTGCCCATTTGGCCGGATGTACAAATTGCTCCTGCTCGAGACTTGATAATATGACAGATTTTCGAGAGCTATCCATTACTTACCAGCTATTGCTGAATACTGATGAAATTATATATTTATGAGTTTTATGGAGGAGAGTTGAGCAGTCGACAGAGGTTTATTGTGCGGTGTTCATTGGATCATGGTTCCGCTCAGTCCTGAATATTCCACAAGTTTTTTTCCCCTATCTCTCTCTCTCTCTCTCTCTCTCTCTCTCTCTCTCCCTATTATTTCTGGGCCAGTTAGGCCAAAATGATGACAGCGACCAGATTATATATGAATGACTTGTGATTGCTCATGGTCGTTTTTGCAATTGTACTACACATGTATATTTCCCCATTCTGGTAGCACACAGAGATATAGGAAAATTATCCCAAGTTACAGGTTATTCTCTTGAAAACTTTCGACTTCACTCTTGCTCATGCCCTAATAATAATCATAATTATAAAAAAAGCCAAGTATAGACAAGTCCTATTAATATTATGGTAACAATATAAATAACGATAGTGGTAAGCATGTATAATGGTAGGGGCAGGGAGAGAGAACAAATGTATGTAGAACGGACGGAGGGCAGGGGAAAATGGCAGGGGTTCATAAACCAAAAATGTACATAGATACATTCCCTCATTGAGTATGCAGGGTTGATGGCGAGCACTGCATTATTGGAGACGATTACGTCAGGAAATTTATGTCCTTTTCCACCTGTAATCAAGAGCATAAAATTAAAATGCATTGACAAAATACACATTCTTGACATTTTCCAGTCACATACAATGATGGGCACTAATTTACCTGGAATTGAACTCCATTCAGCAAGGGAATTAAAACAGGAGAGACACTGCTATGGGTGAGAGGGAGAGGGGGATAGAGAGAGAGAGAGAGAGAGAGAGAGAGAGAGAGAATATGTGTGTGTGTCACTCAGCAACAATGATAGATTCACACAATAAGTCCTTTTGTAATTTAAGTCGAACAATTTTTTTCTTTCCAAAGGTTCTAGTCCAAGCAATGGAATTACAATAACTATATTTGAGCTACTACTATTTACGTGCGTCGTCCACGTCAACAGCTAGAGTCCCAGAAGAACAACTATTCCTTACAAGACATCTTCTGTTGAGGAGCAAGTCTTGCGTCTACTAAATTGTAATAATTATCTCGCCCATATCACAATCTTGACAGAATTGGCAATCTTTACCAAAGTGTTAGCGCCAGTAAACTTTTTAGTTATAAGTATAATTACATTGAGCCATCCACAGACTATACTTCAACTTAAGTCACTATAGTATTCCCTTCCCGATCGACGATGCCCTTGATGTGTATATACTATAATATTCATGTAAATATCGGTGGACACCATCGTTGTCATTATGATCGTAAATTCTTTCCCGAAGTTATGTTTGACTCTGTCTCATGATTGAGTTGAATTGGACCCTCAACTTTGAATTGAATTCAGCTTTGACTATTTGATACCATACATATGAGTTGGATGTAATTATTTGGTGAACATTATTGCATTGTCTCAAGTCTTTCATCCCTGTTAAAATTCATTGAGTCAAAGAACTTGTGCCACGTTTCCCTCAAACTTACCCCTTCCTCCTCTAAAACTTCCCAAACCTGACTTTCCTATGATGACTATCTCTAATTGATCTTGAAATTCCACCTCAAATCTATATCTCCCTTTTAATGGAATCCTGAGTAGTCACTGGGAGTAGGGGATTTGGATGTTTTGGGAAAAATAATAATAATTAGGACTAATTAATTAAAAATTAATCCCATGGAGCAGTGTGAACTTGTCCGCTGCTTTTGAGCCTACGAGGAATTTTAGAAATACATGGAGGTGAGTGTGTAGGACGGGGGGTTCTCTTATGTCAGTTGATGGTGTCGTGTCAGTGAGCAATTTGTAATTCTGAGATTACGCCTCAGACTACACGATCGTTTATGCATCAGGTTGATAGTTTAATTTGTTGAGACTCGACCGTAAAACTATGTCTAAAATGTTTATTTTCTGAAATGAGTGGTGAAAGAAAACAGTCGTAAAAAAGAAATGAGAGATTGAGAATGAAAATAAGTTGAAAAATGTTCCCTTTGAGCGCCGTGAAGGTGTTGATGAGTAGAAAAGTCCTCTATTGTTACGCAGATAAAAGGGGAGGAAAAGTAAAGGAGCGAGTGTGTGTGGTGGGGCGTGCTTGTAAATACACATATGTAGATATGGACCGAGACATATACACACACACACACACACACACACACCAGGAAGCATAAGGTAAGATTCCTTTAAGACAAAGTGTGAGAACCGATAGTGGACACGAGGTTATAATACAGGCGAGAGAGAGAGAGAGAGAGAGAGAGAGAGAGAGATGAGCACGAACAACATGATAAAATTGTCATAAACTGCTCTTACCTGTCCGTACAACCCATAATCCATAGATCCTATACGAGGCATATAAAATAACCCCAGGTAGATACATGTGACATCGTACTATGGATATGGGCCCTAAACCCCCTATAAATATTGGGACTGGGAGAAGATGCATAAATTATGTGCATATAATGCATGACATGATCAGGCTGTATCGCAATGGAGCTCAAAGGCTTCCTCTGGGCTGGGCTCCCAAAATTGAGCGTCAACAACACACTAAATCAATGGGACTGCTCAAATAAATATAATATACATTAATGTGAAGGTACATGTCCACTCCAACAGCACAATAGTGTGAGACACAATGAAAACCCCCTGCACTCGGAATAGACAAATATGAGTACAAACAAGGCTTGAAAAAACAGACAAGGATAATAAGGTGATGGTTATGATATGATCATAAATGCATAAGGGGGTGGAAATCAGCTTGTTTTTTTATCCCCATGCTCAGTGTGATTGTGTACAGTAGAGTAAGGCCGCGAAGTGTGTGTGAGAGAGAGAGAGAGAGAGAGAGTGAGAGAGTGTGTGAGAGAGAGACAGAGTGAGAGAGAGAGGGTGGTGTATGTAGTAAACTTGAGCAACATTGCTTAGGTTAGGGAACAAACACATAAGTGAGGATAGAGGCTGAGAGTGCTAGGAACATGAAGCTCGTAGGAGAGAATTCGGGTAAGAGAACAGTTGGCTCTTGGCCACGCTCACGATCACTTCATCCTGGAATACCTTGTCAACATTCTCCTTTGACTTGCACAACTATTAAACCAGACTAAGTAAGTAGACTCTCGTTTGTTAATATCGCCCGCTATTCCAGGGAAAAATCGAGTGTTGTTCAAAATAGTGTCTTCTTATACGTTTTCCAATCCCATACATCTTGATATGTATCGGAGAGGATGAGAGCGCTATTACTTGGGCTGGATCCCGGTACCCGTCATATACTTCTCTATTAGCAAAATAAGACAGATTATACGTTTTTTTTGGGTTGCTTCTTGTGTATTGTGTACCCCTCCAGCTCCCCATATACTCTTCCTATGTAAGTCCACACATCATCATAGGTATATATGTGTGTGCGCAATGTTTATGTGTTTGTGCGTGATTGTGCGTAAGTTGTCCTTACGTTAGACACACTGGTAACAGTCCGTCCAGCACACCCAAATATATACTTATAGATTCGTCGCAATCTCACTCCGCGCTAGGGACAACACTTCCATACATTCCATCACATTTCGTACAACTTTCCTCTATTAGTACCAGACGTGTTTCCTATTTTATCCTAACCCTTTAGCATTTTATTATTTTAATAATCCTCACCTTCGCCGTATTGTTTCTTCTCAATTCTCACCTTTCCCGCCAGTGTAACTTTTGGACGGGAATTGGACACTACTATGGGAGGGCTTTTTGTGGGGAGAGGACGGGAGGGGGAATCTTGATACAGGTCACTCAATAAGAACGGAAGATCTCCCGGAATTAACTTCCCCACATCTTTGATTATGAGTAAAAGCTAGAAATAAGAGAAAATAAGAGGATTTGAAATGTTGTGGAACATATTTCTTACCACATTTCAAACAAAGTAATTTGAAAAATAAACTAACGAGAGTTGGAAGATTTTGTGAAGGGATAAAATGGGGAGTAAACAATAATATTTTATTAAGGGTAATTAATAGGCACTTTGACTCCTGAGATTCCCGACGTGCGGACTATAGACTCCGGATTGGAACTTTTATAAGGGCAGATTTTTAGAATAAATGAAATGAGAGTGACATATCTTGGGATTGTTATGGGAAACAAAAGAGAGTTCGTGTAGTGTGCATCCATCCATCTGGTAAATCATTCCCTTCCCAGTCGAGGCGATGGATGTGGGAAGTGCCAAATAGTTAAAAATAACTAAAGTTTTTCCTTGCATGCATGAGCTCCGTAGCGTATTCTTCTATTGCGAACATTAGCTCTGATAGTCTTAGTGTGATGTGTGTATCTCTCTCTCTCTCTCTCTCTCTCTCTCTCTCTCTCTCTCTCTCTCTCTCTCTCCGTGTGTGTGTGTACTAGTCGAAAGGGTGTAAGGCTGCCTTTGAATTGAATACAAGTGTAACTATATTTTATAAGCGGGAGCGCGTTTTCCCTCTTGATTTTTATACTGGGAAATGGGAGAGCTCGTAGAGGTTCTTCAAATTCTGTAAAAGAATTTCCCCGAAAAATCTAAATTGTGTTCCTTGCCTAATCGCCCATTATGTATCTTGTATACACTAATTTACTTTACTTATTCAAAGAACGCAGCCTGTGTCTAAAATTAACACAGCCTGCTATGCCGAGTATCTGATGGGATTCAATGCGCGTATGTCAAGAATAAAATCCAACAAGGTTGTTACTACATTTTGGATAGAAACAAAATAAACCTGCATGGATGAAGTAGCAGATCCGACCGGAGGAATGAGAAACCGAGAGTAGACGTTACGGTTCTCATGAGTTCCCATAGAGAAATGCATAGGTAGGAGAGTGTAGTTGGGTCTGCCGACATTGCTGACAGACGAATTTTCCATAAATCAAGCAAAGATTTTATGCGACGTAATAAACCAAGGAAATTACAGGGGACAGGCGCTTTTATAACATGAGCCTCATCGTCCTTCTCCCTGCTCTTGTTTGTGTTCCCAACCTACGAGATAATATTAAAGAGAATAATTGATGAGCAGGTAGGTAGTCACCGGAAGTCACAAATTGACTCGTCCCATAGTAATATTATTTGACTAATATTATCATCACGAGATCAACAACCTGTCATTACACACGCTCTCATTAAATTCTTAATAACATCTCACAGCTTGTACACGGTTATCTTATCCCAAGCTCCCTCCAATACTTTTTGATTACCCCACAACAGCAACAATAAACAATAGTGTTTACCAGTTTATCTCCGATTCCGCCGCGGAGCAGTGCCAAATGAACGGCAAATAAAAAAAAAGGTTATAAAATCCCCGACGGTCCTTCCACACTCAAAGTACATAAAAACCAGGGGAAGGGAACAACTAATAATAATTATATGAGTGCACAAAATCATTCCTGTCCCCATTATTTATATTGTAACCATTTACAATAATTATCCCAATAATAATACCTTCCCTCCTTTTTCAATAATAACCTCACTTTATTTATTATTATTACTTTGCCAATTTTATTTTCAAAATTTAACAATGTCTCGTTCCCTCGTGGACCTTCCCACCACAACCTCCCACCTGTCCTAATCCTATCAAGTCTCAGGAAATCAACAACCAATTTGTCTTTGCATGGGAGGGAAATTACACTCATCCTTCCAATTTGTAATTATTTCAAATTTTATTTATTTAAATTTATTCAATTTTGATGGGAGTAATAATTATTACCCAATAGGACCAGAGCCACAGTAGTCATGAATTTTTGAAAGCAGTTCTTCTTGATTCTTCTGTCAAAAGAGACCCTAAGAAAAAAACGTTGATAAACGATTTGAATTTATAATTAAGGTTAAAATCCCAGTTCATTTATCCATAGGCAAATAACTATAATAACAAATAATCCTATCTCTACAAATTGAGTTAAATAATAATTGACCATAAATTGTAATTATTTCAATGGGAAGGCTACAATGGAACGGGATTTAAAAGAGCTCCTGACACTCCAAGGAAATGGATGGGAGTTTGTCATTTCCATTATTTTAAGGGCTTAGAGTAAAACTTCAGGAAGGAGTGTGAGTGTCCGACGGGTATCTACTTTCATAAGGATGAGGATACGTTTCTCCTCCTGAAATTTGAAGTTCCTCAAAGTGAGTCTGATAATATCTAAGCCTATATTATTAATTATTATTGTGAGCAACTGGGAAAAAAAGACAGGGAAGGAGATACTATAAAAGTTGAAGAAAAAAAAAACAAAAGTGTACTGGAAGATTGAAAGAGGATTTTTTTTTCCTGGTGTATTTGAAGAGGCACTGGGTATTAGAGAGTTGCTAAGGTCAAGTCATACATACGGGATGCTCTCACACAGAAACGCACGCACTTGTCCTGACTTGTTGGTACATTTGTGAGAGTACACACTCGTAGTACGGTTCCCGATATCCGAAAGTAAAAGTCTCCTATCTTGTCCGTGCTGTTATGTTCCATGTGTACAGTGTATGATCGGGGTGGGATACAGGTATATATAAGACCTGCTCCTCCAGAGAAAACACACTGTCAAAAATGTTGGTGGGAAAAATCGGGGAATGTTGGGATCCGGAGTCCACCCGTCCACCAGCAGCCACCTCCAGCACCCAGTGGGTGGATATTTCATATTAATGTTGCTAGATGAACCAATGGCAATCGTTGGAATTTTAGACGCCAATTTAATAACTCGGCTGCGATATTATTTGAGCATGGCAGGGAAGCATGTCCCAGATCACTCTGTCCGGGAGAGAAAGTATACCGTTCTTCAGAGTGTCGCTCAGTTTTCCATTGACTGTCGAACCATCATGGTCTCAAAACGCACGGTGTCATAACTCCCAACCCTCTTCCACACTTGTCTCTCACATTGCAGACCCTGAGCGTGCCTAAAATCTCCCACTATTCAATCGTTTAGTCATTTTTTCTTCCCGGATCAACTAATACATCTCTTTTCTTTCCACAAATACAGATGGAGAATCCATTCAGCCCAAGTTCACAACTTCAATTTCCAGTCATTTCAACCGGCCAAGCCAGCAATACCTCAACAGTGTGCTGTCCCTTCTCTTCAAGGTGATATTTCCCCCTCGTTATCAACAAATACAAATTTGTTTTCTACTCAAAATCAACGGACGTGAATCTCAAGAATGAGTAAGCTCTAAGGAGAACAATTATCACAAGTTCAACAATAGTCATCCACTCCGAACCCCCCCCCCCAAAAAAAACAAAACAATATTGGATTTCAAAATCTTCAAAATTAAATTGGATTCCTCAGTGATGCTTACAAACTAAAAACCAGTTCTGGAATTGGAGCATCAGCTACAGAAGTGACTGAATATTATGTGGAAATCCGGTGGGAGCAACAATAAAAAATTACATTGAGAAAAAAAAAACTAATAATAACTAAGCTCCGGAACAAAACTTGACTCAATTTTAAGAAATCTAAGAAAATAAACGATTCCCTCAATTTCCAGAACTGTTCTGTGTGTAAAAAAAAAAAGTTCAAGTTGAGAATCCCGGAGTGAGTGACTTGCAATGAACTCCATGTGCTCTTGTGTCAAGTGAACTACGATTGCCTCAGATAATCATCATGTCACGCCGAAAGCAAGCTCGGCCAAGCAGACACCTAGAGTGTGATGAGGACGGCAATGGCATCCCTTCTGTAGCTACAGCCAAGAAAGGTGAGCTTTTTTTATTCTCTCTCTCTCTCTCTCATTGTACTATTCCTATATGCTCTTGAGAGCGTATTGCATTGTGAACGCCTCCTTGTTTGTCCAATTATTTAAAACTATCTGGATTCTGACAAACAAGCTTAGTGTCTATTGATAGAAACTCTCGCCCGATGGACAGTGTTAGATAGAGAGATGTACAAATAGAGTAGAAGAACCAATGGAATAATCAGCAGGATTTCTTTAAAGAAGGATTCCCGATTGTGATTCATGGGATGGAAGAACAGTAGCTTCTTTGGATTGGAGTGAAATGAGTCCCATGTGTCTTTCTATTTCCGGAAGATTTTAAAAATTTAATGTAGGACAATGATTTGAATTCATTTGTATATCTATATAAATAATTATATTAATTTGGATCCCTGGAATTTGATGGGGAAGTGTGGGGAATGATAATTTAAACTCCAGACATACTGGACACGTTGGATGTACAGTATTTTGAGCCGACTTCCCAAGGTTAGTAATCAGCCATATGAATGCATTGCATGGGATGAGAGTTCCAGCGGAAATCCAGAGCGAGTAAGATGATGAGTTACCAGTTTCCCATAAAGTATACTTACTCATAGGAGCTGTATGTATGGATAGGAACTCCTGGACTCACTCTGTTCACCTATTGATGATGATGATACAATGCCGTGTGCTGATCCTTTATCTCACTCGTCGCATAAAGAATTTATAAAAATGATTCCATCTCTCAAATTAGATTTCTCTTCTGCTCTCCCCGGAACATCTAGTATTTCTTTCCTTTAATCCACCCTACCTCTTTGGGAGAAGGAGGCATATTACTGTATCGTCACATATCTGTGGGAATCCAGTGAGTGAGGACTCACCGTCCACCACACCTATGAGAGGCAGAGTATCTTTATATAAAAATGATGTAGGAGCATTGAGTAGTTTCACACAGTGTGTGTGCACATCTCATGGAAAAAGGTATTTCATCAGAGGGAGAGGGCCTGAAGTGCAATGCAAAATCTGGAGGAAATCTATCACGTGGAGTGCATATAAGCTACTTGTACTTGTACTTTCCGAACTTCTATCCTGACAAGGTCTAGGAGTCAAGTTGAAGTAAAGGCATCCAGAGCTACTGTACTAACTGTGGGTGTATGTGTGTGTGTGTGTGTGTGTGTGTGTGTGTGTGTGAGTGTGTGTGTGTGTGTGTGCTCGGGAGTGCTGTTGTGGAAATGATAGAGCATCTGTACTGATGGTGCTAGGCCAGTGTAAGAGAGGGGATTGTGTAGACAGAAAATGTGTTTACCTCCATAAAAAGTTTGTATATTTTTCAAAGGATGAGTTTCATTTCTGGTGAATATGATGATGATGATGATACAGTCTCATGTATAGCCTTCCACTTGCCCCGCAGTCGTAATGACTCTCCTCACTTTTCTAATTCACTTTCTCGCACCCATCAATGGGATGGTGGAAATGAGAAGCTCAAGTGTATTTTAAGAAATTGAGGGATTCAGTCAACGACTTTCAAGGAAACAAAACCTCACTAGGAACAAATCCCTGTTGGGGTCTCTCTCTCTCTCTCTCTTTCTCTCTCTCTTTCTCTCTCTCTCTCTCCTGCCGGTCGGCGGTCAGTCGGTGTTGTATCAGAAGCCAGATAACTATTCAAAGATCATATAAAGACTTTGTGAAGAGAGGGAAACCCCGTTATTATTACTACTGACCCATGCCCTCTCACATATAATCCACTTACTTTCCGCATATAATCTAATAATGTGCAGAGGAATAAAGTCAGACTTACGTGCCATATTTCCATTTTTCATCCTTCGGGTGGATTTGAAAGTTGAACGGAACAACTACTCGACCAAATTGGATGACCCAAGTTTGATCATCGAGTACATTATTCCCGCTCAGATTTCCCATCCCGCATGTGATTCCATTAGGTCCTTGCTCGGAAAGTCACTCATCCTCTCGGAGAGTAAGGGTGTTTGGACTGTGCATGTTCCTTATCTCCTTTTACACGCTAATGTATGACGGACGTTGGAGTGGGAAATAGCAGAGGAGTCCGGGAGTGGAGTCACTCGGGCTGAGGAGCATTGAGGGGAGCCCCGACTCCGTCCTCATAATAATAATAATAATAACAATATGATATTTATATTTCCGGGGTGTTTTCAACAACGTCGGCTTTGATTTGCTCCGCGTGTCATGTGGAGTATCTATTAAACATCAGACAACACCAGAGTAAATATAATATAATGGCTCGGATATGGGCACCAGGGGTCAATATTTCTCCCCGATATTGACACGCCTGCATTATTTCATGGGAGTAGACCCACAACAACATACTCACCCAGTCATATGTCAGATTCATTTAGAACCAACCTCATTTATCTATACACGTAACTACATCCCTACTCACACAACCCATACTCTCCGTAAACCAACTTCACAGACACATTATATCTCCTAAGACAAATTCCCCGGAAAGACACAAACGAAAACTTGTGTCACAAGACAAAATGATACAGAGGGTTCTCCCCAAAGAATTATCACATGAAGAAAGGGTCAGCTACTAAAATAGTAATTACATATCTGTGTACATACAGGATCATAGGATAAATTTAGCAGGAAATAAAAAGTAATTATGCGAATGGGGAGTCAGTCCTATGCTAAAGAAGAAAATAGGAAAATAAAGCCTTAGATTCAATAGATACGTGCGTTCCTTCTGTCATGCGTACAGAACCATATTAAGCCCAAACCTCATGATACGTCCGTCTTGTGGAATGATATGAAACAAAATATTGGAGAAGTGAACTGCTCATATGAAAAACAGGAGAAATTGGGCGAATGGAAAGAGAGGCGTGAGAGGAAGAGAGTAAAGAGAGCTGTACACGGGACTCCCTCTAAAATGACTCTATCTAGTATTGGGACACACTTCCCCTGCAAAGACAATTATTACAGATTAGCCAGAGAATGTAAAATAATTATTATAAATTAATGACGCCCCTGGAATGAGACTTTAATTATTATAACGGGAGGGAAATCCCGACCAATGGGGTGTCGGGACGGAAGGAGTCCACTGTAGTAAGAGCATCTATGGCATTTTTATTTTGCTCACCCAGCTTGCTGCATCTATATGTCATTTTTTACCGCCCATTCTTATAGCTAAAAGCTCATAAGTGATGCTACTTTATGACAAGAGAAGGAAAAAATGTAATGCTGACTGCGTGTGCTCATATATGAAAAGTATAAGGCCACATGTAAAAGTAATGTTATGTAGGGGTTCCCTCTCCTTTCGAGAAGGATCCCACTCCCTACATATACATATGCCGTGTGTACGAGAGGTATTCAAAAAGAAACCACGAGTCCAAAGTGTATTCCTGTTGTTTACTCAGCCAGAAAATATTATTTATTATTATGCGGACGTGAGTTTCATTCACAATTCATTCACACTCTCCACATCAAATATAATAGTTATTGAAACTGAGGCGGAATATAGAGAGTATCATGTCATGCATGGACCCATGCTGGTTTACCGACTGGATAGGATGCTCTCCGCAACCAAACATAACCTCAACCATAACGTATGATTTAATAAAGGGAAAGGGGGGAAGAGGAAGAGGAGAATTTCACAACCTATAATACACGTCCGTCTCTCTCTCTCTCTCTCTCTCTAAAAATCCAATAAGTATGTACAACTAACCAGTTGAGCGAGATGAGCCGAGTCCATTCTATAAGTTGAGATGAAGATAGAGTAACTACCAAAGTTATGGAGAAGCACACGCAGGTATACATCCACCCTGAGAAGGTACACAAAATGATTTACTGAGAAAAATTGCAAGATATACGAGAGGAATTTCCTCCTCATAGTAATAAATGGCATGAAAATATAGTTATAAAGGCGAGAATTTTTTTTTTATTTGCACATTTACTTTCTGACTCAGCTGGTGACTGTGACTTATTATGGTTGAGAGGGAATTTATGAATAATAGAGCGTCTAGCTGGTCGCCGAGTATGTGTGTCTCTGTATGTATATAGTGTAGAGAACGATGGGCATCCTTGATTATATACGAGGTTAAAAATTGTGGCTCCACCGCAAATTATTAAACAAATATCGCAGGGATTATTCATTTGAGAGAACTCTTTGTAGCCTTTGGGAAGGTAGAGAGGGATTTTATTCATTTATAAGAATCCTAGGATAGAGAGAGAGAGAGAGAGAGAGAGACACTTATGAATATGTCCATGGAGATAAAATACCCAGACGTGTTGTAGTGTAGGACGACCGGGAAGGGAAAAAGGGCACGAGGAGTAGCCAGAGCATCATGTAGATAATAATACTATAAACAAGATTTCTTGTTTATACGGAAACCCGACTTTCCTCATCGTCGTCAGCCTCTCAACATTAGCAATAGCTTAGGATTATTAACATAATATAAAAATGAGACCAAAAGAAACATGATATGGATTCCATGTTTCATAAATTCTTAGCCAAGGAGATTTAGGTAGTCAAGCAGGTAAGTAGTAAGGAGTTGGAGAGATGGAGAGAGATGGAGAGAGAGAGAGAGAGAGGGAGAGAGAGGGAGAGAGAGAGGGAGAGATAACCATTAGGTAATGAACAAGTCCCAACTATGCCTACGTGCATATGTATTCCCCCACACTCACAACAAACCAAATGGCCCTACTGATGCACATATATAAGGCTTGAATAGTGTGACTACTCAGGTCTCTGACTAGTTTCTCATGTTAAATATGATTTTTATTGTGAAACTGGAGATCAAATCACCTCAGCACGGATACAGCTAATATTTCCGTCATAATTCATAGAGGAGATAAGAGAGCGGTTAGAATAGTTAAAAAACACAAGAGATTTTTTTTTACCCCCTCGTTACATTCTATCTCTCGTTTTCCTTTCTTGTGACTGCGTATATATATATATATAAGTAGAGATATTCGAGTGTATTAAGAAGATGACAGGGTTTGGTGGTTGTTTACTCTGAAGATAGAATGGAGAAGCGAGGGGCTGTGATGGCGGCAGCAATTAATTACCGAGATAATCACTTGAGGAAAAAGCAGCATTATGATAAGCGATGACACGTACAGGAATATCCAGTTTATCCGCTCGGTCAGTTCATGCTCTCATGACTCTCTCGTCTTTACCTTATTATGATGACTTATAATTTTCATATAAAAGTAATTATCAAAAGCCTGTCTCGTCCAGCTCGTTTTTACTCCTTCCTTGCCTTGTGGTTCACTCCATTCAATTGTCTCCCTCAATCCTGCCTCTCAGTCTTCTCTGAACACACACTCCACACAGTACCTACATATATCTAAGAGTATGCATGAGTCGTGGAGTCAAACTCATAATATATGGCTGCCCCACAACAGCGTCCTATTACCACCATGGACTCATGCAATTGTGATATCTGTGAGAACATAAATTGTATTCCCGTTTATATAATTGTTATACTTGGAGCCAAGCCTGCGCAATTCCCCCATCTCAGCCTCACTAAATGACATGCAAACTTTTATGCACTCCCGACGCTCACAACAGATTACATAAAACTATTGCCCTATGCCAAGTATCTACCGATATTTAGCTTTACTTTTTCCCATTCCTACAAATACAACTGTAAGCATGTGGCAGAAGTGCGGGACTCATCCAGGTAGATACATACATAATTACTCAAAATTTATTAAAATATAACAATATCCAAAGTCAACTTCATGTAATTACTCATCCGTCCCTACCTCTCCATGCCGATCTTGATGAGAAAATAGAGCGAGAGTAAATAGAACATGGCCAAATAAGTCAATGTACATGGGAAATCTGAGGGAATTGGAAGCCGAAGGACTATTGCAATCCTAAAACTCTGCTAGTATTGAAAGAGTCAAATCATGACAATCATATATGAGCCAAGTCATAAGCAAGTCTCGGAAGAGGAAAAGTGAACAAGTAACAAGGCATGATGATGATAATGAGGATGAGGAGGAACACAACTTTTGTATAATAACTCGAGACACTCAAGAGATCTGAGCCCTACAGCTCCTTCCCTGTGCTGTGGGCATATACAATCTCTGAAGCTACAGATATTCCATCTCTATAGCATTACAAATACCTACTCCACATCAAGATACCGATGGATGGCTTGGACACATGAAGCACTGCCCCGGAGAAATCCCCAATGCTCACACGCAGAATTACATATATATATCTACATATGTACATAAGTGCATATATCCCTACGGAGAAGTGTTGGATTAATAGAGCCCAAAATCTAGGCTTAAATTCAGAGATATAGTGGTTGCACTTTTGGAGCGGCCTCCCTTATAGTAGGAACTACAAGAAGAGTGAGTGTGTAGGCATAGCCAGACGTGTTTAAGCCGTAAGCTTCCTCAGGAACTCCTCTACAGTTATATAGCGGAAGGTTTGTTGTGTAGAGAGCATGAGTTCCATGTCGTAAATATAAAGGTTATATTAAATATAAGGAACTGGAGTTAAGGAAGGGACATCACTTATAAGAAACTAAAGTCCGAGGGAATTGGGGCTAGAAGGAATTGAAGCTCCCAAAACTTGAGCTATAAGCAAAGCAAGTAAAGTTTTTATAACATGGGAAATGTATCAACACATGAATGAAAGCCAAGTTTGGTTCTGTGATGATAATACAGCTAAAAACTACAGATGGTTACCTATGACCAAAGTTACTATAAGGACTGGACAATCCACATAGTTTGAATTGTCGTAGGTATCTCTCCCAATTGTAGTGACAGCGCACGGTGATTCCACGCTTCAATGTGGAAGAAAAAAAAAACAAAGTAAGAGGGATATGTATACATATAATTATGTATGTATGGAGAGTCACACATGTATGTAGCTCTGAGTATCTATCCGAGGACGAAGAAAAAAGAGGTGATCTGAACCGCACTTTTAATAGAAATATGCAGAGTCCCCTCGGCTCGGCCTTATGTGCACCCCGTACATACAAGGATATGTATTCCGAAGGAGGAGAAAAAAGAAGTTTTTGGAAGGAATGAAAGGATTCAAATAGTTCTTCATTTGAGATTGTCTCACCAAGCTTTTTTGAAGGTCGGGTAAATTTATGACGACAACTTTTGTCGTCTCCTCTCCGTCCGCGTCACTTTGACTTGTCTCCGTGAGATAAGAACTAGTTTATATGCATAGGCTATCAGTAATTTCAATTATTTTTAACGCATTAATGTTATAATTCTTGATGATGATACTCATCTTGTCATACAGTTGATCCTTGCATAATCTTATCATGTTAGTGGGATATGTAATTATATGCATCTACATCTTACATGTATCCAGCCCAAGAAGAAACCTTCTCGACCACATCTCAAATCCTATGCCTACATATGAGGGAATCACCCATGCACTCTCACAGTCCCAAGTATGCATTAGCCAACATAGAGTCAGTAAGATGTGTATCACTGTAAGGTGTTTCGTTTTCCTCAATGCTCCGCAGTCCGCACATAAGAACAAGTGATTATAGAACAAGTACCTATGCTCTCCCAAAGTATGAAAGTGTATAGGGAGAGAATATTCCCTTAAGGAAACAACACACATGAGTGAGAGAGAGAGAGAGAGAGAGAGGGAGAGAGAGAGAGAGTGAAACAACAACATTTATTTACATTATTTATACATTGACTCAAGGAAAGAACAAGTTGACGATGAAGTATAATATGTTAGCACGTACGTGTTCCTCCAGTAAAATGTAGCAGAGATTACTTGGTTGTTTTGTCACTGAGAAATTTAACAGGGGATGGAGCTAGGTTTTATAAAATTGATTCTAATGGTCTTGCTTTTTCCACTTGGCACATCATAATATAAAGTTTGAAAACCATCTTGGTTTTTTCTTGTCTTTTCTTCTTCCCTCTCCTTCCATTGCAGCATCTCCTTCTTCATTCTCGTCGTCGTTGTCATCTTCTCTGCTCCGTGCAGATGCTAATACTCCATCCACTTGACGTCCACATATTTCCTAGACATTTATTCTCCTCATCTCTCTCCTATAACTTAATGTTGTGGTCTTATGAGGCCTGTCTACTATAATGGATAATGGGTGGATGCAGATGTTCATGGAGATGATGAGGGGCTACAAACTCGAGCCAATCGGGTGGTCCTCTTTATGAATTTTCATATCTTCACTCCATCCCATTGGCTTCCCTTCCCGACAGTAACTCAGCCCTCTCGTTTTTCATACGTCGATGATGGAAATTGGGAAACCCTTCTTGAAACATTATTTATGACGCTTGCATACAGACCATCGTTTCCATATGGAACAGCCCGCGGAGCAGTCTTGAGCTTAGTCCTCCTATGTATCTTCACGGGCTCACCTATACATAAGTATACACGGCATTCAATGAAAAATGGAACTGCCACTGCCAATGAGGTTACTATCATCATTATAGTACGTTTCTTCCCTATGTCTTTGCTAAATGCGTCCCTCCTCAACTCCTCACACCCATCCAACCTATATTTCCTACCCTGTCTTAATCTTATAGTGTATACCAGTATACCTCTCAATCCAAATCTCTCTTCCTATCTTCCTATTTTAATTCACATCCTTCCTATCATTTCCTCCATCCCTACCTGTCATCCCTTTTCAGTGGACATGTCGACTGGAATGATGACTGAATGATGTCGATGGAAGGACTACGATCAACGGCTCTGAATCACCACAAAAATATTACCAGGGATTTATTTTTAAGTACAAAATTTTCCAGGAATTTTTATTTTCATTCAAAATATAATTATATTACATCACTTGCAATGTTTCCCGTCTGGACAGTCTTACAGGTCATATCCCTACCTCTTAGTATTAACTCATATGTCAAAACAAATTAATGCCCATCGGTATTTTGTACAGAAGATGAACATCCAACTGAGAATCACTCAAGTAGTAAAAATGCTGACGAAATACAAAAATGTATGTATCTACATATCTAGATATGTATACTGCCAAGGCAGATACAGTCACAGATATTTTATTATATGATTTTGTGTATGATATTTACAACTTACAATAATAATTAGTTGGTGTTTGGATGAGTGAAAACGGGGAATATAGTCCATATTGCAGTAATTGTGAGGGAGACTTACATATAATTACATAATTCTGTATGACTCCTTTTGGCCTCAGGAAAAAGTAACGTAGAGTTAATTTTGATTTTTAGTTGAAAATGCATCTAACTTGTTTTACCTCTCCGACGATGATATACTATGAGGAAAAACTATTTTCTGTAGCTCCTTGAAAGCTAAAGACTCTACCTGCTTCTATGAAGGAGACAAAAAAAAAGTAACTTTGGAACTCATAATTACCCACGCCAGTCATGTTCAATCCCCATTATTAATAAAGGCTGCCGTAAGTTCCAAAACGTAATCATCGCTTTCCTGAATCCTACGTTTTACACCAAAAACCTATGACAAGGTTAATTCCTTCCTTCATACTTGTTTTTCTTCAATTGAGAGTCGGAGAAGCTAACCCAAGTGCCAGTGGGAGAGAGAGAGAGAGAGAGAGAGAGAGAGAGAGAGAGAGAGAGAGACATACTTCGGGAAAACTTCACAGTAGGACTCCCATACTTATTCAATGACTACATCCACGGATGTTCAAGTAGTTGGGCAATAGTGTTGATTGTTCCTACGACAAACACTTGACTATTGTAGGAATGGTGTAAGAAGTGAAAAGTGAACTGCCGGTACTGGGCTTGTCCGTTTATGGATGAACGAATGGAGACTCGGTGTGTGAGCCAAACTATTATTATTTATGCATTGTTATTATTGAAAGACCTGTTCGGTTCTTTGGTACTCTGAGTCAGTAACGTTAGAGGCTTCTCATGTATGTACATTATTTTGGTGTCCTCTGTGGGACAATCCTGGAGGCCAAGCAAACAAGCAAGATTTATTGTTGCGCAAAAACGTGTCAAAGGCAAAGTTATATTCCCTTTTTCTCAGAAATGCCCCGTCGTAAATAACGAGTAAGAAAGTTGAATATTATGGTTCCCTCTTATTTCCTTCCTTTTTAAAAGTAATATTATTTGTTGAGAGTATCTGTTCTACTAATGGCTCCAAGTCTTCCCTTTTGTTTTGCCTCTATTTCTTTTTACTTCTTCCCTCAGAAGCTCCGAAGGCACCTGTACTTCCCACCAAAATTTATCTACGTGGCTAACTTAAAATAAAGTCAGAATTGTCAGCCTCTTGGGGGAATCTGCCTTGTTTTTGACACTTAGGCCAATCTTTATTGAACAATTCCCTTTCATGTTTTATTTAATTATGCTCCAGTCCGCAGTTGTGAAAATAGTGTGAGGAGGATGTGAGGAACAAATAGGAGTGTCACAGTAAGAATTTTTTTCTTCACACTAGACACTGTGACAGAATGTTTTAATACGTAATTTTAAAAAGGTAATTTATACAAGGACACTAATAAAGGCCGGAGCTACTATTGTAGTGTGTCAAAAGCGGAACTGAACCATCGGAGGTTGTCACAGTTTATAATCCAGCTGAGGGAATTAAAAACTGAGAAATAATATTTCCCTAAAGAGGCCTGAAAACATCTGTCTCTTTCGCCATGCCTTTCTCTCATCTCATTCGGAGACAGAGAGAATGATGTAGGGCTAATCCTCAAAAAGCTGAGCGGACATGTCTCTAGAGGGTAGGAAGAGCGACCCTGACTGACACCCAAAGACCAGTCTGGTTCACTGGTCTAGGAGCAAATACGGTATAATTACATACAGTACACAAGGAGGATTTTTGTCAGTAGACCTGAACGGACAGTGAAATAATTCGTAGAAAAATATTACATGTGAACTTGTATGCCGGCAATCGGTCTGTTTACTCAGAGGTACTTACTCGAATAAATTGGAGGATAAGATAGTGAGGCTTGAGGCTGCAGTTTTAATAATGGGGAGGACAAATATTCCAACTCGTCCTTACACTCCACGACCAGAGAGCATCGATCACCAAAATAAATGTATACAGTTACCAAGACTGAATCAGTTCAAAAGAGAATCATCACAGCATTAAATTAACGTGGCGGTGATTGTCATCATTGAATGAATTCAATGAATGACGAACCTACGGAGCTGAACAACTTCCACATGACCGAACATCTATACAAGCATAAATGTCAACATACCGAATACATTTTTAATCTCTAGCTTTTTTTGCCACTGTCGAATCTTTCTCTCTCTCTCTCTCTCTCTCTATTCCGCTTCTCCAGTTCATATCATACTATTTGATCCTTGTAGTAGAAGCTCTTTATGATGATGTGGCCAGAACAATATATAGGGCATGGGTCTTTCAAAACTAAATACATGGGAGCTTTTTTTGTTTTGTTTTGCACTACCACTTCTGATCTAGTTCTGAGCCCCGTCTGAACACTAACTGTGATTATTTTCCACTGATTACAGACAATGGATATGGATATACCTGATTACTTCTTATATCTCCCTACAATTTACTATTGTCAAAAATGTCACCGTTCCTATCCCATGTAGTAGGAAATAGTTTGAATCTAGACATGGGATACATTACGTAGATACATAATTACACATAGATAATTATAGGTACATACATACAATACATGGGCACGGCACATTTGTCGAATATTTCTTAGCATTTCCCAAATGCCCCGCAATGGGAAAGTTACTACTGCACTAGAGTTGTAAATTGAACGGAATGATTTCCAGGTAAGGTCCGAAAATAGTAACTCGGCGCTACTAGGAAATTTGGGGGATTGTTTTTGGACATTAAAGTTGAGGAGAGTAGAATGACTTGATGTTCATAGGTTGGGAAATAGGGAGGTAGAGCCAGCCCCTGTACATGATGAAGTCGGGTGTAGGAAAGAGGAACGGTATTTTTGTTTTAATATGACGGTTCGAAGCAGTAAAAAATTTTTGACGGACTGCTTAACCAAATTTGAAGAGACGGGTAAAGCTAAACGATGGTATACATTTATGAGCGTGGTCATGTCATAAAGCTCATTTTATGCATAGTAATTTTGAGTCATAGGCAGTCATCAAGTGAAGGAGGAAGGTTTAGGGAGCCATTAACCAATTTGGGAAACAAATATAATCTATGAGGAACAACTTTTCCAGAACACTCTTTCCGTCGTCTTCCCTTTATAGTATTCCCGTGGTTGAGAGAATGGTTCTTCTCAAGTTCTTCTTACAATGCAATGCAAAAAATTCCTATAAATGTGCATACTGAACGTTGAGTAGTCCTCCAAAACATGGAAACTATTCTGGTGCATTGAGATTCCGCTCGTGGAAGGATATCCTTGCACACACACACACACACATGTGTATGCACACTTTTATGTTCCTAGTTTTTAGTGTGTGACTGTGTGTATGTGTGTGTGTGTGTGACTGTGTGTGTATATCAGACATGAGGCTACGGATAGTTTCATTTTGGCTAACATATAAATGGGAGTGAGGAAGAGGCAGGAAGAGAGTAGAATAGTAAAAGGCCAAAGGCAGATGTAGAAAACATGAATTCAAATCGGAATAGACGTTGATAGTCAAGTTGTATGGTGGAAGCAATGCACCAACTCACTTTATAGATAATATAACGACTAGTCATCTCATCTATTTCAGAAAGTTAGGGCGGTTGTAAAGCTAAAGCTATGGGAAGGAGAGAGAGAACCGAGGTAATATCTCTGGGTCTATATCATCCTCTATAGTTGGTCCTTTGAAGTGACTACATATTTTATTCCAGGAACAGGAACTCACTCTACA
The DNA here is from genome assembly GCA_947179485.1 of Allacma fusca. Taxonomy (NCBI): domain Eukaryota; kingdom Metazoa; phylum Arthropoda; class Collembola; order Symphypleona; family Sminthuridae; genus Allacma; species Allacma fusca. The sequence continues at coordinate 3,087,556 of OX359250.1, read as the reverse complement.
GGAGTGAGCATTCAAAGTACATATATCTCTCCAAGTATTTACATACGGAGACTGCGGCTTTTCGCGTATGGATGAGTAAAGATGCTCTCACATAAAATATGGAATCTCTCCGTCTGAAATTAACCATGGCTGGTTTAAACGGGACCTCTCCTGTAATTCTCAAGAGAGTCATAAAATAAGACTAATGTGAAATTACATGAAATTAGAGAGATGGGGGAGGGTCCGAGGAAAAATGAGTCTGTCCCTGTGCAAATTAATGAAGTCGTTCCTCCATTTCTTATTTCTCCATATTAAAACAACTTGAAGGAAATTCTCATGAAATTATACGAGACGTGATTTAGCTCGAGAGACTACTTGTCTCTCTTTCTCTCTCTCTCTCTCTCTCTCTCTCTCTCTCTCTGTCTCTCCGTCTCTCTGCCTTGTCTTCCCTCCCAGTAAGTTGCCCATAGAAATGGGAAAATAGTTCCTAATGTTTTTGCTCCTCTTATTTTTCTTCCTCATACTCATATCTCTCTCCGTATATAACATTCTATGGTTTTTATCTGGAAACAAGACCTACATCGTCAGAAGAAAGGGAGAAAAAACACTCCTTTCAAAGCGGATGACGAACCGGGGCTAAAAACAAGAAAATTTTAATCAGAGAGCCTCAATGAATTTCTATCCATTCTTTCATAAATGCGTGTACTACTTACATTTACCTATCTACTTATTTACTATTTGGTGATTTCCTAGTTATCGCTTTCCTTCACCGACCATAATCAGAGGATAAAGGCGAGCGTGGAAGTACAACATTTCCACCATAACAATTTTCTCAGTGGAAGTAGTATCTAGTAGTGGTTGTAGTTTTAATGTAGTTTTAGTTTTGTTGGGCAAAGTTGACGGCCGTAAAATCTCTAAAAAAAATTAAAAAAATAAAAGCATGTGAATGCATGGAGTGGTCCCATATAGAAGACATGCATAGTGTACTTGTGCTATCTTGAATTGCTCAGCTCAAGCATGATAGCATGCATAATTAGAATGAGGGAGGGTAGTAAGTAGTAGCCGAGTAGTGTGTGAGTACTTGTAGTGTTTAAGTAAGTAGCTCGATGTTGTTGAGCAGTCCTCAACATCCCAATGTGACATGCATGGGATCTGCTTGTTCCTGTGCTGATATTCGGCGCGTAGAAAGGAGCAAGCTCTTGATGAGATTATAAGGCCGTATAATCATCCATACGCAGGGGGGAAAAAAACCATGTAATTTGACAAGTTGACAATTGACAACTGCCAACTTGGACATATGCTCACATTTCCCCTTGACCTCTCACGGGAAAATAACTCCCAGTCTAAATAAATCTGGTGGACGAAAAACACCGTAAAAATTCTATTTACGTCAAACTATGCAATTTTGAGCATTACACATGCAAACATTTAAATTACCTCGGAGCCGAGCAGGTTAAAACCATTAAAGTAGTAGTAAAATTACCTTCCTAGGAATATATCTATGAATTGAGTCTCCTCTCTTAAATTCCCGGCATTCTCCGCCCCTTCTGTACCTTCCTGACGGAGCGCTCCGTTTCGTATAAACGTCGCAAATGTCTTAAATTTCTAAGGAGCAGACAGAAAAATATACGACAACTTTAAAAACTCGGGGACTCGGGAAACCCGCATAAATAAATATAACCAAGGTGGAAGTAATTCTTATTTCCCGCACATAAAATCCCTCCCTCCTCCATTTGTCTCCATCCCTTAGGTGTGGACTCCCAAAAGTTAGTTAGCTTGTAGTAATATACTCCGCCTGTACATATCCGTAAGTAAATATGTCCGTGAGAAGAGTCAGGATGGGAAATATATAGATATAATTGTATATATAATTATATAGACATATACATATGTAGAGGAGGGAAAAAAATTGTAAAATAAGGAAAAAGAAGTGTGGAGGAACCACGACGACGACGATGAAACAACAGAGAAAAATGAGTAGGGATGATTGCAAAGTTTTTATTGCTACATTGACTCGGTTGTAAAAGATGATGCGCAACTATACCGGCGGAACAAAGGATGTGAACAAGAGAATTTTCTCCAACTGCATTTTCTTGGGAGTTCAAGTTTATTTTTGGGACAGATTTGGAAATAAAAGGGTCGTCTTCTGTTTCCACTATTACAGCAACAAAACTATTTGAGCAACTCTCCACAAAACTGCATTCTCTACAGTCACTTGTTCACTATTTAGTGTGTGTGTGTGTATGTGGATGTACATATGTGTGTAGTTATTCCATAGTCCTTTGCACAACCTCACAATTCCCGTATGCCATAATTTCCGTAGTTTGTAGAGAGTGATATGTACATACGGGGGAGCATGTCCCATGTGATGTTGAGAGTCCTGAAATGGCTGTAGAAATGCATGTTTAGGGTCCTATGCGTACTTAAACTTGAGAGTCTGATGTACTTATACCGTGGCTGGAGAGTGCTATGCATTGGATGTAAAGATTGGGAGGATCGTATATATGTATCTGTAGATCGTACTGGGAGAGTGTAAAGTACGAAGCCAAGACGCTCAAGCAAGCAAGCATAATGAATGGCTAACCGCACGCTTTTCTGACATCTTTATTCCCTCCACTCATATCTATCTTTAGAGTTAGAGTTTCCGTCTGTGAGTTCCCTCCCGTCCATCTCCATCCGAATACATACCCCGAGTCAATGAGGATTCGAAGACTCACACGCTCTCGCACACACACGTTCCAATCACAAAGCCTATACTTGGAGCGTGTGAGAGATGCGATGAGAGAAGAGTAGAACGGACTCGTTGTCGACGTGTGTGTAATGTGTCGTTCAGAGAGCACGGGGACAACTCACACAATTGTAACAATTTCAGGGGTCAAGTGGAGCCAACCATTATGGATATACTCTCAATAGGGAAGAATAAATGCGCGTGGGTACGTCAACTGACAAAAGGGTCCTAAGCCCCAGAATTAGAAATGCTTATGCAATGTAAATACTTAAATCCTTGTCCGTCCTCATGGAACGCCAATGGTCTTTTATTACTGCCCAATGTGTCACTTGAGTCACTTGTGTCAGTTTAGTCATATCGAATTTTTCCATGCACATGTATATATTTTATACGTCGGGACATCCACACAGTCAACCCAAGCATATCAAAATAGATGATGAGACTGATTGAGAAGAAACCCCAGTTCTGGCCTAGAAATCTCCTGTGTAGCTTTATATTTTTTTAACGCACACTCGCATGTGTGGAGATACTTAAAAGTCTACTGAGAATCAGGCCCATACCTGAGCGTCGGTCCCAATTGGCATTCAAAGTGAATGACTCCTTGAACTACGTGGACGGCGAAGAGCTAAAAAATGGAGAAGGAGCAGAGGAGTGTGTAGGTAACGTAAGAGTAGGGGCTGATGGTGATAAGCGGCCAGGAGTATCTACTGGATTTCAAAAACAGGATGACATCAATGCAAATTATTGTTGGAGCTTTCAAGTTCCCTCTGCCCTCGAATAGAACATTACGCTCCTGCTTGAGCTCAGGATCGACCAGGACCAAGTTAAAGGAAGCTCTCAGTTTGTCATCTGTCCTCTCTCTCTCTCTCGCTCTCTCTCTCTCTCTCTTTCCCTGCCTGTCCGCGTATGACGATGAGAGGAGAGTAGTGGACAATGGGCAAGAGTGTCCAACAATGGTCGCTTTATACTTTATGATTGCACCCCCCAATAATAGCTATAATAGTGGGAGTTGAGACGGGCCATTGATTTATTGACGCGCGCGACCCATCGATCCACCACTGGCTAATAAAAATTTATGGCAATCTCTACAGCACTCCAGAGTTTCGTTTGTCTCTTTTCCTTCCACAATATCCCACACTCGAGTCTCTCCACTTGGACATTTCAAGAGTTGGACCATGGGCTACAATATTCATTAATGTCCATTTTCATGTTATTTTCGAGGGGATGACCATTGGTCATCCATATCTATTTTATACCCCAATTCCAGCCATCCATTCAGAGTCATAGTGAAAAACTTATACTTTATTTATTTACTGCTCCATCAAATATAGCCTCATGCCATTTCCGACATGACCTTCCTATATATCCTCTCCCACTGTCCATTCCCATCACATTTCCTACGCATTTTCATAAGTCATTATCTGTCTAATTCCACTAAGCTGAAAAATAGCCAGCTTCAAATTACATTTTTACATGGACGCATAGAGCAGTAGGAACAATTCCATGATCCACACATAACATCATCACAAATAGGATACCCTGCTCGTAAGTAAGCCCGAGCATGTGTCTGCTTATGTACGTACATATGTATGTTCAAGTTCTCCCTACACACAGGAGTCACAGTTCACACATGCAACCTAACGTACACTTTGCATTCCTGTCATTACATATGCACTGCTCGGGAAGGACCATCCATGCTCTGAATATTGTAACAATTGTAGGACACGTACGTTATTTGAGCATCATCCCAGGGATTCATATACAGAGTATATGTACATGGGAAGTGACCATTTGACCATGCATATAGTCCATCGTGTGTCCGTCAAAGTAATACTCCTGCTAGGGATACTCACGTTCATTCGGGATGCTCTCTGTCCACTCGGTTTACAGAGAGCGTCTGTAAGTACCTACAATATCATACCACAGCCCTACATATGTATACCCAGGGAGGGATCTATGTATGTATGTATGCACGCATAATGATATATATACATATGTATGTCCACCACTGTTTGTCTCCAGTCCTCCTGGCATGCTCTCGGCCGAAGCTAATAATGGTCATCTGACTGCTGTTTAGTTAACAACTGATTGTCCACACACTGGTCTCTGGCACACTTCCATCCCATCGGTCATGTCCACTCCAGATTTGTACATTTGAAGTGCAGGTGCGTGAATCCACTGTGACTTGATTAGGAGACCCCGAAATGACCATCTGGAAGTAGGAATTGAGGATTCTGCATCTGTTCCCTCCACCAATGTAATGTACAGCATTATACATCGGAGAGTGGTACAGAATGAATACACAGTTTGGTCGCGCGTGGGTGTTTCTCCTTGAAAATCTTGATTGTTTCTATTGTTCCCCAACTGTGGAATTCATAGAAATTGAAACGATTCAATTTCCAAATCCAATCTTCCGACTGATTTTACCTCATTTTTCACACACCCTGACCCTCCCGTCCTTGTTGTCACTTTCTGCTTCCAATCCATGATTTTAAACATCCAACTGCCCTGAGAGACCAACGTCTGGACGGAGTCATTGTTGAGTGTAATAACACCATGGTACTTTACACCCAGCCTGGAATTGACCCCAGTCCACCAATGACTCATTAATTCATTTGAGGAACAACAATAACTTTTATTATTAAATATCCATCAAATTCCAACAATCCCAGCCCTAGCTCTTTCCCAGTAACAAAGTTCAAATCACTCAGACTAAATTCACAATGGTCTTTACAAGAGGCAAGAATATTTCAAAATAAATAGTTAAATTATCAACATTTTTTTTAAAGAAGAGGGACTATAACTGTGATGCCTAGCTGTTTAGAATTTTTAATTTAGCAGGAGCCTCTGAGTACACAAGCTATGTATATGGAAGCGTGTTTTTATAAAAACTAAAAAATAAACATGAAATATCCAGTGGTGATACAGAGACTGAGGGAAAATCTCATGCGTGTGTACGTGTTCCCAGACGGAATACTTTTATGACTATCGATTCGCAACATAGAAATGGCAACAACTCCTTTCCACATGCACTCACACAACTGTATAGATGGATCCTACGGAGTAGACACCCATGTACTTATATGTATGCCCACATGATTACAATCTGGAAATGAACACGTTACAGTTTTTATACCAGCTTCCAAACACCAGTATCTGCATAAAAAGTAGCAGAATGGTGGATCTTCCCCTACGGTTATGCATCAGGCCCATTTGTACATTTGACTCCTCGAGAGAGAGAAATCCTCTATTGACACTGCTTCACAACAGAAGTAGCCCTACGGACTCAGTATTCTATTTCCAAAGTGTGAGTCCATTAATTAAAATTTCTAAAATTTCTAATGATAATTTCTATAGAAATTAGATAACATTTTTTTACAGCTGAAGATAAAATCTCTTGAATTATTTGTATGTACTATCCTCAATCCTTTTAAAAACGATTTATAAAAATTGATGCAGTCCCGTGAGTTCAAAACACACTGCACAGGTGTGAATGAAACTGTTTTAGTTGTGAGCAAATGTACTCCAAGGACATTGAGTGTTGAGAGGACTCGTAATAAAAGACTATCTCGAGTACGCGTCTCTGTATTCTACGTTGGAAAAGTATATCTACATTGACTCTGTTGGCTTTGTGAATGTAGACTTGATTGGAGTGTAGCTAATTGCATGTACATATAAGCATAATGGAATAATATTTGTGTAAGTAGTGTCTCTGGAGGACTGGGCCTGAGCAAGTATCCCAACGTTTTCCTTTTATAATTATTACAGAAAATTATATAGGATTTTACATAATTATTTTTAATTGGGTTGTCAGGAATTTTTTTTTACTGGCAGTCGGACTGTCATTAGAGCCCTAGACTTGTATTTGTATCCACAGTGCTCATTCCCACCCCCAAAGATGGAGGCTACAGTAATGGAGAGAGGTATTTAAGCATTGGGGAGGATAGGGATAATAGTTGAAAATAAAATGGGTGATGGAGTGAGAGGTATCCCATTTGAATTAATAGACATCATCGAAGGCATTTGAGTTGTCAAAGCTCGACTGTAGATGATTCTTTTTTTCCTCTTGAGTTCCCTCAAGGGATATTGTAAGAACCTGATTAATTTGTCTCCCAAGCTCCTCTCATGAAAAATCTCCCCACTTTCCATCAAGTTTATATGGCCAGGATGTCAGATTTAATGAAAAATTTTCCCAACATGATCCATTAATTAACCGTCACTCCACATCTAATGGACGCCACTTCTCTCAAACTTCCCCTTTATCTATGCATACATACCTGTCAACCCAACCAAATGCCATTGCTTGCCAAGTGGCGAATTATTTTCTACTAAAACCAACATATTTTATCACCCATTACAAAATCCAGTTGGGAATGATATTTGAGTTTTGAGAGGGAAATGTTGTTGGTCCTTTGTCGAGCCCAGCAGATAGTTCTACAGATATTCTCGTGGAGAGACGAAAAATCCTCCCAAAGTATTTTAAGAGTGCTCCAAGTTAAATGTGAAAGATCAATTTTTGAAGGGTAGGCTTGAATAGCTGAAAGTCAATCACACTCACTTTTTGAGGATTGAATTAACTAGAGCAAGGAAATATTATATGAATCGTCTCTCCACATTTTTGAACTATAGATAATTTTATATCTCCAACACCCCCCCCCCCACTGTTTACTAGTTTAAATCTTTGGAAACCCAATCACACACCGTCTGATTGTGAGAGATATTTTTTTGTTGGAGTTTTGGGGGAGGAAAGGAAAAAAAAACGAGTGGAGTAACAAATTAGGATGTAAATTTGTTATGATGAGCTCACTAATCTAAGACTATGTACAAATAATGTCATGAGTGCATTTCTGCTGAAACATAAAAACGTCATGAGAGGTTTGATGAAGTAAGGATCCCTAAAAGGGTTTTCTAACTCAAAACTCCACCCAATGATAGATTGTTAGTTATTCTCATGAATGAGTGCATTTGAGAAAAAGTGGGAACAGAAGACTTACTTCCTTTTTCCTTCGGCCCAGTAACAGGACAGATACATAGGTTTTAAGAAGCCAAGGAAGAACCTAAACGGCTCAGAGCTCAACAACATTGAGCCTGCCTAAAACTACATACACATGTGCATGCGGGCTTCCAACCCATACATCTTATAAAGTAAGGTATATACACGGAGTATCTTCATCCATAACCATTTAGAAGCTCTGAATAATTTATGTGATTTTTCAAGATAGGGTCACATATTATATGAGAGAGAAAAAAACTAACAACTTTGTTTCTCTTCAAATGTGAGACATTCAAAGTGAGAAATACGTTAAGGAGTGCAGACATGAAAATCCTTCTTAAATGCATCCAAGCCGGCTGTCTCGCTTATAGGAAACACATCAACGCTATTACGCAATGTCTCATAAAGAATCATTTTTCCTCTTCGCATACTGCACTACACAACATTATGTCTTACCATCAAACGAACAGGAAAATATGTTTTTTTTTTCAAATTATATTTTACATGCTGACACATACCTTTCCATTACAATACAAGCCAAACATTTCAGCCTGACTTTTTCCTATTAGTAACATAAAGTCATACTTAATGCACTCCGTTTGACACCAATTTTCGAGACAGTCCTTTGCTACTGGTCTCATTCTCCCAGAACCTCGTTATGAGCCTTCCCTCCCAACACCACCAATCATATTTGAATTTCACGCTACAGGAATGTAGACATAGTCCCATCGAAAGGATTAGAAGTTACTGGCTCTAGTATTTACTGTCACTTAATATAACCTGTCAGTAGATGTTTGACGGGAGAGTGAGAAGAGCTACTGGGAATATATCTACTCCTGGAAAAATGACAGGATATCATTGGCGTGAGCCTAATAAAAATCTAATTACACATAAATACATATATACATAAATACTACTGGATAGACAGGAGGAAAGGTTATGAAATGGACGCGGAAGAGATCCACAAAGAAGGGGTAAAGGGCGGGAGAGTATATTTCTGTCATTGCGACCTTCATTTGGGACAAATACACGACAGAGACAGAGAGAGAGAGAGGGAAGAGAGAGAGAGAGAGAGCCGCAGTTTCGTGTCACTTTAAATATCTGAGAGAAGTCTCGGAAGCTATAATTACTCCTACTATCAAGCTTCTCAGTTGAATACTTTTCCAAACAGAGAGTCAGACGGTATTGATCCTTCGGATCTAATTCGAGCACATTATGGAAGCTAACTACTCCACTACAACGGTAGAGGTGGGAAGCCGACTATCTGCCATGTGTGCTATTACATCATACACAGATAGTCCTTTCCTCCTCAAGTTATCAACCTGGAAGACATGGACTTGTTCGCACTCTCACATGAGTAAACGTATCTATCTATAAGAACTTTATTGTCACTGCTTTCCATAGAAAGAAGTCAGTACTGACTCAGGATACCATATCACATTATGTAGTCATTACTATATAATATTTTAATGTTTACAACAAGATAATTATCAGCAACTATAGATCATGGAATTTTGTACTTATGTAAGAAAGTTACAAAATACTTTGGAATTCTAATTACCTGTATAAGTAGCACCCAAGTAAGTTTAATTATAAGAGAGCCCCTTAGTGTCAATTTCATGAACATTTGATTTTAAATATGGAATCCATGGATCATAAATGTTTCTTCTGCTGATTGTCTTGTTCCGCAAAACTCGTTCCTTCTGTCATCAAAATCTACACAGAATAGATTGCTAGATCCTGTAATTTTGGAAGTATGTAATTATTTGTTTGGAAATAGTTGTGATAAAGGTGCGTCATTTATAAGCTCTATATTTCTCAGATTTTATGATATGTGATTAAATCTCCATGAATGATGTGGAGGGCTTCCTAATTAATTGGTACTCATGGAGGAATAATTTATGGCGCAATTGCTTTGAAGACTTGGAATTTTGGAAATAAATGTAAGAGAAGGCATGGATGCTATAGACTTGTATGAAGGCTCTTGTGAGATGACCCTTACTGGTGTGTTACAGATTGATGGGATTAAGAAATAATTAATTAAGTGAGGAGGTAAAATAGATGAATTAAATAATTATATTTGAACGGCAGTATTAATTTTGGATTGTTTTTGGAGGAAGCACCGAACCCGATGAGGTGTTCATTGGTTCCTATCTCACAAGTAAGAATTGCTATTATATACTATTCCATATGGGTGTAGAGTGTGAGGACAAGTGCGCATGGACACGCTCGTAAGGTTGACAGGATGAAAATGTGAAACAATATCTGTGTATCATGATCATCATCATCCCCACGAGGATGAGCAATGTTGGAGATAAGCCTCCCGCGTCTATAGTCTGCGCTGTCTCCAATCCTAGGACTGGAAACTGTTCTTTGAAAAATCCTCCAGTAACCCCTCTTGTGTGCATATCATCCTTCTTATTATGACTGACAGATTTATATATTGAGATTTAAAGTTTGGTTCGGGATGTATAAGTTGAGGGAATGTATTAGGAGTTGTTTCTCTCTCTCTCTCTCTCTCTCTCTCTCTCTCTCTGATGTAGCCGTATGAAGACAGCGTGTTAGTCAGAATGAGTAGATTTTTTGAGATGTATGTGTGAGTGGTGGGAGTAGAGCTTGAAGTCGTTGTCACTGTACCCGTGAATAATATCGGGTAACAAAATTACAACTGGAGGGAATAATCATCCCTGCTTATACTTCTTACCATGGCTTCCCACTAGACCCAACTTACTGAGGCATAAAAACGTTTCTTCTCCACCCGAGTAAGTAACTACTCATCTCTTGTTTTGTTATTGGTCGTTGTCTCCACTATGTCACTATTGTCAAAAGAGTCCAATCGTCCCGGCTCTGACATTACATATCATCACGACTACTCTCTCCGACGACAAGAGATGATGAGGCTCATCAAAGACCCTTGGTTCATGTAAAACAACACCCAAGGTTAGAAGGGTGTCCACACACGCGGCCAAAGTAATTACAAAGTGAGGAGTGCACCCTTTCCCTTATACTCCTCATATGTAATTACATACTTTCATACTACCTACTTTTCCCTACCCTCTACCTCCATGTACATAATTAGTATACACAACATCTCTTATGGCCAAGTCTCTCAGTATGCACCTCATGTCATGTCATATGTTTAATTCCATAAATACAGACCTCCACGGCACTTGTGTACCCTCTCTTGTGTTCCTATCCCAATATGTACATACTTCCACTTATTTGTCCATGTATGTACAGATAAGACAGGGCTTAGTTACATATGTGTGCTTCCATGGGTCTCGTGGGTGCAAGTCATATCTTGGCCTATGTATGATTTCCCGGAGAGGAAGGACTACTGCAACCAAAACTAATACTGAAGAAAATAATTAAACTCTCCCAACCGTTTTGCTATTCTTTCCCTTTCCCACCCCGGCCGCTCTCTGTGGTGTATCCAGTTTAATATTATTTAAGCCCATCACTATCCACTTTTGGCTCATCCAATACTTCCTCACCTGCGTTTCAGAAGCAGGGAATACATTATTTTAATTGAGGAAAGTGTGAATTATTCTAGCTGGGAAATTTGCGTCAAGTACAGTAGGGCTTTTATGTAGTATTTAATTCTGTATAAATCCTACGGATAACTATGGCCCTTTTCTGAGACACTTGAATGGAAGGTGTTTGGAATAAACGGTAGGTATTCCACAATAGTACGTACACATGGAACATATATGACAGGTATCTGTCCTTATTTATAGACACATACATAGTTACATATACTACTGTATGTAGATACATAAACGCACGACAGCATTAAATTTCAGGGGGTTTCGTATGTCTTTCACCCAAGTCATGTACATACGTAATTAATTATATATATTTTTAAATTGTAATGATAAGCTTTGAGAACAGCCTTGATGGTAATAGGTGTAATTGATAATTGTGATTAGGGCCTTGGTTATAAAAATAAGGCGTGTGTATTATGGGCTGATTCCATCTCAGGTTCATTCTTTAACCAATTAAAAAGAATCTGGTCTTAAATGCTCGGCGTGTAAGAACAGATTCCAAATACGTTGAAAGGCGAGTTTTGATGTGAGCTAACTTAAAAGTTTTACATTAAAACCAGTGATTACGGCAAGGTGAGTTTCAGGAAATTTTTTATGAGGTTGGAAGCAGGTACATATTAAAAAAATAGCGGGATAATAATTAAGCTGTGGGGATATTCAAAGTCTGAAAATATGGGGCTCTTGGAAGAGATAATAATGATAAAATGCCGCCGTGCCAAAGCTGATGTTGTTTCCATGTATTTACATATTTTTTTTATCATACTTTTTCTTTCCCTTACTCGAGCATGCGTTCCTTTGTCGGTCAATTCCCTTCTCCGACTGAAACTTATCTGTGACTGCAGATTGGTCTCTCATTTTGGAGGAAACGTATTCGCGGAAATTCAAGATGCTGTGGAGTTTATGAAAAGTATCACATGCTCATTGTAGTACGATACGTTTAATTCAGATTTAGGTACTATTTGTATGGTTACGAGGAGTTGTATCAAAAGCACAGGAAAAAAAGCTTTACTAGTTTTGCCCTCAGGTTTAGAAAACACATGCTTCAAATTTGATATTGGACATCCAACCAAGTGTCATGCTTCATTCGAAATGTCGTTTTTGGCTTTTTTTGGAAATATAAATACAACTAATAATAAAAACCAGCAAAATAGCTTCAGTTTTTCAAAAAACCCAAGAGCGTTCAAAAGGGGGGAAACCATGGCTGATTGAGACTCTCAAAAGACCAGATCCCTTTTGATTGAGATTCAAAACCCAGTCGGGTTTAAGATTTCGAAAAACCATATTATATGGGGTTATGTGATACTCAAAACATCCGATTCCCTGCGTTGTGGAACTTGAAAACGATGAGCTCATTCGAAGGCAATTGAATTCCGTGACAATCAAAGTTATCACCACCCAAATTTCACCATCATATTGCAGTCAAAAAATCAAATTTACCTGTTTCTCCAACAAAATTTCAATATATTTCTCAAAGGACTCTACTGAGACCTTACATTAAAACTAAATATTGTCATTTGATGTTAAAGTTTTTAAATTCCAGGAAAATTTTCAAATTCATTTTGGCTGGGATTCAAAATTAAAAAATATTTGAATTTTGGTATCGTCTATGTTTTTTAAACACACATTCAATTTTGACTGTGATGACAACAGGACTAATAAATTGTTTTTTTTTTAATTTTAAATTTAGTAATTTTTTAAAAATTCATGTTCATCTTTAAATTGTTTTAAACTGATTTTTGCGGGGCCCTTTTGAATTGTTGTAAATTCAAAAATATGCAATACTTTAGGTGCTGGATGTGTCGTCTCGGCGGTGAAGCTCTCCTTGAAAAGATTTAAGAGCTACAGTAGTTAAACAATCCACACACAAAAGATCTCTCTTATCTCGATCAGAATTTCAAAATCATACTCATAATTTTGGCGGATCATTGACAAATATGAGATTTCGAGCAAAATGTTGATAAACTGAAGGCGTATGGAATAGAGTAGGGAATAAGTCCCGAAGAAGTTTCTATTATTATGATCGATGTGGATTGGGGGACGAGGCTGAAAAGAATATATAGTTCTTACTGTGGGTTCTCAAGTATCCATGAGCATTAGACGGATACTGTTTGTGTGTCAGGTTGAAGACAAGGACTACGTGGCTATTTAGGTAATGAGAAGGATGGAAGGAGAGCATTATCTCCCAATTGTCTTTATCAAGGGCTGAGATCCGGTAAAGTGAGAATGAGTTGAAAAGGGCTGGGCGTCTTGTGCCTATAACTCTTCCTTGTGTATCTCAACCCTGTAGGTATATGAGGAGACGGTGGGAGCCCGGGGTAGTCTTGGAAATATATAAGAGAGGAGTAGGAATCTCGGTGGAAAGAGAGAAAAAGAGGAGAATTGTCATCGCACTATAAAAATCCTCAAGAAAAGTTATTTATGGTGGTCGTCTGGGTAAATTTTTGGGAGAATTCCTCAGTTGTAACGCAGCTGCTTCGTTAAATGCCATAATACACTTAATTCTTTATGACGGGCTCAAGAATCATATTATTACAAGGGAAACCAAAACACAATGGTAGAGTCTATAGGAAACAACTCTTTCCCTTCAAATTAAGGATATACTGTTCCTTGACAGCCCAGCTCACAACAAATGGAAGGAACCAGCTCATGGTGACACTCCGAGCAGTATGATTACATCCAACTCTCCTTCCAACGCTCTTCCCTCAAAACACTATTTATGATTATGGCTCACAGCTCACTCTAGATTCCCACCAACATTTCACTATTTTTCTCCTATTAGTCTCCTATGATGTGCTAAAAAGTCAAATTGGGAATTTTCAATCCAACCCTTGAAGACCCAAGCCAGCTGTAACAAATATACTGTTGTCTCTGTGTATACTCAAGATAGATAAGGGAATGTATGTAACTTACAATTCCGTCTAGGACCATATGATCCTTCCTACTCTCTACAAGAGTCAACATTCCCTTTGATAGAATTCCCATTGAGAAGAATTGAGCTAAAATTGTCATCATTTTGAATTCATAGAGTGTGGAGAGTGCCTCAACTTTTGTCATTACAGTACTTACACTTAATTGCTATGTGGTTAAAGTAAAGGGATGGTCGTATAGAATTGAAACGACTTTTACGATTGAGCGTATATTGCTTGTGTGCTCAGTCCAACTTCTCCATGCTTTTCAATTGAAGGGCTCCTTTTTTTTCTCCTCATAAATTACAGCCATGCTCTCTATGAAAAGTATTATTCCTACTTTGACTCTCCTACACCAACAATTTGACCTTGTTTATAAATGACTTTCAAATATATGACTCAAGGTAATTATAGTAAACTCCAGCCCTTGTCATAATATACTACGGGAGTCATAAGCGTTAATAAATCTTCATTTCTACATACGTGAAGATGTTTGTGGGAGCACCTCAAGTAGAACTTGATTCTTGTCATACTCATTACATTTAATTATTATAAATATCCTCATGGCTTCTCCTTACCGTAGTAACTATAAGCAATTTGGTTTTTCAAACTGAGGAACCAGTTCAAATAAAGTTGACTTGTTGAGAGGAAAACAAGATGCTTAATGTTAATAAGGCGAGAGGAATTCAAAATGATGATATACAGGATAATTTTTCTGTCAGGGGAAGGATAATGTATCTAGGAAAAAAGCAGTGTTTATTAGCACTGAGCAGCTGCCGGGTGAATCTCTGATTGTCTGTCAACTCCCGGTCAGAAGGAACAGCAGGAGAACCAATACGAACCACCAAGCAGAAGCAAATGTGCATTAACAAAAAAAAACGGGGAATATGAAGTCTAGCAGAAAAAAAAATTTCCTCCTTAACGTCGTCGTCTTGAACGTCTTAGAATAACAAACATGAATAACTCTCGGGTGGGGATGAGTAATGAGTATCATCGTATATTTTTGCTGGGAAATCAAAGGGCTTGCATCTGTTTTGCTGGAAATAGTCCCGCGTCGCGTGCCTTTTGTTCAGCCAGGCAGTCCGTCGTCCTCAATGTTCCTCCTCGTCTCTCATCAACCTCTTCAACTTACAAGGAGCAGAAGGCAGAATTTTCTGGGATAGTTTTTGTAAAAAAAAAAAAAGAAAAAGAAGAAGTACGTGCAGACTTGGAATATCTATATTTTCCCCCACAATCCCGTCCAGTATTTTTGTCTTATGCACCCAAATCCACTGCCATATTTTCCTCTGATAGGTATCTACAGATTTAGTGGGAAGAGAAGGGGGAATGTTTCCACTTCCTAAACAAATGTTCACTTCCAGCTTTGTCCTTTTTATTTCAAATTTTCTCTCAAGATTCCTTAAAAATTCCTCAAATGTATGGTTTAGGTTTAGGGAAGACTCGAAGTTTTTTTTAGTTCCCCCGTATTTTTTTTTTTTGCGGGCGAAATTCGACTGTACACGGAAATTCTTCACTATCCTTAATCACTTGTTTAATTCTTGTTACTACTGTTACTGGGGAAGTCATTGCCATTTATCAGTATCCATATCCTCTCAGAGTTCCACCTTCGAAAATCAATGGGAGTACAAAAAGCTGGAATTGTCTTTCCTTTGTGCCTAGCTTAAGAATACCACATGGAGTTAGGAAATCCATTAATTCCAAGTATTCATTAAATGTGTAAAGGAAGAAATGCTTCTACTTAACTTCCCTGTAGAAATTAAGCACTACAGATGGGATCAACAGATGTAAGCTCAAACTCCGTAATAATATAAGTAATAAATAATTAAATATCTGTAGATACATGAGACATGCGGTGAGGTAAGGAATCAAATCTAGATAAGATTTGAATGACGTTGATAGATTTACATTCACTTCCTCTCACAGACTTCCTCCTAGGTGTCCTCAAGTGAGTCTTAAGGAACCCAAATATAAGAGGAGGCTTGTATTAATTAATCTTATTGGCAGTCTTCGTAAGCTGAATTAATCAGGACAGCCACCTCGCCAGACTTGTAGCATTACTTTAAAGTCAAAAGTTACAATTATTATATGTAGTTATTTACTTCAACCCCCAAACTATATAAACCAGCTCAGAATCCCATACCAGGAAAAAAAAAACGTTTTGAAAAAATGAAACTCTTAATGAACAGAATAAAAAGATTTGTTTAAATCAAGGGAATCCTATGTGAGGACAAAAGGTTTATGGTAACGAAGTTTTGTACGAACAAGTCATTCCAACGAAAATTTATATATGAAGGACGTATGTATATATCTTCATGACAACAAAATTATACGTAAACATAAAATTCTCCAGGAACAACAGCAAAAAATCTCTTATAGCATTTTAGACAAATTAAACATGTTTGGAGCACAAAGTAATTATGCATACATGTTTTGAGATAAAATTGAATCTAAAGAGAGCATTCTAGTGAAAATAAAACTGTTGTCATATCTTCATAATGGTCTCTCGTAAATCCTGACTGGAGTCAGTCTGCAATGAAGTGGGTACTTGGCGGACGTAAAACATGAGTTGACAAAGTGCTCCTATACTTGTTCTGTGGGATGTTTACTTGTGTACATGCTCCGTTCTGGAGGATACTGTGCATTAGGGAGAAAGGGAAGTGACCCATGACTTGTGTGGAAGATCATCAGGGATTTATAACAGACTGTGGGAGTACCAGGCTTCATTTTGGGGTGGAATTTGGAATATGCGTTATGACACATGACCATATTTCATGTGTGTGTGTGTGTGTCACTGTCGTCTTAATAAGGGTCACCGGCTGAGCATGAGGGCGTAAGACATAGTGGGTTCCAGAGGACACATGAAGGCGCAAGAATGTTACGAATGTGCGAAGCAGATAAAAATCCTACCCGCATCCCACTTTTCCCAAAAACTTGTAACCCCCGCACAAGGCATCTGCTCCTGTATGTAGCCGACTGTATCAGACAAATAAACTGGCGTGAGCCTTCACTCCTTCTTTTATTACTTATTATTGTTATACTTAACTTAAAGTTCCTAGCTGGAGGCACCGTTTAAGCACATCATTTCCCACTTTGTTTGTGCACCGATTTAGCCCAGAATCTTCCCCATTCCTTTTTTTCTTCTCCTCCTCTCCTTTCCACTCATTCCCGTCTGGCTTATTATCATTCACAGTAATACATGATTCAAATTAACTTGAAAAAAAAAATGTGACTGATAAACTTTGATGGATATGGGGAAAACGGTACGAAAGGAGGAAGAGCTCCGGAGCCCTCACATTATCATTTCGAAGGGCCAACTTTGGTTTTAATTAGTCCTCTTTTAGGGACTAGCCCTACCGCAAAAGTACTGGGGAAATGCTATTCATTTGAAGGTAATGAAAAGAAATGAATTCACCCGAAAGTTCCGTCCTGTATAATCTGCCAAGTGTGATAGTAAAGATGGATAACTGTAAGTTTTGAAAGAATATGTTAATTAGCACGTAATGGATGGCTGAAGATGAAAGTATTACTGGGACGGGAGCTTGGAGAGATAAATAGAGAGGACAACGGTTCCAGAAAGAGGAAACCATGTATAATAATTATGTCAAAGGGATTGTACAGGAAATAGCCCAGTCCATATTCTTCCAAAATAGGGAAAACTAAGAAGAACGGCAACTTCCGCATTTTCATTCTCATCTCTTTTCTTTTTCCCCCTTCACGTGCCGCGACTCATTATTACCATTTGAGATTAGTTCGTGCGTCTATTACTTCCTACTATACCCTCACCGCGTATATCTACGTCCACTCTACGGATGTCTGAGTGCCTCGTTTGGGTATAGGGTCTCGGAGAGTCATTATATGAATGAAAGAGAAACAATGCTCCCCAAAATACACATTATCATTATGTTATGTTATGTGGAGTGTGCCTGCACTAGGCGCTGGTTTCAGCTTAGAGAGAGAGAATGTTATGCTTTGCGACTTTTGTGCCGGCTAGGAACAACATTTGAAAAGATGGTTGAGAGAAAGAGAGAGAGAGAGCGAGAGAGAGAGAGAAGGAGCAGAAATCGTAAATTTCTAAATGTATTTCCGAGACCCAAAATGAAAATCCTGGACCATTTATTTCAACCTCATGCTATGCCATGGAAGCCGTTCTTCTTATCTTACGATTTCTCTCTGTCATTAAGGATATTTCTATTTGCCCAAAAATGATGGTTCAGTGCGGCTGAGATTTACAAAAGCTATCTTCTATATTGTCTGCCTTTCCCATGTTTAGTACAAGGACCTGTATGTATACTCTATGGAGGGAGCTGAATGCATTTGCATTCTTTAAATTCTCTCCCTTTCCTCCAGTTTTTGTCCAACTGCTCCGTCTCCCTGTATAAATTGAAGAGACATTTTGGAAATGCAATATCTATAAAACCATTTTTTCTCTCTCTTCCTTTAGTATTTACACTTCCCAAGAATTTACATTTACAGGTGGAGTCTATGCGTTTGGATAAATTCAGACAAGTCTCTGCATTTCCTCTCCTCCTACATGTCCTACAGAGTAGGGATATAACCCCTGTACTCTTTCATGTATTTCTTCCTCCCGCCTATTCATTTCCAAATATTATCACTCTTTTCGGTTTTGTAATTATTTCTTGTTTTTTGCCAGACAATTTATTATTAATTTAAATGGATAGACTCCTTACTGGATTTCCGAGGAGGGAATGGGAGAGAAGCCTCAATGCGTGGTTTAAGAATTTTGGGAATGACAAATAATGAGTGACAAAGGCGGACACAAGGGTGAACATTTCCCGCAAGTTTATGCTCCTCCGGATAGGACAACACGACGAGAGATTAAGAGTTATGCTATTATGAGAAGGACGGGTCTCATCTATTGTCAGCAAATTTGAGACGCATCCCTGATTTTTTCCAAAAATCCAGTTTCCCTCTTCCCCGCTCTCACAAATCCAACATATAGGACATAAATATCGAGATTAAAAAGAGATTAGTCAAGAAATTGGGGAATGCAGACAAAGATAAATCCCGAATTTACATTTCTATGCGGCTTCTTTAGCATTTGTCATTTCATTGACAGTGTGTATCCTCTCCAGTGTTAGGCTGGTTTGGCAATAGATACATGTATCTATAATTATATGTAGATACATATGTACTTAAAACTTTGAGAGTTACAATGAAAAGATTTATTTTTCAAAGCTTGAGACTTGCATATGAGCGTTTTTATGTAACAGTAATAATAATTACTATTATTGAGTAAGGTTTCGGGCTATCTCCCTCAAAATTGGTATTTAAAAAAATCAAAGGTGAGTATGTTGGTGCATTCAGTTTGTGGGATTGGGTAAGCCAGGATTTTGTCCAGGTTTGGGTGGGTAGGGATATCCTACACGGTGTGTGTATGTATGTATGTGTTACAATGGAACGGTAAGTATGAACAAAGTTAAAGTCGGAGGAATGAGACTAATCTGTCGTCGTGGTACAATATACAAACGGTCTGAGTGTAAATGTGGATTGGTTTACTCACTGGCGCTCACCGCTGATCATATTATCAAGTGGCGTGAGGGAAGTGACAAACCTGGCTAAACATACGGGAGGGAGACCTCAGTACTATATGCATGTTGGAACACGGAAGGCTGTAGGTGTTTCAGTATGGAATTTAGGTAAACAGGCTTGTGCTCACAGAAACATAACGTATAGAAATATGTATTTAGGAACTTATAGGAACTTGAAGCACCCGGAGTTGAACCATGCATCCTCACACACACAAACACACACATACACACACACACACACACGCACAGGTTCTGTTGAAATGTGCCTGGTTGTGTATTCTGTACTCTTTGGAGAGATTGAAGATTCTAATCTGGCTTTTGAAAAGCCTCGTCTGTCGGCAGTTTTCACCGAGGGATAAATATTGTCAATATGTTCATTGTCAGGATGTCGTAAAAGTAAAATAGCAAATAAATATGAGAGCATTTTTAGTTTTCTTTGCTCAATTCTCTTATTCATCTTGCAGACTCTTAGGCTCGGGAGGCTCTTTAGTAACATGCGTTACTCTTTGAGAGCTAGCATACCTCCGGAAAAACTTCAGTACTTACAAAAAGGAAGGGCAGAGGTTTGGTATAAACACAATTCTCTTTCTCTCTGTCACTGTCTTCCCTTCTGCCTCGGCCGTTTCTCCTAAGAATATCAATATTCTACTCATGGTTATTGTTGCATCTCATGAAACCCTCATGGATTTGAGGGGAGGGACTCTCTGATACCGAAGTGATATGATTCAGGAAGAAATTAGTTTCAAATCCACTTTGAGTAGAGCCTTTCTATTTTGTAAATATTTGTATTTTAAAAACTAAAAGTTGACATAGTGTCATAAAAGACAACTGTCAATGTTTCCTTGCTCTTCTCCTTGAGGCAGCAGTTGCATTATTTTTGTACTGCTACGTAGTATTTATTCCACCGTATGTACTCTCATACCTAGATCTGCGGCAAGATGTCAAAAAATCCTGTCTTACTTGTTTACATGTGAAAGTGTAGGGATATGAAAGAGATGATGAGGTTTTAAGGGACGAGTGATGAGCGTTTGAGTAGCACCCGGTTCCATGTGCTCCCATGCACAGCAAGATTAGATTATCCATACATACATACATAGATGTATATATACATATGTACATCAGTCCATGCTTATGATGTAATTGTCAAAGTATTTTTGGCTCCACGATTTGTTTACTCGTGCTCACCGGGTCATTGAGACTCATTACTATAGGTATAGATATTTTGTGAAGAGGTGAACAACAGATTCGGGGGAGAGCCTCATATCATAACTGTGATAGGAGACACATCATACTCTATCTATCCAAATCTGGCAGGGAATAAGAATCGAGAGAGGAAGGAGAAGTGCAGAAGGAATTCTAGGATACATAATTCCTACAATGTAGTACCAAAAACATGAAGCTTGTGGACTCCTAAATTGCATCATATACACTCCTCTAGCGCATTGAAATTATGCTCAGTAAATAAGTATCCGCATTTGAGCTCTGTATGCATGTATGTATCTAATTATACGTAATCAGAGACAACTCCGACCATGTACATATGCGCACTGCCACTAAACTAGCTATGGAACTTTCGTTATGGGAAATGACACTGCAGGTATAAGTAGATATGCATGTGTAGATATGTCTGCCTTCCATGTACACTATCCAAAGAGAGCCCTGGGTTAACAACAATTTCGTGAATAGCATAAAGACACAAGGCATGATAACGGTGTTAAAGACTGCTGTACTCGTTATCATCAAGTGTATTCATTGTACTGAGAAAGAGAGAGAGAGAGAGAGAGAGAGAGAGAGAGTTTAAAGAAATATTCGTCGATGTTATCATCATCTCAAAGGTTTAGAAATAGAAATAAGTATAAAGCTATAATTTAAGCACACAAGAACCTGCCTCTTGTTTTTCTATGTATACAATAAAATGTGAGCAAGTTGTCGCTTTCACATAACGTCTCTGAGTGATACAAACGGTAGGTACAAGTCAAAAACCTGCATCTGACTATGTTGTGTCGGGTAGTAAATAATAGTAGCACAGGAAAGCCTCAGTGAGATAGTTACATATGTAAGTGATTTTTAGCGAGGGAAAAAGTTGAAGTAAATTGCAAAGAGTTGGAAGCTAAGCAAATGTGCGGAGCGGAGATTAAATAGTTGATCCATGCCCTGCATCTAATCACATCCTCCCTGCAAAACTCAAATTCCCATGTAATCATAAAGTTCACACGTACAGCACTCCATTATGATGCCGATTCTCGGGAAGTATCTTGTATCTGCCATATTACACTCAAACTGTGTATTTATAACCTCTACTTATTTATAAAAGTAAAATCCAGAGGAAAATTACAGCCCTGGTGAGTCTCACGTCCCTCGACATCAACCCAACAAGATATAATAAAATTTTGGGATTCCCTACGAATATATATACTCTATACAAAACTCAAGTCTGTAAAATTGATTGAAAAAACTCCCATTAATTTTATCTGCAAATAAGATTCGCGCTTTGAGCCAACGAAAAATCCCAACAGATTTAAAGCTAGACATTTTTCGCATGACACATGCTGACTCTGAATTATGATAGATAGATGTGCATACATACCAGTATGAAAAGAGGAAATAGTTTGTCATATGACCACATAATCCACACAAAGCCCCACAACCTGGTCTCCTACAGACGTGCACAGAACCAAGCTCTATATATGAGGAAGTACACATGGGACATTATATACCTACAACCAGGAGAAGAATGAACAAGTGCAGTTGAAAAAAAAATAATCTTACCAACCCTGTTGTTCTCACTAGAGAGAAACAAGAGCTTATGGTGTTGTGTATGCTTAATGTGTAATAATTCCGAAAGACTTGTCTACTTGAACTGTGTAAAAGCATGTGTGCTTGGGATGTAGGAAAAGGCTACGGAGAGATAGATTGAGCCCAAAAATAGATGCAGTGTTCACACAAGAAACTAAAGTCATTGGGAAAAGATAGGAGAGGAGTCAGTAATGTAAAGCATAATTTCAAGCCACACACATGCGATTGTTCTCAGAGATGAAACTTGTGTAGTGTACAATCTCTTTTTTTAATATCCCAAGTCTCCTCACTCTCTCTCTCTCTCTCTCTCTCTCGCTCTCTTTCTCTCTCTATATAGCTCTCTCAAGGTCCACAGAATTGAGGATGATGAAGAAGACGGTAAAAGGAAGAAGTTAAAAAATTTTACCTTGCGTCTTCTCAATTGTGGTATTTTTGTCTTTCTTTTAGGTTTTGTGCGTGTCTCATTTTTGGACTCGCGTCTGAATACTTATGTGTGGAGCATTA
This sequence comes from Allacma fusca, assembly GCA_947179485.1. NCBI lineage: Eukaryota > Metazoa > Arthropoda > Collembola > Symphypleona > Sminthuridae > Allacma > Allacma fusca. Next base: position 3,064,556 of record OX359250.1, on the reverse strand, counting down.
TCTGGTGGGATATTGTGAGAAAGTCTCTCTTTAAAGAGGTTGTTGTTACAACTTACGGCTTTTTCCGGAAACTCAATATCATCATTTTTAACTGTTTCCCACATCTTTTCTCCTCTTGTCTCAAAAAGAACAATGAGGAGTCAGCTATAGCTTCAGAAGTTGTTACGATTCCTTGACTTCCACGTCCTACTGAATACCATTTGAATTTTCACTAAATCATTCATTGGATATTTTCAGGACAGTAACAACTCCGCAATTGTTTTTCCAACGGAAGGTACGTTCCGGGTAATCACCCGCTTAATAATTAAGTCATATGCCAGAGCTGTGGATACAGCTCTCCAATTACAGTACATACATAGATACATATATCTGATAGTAATTAACGATGGAGCGGTTACAGCCGGGGAGTTTAGCATTACCTTGGCATCAAGAACAATTGGGAATCAAAGAGTGCATATAGTGTGCCTAGTATCTGTATTTCCAATGCACGGGATTATTATTCCAAGATCCATGTGTCCCCAGTTCCACACGACAGCCTTACGCTCGCCAGTAAAAGTTTGTCGGTGCGGCTAGGCTATCTTTCTCAAATTGGTAACCACGTATGTACATGAGTATCTACATCTACTCCAATACAAGAAGCTCGGCCAGAGTCTCTATTTACGACAAATGGCTAAAGGATAGAGTTTAAGAACAGGGAAAAAAACCATTACATCTGGTTCACAAGATTGTATCAAAAGCAATAATTGGAGAGGCAACGAGGGATGGCAAAGGTATTTAGTACTATTTATATGTATTCCAAGACAAAATTCCAAACAGTACCACTTGCATTTTAGAAGCGATACTTGTTCAAGGGAGTGTAACTAGAGCGACCTTACAAAATACGAGTTTTTGAAAACTTGACATACAACCTCAAGTCGTTTCAACACGAGTGTAATAACTCGCTAATAAAAAAAAGTTCGGCCATAAGAAAAATATCAGGTACAATTTTTATTTCAGGAGTAACCTTGAAAATTTTCCGATCCTCATTTGAAGAGAATTTTCTTGCTGAATTTTTTTCTTGAAGAATAAAATTGATTCATGTCATCAAATAAGGTCGGCGAAGTTGAGTGCACGAAGTAATTTTTTCTGGAAAATATGGATTCTAATTTTTTATTTCCGAAATAAAGTTTCAAATAGTTAACATTAGCATTATTTTGAGCGAAGTTTTGTAGTAGTCTAAATTTAATATCAAACATAGTACAGTTTGGACACAAAATGATGTGAGGAAAATTTTATTCCGGATCTAGAAAATGCATTCATTCCTACTAGCTCGATTCACCCCATGAGGACTTATACAGCGTAGTGTAGGAATCTCTTTATTATTAAATTTTAAATATTTGTCAGAAACTAGAGTCAATACTTATTTTTTTAAATTTTATCTCGAAAATCCAAAAGTAAAAAAAAAACTGACTTTATTTCGTTCTTTTGACTGTCGTGACCTAACAGGTCAATTTTGTACTTTTGAAAAATTCCGCCGGGAAAATTATCTTGAAAAGGGAATCCTAAAATTGTCTACCTTGCTCCTGAAATAAAAATGCCATATGATATTTTTGTGATGACGGATTGATGTTTACGAATTGATGATCCCCAGAATGCCGAAATTCTAGGGATTTCCAAAATAAACAAGGGATCCATTCGGCATTTTGAGCTTTTTCAGGTCATTTTCAACGGAGCAGGGAAAAAACACAAGACATTTTATATTTACAACCCTTCGCATAATTCACCATTAGAGTAAAATGAGTTGCAGAGAGGAAAGTCATTTGTCTTGAAGGGTTTACAGTAATGTTCTAATCTTCCTGCCACAAAATAAAATGTTGTTGCTGTTACGTTCGTCATACGGTCTCCAATGCGCTTCTCATACAAAGGCCGTTAGTTGAAAAATATAATTTGGAATGAGAATTTGTGGTGTCTGGAGCAGTTTCTATGTTATGCACTTAACATTGAAACTCTCAAAAAGTGCAGAAGTAAGACATGGGTGATTGGATGGTTCCGTAGGTTTTGTAAGTGGCGAAGGAATTATATGAAAACCTAGCCGAATGTCAGTAAATAAAGTTGAATTTAGATTAAATTTCGTTGTGAGGAAAGTTTTCGGCCCAGTCCACATGAGTCTAACTGCTCATTCTGTGCAGGAGTAGATACTTTTGTGTAATTACAAGCGTAATGTACAAGCTTATCCTCTCTCTCTCTCTCTCTATACCTAATATATAATTATATATCTAGTTATAAGGGCAGACGCTGGGAGTACGTTGGGAGTGAATGGCAATGAATTATTTGTAACGTATAGGAATAGTAGAAATAATGTTGTGTAAGATATGTGGTGCGTATAGAGAAAGGGAAGGGAGTGAAGAAGAGAGAGGAGAAAAAGGGACGATTCTTATTGTCGTCTGGCCGGTTGCCAAAAGGTTTTTTCTCGATGAAGACAATTACGCAGAATGGCAGGAGGAGAGTTGGACTTAGTTAATCATTTGTATTATTATTAATATTACAGAGGACAAGTCTGAGCGTTGGCGTACAAGAACTGAAGGCTCCGCGCCTTTTCATCGACCCCTGTCGTCACCGAATGACGATGAAGAGATGGATGATGGAACGCCGGCCAGGCATCGGGAGTCGATTCCACACTCTAATTGTTTGACGGATGAAGGTATGTCTTGTCACGGAGATCTCCGCCTCCTTTCTCTTATTATGACGACAAGTGTGACAGAAAATAATTATTGGAGTTTTTATCCTCACTTTCCCCAAACCCTCCCACCCACCCTCTCTCTCTCTCTCTCTCTTCCTTTGCTCTGCTCTCCCAAACTCCTCCAGTATGTGACTCTGTCTATGGTCTAGGGTTTCTACAACTATATGCTCCTCCTCGCCTCATTCATTATCACTTCTCTTCTTTGTTTCTACTTTAGAGGACGATGACATGCACACTGAGGATGCAAACAATAATGAATCCAAGACCAGAGATGTTTCCGACGAAAAGGTAAATCTTTCCTTAAAATTATACAGTCTCAGCCGAATGAAAATTACAAGGATAAATGATTCCTTAGATCATTACTTTTCTCAAAAAACTCTCACAACTTGAACCAAATGTATGAGACATTTATGGCGGCGAAAAAAAAACAGAGATAGAAAAAGAGATAGTGCAAACTTCCAAACTTAGCTTCAAAATACTGAGTATAAGCTGTAATAATTACTACGTTGGATGGGCAAGCCGTTTGTTCCTCAGAAGGCTTCTGTCTGTACGCAAGAGTTATGCAATCTCGAAAAGTCAGTGAAATCTCGGGAAAAGGTAAGGAGATGGAAAGTTTTGGTGATTGGCAGGGGTAGGGAGTGTTGGTAGACGGTGATTAGCTAGCCTTTTGCAAATACCCCAGTGAACAAACCTGGTGATGTATGTACATATGTATGTATGTATGTATGTATGTGTTGAAATAAAAAAAAATTGATGAAAGGGAGTAAGTTGGTGGTTCTCATCATCGACACACATATATAGATATAGGAATGTAGTAGTCATTTGCCAGGGCGTAGAAATTGACAACAAATGAGATGAAGGGGATCGAGTGTGAGGAAATGACAAGGAGTAAATATTAAATTTTTGTCGGTTATTCTGCACAGGATGTGGAAACCAAGGAGTTACAGAAAGACTCCATTGCGACCGCTCTACATAATCTAATAGGTGGTAATTTTCCATGGCCGGCAGGACTCGTGGGCCCCAACGTTACTCTCGAGGCAATCCAGAATACCAAAGTAGGTTTACATGTCGATTTGAACATTCCCAGGTGTTCCTATAAATTAAAGCTAATGATTGTATGAAAAGTCAACGCTGATTTTATGCGGATTCAAATTCACATAATCCAGTTGTAGGTAAACAATTGGTGTTTGGTTTGTACTGTAGTTGTCCTGTTTTAGTGGGGCAAGAATTTTTAAATAATATTAGTTATAGTGTAGCATTTCGGATAATATTTCGGATAATGTTGAGGAACATAATTTGGAGCTTATTGTTGTTATTGAGCATTGCTCTTGTTTGGAAGACAAGTTTTGAAAGAGACAAGAGTGTTGTTTACAGTGACTAATAATGATGCTTGACTTGTGTCCGTGTGTTAGGTGGCTATGGCTCAGTTTGCTGCGAATGCTCTGAATAACCATGCGACGAAGAACACAAAAAATAACAACAACGGATCATTTCAAGAACTAGCCGCACTTCAAACAACCCTGTTCACACTGCAGCAACAACAGCTTCTCCAGCTTCAGTTGCTCCAACATCTTCAGCAGCAGTTGGTCTCGAAGAGTGATCAGAACTCTGTTCAGCATGATGACTCGTCTCCGCCCAACTCACCAAGTCCAGTTCCTTCAACGAGTACGACACCTCAACCTCCTGATATCAGTAGCAGTAGTAGTAAACCCAACAGCCTCTCACCTCTCAAGCAGACGACAAAACCAAACACGAATAGTAATAACAGTACGACGAGTTCCTCCATGGGAACAGTCAATGCCACCAATGGCTCCGAAGGTCTCAATCCACATTTTGCTTCCCTACTTAATTGTGCAAATCAAGACCCTAACCAGCCATTGTCACCCGGGCTCCCACCAGGCGCCTCGTCGACTAGTATACTCTCTCCTAACGGAGATCTAAATATCATTCGAGAACCTAATACCCTTGAAGTGTTACAGAAAAGAACTCAAGAGGTGAGTGCCTCACATGGCCCCAAAAACTATGGGAAATTCTATTTACAACAGTCAAATATGTGTATATTGAAAAAAGTCATGTTTTGCGTATCTACTCAAATATTTATAAGGGAGCTAATCATGAAGCCGTATCCTTAGGTGGTCTGGAATTCTATGCGTGGAAATGATACTAAATTTAAAAACTTGAGTAACTAAAAAAAAAAGTTACTGAGTTAATTGTGAATTTTGTATAACAGGTTTTAGACTCAGCCTCTCAGGGATTGCTGGCGTCGTCTCTAGTCGACGACCCAAATTATAGGAAGAAAGAACTGGGCATAGAGAAAGGTCGAGAACCGTTTTTCAAGCATCGCTGCCGCTACTGTGGCAAGGTAAATAGCCAAAAAGCAATTTTGACCTTGTGGACAATCCTAAAAGGATTAAAAGCAAGATGTGAAAAACACGTGTTGGAGTAGTGAATTGATGTTTTTAAACGTGAAAGTATAGATATATGAAAAGTATATGATTAATAATCCTGTACTAGTACTATTCTATACCTAGTGGAGTCTCATAATAGAATTGTAAAGTGAGCTGGTATTATACTTATAGGTGTTCAGTAGCGACTCTGCCTTGCAAATCCACATCCGATCCCATACTGGCGAGCGTCCTTTTAAATGCAATGTTTGCGGCAGTCGCTTTACAACCAAAGGAAACCTCAAAGTACACTTTCAACGGCATACCGCAAGATTCCCGCACGTCAGAATGAATCCTCATCCAGTCCCGGAGCATTTGGACCATCTTCACCCGCCAATTCGACCCAATAGTGGACATTCTACTCCTAATCACTCACCTACAGGGTCAAATGCATTCAGAACTCCACCCCCTCCTCAAGCTTTCCATCCTTTCAATCCTTTATTTCACTTTTCTCAACCCATGAAATTGATTCCTTTAGCTGTCCCAGTCCTGAAAGAAAACATAATCACGGGTCCTGAGGACCTGACCAAACCAAAGGGTAAACATACTGAGGCTGACCTAAAGGGAACTGTGGGGATAAAAGAGGAGATAAAAGATCTGGAATATGAGGACGGTGACGAGGATGAGATTTTACAGGGAGGGAAGGACGAGGACAAAGAGTTTAAGAAATCAAATTGTCTGGATTTGCGGGAGGAGGATGACCCCAAGAAGGAAATGAATGACTGCAGCATGGACTCCATGACCCAGGAAAATGATCACACGGATGACAGTATGATGGAGGAGTTCAGTCAGGATCAGCCAGAAAACTTATCAAGCAAAAGCCTTCCCCTGATGTACCCACTTCCCCTCATGGTTTGCATTCGCAATCACTTTACTACATCATGACTCAAAAAAGCTCTAATGACGGCCCTTTTTTTCACTTGCTCCTCCTCAGGTCCGCCCAGGTAGACCCTCTTCTTCATCAACGATGACATTCGCACACATCTCATCCTCCCCTCAATTCCCGCCGGGGTCAACACCTACTAAACCGCCATCAGTACCGCAAGGGATTCCTGTGGATATCGATCCTGCCAAAGACCCTGCTATCTACACCAACCTCCTCCCACGTCCCGGTTCCAATGACAATGCATGGGAATCTCTCATTGAAGTAACCAAGACGTCTGAGACGGCAAAGCTTCAGCAATTAGTAGACAACATTGACCACAAGGTCACCGATCCAAACCAGTGTATCATTTGTCAACGAGTTCTTTCCTGTAAGAGTGCTCTCCAAATGCACTACCGAACGCATACGGGGGAAAGACCGTTCAAATGCAAGATCTGCGGCCGTACTTTCACCACGAAGGGCAATCTCAAAACGCACATGGGAGTTCACAGAGCTAAGCCACCTCTCAGAGCCCTGCTCCAGTGTCCAGTGTGCCACAAGAGGTACTGTCTCAATTCATTATTTTTCATTATTATTATTATTATCATCTCTTTCACAACTCTCTTATCAAACTTTCACAGCCACAGTCAAACTTCAGTCAATTTAGATATAATTACACGTTTTATATATCAATCAAGGCAATCTTATCTACTATTATTTATTGAACTCGCTCAAATCCACACCTGAATTTCAGGACAATTTCTAATAATCAAAATGTAACATCTTCGCTGTATGCATCTTCGCTGGTAGTTTCAATCTCCTTCCAAGAAGCACAAGCCAATTGTGGAAAGTCGTTACAACGTTTATTATTTAAAATATTGAATCTATTTTTACGTTTCTTCTTTCCGCACATTCCATACTTCTCATGAAAATTGGAAGCCATTTAAAGGTTACAACGCATGTTAAGCTATACAACTGTTAACAAGTTACAAATATATGAAATTTGTACAATATGTTACAGTAATGTGTTAGAATGACGGTTCCTCTAAATCCTAAGAAAGAAAAACAATTTTAACTTGAGACCCACATTAATAATGATAGAGAAATCTAAGATGAAAAATGTGAAAGTGAAGTTTGTGTTTCAGGTTCACGAATTCATTGGTTCTGCAGCAGCACATTCGTCTTCACACGGGTGAGCCGACGGATTTGACACCAGAACAAATTCGAGCTGCAGAAGTAAAAGATTTCACTTTCCTCCCATCCAACCATTTCCCTTCTTTTCCTCCTCATGGATCTCCGTCACTTTTCCTAAGTCATTCTCACTCTGCTATGATGAAGCATCCAGTTCCACCAAATATACCACCCGTTCGTTCTCCTGACGAAATCTCATCGAGTCCCAACTCTTTCAAAAATGTTGACCAGAGTGATCAGGATCTACCGCAGAGTTTCCAGTCCAGCCTATCAGCACTGGAGAGTCAGGAGAAGACTGTCAATTCAATTGGGGACACTCCGGCAGGAATTTTGAAAGCTTCAATGTCGAAGGGATCGCCTCGTGACAACTCTTCCAGTACCTCACCTGAGAAGGAATTTCCTTCGAATAAGCAGGACTCACCTCTACCTCTCAACTCTCTTCCATCTCCAGCCGCACAGCAACCACAACAACAACAACCATTCATCACGTCAACAATCATTCCTCATAATAATTTACAATTTTTAAAAGTTAACTATGTTTTTGTCAAATAACATCATTACGTAATTATGTATAAGATATTACGCTTTGTATACTCAAGTCCAAGTAGCAAACTAAATAATTAAATCTACAATTTTAATGCACTGTCGACAACACACTCGTATTTAGGATTCGTCAAGTATGTATGTCAAAACTGCGCAACCGTAGTGAAGGGTTGATCAAAGGAGACTAATAATGTTAGGAAAGTTTCTAGAGTATTATTATGTATGAACCATCCCATATGCCCATCTTCACAGAAAAAAAAAGTTGTTAAGCCATATTGTGTATGTATTGCTAATTGTAAGTTTAAAAAAACGGTATTAAGAAGAAGATGTTGGATTTAATACCGGCCCCAAAAATAATATAATTTTTGGGGTACCAGAGGCGTTATCCATTAGAACCGTATGGAATTTTTAATAAAGTGTACACTGAGAGAAAAGTTTACCTCAACAAAACATACAATTGTTCAGCTCTTTTTCAAGGGTCACTATGTAAGCAATGACGTAAAAGTAGATTTTAATTTTTCATACCTATGCCTATGCTAATTAATGTTCGGAGATGAAAGAATGCACAACGGAATTTGCCATTCTTAATAAAAATCCATTTAAATTATTATTTATTCACCACATTCTAGATGTAAGGTATATGTTAAATGATGACAGTGGATGCTATTCTACAGATATAGCATCCCTATATCGTCCTACACATAGAAGCTGGGGTGATTATCCCGCTAGAGCATATTACCCTATTAGGTTTTCATGGTGTAAGAAAATTAAATTAAACAATGAAACACGATTTTCTTATCTCTCGTTATAACAATTATTCACGTAAAACTATACCTACACAGTGCGGTAATTGTGACGGAAAGTGAAACTTAATATTATTACTCTCATTACCGTTCCTCTCCATTTTTAGCTCTAGGTTATTTGAATGTTTCCAAGATCAAGTTCGGTCAATTTTACTAACTGCATGAGCTACTATGATTAGTTGTTTAATAAATATTAGAGATACACATTGCAATGTCCTGTGAAAGTCAGTGAGTGTTTCAGTTTACGATGGAGGAATCAAAGGTGTCGATGAGTAATTAGCGGAGTGCCGATCGCAGCGGTGTAACTACAGTTTTTTTTCTCAAAGTCGTTAACTACAGAAATGCTGATGTTCGATCTAGTTCTAATTTAGAGGGAGTCATGCGGGTAATTATTACCCACCGGGTAGTATCCTCTTGTCATCGTTGCTTTCACAAAAATGACCCTTCATGACTAAATGAGTTCGAAAAAGGGGAAGCATTTTAGAGTAAAATAGAGGTTGGGGGAAAAAATCTGTATGTAAAAAAGAGATGTGACGCCATGATGTACGGATCTCTCATTAAGATCCGTTGAAAGAGTTGCTTTGTTGGATACTTGGTGCACTAACCTCATCTTCGCTAGGTTAGTACCTTTACTGTACATTATCAATCCCAACTGACGACTATATTACATGCATATAAGAGCGCACTAATAGTTTACTATTATGGAAATAGAATATAGGACTAAAAATCAGAAGAGTTATGACGTTCGACAACAAACACTGCTTATGTATAATACACATCCATGTATACTACCTTCATATAAAACCGTTCTGTTTACCGTTGTATACCAATTTGATAGCATTGTATGTACTAAATTAAATATATTACTGTAAGGAGATCAAGTCAATGTGTAAGCTCCAGGGCAAGAGAAACAAATCACAGGATACAGTCGAAGAAATATTAAAATGCATTCAACCCAGGTCAGAATCTCAACAATGCTGTTTCCTTAACTCCTAGAATTTTCATCCATCAAATATAATGAGTATCTTTTGGGAGCCCATAAAATCAATAAATGAAATGTTAGTAGCCTGAATTTAATTACTCTTATGCTAAAATGACCGTAAGAAATGAGAATGCGGTAGAACTTAAAACAATTCGTTGGAAGATTATTAGATTATTAGATAATAAAAGTTATGAAATACTCATAATCAAGTAAAGTAAAAGTATAAAATATAAATGACACAATTAACTATCTTGACTGCATATGAAAGAGTATTATCATCCAGGATCTGAGGGAAATGATTAGCACGGATATTACATGAAATGCTGACCATGTCCTACACTTTAGTTTGAAAGTCAACAGCTATTACTTGTAATCACACTAATACTAACCACTGTTAAATGACTATTTAAAAAATCAATAAAAATCGCATGTGTTGTGTACTTTGTCCTTTGAAAAAACTGATAATGCATTTTGCTGTTAATTGTTTAAATGAAGACAGTTTAAAAAAAACAAAATAAATGCGGTTTTAAAAATGGCACTCAAAGGTACAAAAAAAAGTTACGATATGCATCATTATTTGGTTCATGCATAAGAAAGTACAGGGACACGATACAATAAATTAATTTGGAATGAAAACTCTTATGATAATGAGATTTAAAAATTAATAATCAGAATGGTAAAACTAATTTTATTGCATCTTCTGTACTAAAACAGAATTGGGTAAAATTAAAATCTTTGATATTTAACAAGATAATGTTTATTAAAATGGAAATTCCATAGGTATCTTCCCGGCGCCACATTTGTTTGTGAATCAATTTATTATGCTACTGAGGAGTAGCTGAAATTGTTACCAGGGTGTGTTATGTCTTGCCCAATATAAACTACAATACTACTAATTGTAAGTTGTCGATGTGCAAGATAACGTTACATTCCAAGTTAACTTTTTGTATCTTGTTAGTCTTGTCAATTGCCACCTTCATTCAGCACAATCCAAGCAGTGATGCTTAAAATAATCGTACCTTGTTTGGAACTTTTGAGTTCGATTTGTAAAACCATTTTCATTTGTTTTTTAAGTTCTTTCAGAATACTTTTGTAATATTTTTTAAATAGATGATAATTTTCCATATTGCAATTTTTTAGCATTATATTATAACCTCAAAATCCCAATGTTTCATTTTGAACAGCACCAATTAGTTAAACTTTGAGGTGGCGTACAAGAATATTTTAGTCCTGCAGAATGGTCCCTAGAAACTTCCTGCAAATTTAAATGTCATTGGATGGGAATATGAACATATAATTTTCACTGTATTTTAAACGGTAGGTATGCAAAATTTATATTACCAAAACGTGATTCACAATTATTGATAACCGATATTTTGGGGGTACCGGGTTGAAACAAATCATGTAAAAACGTAGTTTCGTCTCAAATAGATTTCAAACCTTTGATGACGTGCATTGTTGGCTCATTCCGTCATTCAGAAGGTATCTTATAATTTCTGGTTTTGATGTGTGGGGTAAGTGCTAAGAAATATAATTTTTTTCGGATCATTAACTTCTCCCATATCTGCAAATTAAGTGAAACTGTCGCCATAAAAAACCCTTTGAACATTATTAACGCTCGAATCGTGATTTCGGTTATTTGTCATTATCTTCATTTTTATTTAATTTTACTTTTCAAGCACGGATATTTTTTTTAGTTTTACTGCCGTCCACCCGATTTTTATTTGTATATACTGTTAAAATGTTGTGACTTTCTTCGTTTTTGTAAACATTCAAAATCCAAATAACAATAACCCCTTTCAATTTTTATACAATGTTAAACGTAGAAATTTGAAATTCACATAATAAAGTGGACTATTCTTAAAATGTATACCATTAAGAAAAGAGGCATGTTGTCTATGGGCAAAAAGTTTATTATGTTCTACTCCAAAAGCTATCTAACATTTAAAATCACAATTTTGTAAATGAAACCAAAAAGAAAAATGGCCACAAAAATTAACCTGCAAGCATTTAAAGTCTACAATATTACAAAGTAATATAAACATTCTGTTAAACAATTCGTATGTGTGAGTCATGAATAGAACTTTAGATTTTCTCTCCTGGTGCTTAAGACTGTTTGACCGGGTCAACACAAGAAGACAAAACAAATCACTCATCTATCCCCTTATACGTAAAACAAAATTCAGCTGAATCTTATTTATCCAGGTTAGCTGGTGATCTCTCTTTTACAGTGGTTAAGTAAATAGCAGGCATGTTAAAATTGTAGCTAAAGAGCTGTACTTCTAAATATACAGATTATTCAGTTCAAAGTGCATATAATTCACATACTGCTTGAATAATTAAAAATTAATATTTCGATTAACGCTAGAGGAGCATATGAACTTGCATTAAAAGAGCATTTAGGAAATAACTTTGATATAAAATAACGCTTGTTGTATACAAAAATTGATTAACTGGCATGCGGTGGCGGTGAAGTCGGTGGTCGAGCGATGGATACAATCACAAACACTGTAGAAAATGAGTGCTCGATACTTTTCTTTCCACGGGGTGGTTGACTATTTTCACCTGGAATGTACTCATGGATGAATTCACCTGCTGTAAACGCTCCAATGAGAGATGTTTTTGGAAAATATTTCCGAAACAGATTCGATTCCACGTTACATACATGGTTATGCATGCCTGCGCCTCGTCCATTGCAAGCAAACATAAATGCAAAACTACCCTCTTCTTCAAAATTACAATTCTTTACCTGCTCAAAAAAATAAACTCATCAAGATAAAAAGACTTACAAGTGTTCAAATACGCTGAATAAATTTTACAACATATTTGAATAATTTTAATATTGAATAACGATGAAAGCTCTGAATTATTCAACTTACCCTAGCAAGCGCCATTTCATTATTAGATGTTATTTTCTTCTGAAACATTCCTACAGAGAAAACTTTGACATTCTCGTCTCCACAAATTATCAAGCCACATCCCTTCGAAGATTTATCATCGGATTTATCAGTAATGATTTCAAACATAGCTCCTCCACCTAGCGCCACGTTAGGATTTTGTCTAAAGAATTAAGAAACAGACGCAATTTAATTTTCAGGCTACTTTCAAAGTTTTATAAAACTACAGGACCTGTTAAGATATTGAAAATGAACTATCTTAAACGAATTATTGCAAACTGAACAACGTGGTAATATTTTCTCATACAGCAAATATTGATAGACAGCATCCGATAATGCGGAACTTCTACGCCTGTCTGCGTGAAAGAGTATGATTCCTTTTACATTATCATCAGGTGAAATGTTGAGAATTTCTTTGCAGTTAACCCCATCCACCTAATAACAAAATACATTCCAATTAAGTACGAATTGATGATCATGCTGTCATTTCACGAAGTTAAATTTAAGTACATATACTACTTTAATTGCATTCTATCCTACCTTTCCTTTGTACTTTGAAGCAGTCATAAAGTCAACATTAAATTCTTTCACACAGAAACCAGGAACTGAAAACATAAATCAGAATATGTACAACACGTCACAATTAAAGGGTAAAATTGTTAAAAACATCAACTTTAATAATAATAATTCTAAGTAGTAACCTTTGGGAATGGCCAGACCAGTTAGCATAGGGTACGTTGTATTTTCCATTTCAACCGTGTATGATTCATTTGCTTCAGTTACTGTAGTTACGAGTCCTGTTCCGAATGCTGCCATACAAGGTCCGATAGCTTGAATACCCTCGAACAAATTTTCATGACGAGTGTATAATTGCCTTGGAGTGACTGCGAAAAAAGTTATTACATCGAATAAAGACTGACTAGATTAAAATGCAATTAGTTCGAAAAAAGTTAGTAATAAAGTGTTAATAAACTTACATCTTTTAGCTAGATACGAATTTAACGAAATAGTGCCGAAAAAAATTATCAATTGAGGCTCGTAGTAACATTTTTTGAAACTATCCAAAATAGCAGGCCTAATTTGTTCAGAAACTTGAGGGTAAGAAGTAAAAATACAACCGGAGCTATCTTTGAGAGGAGCCAAAAGATGATTTTCAACAAAATCTTTCGCCTTATCAGAAATATTATGACCCAAGAGCCCATTGAACCACTCGACGATAGGTTTCGTATGCGGATGATAAGGATGATACAACATTAGGAATGCTTGATTGCGACGTTGCTTCCTTACGACCCTTGCTACTTCCGACCACATTTTGCACACCTGAGCACAAGCAAGAAGATCTCGGATGGGTAGCTTTTCAAATAGCGTTTTAATAATTGAGTATTGATATACAACCAGACGTTCTTCAGGTATCTCTGACGATTCATTCTCCTTTAGTTGAAAAGCTTCAGATGATATGAGTTCTTCCTCTCCGATTGACTGAAAACACTCATCGCAACTGTTTGGCGACACATCATGGTCACTCCCTAAGAATCCATTCTTGAATTCCATACTTAAATCTTCCAATGACCCTTCTCGCTTCTTTTTGGGAGCCACATCAGCCATTATTATATCCAAAGCAAGTGTGCTGTCAGAAAGTCGGGAATTGTAATTCGGTAATAATAAATCCAGATGTGTGGAGCAAATCAGGCCCTGTCTAACTTCTGCAGGATTCGAAAGAATCTGCAATTCAAACAACATAAAACATCTTAAATAATAATTGGCCACAATTCACCATCAATTATTATGCAATGGAACGGAAGAACATAAACATGTTCTAAGATATAAAATTCCAATCAAAACTGCATTTACGAGACATTTGTTTCAAGAAAAACAGAAATAAATAAATAATCCATATTCAGGTCAGACGCGCCAATAACAAAGAAATAATTTGCATTGGTTACTTACATTTACATTCAAAAGACCAATACATGAATATTCCTCCTTAATTTAATATGTGCACATAATGTACTTAATAATACTAACGTGGACTACTAGTGTAAGTATCTTTGCAACTCATTAATTTTTGAAACAACTTTTACATAGCTCCTGAGTTGTCCCAGTCCCAATTAGAGCCTAACTAACCCATGTCATGCTCTAGTCATATCACCTTCATGTCCACATGAGTACTTTTAAACGCTGACGGAAGATTTTTCTCAATACAATATCATATGTTACAAATATAGTAATAATAAAAAATGATTATAATGAGATTATTAATGTTACAATAATTATTAAAGTTTACCTGTAAATAGAATTACCTTCTGCTCCTACACTTACACACACACACATACTAAACTCAAATGTTTTGATTTGCCGCGTGGGCGGAGTTATCCATTCCCACTTCTTGCTCAAACTCAACTACTTTCCCAAACCCTCACAAAAAAGTCCTGCTCCAAAGGGACCGTTACTAACTACCGCTGGATTGGAAGTCAGGTCTTTATCACATAATGAAGTGCGAAACGATATTTTTCAACAGTTTATAGTCCATGTGTAAAGTTTGTCCTGCCAATAACTTTTGACCTGTTGAACCTCGTTTCTTGACATTTACACGACAGCCATCGACTCGTTGTACTGTAAAGCACTATTTTGGTCGCCATCTGTTGACCCCTATGACCTACACACAGAGACCGCGGTTAACGGCAGACATGAAATGTTTGTCCAGCCAATAACTTTTTCATTATTCCACCCAGTGTCGTGAAATTGCCACGACTACACTAGTTTCCTCCTGCACTCGTGAAACTCAAGTACTTTGATCCCCATGGGTTGGTCCGAATGACCTACAGATATTTATTTCCAAGAGGTACCCTGTGCTATGCATGCCTCTTTAGCGACGATATACTAAAATACACACGTTTTGTTGACACTTCCAATACAGTACCATTTTACCGGCCCCACGCATGCTCAATGACAAAATCATTTAATAGTTTTAAGAGGTACATACTTCTGTCCGAAAACGAGTTTGTATGTATGTATTGAGCACTTAGCACATATTCCATAGTACATCGAAATGACGTCCCAATTTTTCCATTATTCACGCAATGTTCCCAATTCCGTTACAAGTGAGTCTTATACCGGACCTCATCGGTTTACATCAGCCCTGTGACTGTGTGCGATTAGTGGGACCATATGTCCATCCCCTGCATATAGCAGGTACGTGTGCCTTTCACACAGCCAAGTGTATATATATAGAGAGAGAAAATACCCAGGAAGTTATGAGGGATGAGCTGGAGTCGAAGCCGACTCCTCTGCAACCGAACAGACACGCAACACCACCGAGGCGCCGGGACACCTCTGTCCTCAAGCTAGTACTTACCATGGCCAAGTTCACCGTTGTAATTGCGGCCAAAGTAATTACTTCGTAATATATAACATATATATACACATGCAGCTAACAGAAATATCCGGCGGGAACTGGAACCGGGTAATATAATAATCGATATTCATTAGTATTCAAAACTTCGTGACTTTAGCTACAGCAATATGCATTAATGGTTGTTGGGCGTCAGACTGTTTTCGTGCTAATGACATCCGGGTATTGCACCCGGGTTTTATAACACTCGGTACGGGTAAAATGGGTAAATTGCAAAATCCAGGCAAAGAGAAAAATTACCACTAGTAGTAAAGCGACAGACTATAAGCCATAAGTGGATTTACATTTTGTTTGGTACTAGTTGGCCAACACAAACGGCAGTAATCGTGATGTAATCAATGCTAACCTACCGGGTATCCTGTTACCCCAAAGGACCCAACAAATTTATTTAAGGTCCTGGTATGGTGTTGAACACATTTGCGTCATCGGTTTTGCTTTAACACAGTATTTCTGAAATAGCCTGAGGGGACACTTTTGTCTCGTCACTTATGGGAGTCCTACACGAGGTTACCCATGCCTGATTGTGACTATCAACCAATCAATACCGTCGATTTATCGACATGCGCTTTCGAAGGGCGAAGCGAAAGTCAATATTGGGAATTTTGTGGTGTCTGTTTTTTTGTCGGCACTATATTTTCCGACCAATTTCACCAGCAAACTAAAATATTTTGTAGGGTTAGACTAGATAAAGGTAAGACGCATATTGTTTATGAAGACATCGGGTCATCCGTTTGACCTTAAAAAATTAAATGAGGTCACGTATATTGGCCCCATTAAAATACGTATATTAAGAAATTGGAAAGTACAGCTCGCGCCATCTATAGATGGATTTGCTGTTTACAATATGTTGCACTTTCCATGAACCAGTAGATGCTGCATGAACTCACACATGCTTGATTTAAATTCGATTGAAAAATGTTTTCCCAAAAGGTGTATGTGTATACATACTGAATATTACATATTACTGCAGATAGTGAGATGTTAAGCTTGCGCAATCTATAGTCCGATTTGTCGTTTCCATAAACCGGTAGATGTCGCATAAACTCACACATGTTGTTTTAAATTCGATTGTAAAACGTTTCTCAAAAGTGAATACATACTGAATGCTCCAATGTGTGAATTTAATTTCTCGTTAGACTAATTTCAATAGAATACCATTAGTGTAAAAGAAGATATAATTATGTATATGTCCGTAGATGAGTTCACTTTTGGTTTTTGAGGTATACGCATAAATCTTTGCCTGTTAGATAACGCCCACTTGTATGCATGAATATATGTACATGTTTTAGGGTATTACAGTTACTAACTCGCACTGTTATACACTGACGCTTCGCCCCTCAGTGACTTAGCAAGTAGTGCTGATACTGCTGATCACATTAAATGAGTTTTTTAAAATACATACCAACATAACACAAACACGGCTCCCTTTGAATACTCCGCCCATTGTGATATCTATAATATAATATCTATAATATTGGTTGATATAAATCAGGTTAATTAGCTATTTTAGAAAGGGCACTAAAGCTATCTAGGTACTAGATTTTGCAATATTTCTTAAAGGATGATGAGATCCAGAGTGTTTCAATTGAAATAAAATCTCTTCAAGCCTTCGATACCAAACTTCTTGGAATATTCCATCCTTTTACCTAAGCTTTAAGATTTATGAGCCATCCTGATTCGTATGCACACATCCCAAAAAAAGTAATCACACCAAAGCCCCTGTCGATAATACGTTTAATTTACGTTGGGGTAGTAATAAAAATTGGCAGGATTGCAGAAAATTGTTCCAATTGTTACAATGGCAAATCCATGGGTCATCATAATTGAAGCGTGTCTCATCTCAGCCGTCTTACCGACGCAAGTACGAAATTGTAAAAAGCATAAAATGTAAAAACTATTCACTCCCTTTGGTAAATAACTACTTGTTTCTGAAGTGAAAAGCCGTACGACTTTTGACTTTAATGCGACTGAGGGTCACTTCCGATCCCATGCTACACCACACGCGCTTAATTTTTTTAATGAGTTGAACTTAATTTTGTATATTACGGTTCTTTAACACATCTCTTAACGTTTGAGTGAAATTTTATGTGCTTTTAATTTCAACATAAACTGTAAATTCGATGTTGCATTAAAGTTGTACTGTACTGTAAAAAGAATTTCAATTTTTTAGAAACGGGAAACAAAGTCATAATAACACCAAATAAGACGATAAATAATCCAATGCTCAATCCACATGACACTAACAATAAGTACAAAACCCTTGTTGACGTTCATCAATTTATGATTTGAATACTGAATTCTAATAATTCACTCTTTGGTTTTTCTTAGAAGGTAACGAGCACTGCACAGCCAGCAAATTGCTGGCTTAGCGAGGAAAATGTAAAAAGGGTAGACAGTAAATAAAAGTTGTATTGCTAGCTGCACAACCCTACCTAGTAAATAATGCGTAGACTATTGTACGGCAAAACGATTTTTTCATTTAATTTTGCTTTAAATTTTTTAAAATGATTCTCTCTTCTAATTTGAAAGAGTGAGTGGGTGGGCCGTCTTGTTTGTGGACGGCTGCCCGTGCAATGTCGCCGTCAGCTATTGCTGGCTCAGCAAATAAAAAAAGCTCGCTTTTTGAATCTCAAATCCGCAAAAAAAAATGCAAAAAAGTTTTTTAAATAATTTCGAGTTATTAAGACTTTTTAACATCCTTTTTTCATTTGAGCAACATTTTTATTCAAAGTGGAAAAAGAAAAAGCGCAAAACAGTATAATGCTTTAATATTTTTTTTTAATTTAAAAAAAAAATAATTTAAATAATTTATTTAGCCAGTTATTGCTGGCTCAGCCAATAAAAAAGCGCGCAAATATTTGAATCTTACCATCACGGACACGGAGACTATCCACTCTTTCAACTTAGAAGAGAGGATGGTTTTCTTTTTCAATAACTGAAACGTTTTGCCAATCGAGTGTTTGTAATTAGTCACGTGTCTTGCTATAACTAATTTATCTTTATTTTTTATCTTCAATGCATACTTTCAAGGATGGCCCAGTTTCACCAAAATAAATGCTGAGACATAATTAATATCGACTAGGACTCAAAATTTCGAACAAACCGATTTTGCAAGTTCAAAATACTGTAATAACTTTGGTCTCGCATGCTACATCTCGGTCGATATTAGTTGACTGAAAAGATGTTTAATTGTTCCACAATCTAGATTCCACTTCAAACAAAATTTCGAAGTTGTAATCGAAATTTTGGTGGGGTAATTTCAAAATCTGCTTCTCCAAGAAGGAATCATCTGAGACCTTGCCCTCTTGCTGGGACGTTAAATAGTCATCTGAATCGAATTTTCGAAATCATACTGAACATTTGACGGGATAATGAAAAGTACCTGTTTTTCCGCCAACAGCACTTATATTTGAGAGCTCGCAGGACGTGACAGTGACAGAAGTTTAGGACAGCGGAGGAGTGCCGTCACTGTGTGGCCATCTTTGAGTATATAACATTGACACTCTTTTCCAGCCTGAAGTAAATTAACCAGTACGTCCGAATCGACAGGATGCCAGCTATTAACAGTAATAATATTCTATGAATGTCAAGTTTTTTATTTGTCATCTCTTGGTACTACATGTATTTAGTTAATAGCTCATTTTAAACAAATTTAAATTAAATAGCATTAAATTAAATGTACAGCAAAAATTGAAAATTTTAGTTAAATTTTAGCTGGGTATTCAAAAATATTTACTTATGCCTCGACAAATACTTCTACAACCTGCACTCTTGAGTAGAAAACAAGACACAAAAGTACTGTTTTTAGGTTATGAAATATTTAAACTGCTAAATGTTTAATCTTGTCTCACAATTTTGGTCCTCAAGTTGCAATGTCTAACTTGGTGTAATAAAATACCCCTCATGGAGCACTCTTGCAAGGCTGAAATTCATCACCCAAGATGACACATGTACCAATGGGTCCTGAAAACCAAAATGGTTGATATCATTTGAGGATACTCCATTACTAGCTCATGCTGTAACATCACATAGTGGTGCTTCGCCCCTTACTAACTATTAGCACGTTATGCTGATCAGGAATGATTTTTACCAAATCTATCCGTGTAAAAAATTTGGATTACTTTGGTTCGGTAGATATCGTCCGGAAAGACACACGACAACCATACCCGGACTTTCAGGTTCGAATCGTCCCTAAAAATAACTATTGCGTATTGAAATGAATTTGGGTATATACTTATCTGCATAAACAAATATACATTTCTACTGTAGGGTTTTCCAATAGTGCATGCATGCTCCCTATGATTATACGCGTGAAACTTACAATGGAGCTAACGAACTCCGTTTATCATGTACGATAAATCATTAAAAAACTCCATTGTTAGTTAATCATTAATATAGTAAGTATCAAAAGTGCAAAATATGATATACATAGACAAGTTTAGGCACACACGTTTTTAGTCTTGCTGGTATGAGGCATGTACTTTGTCCCTTAGCGACAGCGCGTAGTGCTGATCACGGATGGTTTTTAACCGCTTATACAACATTGACCTTCGTTGCGATTTCCGAGGATTTAATTTTGCTCCTTACATTGCTTAAGGGTATGCAATTTTACTTCTTACCTGACAATGTAAACAGGGTAGGATGACAGGATGACTATATTTTCTTTAAAAATAAAAGACTTCGATAAAATTAAACGCTTGAAAAATTAAAATAATTGGCTGATGACGAAAATGTGGAAAATTCAACGTTGTAATTTGCTAAGGGAAGTTAGTTTCCGATATTCTGTGTTTTGAATGTTTAAGTCCAATGTATTTCTATATGATTCAGACTTTGGGATACAGCAAAGTTTCTAGAAATTAGGGTTGCGTAACTTTCTGAACGTTGTAGTACCTTTTGATTTTTTATTTCGGAGTGTATTTACACAAATCATTTTTGCAGTATCGAAACTCTTACAATAAAGCTAAAAATATTGGATCTATGCATTTTCATATAAAACAAGGAATATTTTCATGAAATATTTCAACCGACAATTAAATCTGGCACATTTCAAAATCCGTCACCAACTACATAAGTACAAATTGTTGTTGCACCAAGAAGGGCAACAAACGAAGAATCTCTTAACAGTTTATATTTAAAATGATCACCTCTTCGCAAACTTTGTTCAATGTGAGACAATCCGTTCAGTTTTTAGCGGAGTTTATTGTATTTTTTATCGAAATTAAATTAATTAATTTATCGATTAATACTACAAAATAAAGTTCGTCTCCCATAACAAAGCTCTTGTCCTGTAACAACTTTACTGCATTCCCAATTTTCGAAGTAAAATGGGCTAAAATAAAGGACGTATGGTCACTATAAAATATGGGAGGTTTTTCACAAACTCTTCTCCAAAGTCTTTCAATCTATCACCCTTTGGCTGTTTGATAGTTTTACGGTAATATTGCTATACCTTATACAAGATTCTTTATATTCAATGAAAAAGACACCTAGAAAAATAATTATTAATAATATGTATAAATGTTCAACTCGTACAGTTCGTTAAATTCCGAAAGAACTTTTTCGTTTCTAGAAAACTGGCCGAGACGATCGAATTCTTTCGTAGTACTTACTATTAGATTAATAATTATCATTAGTACAGAATAATAGTATTTCGAATTTATACACATCTACTCTGACAAATCTTTCCCGTCATCTGAGTCACCGTTTACAGGATTCGATTCTTCCGTCGGCTCCGCATCAACAGCATCGTCTTCATCTTCCTCCTCTAAGGAACACGCAGAGCAGCTGGAAATAAGATTAATTTTCATATGATCAAGTCAAAAGCCTTTGCTTACGTGGTAATTTTATATAACTATTTACAAATTCCATTTTTTAATTCGATATTTTATATCGTTATTTCATGCCCCTGCGACCAGCTTGAAACCCGCTAATATTACAGTTACTCAACTGCAACTGTTTCCGCGAGAACAATAATTCCAAAGCATTAATCCCGCCGACTGCCGACATGATCCCGCTTGAATACTAGTAAAAGTTCCTTTTAAATAATATGTATTTAGCCAATTGGCAAACATGTAACGAAAGTTCCTGAAGGCTGAAAGCATGTTTAGCAATATTGACTCTGAAATAAACTTGATACGACATTTTTGAATGGGGATTCCCTCGGACGAGATTGACGTGTCCGTGGTGGAGTTATCGCTCGCGGAGTAATATCACTAAAATATGTTTCTGAGGCATGGTTATCTCCAAACTCCACTGGATGTCTTTACATTGTCAGATTAGATTTTTACTCACCGACTTTCATTGATCCCATAGTTGATGCAAGTTTTCCCAACGCACTCACAGCAGCCATCATGAAACCAACGGAAATAAGAAGCTCCCATGGAGTGGCAGGAATTTTTACATTTATTCATTGGCATACATTGCGACATGAATGCAACTGTACAATTCACTGTCACAATCTCCTTACGGGGATCTACAATGATCTTGCCATCTGCCACAGCTGTACAAAAATCGGCAAAAATAGAATCATCCTTTTATTTCAAATGACAGTATAAAGAATTAAGTATGCAATTTAAAATTGTATCCTGTATAGATTTATCGGGATGATCCGGTAGTTCATGACATCTAATTATTTTTCCTTGTTTCGCTCGGACAGAAACAAGAGGACAGTAAGATGAGATCGACAGTACTGAAGAACAACACTTACTGTAAACACTCGTAGACAGACTCTCTGCTTTAGGCGGTTGGAACCATGATTGATCAATATCGATGGGGTATGTAAACGTTGACCATCTGCCTTGCAAATCTTTTTCTTCTGTCAAGATGTTGAACAGGTCCGGCATCTCTTCTTTGAGGTCTCCCACTTGACTATGCATCATCAACTGGTATGTGGCATTTGGCTTTGGACACAATTCTAGAAAAAACAAAAGGGTTGTAACTCAGTCTAAAAACGACCAGGTCTGGATCTCGAAGTGTTGTTCAAAATACAAATTAAACATGATGGATCATAAAGTTTTGCGCATTATAAAGAGGAAAGACTGACCGACACAAGAGCAGCATTCACTGTAGAGATAGCTGAGGCAGTCGAAGCATTCCTTACAACATGAACAATTTCTAAGTTCACATTTACAGGACTGTGTAAGGGTACATTTTGACACAATGCTGGCACACACGGCTTCGTTGCAGGAGCTGACTAAGTCAATGGTGTTGAAAAATATGACAACTGCAGTCAGAGCACTGCAGATCACCCCAACTTTCAGCGCCGTACCCCTCATGTTGTAAACTCGGATGATGGGGAAACCTGAAGAACAAAACGTATTCAAAAAGTATCAATTATTGTCACTGACAGTGAGTCATTTGAATTATGGAAATTACATGATTACAGCCAGTAAGTGCGTGTTAAGAAATTAAATGTTCTGGCATCTTAGTGTCTAGAAAGCTCGCTGTAGTAGGTGAAGTTGACTAGCTATTCTTAGTTTCATGGAAATTGGTTTACTGGGTAAATTGCGTCTGCAGATCACGAATCTCGAGGAATTGTCTGATGCAAACGTATACTTTCGGAGATGTGAGGGGTCAAAGGTGACTTCCGCAATGTATTGTATTGCATGGATACCTGTGCACAGTATAAATACACTCAGCACGAAAGGTGTACTCTGTATAATACGCGCTTAGCATTAGCAGGTAAAAACAGGATATGGTTGCTCACAACCAAACGAGGGGCCGTTCAAGCATTCCGTCACTTCACTATTTACCTTCACTAATTACCCGCAGCTTCACCCTCACAGCCCTCAAAGCCCTCACTCTTGTCCTGCACAACGCTCCACAAACTCCAACTACCACCCATCCCAAATAACGCCTTAGGAGGAACACAAAACAACGGAATACTCCCTAATCCGCAATACTCTGTTCCCTTCAACTTGTGTATGAATGTAAGCAGTTCTGGTTTAAAATTTTCCATTCTTCCATTTCGAAGGAATTTTTTTCTGGGGTTTAAAAAATAAAACCTAGATCTTGGTTGTCAAATAAGGTCAGGGCGGTCAAATGACTAAACAAAGTTGGACCTTTCGTCGGAAAATGATCATTTCGATTTTTCGTTTCATGAAATCATAAATTAACACTATGTTGTAGCAAATTGTATGCCTTCAAAATCCAAGCAGATCATTGCACCGAACAATCTGAACACGGGAGGACAAAACGAGCAAGAATGTTGTATGAAATATTGTGCGGAAAAATTAATTTTGCTCACGCAACGTCTCCTTCACGTTTTGACTAGCTCCAATATTTACATAGGTGGATTCATACTCCGATTCATACCATTCGGTCTTACAGAGTTGTCTGCCTGATGGCCTTAACCTTTAAGTCCTTTAAGTCCTTAACATTGAGAACGCTGGCTTTCTGGGACTATCGTTATCTTCGCACTTCACAGACCTGAGTGGGTAAAATCCCAAAATGCACTCTTGTCACCAGAGCCAAAAATTGCTCCTTTTTTAGAGAAAAATAAATATTTGAAATAATTTTGATTGAACTCATTTCAGGAGGAACATAAGTTCTTGCAAAATATTGTGGCTCCAGCTCTACCCCATTGTGCGCAGTTCCATGATGCAGAACTTTCTTAGGCATGGGGTTAAACGGGGCTTCAATACTTAGGGACTGTGTACTAATGACGTCATACATTTAGGGGGGAGGGGGAGTAGCAGAATGAGTGACTTCGGGTGACAGGAGGAGGGGAGGGGCAAGTGTTGTCTGACATCATACAAAAATAATGAGGGTTTATTGTATCTGTACTACGTAAAAGCAGTAATCTTCGATATTTTAGAATTCAGTTACAAATCTTTTTGATGGCTTTCACATACATCGGAATCCAGCCACACAATATGCACAAATTATTAATATTTTACTAAATCCCGCTTTAATCAAGGATGCAACCCTTATTGTATTAATGAATACATGAGTATTACACATGACGTCAGATGGTGGGGGTGGGGTTGACAGAATATGATTTGATGTGATTTTGGGGGAGGGGGTGTTCAAAAGTGGGCAATTTGGAGTGACGTCATTAGTACACAGTCCCTTATTAGTTATTATTTATTAGTTAGTAATAGTTTATTATGCCCACTACAAAACATCAAGGAACCAATTTCAGCTGGGGATTATTCTTTATGATGTCAAGAAGTGGGTGTGCGTAAAAAAATGACGACGATGATATTTAAAAGTGAGGTGTGGGATTCATTGAAATGACAAATTATGATTATTTGTATCAATGCTGAAACCAAAACTTGAATTTTACATTCAAATGCAATTAATAAGGGGGTGGAGGAGGGTGGTGTACAAATCTAAATTATTTTTATTCATTGGTCTGTAGACCTGCTGACGGGGTGGTCCAAAATTACAAATATATTAATATTAATGGTTTTTTTTCGGAAAAAGTAATGTAACCCTTTAGAAATTCAATTGTGTATTAAGGGGTCTTACGTTCCCCAAAACGAAGAGTAACACTAATGGACGAAGCCCACCCTTGATTGATGAATTGCTTGAACGGTCCTTGAGGAACTTCATCACTTGCTCTCCTCTCCAACAATATGACTTTATGGTATCACAATCCCATCTCGCATAACTGAAACTCCATGGACTTTCCTTACCTATGGGTTCCCCTCTCACCCATTGCATTCTTGTGTTACCTTTACCTTGTGTGCACTCACTTGGCTGTGGACTTAAGTACTAATTCAAGGACAGCTTACCCTTCGGTTTGCCTTATAATGAACTGACTCTAAATACCTTAGACTGTACTAACTAAAATAATGAACCCAGGAGCTGCAATACTTTTACTCTCATCGTCTTATCTTGTGTACTTACTTCGTATGTACATGCAATTATGCTTATGTATACACTAACACTTGCTCATGCGACCTTCAATGATCTTTATTACCATATTAGTTATCACTACGAGGGTTTAAATAATTACATCTATGTACAAGAACGTAGCTCAGTCCAATTTGCCTTTCAATACTCGTACCGTAATTTGTATTGACAGAAATCAGAACTTAACTACTAATACCAGGTCTCACAATAAGACGACTAAATTTTCCTTTGTGCACTCACAATCAGCCTTTGTAGTCTTATAATACACCTAATATTAACAAAGTGGTCCTTCCAGTAAGCACCATTACAAGGAATGCTCTCGGGGTGTATAAGACGAACTTAAATATAATAATAATAATACCATATTTGGGTCGACATACCCTGGAGCCCCAACAATCTCTTTTATCCGTTTTACAAATGCCTTTTGTGTAGAAGTATTTATAGATTACCTTATGGCATTTTTAATGGAAAAATAAGGAAATGGAACCATGCACATTGATGTTTTAATCAGAGATGCGCAGCCTTCGAAGGCTAGCCTTCCAAGAAGGCTTACTTGAAGGCGGAAAGGTAACTTTCTTAACGTTGCAGAAGGAATGGAAGGATGGGGATACATTTTTCTGAAGGCTGAAGGAAGCCTTCACAAAAACTAGCAATGAAGGATTGTGAAGGAAGGCTTCCTAAATATTAGCCCTCTAAGGCCGTGAAGGCTTCCAGGTACACGACATATCTATAACGTGTAAGCATAGCATATGAAACGACGTTTTGCTGCTCGCGCAACAATGCAGTCAATTCGTGAACTCACAACTGACAATGTGTGCCTGCTCTCTTCCCTGCACTGAATCCTGCTGGTGCAAAAGGTTTTTAAGCGGGTTGTAGTTTAAAATTGAAGGAAGGCTATTTTTAAAAAGAAGGCTGAAGGCAAAAACGAGTATAAATATTTTGGAAGGAAGGGTGAAGGAAGGCAGATTTTTTAGAGGGCTTTATTCTAAGATATGTTGAAGGGGAAATTTTTACTGAATTTTCGCCTTCGAAGGCTTGAAGGAAGGCTATTTCTTTTGCGCATCTCTGGTTTTAATTAGTTGGTCAATACAAACATCACATTCATTCACATTGGTTTTCACTTGTGAATACATAACAATATTTGGTATCAACTGTGTATGTACTTTTACGATGTTGTTTGTTCTTCTTCCACATTATTGGTACTTGCAAGTAATTTTGCTAAAATTGGCGATATAGCTACAGATTTTTGTGGAAACTTTCGTCATGGTGAAATATCGGGCAGGTGACCGCATGGCTTAATTGCAAAATCGGCTAATTGTAAGTCCGTATTGGCAGCTGTCAATCAGTGCTCGGACTGGGTACGGGTAATACTCGGGTAAATGGGTACGGGTACAGGTATGGGTACTACCCGGGTACAGAAATTGCGTACTCGCAAGTACGCGGGTACTACCCGGGTACTCTTGATTTTAGGCAATAAAGTGGGTACAGGTACGGGTACGGGTATGGGTACTCCCTCAGTGGCAATCGGGTAGTACCCAATGGGTACGGGTATCACTATGTAAAATACCTGTACCCGTGGGTGCTGTACCCGAGTATTTTTGGGTACTTCAAGGATTCCTGATGAGATGGATTACTATGGTTAACAATAAGACCTACCAACCGTGGAGTTGCTTATTTCGTAGTATACAGATACTTGTGTTAGTGACAGAGCCAAGTGGCTTCGTCTCATCTATGATTACGTGGTAGTTGCAATCTAACGCTTCTAATAATTCATCCAAGGAATCTAATAAAGAAATAGAGCGTAGAGTCAGTGAAATCATCTATTTAACGACTTAAGTAGTGAAGCTCATCAACGAAGAATTTCAAGGGGGAGGTTCTTGGGATTCAATTTAATTAGCTTCATTGGGAGCGTAACATTACAATTATTTAAAGACGTATTACGAGATAAGATCGCAATAAATATACATTTATTAGCAGATCCATTTCTTAACGTTACAAGTACCCAGGGTTGCCCATTTGAAAATGCCAAGGCATTTTATGCAGGCAATTTGAGCATTTTCAATTCTGGGTATTTATGACACTTTGAGTATTTATGGAGGTGAATATTTATAACATTTTAGAATGAAAAATATTATTCCTTGCACGCAATATTTATATTTCTGTCCTTTTGATTAATCTTGATAATTTTGATGTTAAAAGAACTTGAGTCATCTGAACTTGGCGTTCAAAACTTCCATGGGGTTGCATTTTAGTCCTATTTTGCTTGCATTTTTCGAAAATCTCCGTCTCGGGCCTCATAAATGTGAGAGACAGTTTACGAATGTTTGTTTTATAAAGCTGTAATATAAAATGAATATTCAATATTGCCTACCACATTTATTTCCTAAAACCGCAATATTTGACATGGAAAACTTATGATCAACTCAATTTTTCCGTATAACATTTTCTATACACAGTGTTCAATTAGCCGTAAACAATTAGCCGAAAAAAAATTGTTTCTTGTTCTCCAAGTTGAAAAGCAAGTTATGGAGAGCTTAGTATTAAAGAATCCGTCCCAATTCCAATTAGCGAGAACGTTTCATTTCATTCAGCAGGTTATTATTTTGGGGCAGTAGGATTTGAATTTCGTCAGTGTTTATTAAAAAAATCAGAATGCCTTAAATAATTTTTTCAAAAAATTCAAATAGGATGTCTTTAACACCTAGGGAAAATTCCCAAAATCCCTGACACTTTTAATGGAGGTCAAAAAATTGACAAATTAAAACTTTTTAGCTGGGCAGGCTAATGTCGTCGGGGATTTTAAATCGGCTTAACTTCCAGTACCCGAGTAATACCCGGGTACACACAATAGATACTCGGGTACTGGTACAGGTTTTGGGTACATTACGGGTACGGGTAAATTGTGGGTACAGGTACTACATTGTATTTTCAGGTACGGGTACGGGTACTGAAATAATTTACCCGGGTACTCGGGTATGGGTACGGGTATAGGTACAGCATTTTGTAGTACCCGATATTCGGGTACGGGTATGGGTACGGGTACACGGTTTCTGTACCCAGTCCGAGCACTGCTGTCAATACAACGGCATATAAAAGGGATTCTGTCGCGAAAACGCCAAGGGTTACAATGATTTAGAACTTTGTTGCAGTAGCGAAGCACTAGCATGTGTTAGTGGTCGGAACAAAGGTGGGCGCATACCCTACATGTATGCCTACAAGTAGGCAAAATTTTACGCTATGCTCAAATTTTCACATATTTTCTAGGCATTTGTATGTAGGCTGTATATTTCGAGGGAAAAATATATGCAATTTATGTATGCTGGGAATAATCAGTACGTACCTACATAAAAAAATCTGAATTTTGTAACCGCGGGGCGGTCACATGGAGAGCGAAGCGAGTATAAACAAGAGTGCATATAGAATTTTCGCATTATTTTCAAAATTTCGAAATTTGAAAAACTGGTATTTGTCTGCGCTTATTTACTTCTTGGGCTCTCCAAACCTATATTTACCATGTCTCTGCGTTGTCCCTAGCCGGGGGGCTCGCGTTGGAATCACGCGACTCCAAAGGATAGACCTAACCCAGTGACACTTTGGTGGAAATTTTTACCAAATTTGGAAATTTCGAAAACAGTGCGACAGGAGATTCCTGAACCATTGTGACCCCATTAGTACATATAGAGTGTTTTCATTATTTTCAAAATTTTGACTTTTTTTTCAAAATTTCAAAATTTGAAAAACTGGTATTTGTCTGCGCTTATTTACGCCATGGGCTTTCCAAACCTGTATTTACCATGTCTCTGCGTTGTCCTTGGGCGATGGGCTCGAGTGGAAAACACGCGACACCAACGGATCGAACCAGCCCCGTATATCGCTTCGCTCATGAAAAGGTAGGTACTTAAGCTTCAAAATGTATGTTTGTTCGTTTGAACCTTTCGTATTCCAAAGCGCTGAATAAAAGCCCCATCTACACTTTGGTTCACATATATACATACATATGTTATGTTACTTTTGTTTACGTGCTGGAGTAAAAACGATTTCAATTCGTTTTCAACAATTACAATGAAAGATTGCATAATTTCATATTAGTTATGCAGGTATGAATCAATTACAACAAAGAGGTATGTTGGTTGTAGGTAGGGACAATTCTCGGGAGTAATGTATGTAGGTTGTAGGTAGGGTCAACTCTCGGGAGGGATGAATGTAGGTTGTAGGTAGGGTCAACTCTCGGGTGGGATTTATGTAGGCTAAAATGTAGGTTGCACGTAAGAACCTAAAAATATGTAGGCTTTAAGGTATGCGAATACTTTGCCCATCTTTGGGTCGGAACGAAAATATTTTGAATATGTATTTGAAATACATTTAGTATTTTGTATTTGATATTTTTCTAACCGTAAAATGTTTAAGGTATTTTGTATTTCGTATTTTGTCAGCACCAACATGTCTACCATATTTTGTATTTCGTATTTTGAAGATTACGAACGTGATAGTATTTTGTATTTATTTATTTTGTAAAATTTACCCACCCCGTATTTTAAATACAAAATGTAGTTTTAAAATACATGACTCTGGCAGTTGTTAAGGTCGTCTCTAAAACATGTCCAAATAAATACTTTAAAGGTAAAATCACTAATTTAAAACATTTTGAAACCAGTTTTTGAAACTTATTTGACGGATTTGAAGAACTTACTTACTGGATAAATACATAACATTCAATGGATCTGAGAACTGTAAAGTTAGCTAAATTAGTGACGCGAATATAAATACATTACCCAGGAGTTATAAGATTATTTGTTTAAAGGAAAAATATTGTGTACGTATAGGTCCATGTTAATTTACTTTGATACACACTACACACAAATGCACAACTCAACACAAGTTTAATAACATGCAGTTACCTTACGTTAGCTGATTCATTTATAAACATCGTATTATTTGGCTGAATTATACAAAATACTTTGAGAAAATAAACTTTAGATACATCTCAGACATATACTTTGAGATAAATTTGGGAGTATTTTCAATATGTATTTTGTTTTTCAAATACGGTATTTTAATTTCATATTTTCTCTTTTCGTTGGAAGCAAAGTATTTTATTTTGTATCTTGCCCAAATGACTCCGGATATTTGTATTTTATTTTGTATCTTAACTAAGTTACACCTGGTATTTGGATTTTGTATTTGTATTTTAACTTTTCTAAAAATGTACTTGTATTTTGTATTTCAATAGTAAATTTCATTTATTTTCCACATCTCTGCATACATACGAGATGAGCTGAGCACTCGCAAGATCACATAATTACACAACCTCATATTGTATATGCTACAGATAAACATAATTATTCTTCCTAAACTCAACATTTCGCCTGCCAAATTAACTACGACTAGTTAATTTAGAATAGTGAAAAAACATAACATGCTAGAGCATTGATATACACATAATATCAATTATGTTGAAATAATTGGAATACGTGGATATTACTTAGAATCAATTTATTCGCCAAGTTTTCGAACTCAAACAGTTCATCTTCAGAGCTTAATTATGACTATATATAGTATACTAGAAACTCAGTGATGGGTAACCGAAAATTTGGGTTTACGTTAACTGCTCAAAAGTTAATGATGGTTTGAATTCGGTTTTCGTTTTTGTTATAGGTTTTTTTTGGAATTCAGTTATGGTTATAAACGGTTAGAAGCTGGATTCAATAGCGTTAATCGGTTAATAACTGTTAATATTAACAATAATGATTACGGTTCATGAAAATAATTATTTTGAATTTTTTCACTGTAATCTAAAGCTTCATTAATCATGATTAATAGATATAATTATTAGCACTAGTATTGCTTTTATTCCCGAAGTCTTTGTAACGTTTGCTTCCAGCAAACAATAATTTGACTTCATGCATATAGCTTCAGAAAAAATAAATTGTAGGTAACCAGCAAAAATAGTCTGCGTCTGCACCCATTTCCGATAAAACGTAAAATGGCAACTTGTTCCAAAATCAAAATGAAGTAATTGTGGTTTGCAATTTGTAACTGGAGATTTCATGTCAGATTAATCGCTAATTAATTTTAAAAAAGTAAAATGAAATCTAACTTCGAAATATGGAACAGTTTCTATTTTTTGCAATTGGATGTTCGTGTGTCATAACAAAAATACACTTAGATAATTTATCTTTTTCGCTAATGTTATAATGACTTCCATTGAACAGTTGCGATATCCTAAAAGGTGCTTCGCATCCGTCGGCAGTGTACATGCACGTAGTGCAGCAACTTTACAAAAAACTCAGGTCACCGAAATATATTTTGATGCGTATAATTAGCTAAATATTGTATTTTTTAGCACGTTTGGCTACTATGCACATGACGAAATAAACGCAAATTTCTAAAACAAATCAGTATAAATATTATACGATTTAATGAAACGATTTTTGTATTTGTGAAACTTACATCTAATCGTAAGAGATGGCAGCAAATTAAAATAATAATAATTGATGGCTCGGAGAATTAGAGGACTGGATGAGTAATAAAATGACTATGAGAAAAACAATTAGTTTGTGCTTACACTGTCGTTAGGTCAAAAGGAAATTAAAAATCTTAATTTATTTACTAGATGCGTTCAATTCAAGGTTCTGTGAGAGACTGTTTTTAAGGTTTCCTTCATACAAAGAGAAAAATATCAGGACACAAAGAGAACCGCGTAAAATAAAAGGTTGACCTTAATTCTGGAACTTCTAAAAACGATAATTTACATTTGCGTCACGAATATAAGTATTTACAATATTATATGTAACCTTAGCTGTAAAAACCACATCAAGTTACAACTGAGCTAAGGTTGAAGGCCTAATTAGAATAACCGATAACATTATCCTTAACTTATACCTTTCGAGAAAATACATGAAATGTACTGCCTGCACAATGCAAGCAACTTGATAAAAACTGCAGTTAGATTCATGAATGTGCATTATTATGTTGACATGGGACGTCGACAATAATAATTTATTTATAATTTACAAAAATTAAAAATAAAATTGACTAGGATTTTCAATAACGGATAATAACGTTATTGTGATTCGGTTTATGTTATTTGCTGTCAAGAGGTTTCGGTTTACGTTAAGTTTTTGTTAATCAAGTGGAATATGTTGAACGTTATTTCTCATTAACCGTTACTAGGATTTTATCGATAATAACGTTATTCATTAACGTTATTAAATAACGTTACCCATCACGAGTAGTGAGAGGTTGTCCCCCGGTCGGATTAGGCGGTTCTAACAGTCTAAAACATTTGTACTTTGCCGACGATTCTGTATGCTAACGGAGGGCAAAGGCCATTTGCAAATATATATTAATGTAATTAGCGAATTCTGTAAAATTCTACGATCTGAAAAAATAACGATCTAAAAATAAATCAAAGACAAAAATAATGGTTTTCAGAAAAGCTGGGACGCTTAACAGGTCGTAGTGTCTATTGGACGGTCAACCTATTGACATCGTGAAATCCTATACATATCAGGGCATTGGTTTCTCCTCTAGTGGTTCATTTTTAGACGCAATGTCCGATAGAGTAAAGAAGGCTAAAATTGCATTAGCAAGTGTATGTGAAATAGTAAAGAAGGCTAATATGTACTATTCGAGCAACAGATTTAAGTTTTTTGACTCTATCTGCTCGTCCACTCTATTTTATGCCTCTCGCACTTGGGCCTCAAATTATTTAGGTAATGATATTATAGAAACTATTTAATGTCAGTTTATACGAAGATCGCTAAGACTTCCTCCACGTGACGCAAATTATATAGTAAGGCTAGAATCGGCTAAAAGCAACCACTCTTTACAAATTATCTTGGATATTCTTATGGTT
The DNA here is from genome assembly GCA_947179485.1 of Allacma fusca. Taxonomy (NCBI): domain Eukaryota; kingdom Metazoa; phylum Arthropoda; class Collembola; order Symphypleona; family Sminthuridae; genus Allacma; species Allacma fusca. The sequence continues at coordinate 3,030,987 of OX359250.1, read as the reverse complement.
TTTTTCCGATTACTTATGCTTTACCACAGTAGGTTAGTTAAAAAATGATACCTTAGGTTATATGAATTGCATAAAGCAAATAGCTTCACTTTAAGCACAAGTGGTTAGCAAAGCTGGAAAAACTGCTAAACGGCTGTAATAATAAAATAATTGTAGTTTTGTCTGTCTTGCCCGACAATTCTTTCACAAAATTTCGTGGCAATCATATCCAGAAAGATGTGCATATAAAAATGGATGTAAATAGGATGTTAACTTCTAGAAATAATGCCATCTATAAACTTATCTATGGAAGGAACCAGTTGTAAGACTTACCTCAACCTCAACATAAATAACGTATTTAAGAGCCTAATTGCGCAACTTATAGTCAACGTCAACCGGTTGTTTTAAAAAAATTGGGACCGTTTTTGATGACGTACACTGCCCCTTTTGTGAAAATCCAGTGTTACTGTCTCTTGAACACTTCCTTCTTAACGGTGGGGTCTCTAGAAGAGGCTAAGCATGAGATCAGTTCGGATAAAACAAATCGAACAGTAACCGAACCGAACCGAAGTTTTCGGTTAATTTTTTATTCAAATCCGAACCGAACCGTTTTGTTCGGATAAAAAAATACTCGTATCCGAAACCGAACCGCCAAACATCGGTTCGGATGATTTTTAGGACCGAACCGTTTGTCGCTTATCCGAATAACCGAAACACAATGTTGCACATTTTACCAATAAAAACTTCATTCGAAACAGATATATTTAATAATTTTTTTAAAAATCTTTGTTTTAATAAAAATGTTGTTTAAACTTAAAGCAATTATGTATTACACTAATTTTTATCAAATTCTACCTATTATTTGATTTCAAATGACAACTAAAAATCTAAGGACTAAACCTCCAGTAAGACCAAAATGTTCCTAAAACTCGCTTCTCATCGTTTTTTGAAGGCTCATTTTCCCCTGTTGTTTCTGCTTTTATTATGGAGTCGGAGGTTTCCATTGATGACATATTAGTGGTAGTAATTAAGGCACTTATTTAATTTAAGCTAAAAATTAAATAGTGGTGTGAGAAATAATTGCGATGTAATGAACAAATGTATGACTGGCCGTGCTCCATGCAATGTGCTTTCTAAATATATTGCAGATACATAATGAAACAATCGTCTGTCTCGAGAAATTCATGCTACAGTCATTCTCGATTACGATTTGGTAAACATTTTAGAAAAAAATTCAAAATCAGTTATCCGTCGGTTTAACCGAGCGGACACATTCACTTCATCCGAACCGAACGGATAAATTCATACCTAAAACCGAACCGATCCGAAACCGATATCCGGTTAGGCATTGACGTATCCGAACCGTTCGGTTATTTCAATTCGGTTACGAATCTTCGATCCGAACCTTCGGTTTCGGTTAACCGATGGTCGGATAACCGCGTTAAACCGAACCGATCTCATGCTTAGAAGAGGCCATCAAATTTACAATATCCCCCAAGTGCGAAATTTGATTATGTCAGACGTAACAACTTTAAACAATATTGTTTCTTTCTTATGTTTATCATAAAACAATTCTGTAATCAAATTCATGATGGGTAAGCCCCAAGTGAAATAAATCTTAGCCCTCCATTGGCTAAATGATGATGATGATGAGGTAAATTATACAACTTGCAAATTAGACAGATTAAATTTTCCATCAACTATTCACAATTTATAGATTATGACTAAATTAAAGTATTTCATTACTAAGTTACTAGAACTCATCAGTCAACTACAGATCAGATTGGCCAAGTTTGACAATTCATGAAAAATTCTTGTACAGCATTTACCACTGCTGCCTCTCCTGAGCATAGTAGTTCCTGAAAAACCAAGACATTATTTGTGTCATGCTTAAATCTACTTAATATTATTATTCTAAGTTGTGATAACTTGTTACATTCTACATAACCGTGCATCCACGATTCCGTCCCTTCCCCACCTAGAGAGCACTGATTTATACTTGCCATTACACTTATATACTTCCTGCACCGTATTCCTGATTTTTCTGTCTTGGCTAGCTTTAGATTAGTTTTTAGGTTGTTCTTATATATTGGCAGCTTATTTGGTTTTTATATTTGGTAATTTCTAATATGTATATCGTTATTACGTTTTTCGGGTAATTAGTATCCCTCAGTAGGTATTTGTAGTATTGTGTACTATTTGACTCAACTATGCTTTCTCCATCTGCCATTTCCGATTTAGCTGTAGCTGCTTCTATTATTCCACTGAAGTTAGTTTTCACACATTCCTTTGATAAGTCTTCCAATGGCATCTCATACCCTAAATCACGCAATTCATCTTTTCTTTTAGTACTCCAATTCCATGACGGTTTACACATACCACCTCTCTATTTTAATTAACCTATGTAATACTATAGATGGGTATTGCCCCCTGTCCATATTTAATATTTTGTAAAGGTAAAGCAATGACATCTCTAATACTGTACATATGATTTTCAATCTGCCTGCATCAACCCAAACTGTGTGATTTGGGGTGTTAAGCCGGGTTTATAGTTTCACTTTTGCGTGCCTTTCCCTTACTTCTGCTGCGGGGGGGGGGGGGAAATTAGATTCCTTCGATGTATTTATACTTCCATCTGATCAAGAAGTAATTTTTGCTTTTCGTTTGCCTTTTCGTTCCCGCGTTAATAAATGAATGAAAGTATAAACTGATTATCTGTTGTATTCTAGTCAACATAAATTTTGATCACGGTTTTTTTAAAAGGTTCTCGCACATTACTTTTATAAATTAATAAATAGTGGATTACGGTTTATGCGCTAATATTTCTCATACAAAATATTGATGAATCGATTTTAACAAACGATTGAGGTCTTGAGAATTCCGAGTATCATCATAAATATTTAGGCAAGTACACAGTATGATGTAAAAATACATGTAAAAATAATTAAAGTATATTGCAGAATTAACAAGTAACACTTTGACTAATAATTACATCTTAAAAAAGAGTGAGAACAAATTATTCCATTAAATTACTCATACTCGATTAATAACTCCTCCTGACCGTTTGGTCATTACATTAAGGTATGAAAAATTCCGGGATAATTAATTTGATGTATATAATAATTAGACACAGCAATTATGCCTAAAAATTTATATTTTTATATGTATTTAGCTACAGGCAGTGTTGCACAAATGAAAATGCCCTCGGTTTTATGCCTGCCCTCCTGAAAATGCCCTGAAAATGCCCAAAACGCCGAAAATGTCCTGAAAATGTCTTACTCTGAAAATGCCCGGCATTTTGGGCATTTCCGGCGGGCATATTGGACATTTTTACAGAAACTTATACACTATGACCAGTATTGCTCCTTTAGCGAATATAAGGGAGTTTTTCATAGTATAATCAACCCCATCGAGTTTTAGAAAATGTTACACTTGATTTTAAAACAAAGAATCTAATTCGTTCAATTCCCTAGTGGCTATTTCAATAAGCCCCAACGGAGTTGCAAACCTTCAACGCTGTACAATAAAAAATCTTTTGGAGTTTGCACAATTTTTGGAGCAATTTGCACAGTGCGCCAGCATAAATTCCGTATTTTGATAATGGCTTGTACAGTATAGAAAATTTTACACTTTCAATAGATACATACAATGCGACTTATTTTATACATATATTATGTTATAATATATGTTAAAACTTGGAGCTTCCGAAGCAAATTTTGTGTCGACTTTGAAAACTGCATTTAATCAGCCGTAGTAAACCAGTGTTTACTAGGAAACAGTATGTTTCTACAATTTTATCATGTAATCTAGTTGAATATTAAAATTAATTGCAACATACTGTTTTGTGTTATTTTGCAAAATTAGCAGGTAGCTGAAGTCATATATTTAAAAAATTGGAGTGAATATGCCGCAAATGCCTGCCCTAGGCTGAATATGCCCAAAATGCCCAAAGTGCCATAGATGCCCAAAATGCCCTATAATGCCGAAAATGCCATGGCATTTTCAACTGTGCAACCCTGGCTACAGGATACAAACAGGTATATTTAGCACTGAACTACAGTATTTAATTTGTTTTATACATAAGTACTTATAACTGTGTATTCACTAGTTCCTTATTTTTTCCTTTGCCATAAAGTTGAACTGGTTCAACTTGTAAGAAAAGGAAGAAAAAAAGGAAACTTTCGCGCCCGAACTGAAAGTATAAATTGCTTCGCGCATGAAAGGAAAAACACGTGAGCATCAAATTATTTGTGAGGGATCACTCGGAGCAAACGCAAAGTATAAATGCACGAAAAAGGAAAATTGCATGAAAAGTAAAGGAAAATGAAGGGAAAGTGAAACTATAAACCCAGCTTTAAACGGCAGCCGCAACAGTTTTCTCAAAAATATGATCTGTACAGCTTTGATCTCATCTTCCTGCCCAATTCCCATACTGATGCGGAGTATAATTAATTCAACAAGCACATTGATTCAAATAGACTAGATATATAACTCTACGAACCACAATTTGCCAGTTGTATGATTTAAAGTACTTAGTGTATGGCTTGGTACGCTTTTCGTTTTAAAAAACCAGCTGTGAGGCTATAAGATCCATTCGAGTAAAAAGGGGCTCCCAGATATACACATACCCTAACAATTTATACTGGCTAATATTTATAACAGAACACCGAAGGTTTTACTGGTTGCTGTTTGAGAATAGCGTTAGCTACGTTTTACTTGTGTTCACCTGCAGACAGTTTATTGGACGGTATTCCTCTAGAGATTTTTTCGCAGTTCACCAGGGCGGCATGAAAGAACAGTTACGTATAAAACAGTAACGCGGCTTCAGTGTCATCCGAGTAAATTAATATCTGAATGGCCACCATCTCCATAATACTCAATCCGCTTGTTCCCGTCTGTGTGAAAAAACTACATAATAAGTGAAACAAGGAAAATGACATTGAAGAAAGAATCTCTCCTTGAAGGACCCCCTCTTTTATCCTTAATCCGTTAAGCCTTCAAATTTTCTGACGCGAAGCTTGACCTTGTTATATAAACTCTGCAAAAACCTTGGCATTTTACAGTTAAGCCTTAAAATATGCAACTTTTGCCACAACAAACTGCGAGACCGAGTCAAAAGCGCTTTGATAGTCTACAAATAATGCGTAAACTCTACGGCTAGCGATTCGTAGGTGGTTGTGAATAATTCCTGCTAATGAAAATATTTGATCGACGCACGAGCGTGTTTTGCGGAATCCGGCTTGGTATTCGGGGATTATGTTACATCTATTTTCCCCTTCTGATATCCTTTAAGTAAAAACAGTAAGTAGTAGTAGTAGTACAGTTTAAGTAAGTAATGAATATGCTATATTCGCTACACTTTGTTTTAAATAAAAGTCGAATTGGTCTGTGGTTTTAATCTTAATCATTGCTTTTATTCATGTAAGTCATCCAATCTATACAGAATAATCTAGTTCAAGTTTACAATTAAAGTCTTAAACAGGATACCAATTATTGTCAAAATAAATAAGTTTTATCAGTCAACGTGTCACAGAAATCTTATAGTCCTTATGGATGTGTTCTTTTCAGGCAGCCCATTTAGTTCCTCTTTGGCTTAAATGTTACACATCTGAATACTTCATACATGACGCATGATCAATCATTCATTCTTACAATTAGTCAATATTCTTATTTCCTAAATACGTTCCTAAAACAACAACTTCAGCAGTTTTACTACTGCCTCAAGCTGGTTCAACTGACAAGCAGCACAGCTTAACGAATGGGCGAACCAACTCTCAACCGTCCTCACTGTAGATAGGACCTCATTTCCGGGACGAACTTGCTGTACTCTAGCCATCTTCCACGGCTTTGGAATCGTTAATCCTGAATGACCACCAAGTCATCCACTTTTAAGTTTGGACGTTCATCATTCCATTTGCACTAGCGGTGTGAATACTGCAAATATTCTTATAATCAGTAGTTGCAGATGTGCTGGTTTAGTTGTTGCACAAACTGCCACCAAGATAATGGCTAGTCTTGATCTCAGTCAAGTTGTGTACTGGACTTGCTTTTAAGGGAGCTCCAATCAAAAATGTCCTTGACTAACTTGCTGGAGAGCGGCGTCGAGTTCAGATACACTTCAACTTCATTTATATTAGTCAAGTGACACATTGGGATCAGATTGACCAATATTAGGCACAATTGGTTTCTCGGCCTCAGGTTGGTCAATATTGGTCATGATTAGTTTTTTGACCTGAGATTAACCAATATTGTCGATTTCTTGTCCACATATTGATCAATATTTGGCACAGCTACCTTTGTGACCTTAGATTGACCAATATTGGTCACAATCGGTTTCTTGGCCGCATATTGGTCGATATTATTTAATTATTTGATTACCCCAATTTGTTGCCAAATCGGTATAAAATATTTGCAGTCGTGGGTGTCACGCATATCAAGCAAAGTTAGAATACTTGGTGGCTCTTGAATTCAACATTTATTTATTTGATCAACAAACTAAGTATTTCGCAAAGCAATGTTGCTGCAAATGTCCGAAATAATTTTAGGATTAGCAAACATTTTTTGAAATAATTCAAGAAACCGATTGTGATCAATATTGGTTGATTCGAGGTCAAGAAAACAATCGTGTTAAATATTGGTCAATTTCAGGCCGAAAAACCAATTGTGACCAATTTTGGTCAATATAAGGTCAAGAAGGTAGCTGTAACAAACATTAATAACTCTGAGGCCAAGAAACCATTGGTGACCAATAGTGGTCAGTATTTGAGCCTTAGAAACACTTGTGATGAATTCATACCATAAATGGTGACTTCAATGACGTTTCAACCATGACTTTTAAAAATAAACATTTCTTATGGGTAATAGAATCCATTTCTTTGGTTTACGTGGTTAATTTTATTAAAAAAGCTAAATCATATGCAAGCTTTCGACATCTAACAAATAATTTCTTATGGGATTTAACATTGGAAAATTGAAATGGACCATTTATCGACGAGAATTTATTACTTCGGTGCCATTTCCCGCGAAAACCAGGACCAGATGGCAACTTTTCAAATTTTTGTTCTCGCTGGGTTCTAAGCTTTCACAAAATTTCATTTCGATCTCGACAGGGCATGTTGCGAGGGTTACTTTTAATATGTAATCATGACGTATTTTTAAGCTGAATTAATACAGCTCATAAATTATTGATAAATAGATAGACAGATAAATTTATTAAGGGTAGATATGACCTTGACCCTTACAACCCTCTTTTCATCGCAATTAGTACAATTAAGTTTTATCAGGCGTAAAAATTCATGGTAAATTGGAATATTGAGTAAATAAATAAATGGATAAATAACTGTGGTGTAGGTAAACAAAATTATTGATAAATAACTTTCTTCAGATATAAAATTTTCACGTAATTAATTCATGCGTTTGTACGCCTAAATATTTGGTTAACATTTTTTAGCTGTACAAATTCAGACCCCACTCATCGTTTAAGGATACGCAGTTAAAATTTGTATTTTAATTACACTCATTCGTTTCTGTATGTAGACCTTTTGCTTTTAGGTGAAATTGTATGTACATCATTTTGCTTTCAAAAATTGATGCGTATATTCCTTTTTGCATTTAGTAAAACTGCATGTAGATAATTTTGATTTGAATCGAAATTGTTCTTAGGCCATTTTGCCTCTTCGCCGACGATATATACTAATGATAGTGACATCTTGCTGCGACCAAAAATTAGAAAGAACCTTAGAAGAAATTGATAGCTGGTGTTCTGCTAATGGTCTTGCTGTCAATTTTGACAAAACTAAACTTACGGTTTTCCATAAAAGCAATGATAGAACCGTACCTTATAATATTATTATGAAGTGAACGTTTAAGAAATTGAGAGAGTACTGTTTTAAATATCTATCTAAGGGGTCTACTAATCCAGCAGCTCTTACTGCAAAAAATGTAATAGCAAACATCATACACTCCAACGGGAAGATTCCAAAAACGATCTCAAGCGAGAACCAATTTCTGTTTTAGTTACCAAGACTTATCATTGAAGCGAGGTGTTACTAGCAACAGCCGTGATCAGAGTTATGAACAAAATTGTACATTTGTATGATTGTCGTGAACTATTAGGCAATGGGTTGTAAGCAAATCTTATTTCTGCCTCCAAAGATGGTTGAATTACCCATAACTGAAGTCGATATTGGGCTTCAACAGCAAGTATCAGTCACGATGTCAGGTATAAAGCCAAAAATATGCGATGATTTTGTAGCAACAGTGGATGCACTAATCCTTTCTAAGGTCACCCAAGAATTGTCAATTAACAAAATCAATGTTCGTGGCTGGATTCATACCCTGGCTTGAATTAGTCGACACCGAATATTAACGTCCTAGCGCCGTAGATATTTTGCTTGGAGCAATTGGAATCAGGATCGACGGAGACGGTAATAGTCATTTGCAGAAGTAAAGATTTTGGAAGGAACATCTGTGGTCCAGTTTGTATCACTCTGACATTAACTATCGCATCTCATGTCAATATGGCTCGCGTTTCTGCAATTTTAAGGATGAGAATTTGCTCCTAATTCTCAACAGAATAGGCGTATGAGTGGGGTCATATGCAGGTTCAATATGATTTATTTGATCCACAAATGGTAAATGATGACCAATATAATATATATATAAACCTATGACTCAGCTGACATGAACTGTGACCTAGGCCGTTCTGCTGACTTTGCTTGCTTAAGCAAAATGTTGTTTTCACTTTGCACTATGAAGGTTTTGGGTTTGATCACGAATGAAATTCTTGGAATTTTGTTCAAAATCGTTTAGACTACAATTATTTGTACCTCAGGCTGATCAATTTTGAGGCACATTGGTCGGCGGAGTCAACTAGGCGGGGGTCGGCGGGTTCTACCTCCAATGTTGAACAACTCGGACGGTGTCCCCTAATTAAGGTAAGCATGAATGTATTTTTTTCGACCGTTTTTAGGCCGAATAATTAAAAATAACCTTTTGTAGAATACCAAAATTGTTTAAATAATTTTTAAGCATAATTAATTCCAAAATTTCAAAATTTTACCTGTTAATGGGCCTGGGTCACACTGATATTTTTAAAATATCCCAAATCAAATTTTTTACTTCACTTAGCTTCTGGAAGCTGTATGCTTGCAAGAAGCTTCAAAAATAATTTCCCAGGTCACCAGGGACGGATAAACTATTTTGACGTCGTTTACATATGATGCGACGCTTTGGTAGATTTAAATTTGGCGGGGACCATATTATAATAAATTATAATATAAAAATAAAATGGTAACATTAATAACCTATTTAAGGTAATTTTCGATGTTTCCTGGCTCATAGGTTTAAAGTTATTCAAGGTTAAAGATTGAGCCACACAGGGTAGAATAAATATACTGTGCTCACTGTAATTTTGCCGAATTCCCAGCCATTTTAAATACGAATAATCTTCTCTTCGAATTAACTATGGAAGATTAATACATGTACTCTTGAGCCATTTTCTGCGCAATCAGTAAAAGTTCAAAAAAAGATTTTTGGTTTATGAACGTGGAAGGATGTGTCGTGGTCGTGAGTGAGGTGAAGATAAGTTAGTATAAAATCAATGACTCCTGGACTGAGTGAATAAAACGATGAAATGTAGAGGAAATAAAAATGCCTGCACTTGACTAGTTTTCTACTTTAAAACAAAACAAGGACGTAGACTTTATTTAAGAGGTGAGTTGGGCAGAGTAACTACCTGAAAAGTGGAGGAGAAAAAGCTCTCCTAGTATAGTAGTCATTTTCCTTTTATTGGTTTGTGTTTTGTAGCGTCCTGCTAAAATTAGAATAAGTTACAACTAAATATAAGTTCTTTTGCATTATTGGGACAGGAAAAAGGTACCTCCATGAGGCCATTAAACCTGTCCTTCTTTTGAGTTTTCGTATACATTCATATAGCATCATCATCTAAACACATATACATACATACATAGACACATACATACATAGACACATACATACATACATAGACACATACATACATACATAGACACATACATACATACATAGACACATACATACATAGACACATACATACATAGACACATACATACATAGACACATACATACATACATAGACGCATACATACATACATAGACACATACATACATACATAGACACATACATACATACATAGACACATACATACATACATACATTTGTCGGTCATGACCTTAGGTCATGTTTACTTGAATGCACCAATTGATTTAAGAACTGAGAAAAAAGAAATGTATTACATTGACAATAACATAAGCAGGGTGCTGTAGTAAATGGAAAAGTCATAGGCGAGGTGCTGTAGCAATTGGCACTCTTACAGGTAAGGTGCAGTAGTAGATGGCACTTTCATAGGAAAGGTGCAGTAGTAAATGACACTTTAACTAGGGAAAGTGCAGTAGTAAATGGCAACTTCCAATACAAGGTGCAGTAGTAAATAGCAGTCATCCACAAGGTGCAATAGTAAATGGTCGGTTTCATACGAGGTGCACTAGTAAATGATCGGTTCCATACGAGGTGCACTAGTAAATGGCACTTTCATAGGGAAGGTGCAGTAGCAACTGCAACTCTGTGACTACCTAATGAATAAGCTATTTAGAATGAATTGACCTAAAAATACTCATGTTATCAGCACAAAAGTCATGGCACCAAGGTCCCGGAATTACCATCAGATGGGATAAAACAATGAGAACACCTGGGAATTGAATGAGTTAAAACTTGTACATTTTCATAAACAATACGTTCTTTTGCGTAAAAATAAGTACTTCTGAAGCAGCGTGAACAGTTTAAGTGATTTATTTACGAAATATCAAAGCATGTACCTTTTTTGAAGACTAAACTACAAACGATTGATTGACAAATAAAATCATACACGTCTAGCATAAATAACAGTAGCTTAAAAAGTAGAATAATAAGTTCTCATTAGTAAAATAAATTCAAATCCAATAAACTGTTATAGATACGCTCGGTGGCCAGTGTTCACAAATTTGCATTACAAGCATGTACAAATGGCCTCCGGTAGATAACGAAAATAGTACTTGTACTAATGAGCTGCAACTTTTAGAACTTACAAATAAAGTTGTTGAGAAGAGATGGGAAGGGAAAAAGTAGGGATTTTGTTGGTCAAACTAGTGATGCCAATGGTCTGGTCTGATCCATGATTTATGAAACTGGTCTGGTCCAAAGGTAAGACCAGACTATTGGTCTGGTCCAGTTTTTCGGACCAGACCAGACCAAAGACCATGGTCCGGACCATGGTCCAGAATACCATTAATAGTAATTAAATAATCAAGTTTTATTAAGTGAAATTTTGTTTTGTTGACAATTTTAAACATTACATGGGATTTTGTGAATCTATAAATTTGTCATTTTCCGAAAGATTGGGACCATGGTCCTTTGGTCTGGTCTGGTCTGGTCCTGATACTGGACCAATTGCATCTGGTCTGGTCCAAGTGTTGGACCAGACCGGACCAAACCAATAACGGACCATTATAAATGGTCCGGACCAGACCATTGGCATCACTAGGTCAAACAAATATAAACAACTGAAAAACAAACAAAGTGGGAATTCGGGGTGACCAAAATTTGCATTATTACCACCACCCTTTGGTTTAATAGCGGGTGGCACCACCACGGGCCTTAATAAGTTCCTGAATTATTTCGGGGACTGACTACACTAGTTTTAGCGTCTTTTGGGGTGGAATACTGTACCAGTCTTCAGTGTGAGTTGCTTAGCAACAGGATTATTCTTAGCAAGATGGGAGCCATCATGGGGCCTACTAGAGCATCGCATGGGTTCAGGTTCAGTATGGGTGCATATAATTTCGACCTAATAATTTTGGGTCCTTTCTGGGTACAGTATTTTATACCCGTGAAATTATGTAAAGGTTCAGGTACAGAGAAAAACCCCTTTTGTTGTTACCTGTCAGGACCAGGTGTAACAAATGAACCTGAAATGTTTAGCTTCATTGATTGAAAGTTAAAGGCCGGAGAATTTCAATCTTCCAAGATGATTTCCATCGTAAAAGCAATGGCAGGGAGTCCCAGGAACCAGTGAACAGGCATTCTTATTCATTTTAAATATATTTTGTACTGAAAATACCCAATTGTACTTTTAACACAGGATAAAATAATTAAAAAAAGTTCTGATTCTCAAGTTCATTTCGTCATGCAGCTGAAAAATTAATTCCCAAAATTTATTAATTTCTTGCAAGATTCCTTTAAATTCTTTTAAAGGATGGACTGATAGATCTCTGATCATGGTGGTTTGAATGTTAACAAGATTCCCTATGACACTGGCAGAAAAACGGTCCCATACAATCAACAACCCTAAATTTGAGCATGGGGTAAAGTAATGCTTATAGGAGGGTATATTTAAGGTTGTACTAAGTTTATCCTCTCCGTGTTTCACGGTTAACTTGTTGAACCCTGGCTGTAGTCATTCTTCTGGTTTTCTCCACACTCTTGGCTGTCTTTTGGTACCAAAACTACATATCTTAGAATCCGGAGACCAGTGAAATTTAATCCAGTAGTTACCTCTACATTTTTAAAAATTGATTGCTCCATTGCCTTTTTTGTCAACATGTTTTTCGTGAGGGAAGATTTTTTTCTGACAATATTTCCGTTTCAATTAGGGATGTGCGTATCGTTCATTTTTGAGCGATACCGATATTTGACTTTAAAATACACTATAACGATATGCACGAAAAAGATATAACGACTAGTAAAAGCCCTGCTCCGCAGGGAGATTTGCTTGCCGTCTTGGTTTGTTGTAACATATTAAAGCTTACGTGATAATAGTCTAGATAGATAGCAGAATAAAAGTCAATTAAAATGCTAAAAATCGATAAACACTTGAAAAAATCATGGTTGAGTGCACTGTGGAACTTCACACTAAGGCCCCTGTGCATATCCCGTGTTAGATCCCTAGACCGCGGCTGGGAGTTGGTCCCGCATACATTTTTACAAATCAGTAAATTTAACGATTAAAAACTTCCTTAAAACATTATTTATTGTAAACGTTTCATTTCTGTCATCAAGTATTTTGCTTTGATGTTTAGTGTCGAAAATTTTTACTTTAGCTTTCCTTCTATATGTAGCTCTGCAAAGTTTATAATATTTCTGGCTCCAAACAATTAACTCTATAAATACCAGTCCATTCACCCAGTAGTTCCCCCTGATCCTCATTTTTGTCGACATATAGTTTTTACACTGTATTGAGAGGTCGATCTAAAAAATTCTACATAGAGCTGACCATGAGTAAACGGTTTTGATAACCAAATGCCTACGTTCATAATAAAACAAACGGGTATCACCCTCATTTGAAATTAGTGTAACTTGGGAAAGAAACATGGTGTCCCCTTCCGCCCTTCCTGTTAAAACCCTAGCGAATATAAGATTCTCTTTGAGCGGATCAAGCCACCACCTACGTCGGTAGATAACCTCCATTTCCCAATAACAACGCCAACAGTATAACTACTTGATCCGCTAGTATTAAAATTGTATTGTTGAAGTGATTTTTTTATCGAATATATTTTAAATAATCATGTTTGGTTCTGAAATACAATTTCGTATGACTATAATCTATTACACAACTTCTTTAAATACACAATTACTTGTGTAGGTTCCTTCACCTTTCTGCAGTGTCATTTACAATTATCTTAATCTTAATTTTTGATTTTTCGAAAATGCAACATACAATTGACCATGTAAAAACATTGGCTTCGATACATAAATATCAACTGTTTCCAAACTTTTCCTTGATAATTTTTCATCCTCACAACAAAGCTTACGTTAAATTATAGTAATTATTAAGAAAGCCCAAAGGTCTCACGTCGCAAGACCCCGGGATGGCTGACCGTGACAATGTCACTGCCCTTGCTACTGTATAATGCTTCAATAGTTTATTTTTTAAATTTGTTTAGAAATACTAATTTGAATGAGTGGGCCGTCTTGGTACTGAATGGCTACCCGTGACAATTTCGCCGCCGTTGCTACTGTATCCGGCTTTAATAATTCATCTTTTAATTAAAAAAAATTCTTTCCTTTAATTTGAAGGAGTGTGCCGTCTTGGTGGTAAATGGCTGTCCGTGCCAATGTCGCCGCCATTGCTACTGTATAATTCTTTAATAATTTATTCAATTTTTTTAAAAAATAATTTTAATAATTCATTTAGCGCGCGTAAAATTTCAAATCCGCATTACACCAAGACAAAGACGAAGACTGTCCACTCTTTGAATTTTGTAGAGAGGATGCTTTTTTATTTTTTGTGCTTTTTTACAATATGCTTTTTTATTTTTTGTACTTATTCACGCAGATGTTTTTATATTTTTTGCTCTTTTTTAACAACATGCTTTTTTACTTTTTGTACTTATTTAAGCATATGTTTTTATATTTTTTGCTCTTTTTTAACAATATGCTCTTATTTTTTGTACTAATTTTTAAATTAGACGCAGCTTTCTTATTGGCTCGTAGATTTGGAGCGAAAATTCAAATGAACATACTCACTCCATATTATATAAGATACTATATGCAATTCGGAAACACCAGTTTTAAATGTTGGCTTGCTCGCAAATTGAAATTGAACACACGCATGACGCTTAGTTTTGCCGACTTTTCGTTTGTGGACAAAATTTTCATCATTTGCAGCCAATTATTTTCAACAAAAAGCGTTAGAGGTCTGCAGTATGACATTTCTGGAATAAAAACTGCAAAAATGATGTTCTTAACCATACGTTATAGCGTTTAAAAATTACGAGAAATATCGTACGATATTTTTGATCCAAAATGCACGATATGGACCATTATATCGTTTCGTTATATCGTTTGGCACATCCCTAGATTCAATATACTCTTGAGTCTTCGCCTCACAGTTTGCTCCATCATACTGACACTGTCGTCACTTCTTACGCTGCTAGCGTTCAGGTTCAGTGTGCATTTCCTATGTTTTATGGCTATCTTCATTATTTGATGGGCAAATTCATTGAGGTAATTACTGGTCGGCCAGTGTGAGATAGTTTTTAATTGTTTCAAACCTCTTTCACCTGAAAATCACTGTTTAAACTGCTACATAGAATTTGTTATGAATTCGGAGTCTTGCAATAAAATAATCGTCTGTATACCACCGAAAAATTAAAACCGTCCAATCCTGGCTTCAATATTTTTAACGGATCATAATTACTTAACTAATTTACTTACACGGACACTCTATACTGCAAATAAAAACAATGAGATCCAATCCAGAGCTCATTTTTTGAAAAATGTGCGGGCAGAACTGGAATGCAGAACGCATAATGCAAATTTTTGTCACACCGAATTCATACTTTTTTGTTTTTAATTTTTTTAATGCTCGTTTGACCAACAAAATCCCAACTTTTCCCCTACCTGTCTCTTCTCAACATCTTTATTTGAAAGTTCAGAAAATTGCAGCCCATTAGTACAAGTACTATTTTAGTTATCTACCGGAGACCATTTGTACAGGATTGTAATGCAAAGTGACCAAGCACTGTATATAGTAAGCTACCCGACCGTCACTCCCACATAAGATCCCATAAGTAGTAACGTATAAGAAAACTGTATAAGATATGCAGACGTTTTCATATACTTTTTTCCCACATGTTCCCATAGACACCCATATGATGAAACCTAATTATTTTTTAGCCATTTTCTTTTAAGATCCCATAACTTCTTATATGTTCCACACAAATTTAATTCCCAACCAAAAATAAAATGCAAAATTTAGTATTTCCAATAAATACAAAATAAAGTACGAAAAATTGTTCCATTATTTCACAATAATTTATTGTAAAATATTTACGCTTGCATTCAAACAATTATGACAAAATTTTAACCGTTTCATTGTTCAGTATTTTTGTTCTTGAGACGTTTACGGGCGTCTGTACAAATGCTACGGCAGCTCGCTTCGAATTTATGAAACCCAAGAGATCCAATGGTTAGTGAACATTCTGAAATCACGAATTCTGAAAAACATGAAAAATAATTTCCGAAATTATATACACACGTATTACAAATAAAGGTCGCAGCAATTTATTCTGAATGTCTGCTGAAATTTTGTGCAAAAAATGCATATTACTTTTGAGTGCAAAGAACTTCGGTCCCAGAGCAGGTCGAGCTTGAGTGGTGCTGGTGGAAGTCTTATGACCATAAACGGAACAACGAGCTATATCCTCAAGCGGAAAAATTCCGGTCTGTTCCATGATTGCTCGTATAAACTGGTTGGGACTATTGTGAAAGCGATCTCGTATGTTATCCACAACATCTTTAGAGGCGGTTAATCCATCTCCTAGTTCAACCATCTCAGCTCGAATATTGCTGCTAACGGAGGTTGATTCTGTCGAGCATTTATATATTTAGTATAAATTTATGGTTACAATTATTGACACAAATATTATTTATCTAGTGCATTTAACGATTGTTATAAGCCTCACTTACTTTTTAACTTATACATGCGCGACTTCTGAATTTGAAGCTCCTGGCGCAATTTATTGATCTCCTTGTCCTTATCAGCCAACAGGCTAGAAATTTCCTCAGTGGAATATTGAGGCAATTGGATTACCTTTAAAAAATGTAAACAAAAGATAATACAGCATTTATCATTCATATTATAATTCAACTGGTACTTAAATCAAACGAAACCTCATCTTGCAGCTCGTTTGTAGTCACTTCGCTGCTGCTATGGTTAGCTTCATCTATTAAAACTGGCGAGGGCTCCAAAGCAAGAATAACTTCGTGGGCTTCCCTCCTTAACTAAAATGGGAAGATATACAATTTTTATTTGCTGATCTTGGAGATGCAATTTGTCAAAACTTAATTTAATTATTAATTAAATACATAATTCATAGTAAATGAATCCAAATACCTTCTTTTTAGTTGATGGACCTTCCCTGGGTTGCATTTTCCGCTTGCTGGGGCTCGTTGTCTGTTTCACATTCAAAACACTGATAAAAACATTGTAATCTTTTACGATCAGTTAAATAAAAATAAGAAAATGAAGAGGATATATCAACTCAAGCAATTAAATTACTTCAAAATCATTCGAAATTGTTTTAGGAACTCTCCCACGTTTGTGTTTTCCCAGGTCCTTCTCACTAAACGATTGATCTCTGGCTTCCTCTGCTAAATTTGCAGCCATTTTTGACATTTTAGATTTTGACCCTGTGAGATCAAACAAAACAGAATTTGAAACTCGTACTAAAGGATAACACGCAAATTTATAAATACAACCCATTTACACTCACCAGTTGCCAGAAGCTTTGCCATAAGCTCCTCTCCAGTGTCATCCCAAACAACAGGAAGTATCTTATTTATAGCTAACTCAGGAGTAGGATAATTGTACCTTCCAAATTCAACTTTACTTGTTTTCACATAGGAGTAAGTCTGATCGGCTGTAAAAAATATACAACTGTACCCAGATTTCACTTTTGCTTCCATAATTTTGAGTTCAATGCACAAATTGGAGAGCCAAAATTCACAAGCTCGTTATAGTATCAACTCATGTCAGCCATTAACCTGAAAATTATGTAGTACGTTAAAATGCTTTGTTACAAATAGGCGCGAATTCAACATTCAATAGAGCGCTAGTTGGGAATCTCGATAAATGATTTGTATCCTTGGTTTTTGGGGACAGTTCAAATTTTAACTAGATCACTTTCAAATTGAATAATTATAATATTTGTTTGTAATTTTGAACGGATGATTGAAATTTCTAGACTAGTTTTGTTTTGTAAATGTTTGAGATTTGTAAACAAAATGCCAAAAGAATGCAGAAAACTTCCTAGACAGACATTGTGGAGTCGGAAAAATAGGGTAAATAGAACGTACAAAATATATAATGTAGTATGAAAATTTTAGCAACAACAATTACAGCCCAGAATTTATACCTGATTCGGTTTCAGAATAGTTCAAAACAGACTCCAGCATTATTATTCGGCAATGTCAACAACTTGTTCGGCGGAGATGGAGCTGTTCTAACCCCAGGTAATTATATAACTAATATTTACCCGTTGCAAATTAACTATTGCCTTATTAAATTCTTAATGAAATAATGAATGATAATTCAGACGAGTCCTGGGACGTTTCAAGTATTAGTGATGAGGATAATCACGAAAATTTGTCTGACTCAAGCGAAATTATGGATGAAAGTCGTGAACTCCAATTTGATCAGCCGTCATCAGACCCCATTTTAGATAATAGTAATTTGGAATCAAAGGTAAATATTTTCCATAATCTGAACATTTGGCAAGACATATACGGGGTAAAAATATAAGATCAACCTTAACTAGGAATTTAAGGGAGTAACTCATGAAATATTCTATTAAAATATTTTGTAGCAGACACATCTAGAATTTAAAAAAACAATTTTGTCAAATGATTAAATTTTTAAGGCCACGGGGGTCATCAACGTGAAGCATTTTTCGTTTTTTTGTGATGATATTTTTAACAATCAAATTTATTTCTGAAAACAATTTTGATGTTGGATTTTTGATAATGTTATTTTCCTGAGCTTAGTATAAGGTCATTAGGATTTCTGGAAACAAGAGCCGAAAACCTGAAGCAAGGTTTCTTCGGGCAATCTTCGAGTGATCCAACTTGTTTCTCGAAAGCAGTTTTTAAGATATTTCTTTGAAGGCTATAGAGTGACTATATTAGCAGATTGGCTATATTGTGACTTAACATGTGTCAGACTAATCCAAGTCGGAAATCTCGAGTATGCAGTGACGTTTTGAATTTTGAGGAGATGACTATTAGAATTTCACATATTCCTGATTTTGTTTTGTAATACACTCGAAGAATGTGGTTCTATTTAAACAATGTAGAAGTTAAAAAAATTTATTATGAATTTCCAAAAAAAAAATCTAACAAAAGCTGTTTACGAAGAAATTTGATTTAAACAAAGTTTACGTAATCATGGAAAATTACATAGCAAGATCCCCGGGACGAATTCCACTTTTATTCACGTGACCTGGATTATTCATTGACCCAAGAGAAAGAAATGTTTTTTAGAATTAAATTTGCCACAAATTACGAGCCTTGAATGTTTATTGTGGGAGTTACTCACTTGCATTTTCTAGATAGGGGCTATGTCATATGTTGACGATGCATATATTCCCAATAATTAAATTTAATAATTAAATATATTTTCCAGTTGTATGAGGGCTGTTCTCTGACGCTAACTGAGAGCCTAAGCTTGGTGTCCGCTTTTGTCTCAAAATTCAATTTAAAGAAAAATGCACTGGAAGGTCTTCTACAACTACTCAAACTTCACATTCCGGGCTCAGCATATTATCCAACTACTGAATATAGGTTCAATCGACACCTAGCTCGTACCACTGTGTTTGTTAATAAACACTACTTTTGCGGAACATGCAACAGTCATGTAGAAAACACAATTTGCAATAACTGCAAATTATCTCTACCGTCAAATTTTGACATGCGAAACAACCAAATGTTTGCTGTTCTTGATATCCGAAAACAACTTGAAATTGCTCTTCAGTCTAAAGATATAATGGACGCGTTGGACAAATTTTATTCAAGGAGCACCACTACAACCTCGTCCAGCTCGCACAATAATAACATGGATTTAACGTTTACAATGAATACTGATGGAGTACCTCTATTTCGTTCTTCCGGTAAATCTCTGTGGCCTATTTTGATGACTTGTAATGAATTACCTTTGTACCTGAAGAAGCGATATTTTATTTGCGCAGCTATTTGGAGTGGTAAAAAGAAAATAGACCCTTTTCTTGTATTTCCGCCAGTCATCAAGCAACTCAACTCCTTGCAGGAAATACCTGTGAAATGGAAAAATTTAGCAAATGAGTACATTTATTCAAAAGTATTTGTTTCGTGCATTTCTGTGGATGCCGTAGCAAGATGCGTTCTTCAGGGGCACACCCAGTATAATGGAAGATTCGGATGTACTTGGTGTGAGGACGAGGGCACTGTAGTTCGGAAGGGGAATGGTCACACAAGGGTATACTTGCATAAATCACCTATGAAGCGGAATCACGAAAATTATAAACTTCAAGTTCAACAGTCGAAATTCTCCAAAGGGATACTTACAGCATCGCCAATTTTGTTGTTGAAAGGATTTGACATTGTCGATGGCTTTTGTGTGGACTATATGCACTGCGTATTACTAGGAATAGTACGTACATTTACGGTTCTATGGCTAACATCTACATCAATGGTATACTACAGAGCTGCTTTCAGGTAGCAAAAAATCAAGATCCGCACCTGAACCCGACCCGCACCTGAAATATCAGGTTAATTTTTTTCGTCGACCCGAACTTGGCCCTCCGGATCCGAGTTAACATCCGCACCTGTCAGGTATTTTTGGATCAGGTACTTCATGGTTACCCGCACCTGAAAAAATACCTGAGGTGCGGATCTCACAACAAACCCGACCCGAACTTGAACCCGAACCTGAACCCGAACCCGACTTTCAAGTATTTTGTCAGAGCAAACTGATAATCACAAGTTCTATCTTATTACTTTATCAAAGTAAATACCACTTACTCACTGACGCTAAATCCCAAATACGTAAATCTGTAATAATGTTAAGTGACAAGCATCACAAAAAGACTGAAAACAGCCAATTTAACCTACCCAAAGCATTTTCTGAGCAATAGCTTCAGCACGAGATCGGAGATCATCTAGCTTTTTTAATTGTAACCAAGCCTTAAATTAATTAATTTTAAAAATAGTAACCAAGCCTGAAGGCACAAGTATACACCAAATTGATTCCAATTTGTTGATGTGTACTACAATGTTGCTAAAGGCAATGTGCTACAAGGCTATATCATGAAATCAATTAGCAAAGTTTGGCTTAGTGCATCGCATGGGTTCAGGTCGCACCCAGGTATTTGGGTTCAGGTCGCACCCAGGTATTTGGGTTCAGGTCCAGGTTCAGGTTCAGTATGGGTGCATGTATTTTGGACCCAATAATTTTGGGTCCTTTCTGGGTGCAGTATTTTATACCAGTGAAATTGGGTAAAGCTTCTGGTTCAGGTTCAGGTACACAGAAAAACCCGTTTTGCTTTTACCTGTCAGGACCAGGTGTAACAAATGAAAGACCTGAACCTGATCGCAAAAGACCTGAAATGTTTGGATTTACTGATTGAAAGTTAAAAGCCGGAGAATTTCAAGCTTGCAAGATGATTTCCATCGAAAAAGCAATGGCAGGGTGTCCCAGGAACCAGTGAACAGGCATTCTTTTTCATTTTAAATATATTCTGCACTGCAAACACCCAATTGTACTTTTAACACAAGATAAAATAGTAAAAAAGTTCTGATTCTCAAGTACCCAAAACATGCTCAGGTCCGGTCCAAAAATACCCAGGTTCAGGTCGTCTTTTGGGTACTTTTTCGGGTTCAGGTACTAATCAGGTGCGGGTACTACAAAAACGCAATTGGGTCAGGTTCAGGATCGAAAAATTTGAACCTGTAAAATCGGTACATTTTCAGGGACAGGTTCACACTTTTGAGGTACCCAAAGTTTGGGTCCAGGTACAGGTTCGACTGTTTTGAACCCATGCGATGCACTAAGTTTGGCTGCTTGTTAATTTAATTGGTATGGCAGCTCTCATGCATCACTAACTACCACGTGTTCTTCAGCCATGTGAAGCTACATTAACGTTCATTTCTGCTTTTGAGTTTCATTCACGTGAACTTAAAGTTAAATTATTGCGGTAAAAAAATACTTGCTCAATACCTGAAATTGCAAGTTCGGGTTCAGGTATTTTAAATTCGTCGTACCGAACTTGTACCTGACATTGAGCTCAGGTATATTTTTTAAACCCGAACTTGATCGTAACCCGACCTGTAATATCAGGTGCGGATCCTGGATGTACCCTCACTTGACCCGAATCTCAGGTACTTTTTTTTATAGCTGACCCGAACTTGACCCGAACCCGACCCGACGGGTATTTTTCAGGTACTACCTGATACCTGCAAGCAGCTCTGGTATACTACATTGGCAATCGGAAAGATGAAATCGATAAACGATTTCCTATCATAAAAGTTTCTGCAGAATTAGCACGCTTACCCAGAAGTGTTAAAGAAATAAAGTACTGGAAAGCCTCAGAACTAAAAATTTGGATGTTCGCAATTCCAGTAGTTTTGGATGAAATATTAGATAGCCGCTACTTACAACATTTTACTATTCTCTGCAACTCTATACACAAGTTACTTACTCTGGAGGTGTGCCCTGACGATTTATCAGTATGCAGATCAAATTTAAAAACATTTGTCTGTCAGGTTGAGGAACTTTACGGGAAAGAATTTTGCAGTTTTAATGTTCACCAACTATCTCATATTGTCGACTGCGTGGAAAAATGGGGACCACTGTGGAAGACCTCATGTTTTTTATTTGAAGATATTAATGGGCTCCTTAAATCGTATGTTCATAGTTCGAACGGTATAATTGATCAAGTTGCTCAAAAATTCGTTGGAAAGCTTTGTGCTACAAATGTGTGCGAAACTACTAAAAATGCGTCGATGAAGTACTATTTGAGGGATTGTATCAAGCTTTCCGGGCCCAGGCTTCCGATAATTGGAACAAAAGGTCCATTTTCAAAGGCACCAGAAAGTGATGAAGGATTTATCCACTCTATAATGGAGAATAATTCGAAAATTGTAGAAGTTACCACAAGCCCAAGTGGAATAATAGGTCACCATTTTTATTCAAACGTGGTTACTGCGAAGCGCAATAATAGTCTGGTTTATCTACGTAACAAGATGATTGGCCATATTCTGTATTTTTTGACTGCAAAATGCAAATGTGCTTGTAATGAATGTGAGTGCGAATTGTACTTTGTACTACTAAATATCTTTAAAATAACTTCGGTAAATGGATGCAAATATATGTTCAGGAAACGCAGAAATTCCAGCCCAGAAAAAGTGCTGAAGAAAACAAGTGAAATTAAAGCAATCAAATTTTGTACTCTGGAATTAGAAAATATTACATACTATATGTGCCTTCCAAATATTTTGGAACACGAATGATGATGTGGTATCTGTTAGCCTAGTGGCCATAATACTGTTACTCATTTGCAATGATTCACTTCAAATAGACGAAATAAAAATAATTATGTTTTTGGGATTTAGCGTCATTTTATTCTATGGGCCCATCTATAGAAATCTTATGGTGCCCGTATCCCATAGTTTCATACATGATCACATGGGTGACTCAAAACAATTATCCCATCTTCTCAGCCCCCATAAGATCCCAACTCTTTTTTTGCGCTCGGGTAAAGTACTACAGTTCAGCATGAAATCACTTACACTACTAACAACAGAATAAGTCGATACAATAAAATGTTTTACTTTTTCAACTGAGTTTTAATGAAATTATATTTTCCACACCTGTGTTTGCAGGACATACCTGAAAAAACATTAGAGCTTTTACTCATAGGGGTAAATGGTTCGGTGTTACTGAGTAGCTCTAATGATGTAGTCTTCAAGAGGTAGGGCAAAATGATTCGGTCAAGATTAGGTCAAATTTGAAAAGGTGTAATGGGTAGGTCACATTCACCCTTTCAATAGCGTTGGTTACAATTTAGTAGAACAAAAACTTTCGGTCAATTTCATTCGGTGAAAGAATTTCGTTGTATTTGTGAGTAGTGCAAATTAGCGCCAGGTATATTTGAAATAGGTCACATTGACAAGTTGAACTTCATTCGGTAACATGTGAGTAGGCGAAAGAATGCGTCACGGGACAAGAGTGAGGGCTTTGAGGGCTGTGAGGGTGAAGCTGCGGGTAATTAGTGAAGGTAAATAGTGAAGTGACGGAATGCTTGAACGGCCCCTCGTTTGGTTGTGAGCAACCATATCCTGTTTTTACCTGCTAATGCTAAGCGCGTATTATACAGAGTACACCTTTCGTGCTGAGTGTATTTATACTGTGCACAGGTATCCATGCAATACAATACATTGCGGAAGTCACCTTTGACCCCTCACATCTCCGAAAGTATACGTTTGCATCAGACAATTCCTCGAGATTCGTGATCTGCAGACGCAATTTACCCAGTAAACCAATTTCCATGAAACTAAGAATAGCTAGTCAACTTCACCTACTACAGCGAGCTTTCTAGACACTAAGATGCCAGAACATTTAATTTCTTAACACGCACTTACTGGCTGTAATCATGTAATTTCCATAATTCAAATGACTCACTGTCAGTGACAATAATTGATACTTTTTGAATACGTTTTGTTCTTCAGGTTTCCCCATCATCCGAGTTTACAACATGAGGGGTACGGCGCTGAAAGTTGGGGTGATCTGCAGTGCTCTGACTGCAGTTGTCATATTTTTCAACACCATTGACTTAGTCAGCTCCTGCAACGAAGCCGTGTGTGCCAGCATTGTGTCAAAATGTACCCTTACACAGTCCTGTAAATGTGAACTTAGAAATTGTTCATGTTGTAAGGAATGCTTCGACTGCCTCAGCTATCTCTACAGTGAATGCTGCTCTTGTGTCGGTCAGTCTTTCCTCTTTATAATGCGCAAAACTTTATGATCCATCATGTTTAATTTGTATTTTGAACAACACTTCGAGATCCAGACCTGGTCGTTTTTAGACTGAGTTACAACCCTTTTGTTTTTTCTAGAATTGTGTCCAAAGCCAAATGCCACATACCAGTTGATGATGCATAGTCAAGTGGGAGACCTCAAAGAAGAGATGCCGGACCTGTTCAACATCTTGACAGAAGAAAAAGATTTGCAAGGCAGATGGTCAACGTTTACATACCCCATCGATATTGATCAATCATGGTTCCAACCGCCTAAAGCAGAGAGTCTGTCTACGAGTGTTTACAGTAAGTGTTGTTCTTCAGTACTGTCGATCTCATCTTACTGTCCTCTTGTTTCTGTCCGAGCGAAACAAGGAAAAATAATTAGATGTCATGAACTACCGGATCATCCCGATAAATCTATACAGGATACAATTTTAAATTGCATACTTAATTCTTTATACTGTCATTTGAAATAAAAGGATGATTCTATTTTTGCCGATTTTTGTACAGCTGTGGCAGATGGCAAGATCATTGTAGATCCCCGTAAGGAGATTGTGACAGTGAATTGTACAGTTGCATTCATGTCGCAATGTATGCCAATGAATAAATGTAAAAATTCCTGCCACTCCATGGGAGCTTCTTATTTCCGTTGGTTTCATGATGGCTGCTGTGAGTGCGTTGGGAAAACTTGCATCAACTATGGGATCAATGAAAGTCGGTGAGTAAAAATCTAATCTGACAATGTAAAGACATCCAGTGGAGTTTGGAGATAACCATGCCTCAGAAACATATTTTAGTGATATTACTCCGCGAGCGATAACTCCACCACGGACACGTCAATCTCGTCCGAGGGAATCCCCATTCAAAAATGTCGTATCAAGTTTATTTCAGAGTCAATATTGCTAAACATGCTTTCAGCCTTCAGGAACTTTCGTTACATGTTTGCCAATTGGCTAAATACATATTATTTAAAAGGAACTTTTACTAGTATTCAAGCGGGATCATGTCGGCAGTCGGCGGGATTAATGCTTTGGAATTATTGTTCTCGCGGAAACAGTTGCAGTTGAGTAACTGTAATATTAGCGGGTTTCAAGCTGGTCGCAGGGGCATGAAATAACGATATAAAATATCGAATTAAAAAATGGAATTTGTAAATAGTTATATAAAATTACCACGTAAGCAAAGGCTTTTGACTTGATCATATGAAAATTAATCTTATTTCCAGCTGCTCTGCGTGTTCCTTAGAGGAGGAAGATGAAGACGATGCTGTTGATGCGGAGCCGACGGAAGAATCGAATCCTGTAAACGGTGACTCAGATGACGGGAAAGATTTGTCAGAGTAGATGTGTATAAATTCGAAATACTATTATTCTGTACTAATGATAATTATTAATCTAATAGTAAGTACTACGAAAGAATTCGATCGTCTCGGCCAGTTTTCTAGAAACGAAAAAGTTCTTTCGGAATTTAACGAACTGTACGAGTTGAACATTTATACATATTATTAATAATTATTTTTCTAGGTGTCTTTTTCATTGAATATAAAGAATCTTGTATAAGGTATAGCAATATTACCGTAAAACTATCAAACAGCCAAAGGGTGATAGATTGAAAGACTTTGGAGAAGAGTTTGTGAAAAACCTCCCATATTTTATAGTGACCATACGTCCTTTATTTTAGCCCATTTTACTTCGAAAATTGGGAATGCAGTAAAGTTGTTACAGGACAAGAGCTTTGTTATGGGAGACGAACTTTATTTTGTAGTATTAATCGATAAATTAATTAATTTAATTTCGATAAAAAATACAATAAACTCCGCTAAAAACTGAACGGATTGTCTCACATTGAACAAAGTTTGCGAAGAGGTGATCATTTTAAATATAAACTGTTAAGAGATTCTTCGTTTGTTGCCCTTCTTGGTGCAACAACAATTTGTACTTATGTAGTTGGTGACGGATTTTGAAATGTGCCAGATTTAATTGTCGGTTGAAATATTTCATGAAAATATTCCTTGTTTTATATGAAAATGCATAGATCCAATATTTTTAGCTTTATTGTAAGAGTTTCGATACTGCAAAAATGATTTGTGTAAATACACTCCCGAAATAAAAAATCAAAAGGTACTACAACCTACAACGTTCAGAAAGTTACGCAACCCTAATTTCTAGAAACTGTGCTGTATCCCAAAGCCTGAATCATATAGAAATACATTGGACTTAAACATTCAAAAAACAGAATATCGGAAACTAACTTCCCTTAGCAAATTACAACGTTGAATTTTCCACATTTTTGTCATCAGCCAATTATTTTAATTTTTTCAAGCGTTTAGCTGAATCAATAATCTTCATCAATGAACTAGTAAGTCATTTACCATTACCACTTGGTTTCTTATTTTCAAAATTACTAGAATTTCCACTCTATAGAGCCATGAAAAATGTTTCACAAAATCAAGTGTAAGATTGTTTTGTTTACTGCAGTTGTTGTTTACATAAAGTGTGTAAGCTCTAACTGCATTTACGGTTGTCATAAAGTATTTTATTTTTAAGTAAAATATACAGTCATCCTGTCATCCTACCCTATTTGCATAAATTTTTCAATGTCAGGTAAGAAGTAAAATTGCATATCCTTAAACAACACTAGGAGCAAAATTAAATCCTCAGAAATCGCAAAGAAGGTCAATACAACGTGTGAACGTAAACAATAATGTTGTATAAGTAAGGTTAAAAACCATCCGTGTTCAACACTACGTGCTGTCGTTAATGGACGAAGTACATGCACCAACAAGACTAAAACTTGTGTCCCTAAACATGTTTATGTACTTACATATGTACATACCATTTTTTGCACTTTTGGTACTATTTTAGTTATTAACTAACAATGGAGATTTTTAATAATATATCATACATGATAAACGGGGTCGGGAATTTGGGACAGCTCCATTGTAAGTTTTACGTGTATAATCATAGGGAGGATGCATGCACTATTCGAAAGCTCTACAATAGAAAATGTATAATTGTTTATGTAGACAAGTATATGCAAATTCATTTCAAAGCGCAAGTTATTTTTAGGGACGATTCAAAACTGAAAGTCCATATACGACGTATACGGTTGTCGTGCTGTCTTTCCCGACGGTACCTCCCGAAGAAAGCAAACCAATTTTTTTACAGGGGTGGATTTGGTAAAAATCATTCCTGATCAGCATAAGGTGCTAATAATTTGTAAGGGGCAAGCACCACTATGTGATGTTACAGCATGGGCTAGTAATAAGTAATAGAGTATCATTAAATTATATCGACCATTTTGGTTTTCAGGACCCATAGGTACAAGTGTCATCTTGGATGATGAATTTTAGCCTTGCAAGGGAGGCAGCTCCCTGAGGGATGGTTATGGGCTACGGTGAGTTTCTGTTCGTGTGGTCAAAGGGCTGTACTGTAGCCAGCTTTGGCTGCTGTGGGCATGGCCAGTAAAACTGGAGTGCAGGATTTGGGTAGCCTCAAGAGCTCGGGTGATAAAATTGTGGAAAACGATTTCTAACGTTGCTGTTTTAACACATATGCAGAGCTATGCAGTATTTTAAAATACGTATTTTCAGGCCACAAAGTATTTTGTATTTGGTATTTTCAAGTTAGCAAGCAGTGGGCAAGTATTTTGTACTTAGTATTTTAAGAGCCTGTAAGTACAAAAGTATTTTGTATTTGCTTACTTTCAAGGGCCTGGAAAATGTATTTCAAATAAATATTTGGCTCAAAATACTTTTCACCAGCATGATTACAACTTTGACATTGTTTGTAGTTTACATGATGTTCAATATCTGTGCGAATTCCATTTTAGCAATGCAATAACATGTGACGGAATGAATCCTTTTTACTGGATACATCAAACATTTTCAGGTTCTCCATTTTCAGTATTACATAACGTCACTGAAAGGGCAAAATATTCTACGCGCGCATGCTTTTGTACATCACGATCACATAGTCCACCTTGCCTGTTTAACAACAATATTTAAGATCTGTCCAAGGCACTCAATTTAATTTTCAGATACTAACTCAGATACAAAAAATATCATAATAATCTACATCACTGAATAAACAATCAAAATAACTGATTATCGTTAGTCAATGTAATTATAATTAACGGACTGACCAATTCAACAAACGTTGAATCATTTGTTACTACACCAGTCTTATATGCAGTCCTTGAAGTGATTAGGTATCTAACTAATTTTTTAAATGATGAATTTGAAAGCTGTTTGAGTCCCAGAAACTGAAAATAGTGAGCATTATTTGGGTATTTTAAGAAAAGTATTGTATTTAAAATACAGTATTTTGTATTTGAGTATTTTTAACTACCGACCATGTATTGTATTTTTATTTGTATTTTAGTAATGTACCCTGAGGTATTTTACTTTGTATTTTGTATTTTCTATATTTCACTTCAGGTATTTTATTTGGTATTTTGTAATCTTAGACCAAGTATTTTGCATAGCTCTGCACATATGATAAAAATACTTGAAAACACCGAATTTGAACCGAATTTCATGAAGATTCATTTGTTTTTTATTACACCAAGTTAGACATTGCAATTTGAGGACCAAAAGCTTTGTGAGACAACATTAAACATTTGGCAGTATAAAGATTTCATAACTTAAAAAAAGTACTTGTGTGTCTTGTTTTCTACTCAAGAGTGCAGATTGTGGAAGTATTTGTCGGGACATACATATTTCTGAATACCCAGCTAAAATTTAACGAAACTTTTCAATTTTTGCTGTACAATATTTTAAAGTTTAAAATGAGCTGTTAACTAAATGCATGCAGCAGTCTAGTGTTTCTTGTCAATTGCAAGTTAACCGCAATTACTAATTGAACTTGCATGTTCGGTTCAATCGCGGTTATTTTACACCAGGGAATTGCAATTGTCGGTGCAAGTGCAATTTCTGTGTACTTAAATTGCAATTACAAAAGCATTAAATACTTGCATTTACCGGTTAAGAACAACTGAAATTGAAAGAAATGCAATTGCAATTATTACAACATTACAAGTGCTTGCACTGCAAAAAGTTGCAATTTAAAAAATATTTATCAAGTTAATTCCAACTTGCAACGTTGCAACCATTTCGAATTTGAGCGCAAAATTATGCGATTTGCACAAAATTATAGAAAAATAGGCAAAATTTTATTTTAAAAATTGTAAAGATATGGTGAAGGATGAAATTTTACAATTTTTTAGCCTTGGAAGTCTTAAAGAAAGAAGTCATTTGTGCATCTCTGTTTCGTTATGCATAGCATCTAGATGCACTGATCATTTTGCCTCTTCGTCGACGATTTATGCTGTATATCAGAAAACTTCACGAAAGCTCAACTCGGTTATTTGCATGATTTAATTGCCGAATTTTAGGAATTAAGTACCAGTAACGGCATTACTGGTACTTGCATTATCAATTGTAATTGCAAGTGCGGTTATTCCCAATACTTGCACCGAAAGAAACACTATAGCAGCACCAAGAGATGACAAATAAAATGCTTGGTATTCATAGTAAATTATTACCGACAAAAATAGCTGGCATCCTGTCGATTCGGACGTACTTGTTATTTTACTTTAGGATGGAAATTAATGTCTAGGGGTGGATTAATAAAATAATTTTTACCTTGGCCTTAACCCTCAGAATGGATTTGTGGGTGTATTGTGCCTGAAATCAATAATGTTCGCAATCCAGTCTACTAGAACGAGTACCTTTATTAAGATATCTTGAGAGATGAAGTTTGACTGCCTCTTTGGCTTACATTTATGTTTCCTCTGTCACATAGAACGCGTGGAATGTGTATGCCAATATCCCAAATATTTAACATGACTATCATGATTACTTAAATACCAACAAATCTCCCCTTTTATAAGTAAGCACTGCATTACAATTTCAACGTTTATCATAAGTCAAGAAATCGGGCTTTTTGACAATACGGCCTGTACGGGTAACATATCTCCCTATATTAACAGGGAGGCTGGGAGTGCTCTTCCTTCATAGTTGTTGGGCTTTCAAGTACCTTGACAATATGGCCACTATGAACTGTAGAAAGAGTTTTGCGATTCCTCCTATATTGACCATCAGGAGTGTCAATTACATATGACCTTGGCAAATCCAATTTCTGTACCACTTCCCCCATTTCTTCTTGTCTTGAATCCAGACTTTCTCTCCCTGTTGAAGTGGAAGAAGTTCTTTTGCTCCGTGATGAGCGTTGAAATTTCTCTTTTGATTTTCAATTCGATGATTTTCTTTCTCCAAGAGCACATCATACGGTACAGTATCTGGCTTTAGTGTCATAGGTGCCCGTGGTAACTTTGTCCGAATTTTCCTGCCAAACAATAGCTCAGCCGGACTAAAGCCTTTAGACAGGGGACTTGATCGATATTCAAGCAGCAATCTTTGCATATCTGTCTCTTTCTTAATTTCATTCTTGATGGTCTTGACCATAGCCTCAATAAACCCATTACTTTGAGCGTACATGGGACTAGACGTACGTAACATGTTGGAATTCATACTCTTGTGCAAACTTTTGAAAATCATGGGTATGGATGACTTTAAACTGTGGTCCATTATCACTCCTTAATATGTCAGGAATGCCGTGTCTTGCAAATGCATTCTTACAAAATGCAATAATTGCTGACGTTTTCAAGGATGTGAGCAGGGCTACTTCTGGATACCTCGAATAATAGTCACAGAGCAGCATATACCATTTCCCGTTTTCATAAAATAAGTCCATTGCAATAATTTCCCAGGGACGTGAAGGGAATGCAGAAGGAATGAGAGGCTCACATCTGTTCACTTTATGTTGTACGCATATAGTACATTGTTCACAGATATTTTTAATTTGCCCAGAAATACCAGGCCACCACACTGATTCCTTTGCCCTGGCTCTACACTTAGTTATTCCTAAGTGGCCAGCATGTATTCCCTGGAGAATGTCATGTAGTTTATGTGGAATCAGAATTCTACAATTTCGCATGATAGTACCTTGTTGTATGTTTAAATCATCACGCCCCACGAAAAATTGTTTCATAATTGTCTAACATTTTTACCTTTGGCCAACCTTCGCATATATATTTATGCAATTTATTGCATATCGGATCAAGTTGTTGGGCTTGAAAAATTTCTTGAATCTTTTTCTCAGAAGAAGGAATGTTTGACATTAACATACTACCCTGCGCTTCCATCTCCTCTTCCAAGTCACTTTTGTCAAGATTATCCAAGGGTTTTCTAGATAGCACGTCAGCTGGGATTAACTCTTTACCCGGAACGTATACAATATTGTACGTATACCGCATCAAGCGCATTCTAAACCCCAGTAACCTTGGTCTAAGTTCATCCCACAATTTGATTTTCATGATGGATAACAACGGTTTATGGTCAGTCTCCAGTGTAAATTGGATGCCTGTGATAAAGTCACTAAATCGCTCACAGCCCCAAGCACAAGCCAATGCTCCCTTTTCAATTTGTGCATAACCTCTATCCGTTTTGGTCAAAGTACGGGAAGAGCAAGCTACAACTCGGACAGTTTGGTCATTTTGTACTTGACGAAGTATGGCACCAAGCCCATAGGACGATGAACCAACTGACACTATAGTGTGTTTATTTAAATCAGATAGCAAGTGTGGATCTCGAAGTCAGGAATTTTATTACCGCTTCAAATGAATTTTGTTCTGCCTCTCCCCAATGAAATTCTTTGTTTAGTAAATTATTCAGCGGAGCAAGAATTGATTTACTTTTAGAATTGTCTCTAGTTGTCGTCATGTTCATCGACAGACTTCTCCCAAAAGCAAGTATCGTTGGTGTGATTGCACACGCCAGGCAATTCAAGTAAAATTTCAGATACTTGCTTGTTGAAATATTCAGGAGCCGATGATATACCAAAAGGAACGCGTAGATAGCAGTATTTTCCGAATGGTGTAATGAAAGTTGTCAGTAATTTCGAATTTGCATTTAATTTAGCTTGCCAAAACCCATTATTCTGGTCAAGTTTAGAAAACATTACTGCTCCAGCCATTTTTGCTCAGGAGTGTTCTACATTAGGCATAGGATAGTTTTCTCTCTGCACAGATTTATTGTTCTATAAAGTCACTGCAAACTCTAATGTCCCCATTGGTTTTCGTTAAACATACACAAGGTGCACACCATTCAGTAGGCTCATTAACCTTCTCAATTACTCCCATCTCCAGAATCAGGGAAGAATTGATCCTTCCTACTAGGTTGGGGAGTACATAGTTATCAAAAACATCAGCACTGTCGCAGATTAATCCTATAAACCATCGAATTAGCTGGACAAATGTAGCTAAAGTTGGAGGACACCAATCCCAGTGATATAGATAGTCAGGAGAGCTTATATCTATAACGTTAAACGATGGCATACGTGGTTATGGACATTTGGATATTTATCAGCAGAGTGAAAAGGTGATACCCAATTCATAACCAAAACCTTAAGAAAAAGTTCAAGAAAGAAGAACTGTCAGAAGTGATCAACCTGAGTATTTTTTCGAGGTCTGAAATTGGAAGTTCGAGCTTATTCACAACCCCAGAAAGAATTTCTATAAATCCAGAAATAATTCAAAGGCCGACACAGGTATAACCACCAAAAATTATTCAGCAGCAGCCGTTAAATATTCCTGTACAACCAGTGCCTATTCCTACACACAAATAGAATACCAGATTTCGATCACGATTCGTACCAAGGGAAGCTATCGCACAAGGAGCAGATATGAGAAGAAATAAAAGAATGAATGAAACTTCTGCGGTTCAGAAAGAAGTTATGTTCAACCCTCACACTGAAACAATCGATCAAAGAAGAGGGTCCAGGAGTCCAGGATGTAATTTCCATAAAATTTTGGACTTTTTAAATTAAAGCAGGACCAAGTTTTAATAATCATGTGAAAAATGTGCCTGTCTTACTGATAATTTTACAGATAATGCCAGTGATAATAATTTTAAAGATACATAAAGAAGCGATAATAATCATAGAGGTAACGTTATTGTAATAATGTGCATTTGAAGAATGGTGAACAAGAAAATCAAAATGTCGAAGTTAACGAAACCAGCGGTTCGAAAAATGTTATAAATATTTCTGTCCAGAGAACCCGAGACATTGAAGAACACGACAGTGTGCAAGATCAGTGGCAAATGTTGGGAATGCCACATTGAACAGAAAGGTATGTAGAAAAAAACCGATCAACCGAAAATATTAACGAAAATATTCAAGGTACAGAAATCAGTCAGTTTAACAGAATTAATAAAAGGGGAGAGAATTTAAACCTTTCAGGCGTTTATTCTATATTTGTTGACGATAGTGAAGAGAACATGAGTTATAAAATCCCCGGAAGTACAGCGGATCCTTTTGCTGCTCCAGCAGGTCCTACCTTGTCTAGCTCGAGTGAAGGAGTGAAACAAGAAATATTAATTCTACTCGCAAAGATCGAAATAGCATCAGTGTCAGTGAAAATCTGAGAAGGAGCGAAGGACTGGAAAGAAGACGAGGGATTTTTGAAAATCAGCGCATGAAAAATACTGGAGTTCCGTCTTTGAAATTCCTGACTGAAATTCCAACCTTGGAAAGGAATACATAACAGTGAAATGGAGGGCAGACAACTGCAGACACTGATTTGGCTCAAACTATACAAGAAATGCGGCAACAGCTTCAACAGCTGGATAACAAACTTGTCGAGCTATCGTCAAACTGGGAAAAGAAGCTGATAGAGCAACAGAAGCAAATAGACGAGCTGAAAGTACAAGTAGCCCAACTTAAAAACGAGAACACATGCAAGGCTGAACCTGATAGGAAATTCAACCTAATCCTACGGTAAGACGGTTACACAACTGCATATCAAGTCAAGGATTTGCTGGAGCTCGTACATACCAGAACTTAAAAGTAAGGTTTATGCACTTGTGTACACCGACCAGGAAATGAACAAACCTAAACCTGATGTGGACACTAGATTTTTCCGTACTCTCCTCCAAGCCATCAACAAATACACAAGATTCTACCCCCTCACAGGCAAACAACTCGGTGGAAAAACATTCTCTAATGTCATCAAACTTACTTTCCCAGATATGAAAGCAAAAATCGATTTTAAATCTAGATGCAAGTATTTAAGGGGCTCCCCATTCTCAATTTCGAATGACCTCAACAAAAACCAAAAGCCACTTTTAAATACTCTCCTTGCTCACAAAAGACTCACGAAAATATCCCATCTAAAATCTATGCAAATAGATTTCCCAAACAGCACCATGCGGGAGGAAAAGAAATCTGGCTCACGCCACTGGACAAAACACTAATTCAATTACCACCTCAATCGAACAGTCGACAGAAACCTTCATCATCCTGAAGACTCGGCAGCCCTGTATCATCCAATAGTTTTAAACTCTCAATATGGAACTGCAATGGTATTAGCACTTTCTTTAATCTAAACATTTTGGACAAAGAGTTAATTACTCAATCAAATATTATTTGTCTCGTCAAAACATGGTCTACGAGTAGCAGATTTAATGAAACTTAATTAAATCTTAACATTATGGACAAAGAGATAATTACTCAATCAAATATTATTTGTCTAGTCAAAACATGCTCTACGAGTAGCAGATTTAATGAAACTTACTTAAAGAAGTACAATTATTTTGAAACATTAGCAACTCAAAATCATAACGTGGGTAGACCTAGTGGAGGCTTGACAAAGCTTATAGAAAAATGCATAACAATTAAATTATTCAAAATGCTCGGCTCTTTTTGCCAACTGTTTATCTTAAATCAACAATCAATTAATGTAGAACTAATTTTAATATTTACTTACATTAAACCTGGTAATTCAAATGACTGACAATTTTTCTTCTAAAAAATATTTTAGCGGATAAAATTCAGGAATATGGAGAGAGTCCAGTTATATAATGTGGGGATCTAAATGCTAGAGTTGGTAACCTGACCAAAGCTGACGACTGGATTTTTGACCATACAGTCTTAACTCCTTCAACAACCAACCTTGATCTTAAAATCAACTCCAGAGGCAGAAAACTTACGGACGTAGTTAGTATGCATACTCTTAACGGCCGCACGCCGGGAAACTCACACAACCATACACACACCTCTGAAAACGGAAACAGTACGATTGATCACATTTGGGCTAATCAGTCAACATTTGAATTGATATCCCAACTAGAAATACTCAGTATAACAGACTCTCCCCATTTTCCATGTCTAGAAATACTTAATAAGACAAATCAAAGTACGTGCCGGGTAGATAAATGTAACGCCTACAAAACTAAGTTTCAGTGGAAAGTTGAAAATGCGGATGAATTTCGTAGAACATTAGACTCCCTATGTGGGAATTATAATGAAAATTGTACTGATGTTAGAAAATTCTACGATTCTATTATACTAGATGTACAAACAGCTGCACGTGCAGGTGATATGATAGTGAAATTTAAATCTGATCCAATTCGCAAAAACAAACCCTTGTTCGGAAAGGAATGTCGAGAAGCATTAAAAGATACAAAGGTAAAAGACCCTCCGAAAATCTGGGTATGAAAACAGTGCAATGTTAGCATACCATACCTCCAAAAAATTGTATCGTAACACCACGAAAGAGAAAAACGAGAATATTGAGACAAAACAAAATACGCACTCCGAAACCCTAAAAATGTCTCACTATTCTGGAAAACTTTATATAATTTTAATTCCAAGCCACAATCCAACTGCCCGATAGATATTGCTTCTTGGACCGATTTCTATGACTCAATCATACACCCGAAGCCTATTACGGAAATATTTAACGACCCCTCTATGCAATCGGATGACTCACTGCATGCTGAAATCACTGCTATAGAATTGGAAGACGCCATAAAATCCTTAAAATACAATAAGACCCCAGTTTTGGATACTATTGTAGATGTAAACTACATGCACTATGATTTGCCGTAACTGGATGTAGGTTGCAATGGTGCTGGGCAATGCGAGTTTATGGTAAACTAAAACTGAGTAAATCGGGGTTACTTGTGACAATAT
The DNA here is from genome assembly GCA_947179485.1 of Allacma fusca. Classification (NCBI taxonomy): domain Eukaryota; kingdom Metazoa; phylum Arthropoda; class Collembola; order Symphypleona; family Sminthuridae; genus Allacma; species Allacma fusca. The sequence continues at coordinate 2,994,408 of OX359250.1, read as the reverse complement.
AAAAAATATTAGTTTATTGAAAAAATGGTTTAAGTCAGAGGTAAGTTGTTGTCTCATTCGAGTCTCAGAGCAGAGTCGGATCATTTTTTGTTTCTTTTGGTTTACAAGTAATAATTTTAGCTCGGGTCATAATTGACGTAAATTTAAATCAGCTTATCATTAGGAAAATGCATAAAAAGGTCAGGTTAAAAATAATTATAAAAACTAATAGCTAAAAAAGCTTAAAAACAGAAGTTGCTTTTGCGCCCTCAAAAGCTGAAAACAAGTTTTCTGGTAGATGCTGTCAGAATAAATCCCACTAGTTTATTGAAAGTGATGAAAAATCTTGAAATGACGAAAAGCAACGCCACGATGGATAATTTTCCCCTAATAAACTTACATCTCAAAATTGATAAATTCAGTATTCATTGCAAACCAACTTTTTCACAGCTATTTCTGCATTAGTGACAATAATGTCGTGGCGTTGCTTTTCGTCATTTCAAGATTTTTCATCACTTTCAATAAACTAGTGGGATTTATTCTGACAGCATCTACCAGAAAACTTGTTTTCAGCTTTTGAGGGCGCAAAAGCAACTTCTGTTTTTAAGCTTTTTTAGCTATTAGTTTATTTCGACCTTTTGGACTTGTAAAACTATTCCCAGCCTAGTAGAAAGATTTCAGACAATAATGATTTTTGCCAGTGTAGTACGTAATTGTTGGCTAATTTTTGTTTACGCGGAACATTCAAACTTGGCTTACAAAAATTGATTATTTACTTGATTTTTAACCACGAAAGGGCTAAAACCTTTTGAACCATCCAGAGCGCTTTAATGTATGATAGCTGCATCATTTTAATTAATATCCGACATGTGTTAATGGACCCCAAAGTTAATCTTATACTTTACTTACTCTCTTACCCAAAGTTAGAATTTAATCATGGTGGTTAAAAGATCACTGATTGTATTAGCACACTGTACTAAATATTCAAAGGCGTAGACAAAAAAAGTTAATTTATTCGAATTAACCATTTGGTAACTTGTTTAGCATCGCGGTATTTCCTTTCCGTTTTTTCTTTTTTTGTACTCTAAAACGGCATTATTTTTCGTTGACTTGGACAGGACTAAGTTGTGTTAACACTTGGTTACTATAATTTAAACCTGCCCAAGTAAACAAAAAAGAATAGCGATTCATTGTTTTCTTGCATTCGTGCAAAATTTAAACCTTAAAAAATTTAATTACAAATTTTTAAGAATATTATTCTTAAAAATAAAAATCGACGCATTTTTTTTGCACGATTGAAAGAAAAAAAGAACTGGAATGCTCAACATGTCATGTACATAAGTGACCGGTAATCCAACTTAAGGATTCAACTAATATTTAAGGGGTGATACCTTAAAGATCACAGCACCAAAATTTTATAGCAACATCCTAGTTATGAAAAGCGTCTTACGATACAATTTCATGCATTTCTGATTAGTGGAACACCTTCAAATATTTTCCAATGTTAAATGAACGGTCACCATGCAACTTAAATTCGTCATTTGCCTCCAATTTTTGTTTATTTTTGCGAAGGGCTCCTAAACTTTAAGGGTTACGCGAACATAAATATTCATGGAGGTTCGCAATGATCTCCCATTGACTTTAAGCTTTTGATAGTGGAATTACATCAAGTTGATCAGGAGATATCAGGAAAAGACACTTTTTGAGGTATGGGTGAAAGCATAGAGGTTGCTTTTTTAGGGATTCTGGACAGACTTGGGCATGCACGCAGACCTGGGCACGTACCTTTTAAAAGCAACTTCTCAAAAATAGATTGAACAGGCTAGAGTTTGCTGCCTCGAAGGTTCTCAACTGATAGGAAGGTTTTACACTGTATTCTAATAAGGGACATTGACTTAGAATCTAATTAAAATATAAATTAAGGTTGTGTAAACATTCCGCCCACCAAAATATTATTGAATATTTTACAGGTTGTAGGTAGAGAGATAATTATACTGAAATGTTTTATAAAAACCAGTTTTAAAGTAGCACTGTACAGTGGTTATAGCACATACTTAGTCAAATAATAAATAGCATGAGTTAAAGACAAAATTACGAATGTGTGCACACTTTTCCTACTCCTGGTCTTCAATTCTGGGGAGAAGCACGAGCTTTGTTATTGGCCGCTTGTAGATCCCATCAGTGGTCCTTACGGAAACTTGACGCACTAATTGCTTCTCATCATCTGGGTTGATATGTACTGTTGTAACTCGCCCTAGTTTCCATTTCTGCAGTGGAATATTCTCCTCCCGGATGACAACCAAACCGGTCAGCTTCATGTTGTCTTGCACCTCTTTCCACTTTGTTCGTTTCTGGAGCTGCTGCAGGTACTCCATATACCATCGGTTCCAGAAGTGCTGCTTGATGTACTGTTGGTGCTGCCAACGGTCCAAGCGGTTAACCTTCAGCTCTGTCAAGTTCGGTTCGGGAACAGCTGTCAATGGTTCTCCAATTCGAAAGTGGCCCGGTGTCAATGCCTCAAGATCATTTTGGTCCGTACTGAGTTTGGCATAGCGGTCTAGAGTTGAGGATAGCCTCCACTTCCTTCAATAGAGTATCGTACTCTTCATAGTTTAAGGGAGTTTTTCCCAGTGTACGGCGAAGATGAAATTTTGCTGATTTCACAGCGGCCTCCCAGAGACCACCCATGTGTGGTGCTGCTGGCGGGTTCATGTACCAGGAAATTCCCATGTTGGTCAACTCCTTAGTCACTTCGGTCTGGAACTCATCAGCCAGGGTAAAGGCTAAAATCTCCTGAAGTTCACGTGTAGCTCCTACAAAGTTAGAGCCATTGTCGCTGTGGAAGGTTTTAGGTAGTCCTCGCCTTACTGTGAACCTTCTTAAAGAGGCAATAAATGCTGTTGTCGACAGGTCACTCACCAGCTCTAAATTCACAGCTTTTGTGCAGAAGCATACATACACGGCTATGCAAGCTTTAGTTGTTTTTGGACTCCATCCCATAGAACACTTCAGGACCACCGGGCCGGCGAAGTCAACCCCCACGTTAGTGAATGGTCTGGTCATCACGACTCGGGATGACGGTAGATCCGCCATCAGCTGATAGGATGTGGCGGCACGATGGATGGTACAGATCTTGCATGCCCGGATGATCTTTTGAACTAATTTCCGTCCACGGATTATCCAGTAGCGTCTCTGTATGAACGCTAAGTTAAGTTGTGTTCCTCCATGGTTGAGTTGTTCATGGGTGCAATGGACGATGAGGTTGGTTAAATGGTTTCGTGGTAAGAGTATAGGGTGCTTACGGTCGTATGAAATATTCGACTTCTCTATTCTGCCGCCCACCCTGACCAGGTTCTCGTGTAATCGGGGTGTAAGAGCCAGAATAGTGGACTTTCGGTGCAGTTTGTTGTCGCTGGCTAGAGCTCTAGGAAATTTCTCTCGGAAACGCATCCCGTAGCATGAAATAAATCCATCCTTTTTCCGCAGCTTCGAGATCCTTTGGAAGCAGGGGATTCTGTTTCTCGTTCTTGTGAGACTTCAACCACTGGAAAAATTTCAACCAGATGGCAGTGTGCCTTTTCAACTTCAGCCAATCTGAGTACTTTTCAACAATGCTGGTTACATCGTGTCCTGTTGATGCTGTAATCAGGTGAACGATAACCTTAGGCTTCCGCTCCTCCTTTCGGAGAATTTCCTCGTCACTTGCTTTATCTGCTATGGGTGGGTTTGTGCCTGGGGAGAGTGTATACGTCTCTCTGGGCGGCTGTTCTTGGCAGCTCCCAGGCATGGGGTCAAGTTGGGGTGATTGCAGAAAGCGTGGACCGTAGAACCAAGTATCGCTTTGGATGAATTCTTTGGAGGACATACCTCTTGTAGGTAGGTCGGCGGCAGGGGTCGGATTTTTGTAGGAAGACGGGAAGATTCTTCCCAGGGAAAAAATATTTCTGGCAGGGAAAATCTCAAAGGGAAAGGATTTATTTATACGAACAGGGATTTTTAAAATCGTTGCCCATTTTTTTGGCAGGGATTTTCAAATTTGTTGACGGGTTTCAGGGAAATTTGTTAAGCAAACAGGGATTTTAGCTTGATTGGCCAAATTTGGCGGGGATTTTACGTCTTGTAAGGGATTTTTTTTTCAAACAGGGATTTTGAAAATCGTTGACCTTTTTTTCAGCAGGGATTTTTGAAATCGTTGAGGACCTACCAGCAGGGAGATAATAGTCAGCAGGGAAATTCAGAAATAATCTTCCAGGGAGATTTACGAAAATCCGACCTCTGGTCGGCGGGATTCATTGAGCCAGGAACGTGTCTCCATTTGCTGGCGTCAATTGTTGACTGGATTTGAATCTGTTGCGAGTGAAAGTTTTCCATCTATTAGGATCGGAATTGATCCAGGCCATAACTATGGTGGAATCCGTGTAACATCTTGTGAGTGTAATAGTTGTAGGTAGAGAGTTACAAATAGACTCACACAGCTGAGAAAGTAAAACTGCTCCGGCGAGTTCAAGTTTTGCAATACTCCAGGCCTTCGACGGTGCTACTGGGGTTTTTGAGGCCACAATCCGTACTTGGGTTGCTTCATTGGATATGGTGCGTAAGTACACCACAGCAGCGTATGCTTCCTCTGAGGAATCAGAGAACCCGTGAATCTGGTGAGTCTGACTGGAAAGCTGGACAAGTTCGGATTGGTAGGTCATCCATTTGTTGGCTATATCTACTGGTGGGGCTGAGTCCCAAGGTACTTGTGACTTCCAAAGCTGTTGCATGAGTAACTTCGCTCTAATTGTAAGCGGAACTAGAAATCCTGTTGGTTTGTAAACCCTTTTAATAGCGGATAGAATTCTTCTCTTAGTGACAGGGGACATATCTTGGGGTTGTATGAGAAAGCGGCAGTTGGATTCCAGTAAAGACCAAGTGTCTTGGAAGTTTCAGCTTTGTCCAGGTTGAACGGCACATTTGCTTCTCTTACGTTTTCGGGTATTGCTTCTAGGACCACTAGGTCAGAGGAATTCCATTTTCGCAAAGTAAAGTTGGCCTTTGATGTCAAATCCGAGAGATCTCGTTGTAGCTGGATTGCTTCCTCCGTGGTATTGGAACCCGTCAAGCAATCATCTATGTAAAAATCTCTCTTCAGGATTAGGGCTGCATCATGGAGGGAAGTTCTTACGTAGTTATCAGCGAGGTCATGCAGAATATGTACGGCCTGATATGGGGTAGATGATGTGCCAAATGTGATCTTTAGCATTCTGTAGGTACTAACCGGCTGCTGTTGGTTCTCTCGCCAGAGAATTCGAAGGAAGTCCTGGTGCTTAGGGTGAACATGGATTTGCAGATACATCTTTTTAATATCTGCGACAAATGGAACCAACCAAAATCTCCATCGTACTAGAATCGAGAAGAGTTCCTCCTGCAGAACTGTTTCCACCATCAGGAGATCATTTAGGGATTCGGAGGAGCTCCTGGCACTGGCGTCGTAGACAATCCTTAGCTTAGTTGTGGAGCTGGAATCTTTGACAACGACATGGTGAGGGAGGTAGAAGCAATCTTCATCAGGAATCTTGCTCCGAAAATGAGAACCGCTCCATATGCCCTTCTTGTAGCATATCTTTCATTGCCTGCTGATACTGGTTTTGAAACAGTGGGTGTTTGGAGAATTTTGTTTCTAGATTGTAGAATCGTCTAAGGGCCATTGATCTGGAGTTGCCTAGATTTTTATCTGAATCTGTTGTGGGTTTTAATAGAAGCTCTACTTGATATGAGCCATCAGGTAGACGTGTTGTGGTTTCCTGTGAGTGAGTTTCTGCCAATTGCTCTTCATGAGTATGTACAGGAGCTTCATGCGTAGGCTGCTCTTGGTCCCAGAAGCGCTCCAGTTGTTTCTCCAACGTAGTCGTCAGCATGCATTGGACTAATTCTGGCTCTGAAATTTACCTTCCTCCCCCGATGAGCCATCCAAATGTGAATTCTTGAGCCACGGGCTGATCTCTCTTTCCACGTTGTAGACCAGGGCGGATTATATCGAAATACACATCCGTGGAGAGTAAAAGGTCAACTTTACTAGGGGCATGAAAGTTGGGGTCAGCGAGGCCTTCGAAAGAGAGATGCGTCATGTGGGTGGGGTCCACTTGTTTAGTGGGATAAACGCCGCCAATCTTGTTGATAATTAGGGCTACTATATTGATTTCAATATTCGGGTGGCAGGATGACGTGACTTTAATGGTCACAGACTCTCACACTGTCGTCACTCTCTTCTTTTGGAGAGCTTCAATTGTTCTGGGACGAGGGAGTTTTGATCGTTTTAGACCCAGTTGCTTCACCAACGACTCTTCAATGAAAGTTTGGTCTGAGCAATTATCAATAAGAGCTCGGCAATTGGTTAAGGTTCCGTATTGGTTGGAAATTTTGATTACAGCTGTTGGCTTTAACTTGGTCAGATCTGCTGAATCTTGGGTTAAGGCAACGGTTGTTGTTGGTTTTGCATAGTTAATTCTGGTAGTTGAAAAGGATCCATGAAGCAGGGTGTGATGCTTTTGGTGACATTGCTTGCATGTGTAATTGGATGGGCAGTTCTTCCAACTATGACTTGGACAAAGGCAGTTTGGACATAGGTTAGACTTTTCTGATACCTTCTTCTTGTCCTTGTCCTCTACGTTGAGAATTTTCGGGCAGCAAAAATTGGGATGGTCCGCTTGACAAATGTCACAGACTGTGCTTGGTTTGGGCTTGGGTTTGAATTGAGTGGACTTGAACGTTCGGGGTTGGGGCTCGGATTTTGATTCTAGCTGGTGAACGGTCTTGCCTCCTCTTTCTGTGATAGACGCTAGATCTGTGGCTTCTTTTTGGAGGAAGTCAAACTTGCTTCAACGAAGGCATGATTTTATCATGAAGAGACTGATGAAATCTTAAGTGAGTATGATCATCAAACTTACGGATTAACACTCGTACGATGAACGGGTCGACTTGAGACATGTCCACTCCAAGGGATGAAATGGCTGAGACGGCATTTTTTGTTGCGGTTACCAGGGCCATTATTGACGTTGCATTTCTGGTTGCAATTTCTGTTGGTCCAGTATGACATCCATGCTTTGGTATACAATTTCTCTTGTGTGCTCAAAGTGATCTTTAAGCATGTCCCAAGCAACGGAGTAGTTTGAGTCTTGAACGATGAGGGACTTCAGCATAGATGCCGCTTGTCCTTCTAGAAGGGACAACAGATAGTGAAACTTCTCTGCTCCCGAGAGGTCGGTTCGCTTACCAATGGCTTGACTGAAACGGTCCTTGAAGCACATCCACTCATCATATCTTCCGGAGAATTTTGGTAGGGTGACTTGGGGTAGTTTCGGTTTATGGGTGACTTGAGTCTGCGGAATTGCGGAGTTTGCTGGTGACTAACCTGCAGTTGTTGCCGTTTCCTTCTTTATGATCTCCTCATTCCAGGTGTCCAGCATTTCTTGCAATTTGCATAACTCGTCGAAGATGGGTTCAGTTTCTTTTGTTACTGCGTCTGCTTCCGCTTCATCCGCGCATCTTTCGTACAGTTCCTGGACGACACAGTCAATCTTTGCTTTTGTATCGGCTATGTTTTTGAAATATGTGGCGTGATTGGATCTGGTCGCATTGCAAAAAAAAGCAACCTTTATTGTCTTTCAGTACACAGACTATAACAATCTTACATTCAGTTTTACATTGCATGTTAATATGGTTTGGGACGCAGCCCGTTTAATCTTAACCTAATTTGCTTAATCTATGGAGGAGAGAGAGCAAGGTAACATAGAAGGTGATAATATCCCACGACGAACTGAGGGTGCACTGTAGCTATGACAGAGACACTCCTATCCCGAGTCGCTCAGTAAATCCACTCACACTGAAGTGAGCGTTGGGTGCATGCTAACTAGCAGTACATCCCACAGAACCCAACATCTATCTCTCTCTTTCTCTCACCTCCGCGACTGCAGGGGCACTGGGCTTGTAAGCCATTCCTCAACGATGGTAGTTGAGTACATTCAGTGCTGGACTACTCCTGCAGTCCTGATCTGGTCGCATTGTGTGGATTGATGGCTACAATAAAGTTTCGTAGGCGCGTGAGATAACCCTTATGTCCTCTGAGGCTCAGCTTTGGGTCAGCCATGGGTACGGGATTGGGGAGGACTCTGCTCACTGACACTGAGGATTTACACTCGGAGGTTTTGAAGGACCAGAAGAATTTTCGTAAACTCTCCAAAAACAGGTGAATGTTGGGAACAAAATGATCTGTTTTACTGGATGATAACTGGTACGTTTCACAAAGGTTCGAAGGACCAAAAATGTAGATATAAATAATTTTGCAATTTTCGAAGCAAATCACGGATGGCCTCTTCCAAGGCTTACTAAACCTCTTTAACGCAATTTTAAATACTGGTATCACTCCTCAGCCGTGGCCTGAAATAGAGATGGTGATGTTGGACAAAAAGGGTGCTAGGCATGACCCAAGAAATTACTGAGGAATAGCATTAATAAACACTGCAACCAAACTTTTCACCCGAATCCTTTACCATAGATTAAGAAATTGGTGCGAGGAGAAACAGATTCTGCCTGAAACCCAAGCAGGCTTCAGGAGAAAGAGGGGCTGTCTCTATCAAATATTTAACCTCATGGCTATTATTCAATGTAAGCTAAAATCAAAAGCGTCGAAGCTCTTTGTCCTGTTCATAGACCTGGCCAAAGCCTTTGACCATTAGCTCTTATGGAATCAAATGTCTCTACGATAACGCAGTATTTAAAGTGCGGGTCGGTAATGACCACACAAAGTCTTTTGAAATTGTAGATGGTGTTCTTCAAGGAGACATTCTGTCGTTACTCTTTGCCATCTACATTACCAATTGTTCAGGCTGCATCAGCCTAAACTCCTTTTGCATTTTTTAGCTGGAGCCCAGCTCCTACCTTTAACTCATTTACCTTTCTTACTGCACGTATTATGCGTGCATTTGTTTACAGTGTCAATTTTAACTAGCTCACCTGAGGCTTCTGCTCGCAGATACCAATGTCAGTACCTTTTCGTAATTTCTAAAAATACTTGGACATTATTCTAATTAGTTCTTTTTCCTTTAGCCCTGCAACCTACTGAGTGAGTTTAACCATCGGTCAAGCTCAGCTCCTCATAGACAATCTTTCTTGTATGCATTTATGTACTAATTTTATATGCCTTCTCACATATGTATGTATCTAACCTAGTTAAGCGCTACACCATTGTATTGTAAATTACCTTTTATTCATAATTATTGGATTGTAGTACATTTTCCTGCAAAAGACAAAGAAACCTCAACCTATAAAAAGGCTCCGAGAATACAACTCGAAGAGCACTTCTTCTCCAGCCTTCCCATTGTACGGACCTCAAGGTAGTGGGTGTGTAATTCTACGGCTTGACATTACCACGTATTTTACCATAATTGACCCATCTCAAGTTTACTTTGGAGTGATTCCTTTCCAAGGCTCCGTAATTAATTTGTACCCTTTAAACCTAGTGTTTGTAGTAACTACTCTTGTTTGCAGCAATTAAAATTGAGGTTTAATATATTGTTGTTTGCTCCACTTTATTACAACACATTTGCTCCATCTTTCCTTCTCGTACCATAAGTCCCTCATCTATCAGGAACATAAGTTATCCCGTTTCTAACGAAACACCAATCTTGATGTAATTTATCTAAAAATAGAGCGATACCTGTGGGCATAGGAGGCACAAATGCTATACACCATTTACTATTACGACAACGTAACCTTAGCCGATACAAAAACTCAACTACTCCGCTACAAATCAAAATCGATACAATTTCAAATTACTGCACCCTTAACCACCTGACCCTGAATTTGAGTAAGACTAAAATCATTGTTTTTAGAAATGGTGGTAATACGCGTAAATCGTGGAGGTGGTTCTATAGAAAAGAACCAATTGAAGTGGTTAACTCGTACACCTATTTAGGTATCCCCTTCACCCCCTCAAGTAATTACAAAGTCAAAAACTGACTCATGGTCAGCCCGCACAAAGTTATTGGACTCCATAGTGCTGCCCTCTCTCTTGTATGCAGCGCCCATTTGGGCTCTTGATTTCCCCAAGATAGTAGAAAATCGTCAAAACAATTTCATTAAGCAGTGTTTATACTTGCCAGCTAGAACGCCTTCCCATATTATACGTATTGTAACCGGGCACAGAAAAGTTTACGCAAAAATCCTGGTACTAGCCATTAAGTTATGGTTTCGAATTCTAATTATGCCAAATTCTCGTCTAACGAAAATTTTCTACCGACGTCTTATGGGTAAATTCCCAAAATCATGCTGGTTTGCCTATATTAAATACCTCCTCTACCGAATAAATTTAGCATCTGTTTGGGAATTTCAATCAGCAGAATACCTGTCAAACTTTTCCCCGGTAATCAATGCCCTTATTTATGAATCATCAACAGACTCTGATTTAGAACTCCTGAAGAGTGACGCCGACTCACCATGCAGCTACTATCGTATTAAAAATCATTTTTCGACCTCTATCTTCTTCTGAATCTTCCTATATTCTACCATAGAGCTATGGCTAGGGTTCCCAGACGTCCCGGAATGCCCGGGACAGTCCCGGAATCACACTCTTTGTCCCGTGTCCCGGAAGAGTGTAATCCGGGACACGTAAATGTCCCGGAAACGTCAAGCTCAAAAGGATATGAAAATTATTAGTTCTTTAGAGGAAAATAAAATATTTCCTTCTACAGGAACTCGATTCAAACAAGCACATCTGTGCCATCTACATAAAACTAATAAAACCACAAAAATGCGATAACAAATGTACGGTTGGAATTGTCTCCTGTTAAGGTATTCTGGTGGACCTTCGGAATTCTTCATCCTTGCGTGTATAAAAATCCGATGGGATTATTTTTTGTGAATCCTCTTCTAAAATTTGTTGTTGAGTTCTTCGGATTCTTTTTGTAGGGAGTGTAATTGATTCTGGGTGTTGTAAATTTGCACGTAATGGTTCATTATGATTTGATAGTGCCGTAGATTGATCAATTACTGTAGGTAGGTCAGGTGTTGACTCTATAGAAGGGTTGGAAGCTAATGGGGGAAGGTCACCTCTTGGGGGAGGGGGGCCTTCATGAGGGGGAGGTGTATGGGTGGGGCCCCCGGGATCGTGAGGTCCTAGAGGGGTCACGCCCGATTTTTTCTTGTTTAAACACTTAGGCAAATTTTCAGGATCAGGTGAGGTCACATGACCTGTAGAGTCAAGAGGAGCTTGTGTTAAATCTTGTAACTTTGTGGATGGCTCTAGATTTGGAGCTTGATGTGTTGTGCTTAATAAAGATGGTAACTGTAACCAATTGGGACGTTCAAAGAATTTTTTGAGTCGTGAGACGTGGACTGTCATAGTTTTCAGGGTTGTGCCGGTGGAACCTCGTATTGTATAATTTACTTCGGATGGAATGTCAATGACGCTAAATGGGCCCTTCCAACGTGGAAGAAGTTTTGTGCTGATTCTTGGCTGAATTGATGTATGCTCCAAGAGCACATTGTCTCCTATTTCATATGTAACTGTGCGTTTATTTTGGTTAACTCTTGCAGCATATTTTTTGCGATGTCGTGTGAGAATATCATGTGTTAACTTCCATAGTGTGTCCATATTTTGGATATTTTGATGTTCAGGGGAGAATGTTGGGAAGGCATTTCTAAGAGGAGCCCGAGCATTGAACCCATGGAGCAAGAAGAACGGGGTGTATCCATGAGAAGTGTGGGGAGTATTATTTAAATGAAAGGTCAGAGCGGGTAGCGCTAAAGGCCAGTCAGCTTTAGTTTCAGCAGTGTACATCGCGATGGGTGGAATGTAGTGCTAAACGTCATATTAAAATCAAAAATTTTAGACAGTTCTGTGAGGACAGAATTGTTGAATTCTGTACCCTGGTCAGTCTGGATGATTTCAGGCAGTGAGTATAAACAGGCCAGTTTATTGCAGATAAAATTCGCAATTGGTTTAGCATCTGCTATGGGGACGACGTCAGTGACTAAAAATTTAGTCAAGTAGCAGATAGCTGTTATGATGTACCGTGGACGACCGGCTTGATTTGTTAGTGGCCCTTGGATGTCCATTTGCATTCTTTCAAATGGGCGGAGAGGGATCGGGATGTACTGGAATTCTCCAGGTTGCTTCTGTCCTCTGGGAGTTTTACGTTCCTGGCAAATGGGGCAGGATTGAATAAAGGCATGGAGGTCTTTGGACATGGTCCTCCAGTAAAAACTTGTTTGTAGTTGTCGTAACGTCTTCGTGTGTCCCACATGACACACCGAATTATGGTGTTTTTGAATTATGGCAGGAACCATTTGCTTGGGAATTACGATGAGGGAAGTTTCACCTTGTTTGGAATTATATTTATATAAAATACCGTTAATGAGTATATACTTTGATTTCAACTTCCAAGTTGTGGGTAATTTAGTAATTATTTTTGCTATGGCTGGGTCATTTAGTTGTTCTTCTTTGAGGGTAGAAATGCTGATGGCGTGGATGGACAAGCAGGCATCGTCAGTTTCGGAATGGTCGGGTTCTCCAAATGGGTTACGGCTTAGGCAGTCAGCTACGCGGTGTGTAGTGCCTTTAACATATTGAATTGTTATGTCATAGGGCACGAGTAACAACTGGAGGCGTTGAAGTTTCGGATCCAAGTCGTCCTTGGTCTTCATGTTGTAGCAAAGGCTGTGGTGATCTGTTTTCACCGTAAACGGTATTCCTAAGAGGTACTCTTTGAGTTTTGTAGTAGCCCACGTGATGGCTAATAATTCTAACAGTCTGATATTGTATTTTTGTTCGTATTTATTGAGTCTGCGACTGAGGAAATAAATTGGGTGTTCATGTCCATCAGATTGTAGTTGGGTAAGATAGGCTCCAATACCTAGTAAAGATGCATCCGTGTATAGGAATGTAGGTTTACTTGGGTCAAAATGCGCTAGTACGGGTTGGCAAATGAGGAGGTTCTTCAAAGCCTCGAATGCCTGTTGGCATTCTTGTCTCCATTCAAAGGGTACATTTTGTCTTGTCAGTTACCGTAGTGGGGAAGCAATTTGAGCGAAGTGAGGAATGAAGCGTCTAAAAAAGTTGGCCATGCCTAAGAATGACTGAACTGATTTGACATTGTGTGGAGGTGGCATGTTGCGAATTCCAGCTAGATTTTCGTTGTAGGATTGTATGCCGTAAGAGGTGATTGTGAATCCGAGTAAATTTATCTTCTCAAAACCAAATTTACACTTAGTAGGTTCGAATTTTAAATTATGTTCTTTAAACCTGTCAAAGATTTTCCGTAATTTGCTGATGTGGTCATCTATGGTTTGGCTGGCTATGATAATGTCGTCGACGTAGGCTAAAGCTGTTGTGTACTTTAGATCGGATAGGATGACGTCGATAACACGACAGAAGTGGGATGGTGAATTTTTGGTGCCAAAAGGCATCATACAGTATTGTTATTGTCCGTCCTTCGTAATAAAGCTGAGTTTCTCACGGGAATCTTTGTCAACAGTTATCTGGTGGAAACCTTGAGCAAGGTCTAAAGTAGAAAAGTATTTCTGATTCTGAAGACGGCGTAGGATTTCATCAATGGATGGCAATGGCCAGTGTATTGCTTTGATAAGTGTATTCAAGGATCGAAAGTCTATCACCATTCTGGGTTTTCGTAATCCTGCATCATTGGGTTTCTTAAATACGATAATGACTGGACTAGTAAAAGGGGAAGTTGATGGTTCGATTATGTCGTTATCAAGTAACTTTTGGACTTCGGTATTAATAATCTGGTCCTGGTAGGCTGAGGTTTTATATGCCTTGTGGGCTACAATTTTCTGATGTTCCAGTTCAATTTTAAAGGGGATCGTGTCACATTTTCCCAACTCGTTAGGGTGAAATGCGAAGGAGCTACGGTATTCTTTGAGTAAATTTCTGATTTTGGTTGTATCATCGGGGTTTAGGTCGGGATTGATTTTAAAGGAGGATATTTCATTGTCAAGTTGGGAGTTGTTTATGGCATTAATTCGAATGGGGACCATAGAATTGTCATAACAGTCTAATGGAGTGATGTGACCTAATCCGAGGCCATTGGGTAGAGTAACTGGAATATTGGTGGGATTAGTAACAAGTAAAAATTTAGAAGTTGGAGACAGGATGGAGTGAGGAGCTAAAATGTGATAATCATTATAGAGAGAGGGATGAGGTTGGAAATATATTGGAGAGGTTTCCTCGCTGGTATGAAAAATCGGGATTGTGACGTGGGATCTGGGGCTAATGACCTGAGTACCTAGGATTCTGAGCACATCTGTTTGCTTTGTATGTGAGACACACAGAATCGGAAGGGATGGGGCTCTCGAAGGTTTGGAAGTTACTGTAGGTTTGAAAGATATAGAAGTGGGTATAGTTTTAATAGTAGCTCTGCCATAAGTTGAAATACGTTTACGGTTTGGATGGGATGACCTATGGGAGTATCCCCGGTCAGACTCGTCGGATGTAGTATCTGTTGTAGTGGAATATTGCTGCTTTGGTCGGAAATATTTATTTCCATGTGAACTTTTATTTTTCCTTGTGGAAAAGGTTTGAGGTTGGTCTGTAAAAGTGGAAAGAGTTTGAGTTGAGGAAGATGTTCGATAAGGTGTGTAGGGTTCGTTGGAAGGAGTCAGAGGAGGGTCAATGGTCGGAATTTCCTGTTCTTTGTGTAATTGTTGGTGAAGCGTAGCATTTGTTGCTGTCGAGATTAGGTGCAATGACCTGTTGGAAATAGTTTCTTTTGTTATAGTAGCCTCTGGAAGTAAAATTGGAAGTTCACTTTGGTCTTGTAAGGCTTTCTCATGTTGGAGAACCGTGTGAATAAGGGGAACGTGTCCCGTGAATTTATTCCAGAGTGTATTTGCTGTAGTATTTATGATGAACCCAGTTTTAGAGTAAAGAAAATCTGTACCGAGAATACAGTGGAGAGCAGTTGATGGGGCTACAATGAAGGGATGGTTGAAAGTGCATTGACCTATCTTGAATTTGACGAGGGCTATGCCGTTGTTCTTCATTGGATTTCCACTGGCGTCTATAAGGCTTATTGCACTTGGCATTATCCTGGATCCATGTGGTACATATGAAGGGTGAATTAGGGAAGCCACAGCTCCTGTGTCGATGAGACACGGGAGTTTGTGGCCATGGATAGTGATAATAACCTTCAAGGAACATGATAGTGAATGAATGGATATTGTATTTGTAGACAGCATAGAGATGGTTGGAATTATTAGTTTCGGTTGGAGGCTTGAGATTCTGGAGCTGGTAAAGCTCGTAATTGGGTTTGCGGCAGGCCTAGGGCAGCCTGCCCTGGCAAGTTTAAATTTTGGCTTTGTTTAATACGGTAATTTGAGCTTGAAGAGTTTGTAGAATCGGTATTGGTAGAGTGCTCGTTCTACGCTCAAATGAGAGTACTTCTGGAGCGCGTGTGCCTGGTCTTCTGGAGTGAGCTCAACACGTTGAGCGTTATGGAGTAATATGGCGATATAGTTAGTGTTCTTGTAACGGATGAATTCACTGTGGGACTCTAATTTGACCAGTCGGATGAGTTTTATTTCGCGAGACATGGGATTTGGGAAAAGGGAGGAAGATTCAGGAAATTTTGAGCAGGGCCTCCGGCCGAGGCTGACGCCACAAAAAATTTTTGGAAGACGGTTACACGTGAGAAAACTCGCTGAGAGGTCAGACATCGTCTATACTAGAATTAACAAATTCAAAGTACAGAGAAACGCCGCACTTCCGCCATGTTAAGGTATTATTGATGTTTGGGAATAATAGAGCTCAAAAATAAGGGAAAGGGAATAAAAGGAATAAAATAGGAAAAGGTGGAGAGAGCTTGAAGGAAGAAGGAATGAAGTGTTAAAAATAGAGGTTGGGGGAATGTGTAGCAAGAAAAGAGCCCACGATGCTGTGAGAGAAGTGAGAGACGACGGTTTGGGAATAAGTGCGTATGCACGTATAGTGTTTTACTCACGTAGTATGGTTTTATTGTTATATTGTGCGTACAAACGATATATAGTTCGTCTTCTAACACGCGTTTCTTGGTCTTTCTTGGTCTGTGGCTCGGGATTCTCTCGTCTCTCGAGACTGAGGTGGCTGGGGTTTATATACGGAGGTGAGCACGAAGGTGTCCACCTCCAGAAATATTCCAGACATTATTTTAGCCAATGAGAAATAACAAATAAAAGTACCTAATGTATTACACGGGCATTATTAACAGAAATCAGACACATATGTACATCAATGTTATTATATAGTACAGTATGGCTCATAATCATTCCTAAAGCCAATAATGGCTTAACACTCCTTATATTGCAGTAGCTGCGATTGCTCTGGCAAACAATATATCATGAGCTTTGTAAACAATATTTAAACTAGTAGTAACTTACTAGTAATAAATTAGTATTAATTAAATTTTAACGTATTGTTGGTATACTTCAATAAATTGGGTTGCCCGATCTTCATTAATTGTTATGGCTAGTTCTAGTTCTTGTAAAAGTAGCGAAGAATGTGAAGGAAATTCAAGTAAATATTTTGTTTTGATGTGTTATTGATTTATCACAAAGTTCCTTCAAAATTAATTAACAATTAAATAATGCAGTGTTGAACAGTTCGCAATATTCTAATATACATGCCCATTGTTGTACATCCCCATTCTGCATGTGTTTTTAAACAATTAAATCTGAAATCTTTTCATTTTAACTGGTTTGAATAACCATCCACCGAGGAAATCTTTAAACAGGTCTAAATTTTACAGGTTCTAAATGGGAAGAGGATGTCAATACCAAAAATTTGCTACGTCGGCATGGTAAAGATGATATATATCACTAGTGATAGCAGCTGCTGAAACTAAAAGCGTTTCGAATTTTTTTCAAACCGAAAAATCTGGAGACGATTTGCAAGGTATTAAAATTGAAGTTACAAGAATTTATCATCGTGTAATAGTTTGAATTGCATACACCGACTCATAACTGCTATTTTCTCAGATTCATGTACAACCATAAATGTTATATTCGGGAGCAAATCAGAGTCAATTTCCAAAAAACGTGCTATGGCCTGCAGCTTGGCAAATGTTAGTAAATAATTTAAATTCGTCGGCATTTTTGGCGTTTCTGCAGATGCTTCTAAAGGGTGAGAGATTTTTACGATATTTAAATAATAAACTTTTGAATCATTCTAAAAGCCAGTACAAATGATTCCTGCGTCAGTAGAATATGAGTTAGTCCTGCAAATAAAAACATTGTACATATGGGGAAAATTATTGAAAACGTATGTTTTAAGCAAAACAATTATAATCGGTATTCAATTAACTGTCTGTATTACTTGTAAATTAATTCAACTATCTTGAACTTGCAAGAAAATAAATGAAGCTTAAAAAACAAATTAATGCATTTTTAGAAAATGTCAAAATGCATTCTAGTGTGGTCTAGTACTTTGATAAAGTCAACGGAATATTTCATGGGCACCTAGATTTTTACGAAGACGCAAATGAATCAAGCAAACAATTTCTAACAGAATTTTACATATAGTTTGTGCACGATATTTTATTTATGAATTCTGAAACATTTACCCCCGGAACAACAAGCGCTTTGAACAGGAAGCTTTGAATTTTTTGAAGTAGCTAGGAGATCTATTTACACAGACAATTTGATTTCAGTGACAATAATATTTTCAAAAAATGGAACTACTAAATTAGAAATCATAGGAATTCTCAGTATACATGGCTTACTTCCTAAATCTGGCCGATGAACTCGGTATTAAATTAACTTCTGATCAGCTGTACAACGAATTTTGCTTACTTCGTTAAAGTTATGAGTTTTTGGTTGGGATGGTCTGTGCAAAGTTTATTTAAATTTTTAAGAAAAACAATGTCCTGAAATATTCAAGCTTATATCGTTCGTGGTGTCAATTTCTGTTACCAACACTTTTGCATAAAGGGTTTTCAAGAAACTTAATGTCAACGGAACTTGTGAAGGCAGAGCTTCAAGTAAGGATTAATGTTCCCCTTTCATGTTGTGAATGTTACTCTTTTTTGAACAAACCGGAAAACAAGAAAACGTTATTAGATGCTACAAAGGCTGAAAATACAATTAGAAATCATGTATATATTAAATTTAAAAAAAAATTATTTTGTCCCGGAATGACGTTTTAAAAAACTGGGAACCCTAGCTATGGCTAATCTTAGACCAGACACGCGACGAATATACGGAAGACGATGTAAACATGTATTTACTTCCCCTGAAGAATGTAAAAGTTGCAATCTGCATGAACCTGCTGATATAATTCATTTAATTGGAAGATGCCCGCAATTTAGCTCCTAAAAACTCTGTTAGCAAATACAATCCCTCTAATTGTAACCTGCACACCGTTTTGTTATTACTAAAATCTTACTCTCCTGATGTAATATGTGATATGATCAATTTTATTGCCAAGTGTATTAGACTTAAGAACTTTCATGACAACCTTTATTACGATATACTACAATTATTATTGTAAGTTAGTTTGTACTGCATTTGTATGTATAACTGCAAAGGATGATATGGGTAATGCCCGATAAGATTCCTAATAAATTCAAATTCAAATTGTACGATAGTCTCTACGGAGCGAGATGTTAAATTTTAAACTGGAAAGAAGTGTTCATAATACGGCAATCCTAACTTAATTGGAAATTTTGCAGACAAAATTTAATCAACTTTGGGGCGAATGTAAAGTAAACAAGGAAGTATGTGTAGGAAAGAATGGGTAACAACAGAAATAGTAATGTTGATAAGAAATAATAGTCCGTTAGAACGGCGAGGACTGCGATAGCGAACGACAATCAGTCGAAACCCGGAGCGTGGGCGTAAGCATCGAAGAAGGTGGTGAGATAGGGAAGACGAAAAGCGACTTGAGTAAAATATCCGAATAAAATTCTCATTAACAGAAAATGAATATTTAAGAGAAGAGCTAATTAAAGGTATTATTTAAGAAAGAAGTTAACTCTTTTCGTACAGACTCCGGAGTCAATCCGTCACCGGCCAAGTGAAGTGCTCACAGCCCCCATCATTAAACCAAGACTGACCGTAAAGGATGATTATTCTAGAAAGAATCCTCCCCAGCATAATTAATACAGAAGCTCACAAACCGTTCGTTTCACAAGTATTTATAATTGGCGAAAACAATGGCTGTTTATTCATCTCATAATCAGCATCATTGTCTAAAATATTTTAACGCTAGCTGATTAAACCATTAGCCCTTTCTCTGTATCGTACGTTCATGTTTATAATCTACCAGCACTACACAGGTAATTCTGAGTCATGTGCTATGCGACTGAACCAACAAACTACGGGGATGTCACTACATTAGAATGGTTTTCACCACTCATGCATACGACTGTCACAAGCTGTCATCAGTTAATTATATGATGGACCCAACCCCTCATGTGACGTCCTCATAGTTAAAAAATAGTAAATTGCAATCGATTGACCGACAGTTCTATGAGCGAAGCGATAGGCGTCGCGTGCGATTTACATGAGTATAAAGGTAAATTATTTCCGTATCTCGTTGTGGTAGCTCAATTTGCTTTTATGACCGAATTTCTTTCCGAAACTATTCCGAAGTTCTCAGAAACTGAAAATTTTAAACTGGTTTGCATATAAGCATACTGAAATGCATTTTAAATTGTAATCCCAGTTTGTATGATGTCTTCATTTTTTTCGAAATTTCGAAAATTGAATTTGAAACGGTGATTTGATCATTCACGAGGCCAGGGAATAGTGCAAACCAAATTTGAAACGTAAGTAGCGCTTTTTGAATTTGTCAAAATTTCTAAAAATGAAACAATTGAAGTGGTTTGCACTGCACATCAACAGCATCCTGGGTACTTTTAAAATAGAAACATTTTGCTACAACAGATTCCACCTTAAGTGCGGGATTTAGCGTGAGTCTTTCGTGGGCATCTTAAGGTTCCCGTGAAAGCCGGACAAAATGCCGGATCATCACATCAGGTACGGGCAGGGTGCCCAGAAGTCCTGATTTGACATTAGGTCACCTGGTGACCTGATGAGCTTGAATTTACTCCTGATTTAAAACTAGCTGAGAAAAATATCACTTTGTAACATTTTGGGGTAAAAAAAGACCTAAAAATGCCTAAAAACAATGATCCAGCTGTGACCTCCGAGGTCAATATCTTACCCATACCGGATTTGATGCATAAAAATTATTCGAATATTATTATTCTATATTCGAAATAAACAGCTAAATAATAACAGCGCAGTCACGCTAATCAAATGTAAAAAATCTAAATTTTCAAATTTTCTTATTATTTTGCCTTTGTTGTCATTATTATCCTACACATCCCAAATTTTGATCGAATTTTAAATTACTCAATTATTCGGCGAAATTAATTCTGTACTACCGAGCAAAATTTCGACAATTATTGTACCTACCAGAATAAAAAAAAATTATAACTTGTTTTAAATTTATTTAAAAAAATAATTTTAATCTTTCAGAAGTTGAATGAAAATATTATCTCAAGAATGTTAACTTTCGAGTCAGATTCAAGAAATAAAAACTGAAATGTTTTCTACGTGGTTGAAGATACTTTGTTAGATAAGAATCAGGGTAACAGTGTTATATGTCACGGAGGAACTCATTCTAAATTTTGAAACTAGATTCAACAAGTTTTCTTCGGCATATGCAAGTCAAATACAAGTAGTTAAATTGAATTCAAGCGTATCTGATTTTTTTTCAAACTTAATTAGAAGTCCTGAATTGAAAATCAAATAATCTGGGCACCCTGGTACGGGTACACCATATCAGAACAGTGCTGATGAAAGAGGGACACCTGGACGCCATAGTGATGACTTGAAGGTTGGCATGCAGGCTTCGGGATGACTTGATTTGGGTCATGTGGGTTGGCTTGAAGATTGACATGTAGGATGGGGAATGACTTGTATTAGATCACCTGGGAGGTGGGATGGCTTGAAGCTTGACAGGTAGGATGTGGGTTGACTTGTATAGGCATGTCGGATATGGTATCACTTAAAGAATTCTGTGGGATGTGAGATGATTTGAAGATTTATTTGTGTGATGACTTGTACCGTTACACCACATACATCGGATTGCTTGTAAGTACCTTCATCTCACACATGTGGAATGGCTTGACCCGATTTTGTGGGACCTGTGATGGTTTGAAGTTTGTCAGATGATATCTAAGCAATGATTTTAATACCTGCCACACGAAGACGATTAGAAAACGCTTTAATTAAAAGATCGTCCATGTAATTGACAAAGCGATTGTCGAGTTATTCTGTGATCATGCACATTTCCTAGGTTAATAGTCACAGTTAACGGAGTTTGTGGTTGGTAGCTTCGTTATAGTTATATTTACTATTCCTTGATGTCTAAACCCTCGTCTTGTGTTGTGCTGGAAACCTCGCCGACATTTAAAGTTATGAATATTTGGTAGAGTGTAAACTCTATGCAATGTACGAAATTCACAAACCTTCCTGCTCTTAAGCACTTTGGGTCAAGATGACTAAACTCGAACCATATTTAATTCCGATCCCATGAGCCCAGAGAATGTAAACTGTCGGTTACAATAATAAATACATATGTATTATCTAGGAAACGTATATATGTTAAGCTATTTTGCCGTTGAAATGTAGGCTTATATATTGATTTGATCGTCCCCATACAGGAAGGATATGTGATAGGCTGACCTATATACTGATTCGGCCGTTAAAACGTAGACAAATATGTACGCTCGGTCAAAATTGTAATTTTAATATTTAATCGTGAATTAGTAGGAATTGCTAGGGATGCCAATGCAATAATGGTCCGATCCGGATAATTTATAATGATCCAATTCTGGTCCGGTCCAGTCCAAAATTTTAATAGCCTGGTCCTAGTTCTAACACTTGAACCAGACCAGATACAATTGGTCGGAGTGCTGCGCTCGGGTCAAGTATTTATAAAGATCCGACCACGAACTTGACTTGACCCCGACTTCTCAAGTACGTATTTCAAGATAACCCGAACTTGACACTTTCAGTTCAAGTAATACTTGAATGAAACAAGTTCGGGTTTTCAAGTAATTCTCAGATTACTTGACCATGATTTTATACGCGCGTTTCGGGTCCAACGTTAACTTGACATGACCATGACCCGAACTTGACCATGAACTTGAACTTTCAAGTACAAGAAACCTGATTTGTACGACACCAAAATACTTAAATTTTATTGGAGAAAAATTTATATTTGTGAGGTGTGTACGAGAACATACTTCTACTTCGTTTCTAACACACCAGGTTTCACCCAGCATCAGTGCTCGGACTGGGTATAGAAACCGTGTACCCGTACCCATACCCGTACCCGAATATCGGGTACTACAAAATGCTGTACCTATACCCGTACCCATACCCGAGTACCCGGGTAAATTATTTCAGTACCCGTACCCGTACCTGAAAATACAATGTAGTACCTGTACCCACAATTTACCCGTACCCGTAATGTACCCAAAACCTGTACCCGTACCCGAGTATCTATTGTGTGTACCCGGGTATTACTCGGGTACTGGAAGTTTGGCCGATTTAAAATCCCCGACGACATTAGCCTGCCCAGCTGAAAAATTTTAAGTTTTCAATTTTTTGACCTCCATTAAAAGTGTCCGGGATTTTGGGAATTTTCCCTAGGCGTTAAAGACATCCTATTTGAATTTAAAAAAAATTATGTAAGGCATTTTGGGATTTTTTTTAATAAACACTGACGAAATTCAAATCCTACTACCCCAAAATAATAACTTGCTGAATGAAATGAAATGTGTTCTCGCTAATTGGAATTGGGACGGATTCTTTAATACTAAACTCTTCATAACTTGCTTTTCAACTTGGAGAACAAGAAACAATTTTTTTTCGGTTAATCGACAAAAACAAACATTCTTAAACTGTCTCTCACATTTATGAAGCCCGAGACGGAGATTTTCGAAAAATGCAGGCAAAATAGGACTAAAATGCAACCCCATGGAAGTTTTGAACGCCAAGTTCAGATGTCTGTCAAGTTCTTTAACATCAAAATTATCAAGATTAATCAAAGGGAGTGAAATATAAATATTGCGTGCAAGGAATGATATTTTTCATTCTAAAATGTTATAAATATTCACCTCAATAAATACTCAGTGTCATAAATACCCAGAATTGAAAATGCTCAAATTGCCTGCATAAAATGCCTTGGCGTTTTCAAATGGGCAACCCTGGGTACTTGTAACGTTAAGAAATGGACCTGCTAATAAATGTATATTTATTCCGACCTTATCCCGTAATACGTCTTCAAATAATTATAATGTTACGCTCCCAATGAAGCTAATTAAATTGAATCCCAAGAACTTCCCTCTTGAAATTCTTCGTTGATGAGCTTCACTATTTAAGTCGATAAACAGATGATTTCACTGACTCTACGCTATATTTATTTATTAGATTCCTTGGATGAATTATTAGAAGCGTTAGATTGCAACTACCACGTAATCATGAGACGAAGCCACTTGGCTCTGTCACTAACGCAAGTATCTGTATACTAAGAAATAAGCAACTCCACGATTGGTAGGTCTTATTGTTAGCCATAGTAATCCATCCCATCAGGAATCCTTGAAGTACCCAAAAATACTCGGGTACAGCACCCACGGGTACAGGCATTTTATATAGTGATACCCGTACCCATTGGGTACTACCCGATTGCCACTGAGTGAGTACCCATACCCGTACCCGTACCTGTACCCACTTTATTGCCTAAAATCAAGAGTACCCGGGTAGTACCCGCGTACTTGCGAGTACGCAACTTCTGTACCCGGGTAGTACCCATACCTGTACCCGTACCCATTTACCCGAGTATTACCCGTACCCAGTCCGAGCACTGCCCAGCATCATACGAGCAACCGCCTCTAAAAGCAAAAATTGTATTTTTGGTCCTTCCCACTGAATGTAGAATGTTGGTACAATGGAGATCTACTCTGGTTCGGGTGTGGAAAAAGTTCCCGATCCTGCGATCCGGGATCGTTGACAAAAGCGGCCAAAGTAGTTGGGCAACATTAAACGGCGGGATAGTTGACCATTTTGAAAAACACTGGCGGGTTATTTGACAAAAGCTTTTTTTCGCTATCCAGGTAGTTGACCAAAACTTTTTGGTAGTTCGGTAAAAATATTTTTGATACCCAGGTAGTTGACCAAAAATTTTTAGTTACCCAGGTAGATGGCCAAAAATTTTTGGTAGTTGGACAAAAAATTTTTCGCTACCCAGGTTGTTGGCCAAAAACTTTTGCTAGTTTACCAAAATTTTTTGTCAGTTGGGCAAAACATTTTCCGGCTACACAGGTAGCTGGCGAAAATTTTTTGTCAGTTGGCCAACATTTTTTAACTTTTGGGCAAACGTTTTTTCCGATACACCGGTAGTTGGCTAAAATGTTCGGAGTTGGGCAAATGATTTTATGCAGTACAGGTAATTAGTTGGTCAGACATTTTTGTCATTTGATCAAAAATGTTTGACAGTTGGGCAAACCTTTTTTGGATACACAGGTAGTTAGCCAAAAATGGTCGGAGTTGGTCCAGCGTTTTTATACTGCTAAGGTAGTTGGCCAAAAATTTTTGGTAGTTGCGCAATACATTTTTTCGCTACCCAGATAGTTGGCCAAAAACTTTTGGTAGTTGGGCAAAAAATGTTCACGCTACTCAGGTAGTTGGCCAAGAATGTTTGGTAGTTGGGCAAAATTTTTTTTCGGTACCCAGTTAGTTGGCCAAAACCTTTTGGTAGTTGGGCAAAACTTTTTCACGCTACTCAGGTAGTTGGCCAAAAATTTTGGTAGTTGGGTAAATTTTTTTTTCGATGCCCAGGTATTTGGGCAAAAACTTTCGGCTGGTTGTTGGCCATCTTACCCCGTCGGGTTAGTTTACCATTTATTGTAGTCAGGATCGTTGACCATTTGGAAGTTTTTCCACACCCGCTCTGGTTTCGAGTAGCCGGTGTGTCTGGTGTCGCAGTTGACATTTTCGGTAACACAGAACTCCTTTCAAGTTTTGTTGACATATACTATTGTAAAAATTGGTAAACATTTTTAAATCAATTTCTACGGAGCCGAGCCATATGAGTGTTGAGCGTTGTTTTGTATTTACTTACGGAACAAGTTAACTAAGGCCTCTTAAAATGATGCACTAAAATTCCGCTTTAAGTTTTATTTAGTATAGTGAATCGTAAGTGAATTGAAAACTCCATCAGCCACCAACCTTCATCTCTGGTCCTACGTGTCATGTCCATAATTCTCAACGTAGAGACATTTTCCGTGACCATAAATTCTGAACGCCGATAATCCTCAAAAAATCTCGATATTGCTTTACGTTCCTGAGGACTCCTCAATTTTTGTTCTACGTCAATGAAAAAAAAGAAAAAATCTGAAAAAGAATCTGCTTCGAAATGGGGGAATCACATATTTTGGTTGTCCCTGATATGAACTCGGGGGGGGGGGGGAGGAGAGAAAAAGGATATGGGAAACACTGTATATAAACGCTTTAGAGTATTGCAGTACCTAGCTCGTGCTGTTACATCAGATTGTGTCGCTTCGCCCCTGATCACAGATGATTTTTTCAGCTTATTTCAATGCTAGGATTCCCAAGTCTTAAATTTACACTTACAATTAGTTTAGCAGTACTGCTATTTTGCTTAAAATCGCTATGGAATCGAGAAGTACCCACGACCATGAGGTATAAAAAGGACCAGCTGTACGTCCTCTGCGTGGTTTCTCACACACGGGAACTTGTCGAACATTAAAATTTTGAATTACGGCTAAACTTGAGACCGTTCAAGACTGAGAATAGTATCATTGAAATGTGCTTGAAAAATACTATAAGTTCAGCTTTGCAATTTTCCACAGCTGTGTAGTAGCTCAAATACCAATGTTTAAGCTCAGTTCACTATATTGAGACGAGATGAATGAAATAAAATAAAATAGCCTGCCCTACGTGCCACTCATGTAGTCTAAGCCAACTGATACAATGTCGATTTTATGTATTATTGGAAATTATTTATTTGAGTAAAATTGGGTGAGCTGATGGTGCTGAAAATAAAGTAAGAGTCTCAATTCAGTCTAAATACAATTTACTTTTTCAAACATTTCCATAAATTAATTAAAGCACAATTATTTGCGAACGTAGTACACTAATGTCTCAGAACCTCCAGACTATCGATTACTTGGAAACACACACAAGGTTGATCGTAGGTAACCTTCAATAATTACTGCAAACATGTTGATGAGAATCCTCCCTCAATAAGCATCCACCGCGGAAACAATTCTGGTGCAGTTAGTTTTAGCAGCTCTCCTAAATAAAAACTGCCGTTAATTACACACAATTCTAATTTACCTGTTAATCACTGATTATGATGAAAACTATCATTAGCATACTTTTAATTATTTAGGTTAGCTAACCGAGTGTCGTGATTGCTGGAAGTAATTTGGTAAGGAACTGGATCTATACTGCCGTTATTGGAACAAGTCGAGTTTGCTAACTATAAGTAGTATTATATTTTCCATGATATTTGGTGCACAGTGCACATGTAAGCTGTCGCTGAGTAGATTAGGTACCGCAAAGAATTTTTTGTCAGAATGATTTTAGTTTCGGAGATATAAGAGGTCACAGAGAAGGTTGAGGTCACTAGTAGTACATATTTCATTACAAGTAGATCCCTAGCACCCTCAGTTATGCCAGCTCATCTGGGCCCATCTAAGATTTTGGGTGCATATTAGAACTATATGTAAACTGCCATCGAATGTAATAGATCTGTGATAGCGGATAGTCGCTTACACATTTTAAGTCAAAAGTGTTTACACGTCGATGTGTTCACATTTCATGGTGTTTACAATTGTCATCGATGTATTGGGTGTAAGTACGTTTACATTTGTAACACTTACAGTGTAAACACCAAACGGAGATGTTTACATTTATAAGTGTTTACACTTTTAGTGAAAATACTTGCTCGTAGACGTTTACATTTGTAAGTGCTTTATACCTTTTCTGTATGGAAACGCGTGTATCCTTTGTAGAAGCTTCAATGACAAGTTGCAACCTGCCAACGCTGGTGTAGATATTCACAAAGACTACTGCGTTTACATGAGGAAACTTGCTTCGTGATGTGTTAGGGTTAGGACGTTAGGAAAGAGTCCGTGTACCGTAACTGTATTTAGCTCAGATAAATTAGCAAGTTACATTTGACACCACCTGCGTCTAAACAAAAATCTTTTAAGCCCTTTATCTACTCTTTTTTTCCATGAAAATAGATAAAATAGCTGGTAAACTGCACTTGTTCCCCCAACAGTACTCAGAAACATTGCAAATGCGTTTGAAAATAAACGGCTATTGCATGTACGTAATTTTCAAAAATGTGGCATCAATAAGCCACAAAAATTGATACCAACAAGTCTAAGACTTATTGGGAAATAATTCCTTCGCTTATTGTTAATTTTCGAAATCAAGAAAATATGATATGATTTTGGCTTTATATGCTACAATGATTTACGGCATTTCAGCTAATTAATTGACTAATCCCTTTTTAGGTATTTTTAGATTTTAAAACCTACTGCATGGCTTGATTCCCATCTTCTGTCTGCGATTGAGGCTGCTCTGTAGAATCAGAAGATGGCTTCGGAGGGTTTCCTGCTTGATCATTGACACCAGCTTCAAATTCTTCGGGCCCAATGAGTCGTTTCTTGCCGAAAGGAGGTGGACCGATTATTGCTTCCACCTGATCATAGTTGAGGGTTTCCTTCTTTAACAACTCGACCGCTAACTGCAGGATTAAATAAATCGAATACAATTTTTACCAACTGTCCCAAGAAAAATGTGTGCCACTTTTAAAACTACCTTCTCAAGTTTATCTTTGTTTCGTTGAAGAACTTCTTCAGTCTTTAGGTAAGCTTGCGCAACAAGTTGCCTGGCTTCGACATCCATCAAAGCTGACAACCTTTTGCTGTACGGTTTCTTCGTTCCAGTGGAAGTTTCTGCATCGTCAAAAGATAGAAGCCCCACATTTTCACTCATCCCTAATTGTCGTATTTGCGCGTAAGCCATTTTTGTAACTTTTTCCAAGTCATTTTGAGCTCCTGATGTGACTCTGTTGAATGTCAAGGATTCCGCTACTCGTCCACCCAATGCCATACACATTCGCTCAAATAACTGGAAATCAAAAATACATTTCAAATTGATTTTAAATTGCAAATCATACATTTAATACAAAATAATTAGGAAATATTCAAACTTGATTCCTCAATTACTTCTTCCTTTGAATGAAGCTTTTGATCAGAGGGTAAATATGCTGCAAAGCCAAGGGCATGATTTGTCCTGGGAACAATGGTAATCTTTAGTAAGGCATCAGTTGTTTCCAACATCCAACCAACTATTGCGTGTCCACACTCGTGGTAGGCCACAACCGTACGCTCGTGTGGCGACATTACCTGCAAATACAAGAGAACATTCTGTTAATACCCAGTATCATTAATTTGTTGAACCAAAAACCTATTTCTTATTTCGACCGGACATGTACCTTCGTTCGTTTCTCTGTTCCTCCTACAACTCTTTCTAGTGCATATTCTAAATCATCTTTTCCGACACTCTTCTTGTTTCCTCTTGCTGCATAGAGAGCAGCTTCGTTGCAAACATTTGCAATATCAGCTCCTGGAGACATAAATAAGGGCTTTAGTTGCAATAAATTCGCGTCCACAACATTTAACGAATACCTATTTTATTACCACTAAAACCAGGTGTAAGCTGAGCCATACGCTTTGAGTACTCTGATGGAGTTAATTCTAGACGAACGCTTTTCATATGTTGTTCGAATATTTCTTTCCTTTCTTGCAAAGTCGGTAAGTCTATTAAAATATGACGATCAAAGCGGCCTGGACGGAGCAGTGCCTGTACAATAAGGGTTATTTGACGGTGCAATAAAATAATTATTGGTTTTATACTAAAATCATCCAGAAATAATTAAAGCATTTTCTCACACTTACCCTATCAAGTACATCAGCACGGTTGGTAGACGCAAGCAGTAATACACCTTCCTTAGTAGCCATTCCATCCATTTCTACTAACAGCTGATTTAAAGTCTGTTCAAGCTCTCCTCCAGACCCATCCGTTTGGGCTCCAGCCGTTCCACTTCGTTTGCGACCAATGGCATCAATTTCGTCAATATATATTATGCAAGGGATTCGCTTTTTGGCTTCTTTAAATAAGTCTCTAAATGAATATAACTAATATTCAGACTATGTTTAAATTTTTAAATATAAGCTGTCTGCACATTGTGTCAAAAATGTTTATTTCATCCCCTATCCCAAACAGAGAACGAAGATTCAAAATATGATTCCCCCACGTTCAAGAAAATTCTTTTTGAGATTATCTATCTTTCGTGAATCTAGATTAATATTTCAGGTCAAACGGTTCCTGAACGTGAAGTAAGATTTGAATTTATATAAGGATTTCAAAATTACGTCTGGAGACGACAGACAAAAGGTAAAAAATGTCACTACATTTTTCCGTTGAAGTGAGAGGCTAGTGTAACCAAATGCCGGGAATTTCGGGGCAAAACATTTTCAGGGCATTTTCGGGTTTATCCAATACAAATGGTGGGCACTTTATATTTGTGCAACCCTAATTAAATGCTCTAGGGTAGAGAGGTTTTGTGGCATCTTGCACATGGGAGTTGAAATAGTTAGAATTTGTAACATACTGAGTGTTTACAAACGTAATCAAGTGCGAATTTGCTCCGTGTCTGAATTGTCTTAAAAGATTTTGAGATACCGAATAACACACCCGAGATACAGGAGGGGTCACGTGTTCACCCTTGAATTAAGGGTTCCCCCAGTTAAGGGCATTTCTACCGGATTTTTTTTTTAGTATTTTCGGAGACCCCTTACAAGAGCCAATACAAGAAAAGTTGTGAATTTAGTAAAAATTGAGACAGGGAGCAAAGTCGTGATCGGGTACATTTGTAAACATCCAGCAAAATGCCAAACCGCAATTGAAAAATACCCATGAGTAATACTAACCTTACTCTAGCGGCACCAAGACCACCAATCATTTCAATAAATTCGGAGCCGTTCATTGATAAAAAAGGAACGCCAGCTTCCGTAGCGACAGCTTTAGCAAGCAACGTCTTACCACAACCTGGAGGTCCGAGAAGTAAAGCACCTCGTGGTACCTAATAATGAGCATGAAGGAATTTTATAAACTGACAATCCGTTAGATTACTTGACAGGCATAACCAAATGACAATCAATAATATAAAACTAACCTTTGCACCTAATTGTTTATAAAACTCGGGTCGTTTTAAATAATCCACAAACTCTAAAACCTCTTGCTTAGCCTCTTTCAGACCAGCCACGTCCTCAAATCGGACACCTTTCCCCCGAGACTTTGGGTCAACTAACGTAAACCTGGCCTTTCCCATTTGCATCTATTACGTAAAGGGAGATAAAGCATTATTTTTATTTGACTGACACATCAAATGGCATCGGTAATACCAACTAAAAACACTTACAAATGAGTCTAAATTGATAGCATTTTTGAATGATTTGCTCCTCATCAGCCTAAAGGCAATCAATAAGATAAGCAGTGGTACTAAAAGTTTCGTAAATGTTTCTGCCATTCTATCGTAAACTACAGGCACTCGACTGTCAGGACGAATACCCAATCGGTCCTCCGCGGCACGCAGCTTTACTTCGAATTTCCCAATATCAGCTACTCTCATATGGTAGATGTTATTCTCTACCTGTAAATCATTAAATCACCGCAATCACAGCAAACATGCTGTAATATATTAAAAATCAGTCAACAAAATAGTAGTTTTTCCACGACTACTCACCTTACGGTTTTTGATCACAGCTCCTTCATGTAAAATGATAGTCACGAGTTCGCTGTCTGGCTTGGCTACAATTTCTTCTACTTCCCCTTTTGCCAGCATATGATGCACAAACTCATTCCAGGATACCCATCTGACCAACTGCAAGAACATTGTCACATCTCACGTTGCCCAAAAAGTTTCCATTAACGTGCATGGTTTTTACTTAATCAAACATTAAACTGAAAAATACCTCCGGCTGGTTGGAGCTGGGAAGAGCGAAGGCAATGATGGAAACTACCCTGTTGACAACAAAAATACATTAAAACACATTTAAAAAACATTTGCCTACCAGCCTACCAGCCTTTATGGCTTCAAAAATCCCATTTCATTCGTTCTTCAAACCGTAACCGTAACATACAATAACACACATACATGACAAATAACATGCAGATATTATATGAAAAACCATTAAACTGGTGAAACTCGCCCTTGAAATATCATCTCTGATCTCTTATTAATTTAATCCACATGACTTCTACTTCTTGTTTGACATGTCATCCTAATTCAGAAAATTCTTCAACTGAATAGGAAATACTCGACAATTCGACCATCCGGTTACACCACCAAGCTCACGAATTCTGTTCTACAATGAACTCCCGAATAATACATTGTTCCCTTTGATTGACGCACTATCAAAGCTAGAATACTTACATATAAGCAACTGCCGTCCACATCAGAGCCTTGACTATCAGTGCCTGAATTTTATCCTCATCTTTCGGATCCTTATTTTTTTTATCCTTGTCATCATTGTCCTTTTGACTTTCTTGCTGTCGGTTTACGGTAGCTGTGTGCAATCCACGAATGTCCTGACCAGCGCAAATGATCAAAATATGAACTTATTAGAAAACTACAAATATGTAATGTGAGTAATGTGACATTCATAAATGACTAATACTTTCAAAAAAGCCATTTACCCATGCTCATATCTGATGGACACTTGTGTGACTCATTGCGAGGAAAAAATAAAGGATTTGTAAAACTAAAAACGTATAGCTCGACTCATGGGACATTGTAAGGTGGAAAAGGCATGTATGCATGCTTATCCGCTAAAAGAGTTAAAAATAGGAATAGGAAATTGACTTGATTGGTGATAAAATGGTGCGGAAACTATTATTGAAAGGGTGGACTTGCCGACAATGGAGTATTGTTTTTGAATTGGAGAATGAGAAAGTGCTTGAGTGACTATTGAATTTGAGGGGTTTAAAATAACTTACGTTAAAAAGGATGGTGTGAGTTTGAAGGTGGCGGTCGTGGAAGAAGCCATTCCTGACGAAGCTGGTTTGGTGAGTGGAAGTAGCTCGTGTGGGGAATAAAGTAGTCCTTGACCGTGACCAGTCGCCTTTTGAAGAAGCGAGTAGGGATTTGAGAAAAGACGTGAGTTTGGTGTGACCTGACCTGGGATTGAGACTGCTCAAAACTGCAGGTAGTGGTAATTGTCGTGTCTTGTTGGTTAATAGTTTGGAAAGCGACATTGTTCTTAACTCATCTGTCTAGGCTCCAAGGATTCACTCACTCCATTCAGGTTTTGGGTCCTATCTGCGTTGGTTGGGTTTGTTTCGTAATATAAAAACACAATGCACTATGCAGGAGCTGACGCGTCGCAGTACGGAAGTAAAGTTAATATAATGGTAAATTTATTTCTATTATTGTCGTTAATATTTACCCTTGAATTAATACTGTCATTAAGTACTTTTTATGTACAGTGTCAGTTATTTTCAAACAAATAACTAATTCATAGTCACACCCTTCCAGTCAGTTTACATTTATTTACATTTGTTTCCATTTATTACCATTTATTTCCATTTCAATCGTTCACATTTGTTTTCGTTACTTTCCGGTCTTTTACAACTGTTCGACTTTAGGTGATGCCTTTTGATTTTTCGTGTCACGACCTTTCTAGGTTCAGTAACTATTATGTCTAGAATATTTGATTTTTCCGAAAATAATGTAGAATTTCTCAAGATGATTTCTTGTAGGGCTTAAATGCTCAGAAAGTTTCAAACTTGTACTTGCTAATAATTGGAACGTTTTATTTCCATTTTTATTTCTTCATTTTTCTTGAATAATTCCATACTACTTATAATATGATTCTTGAATGGAAATTGTAAACGTTTATTGAATGATCACATTGACCACCGTCGCTTTTGCATTTTGCATGCTCTCCAAATAGTTTTTTCTCTGGTAATTTGCTAAATTCTAATTTATTATTGAAGCATTGCTGGGTAATGGCTTATTAATGCACTTATACTCTGGGTTAGTGTTTATGCTCATTATTTGTCTTCACGTAGTAATTATGGAGCGAATGTAGTATAATAACAACGTTCGTGTGTGGTAGCTTGTAGTAGCTGGTAACCGAATTCTGGTGATGCTAAAGTTATATGTGTATTTGTGGAGTTTATAGTAGATAATTTATGGATGGTTCGATGTCATTGGTCCTGGGAATTTATTTTTACATTAGTTCAATGTAAATTAAAAGCGTAAGTTATAATTCATTTGAAAAGTACGGTTGATTGGATAAATTGTTTACGAGCACACTTGTAGGAAGGATTAGTATTGTATTTACTAGAACGTTTTAACTAAATCATGAATGAATTTCTTGTTTTATACTAAGAGGAGGTTTAAAAAGTTTACAAAATATATTTAAATTCGAATTGTTGGACTTACTTTAAAGGACGGGACGTCGAAAAAGGGGTCATGTTTCCCCCTTCCTACCGTGGATTCACTCTTCCAGTTTCTCTTAAAAAAGTCTGCTCCATGCCGATCTCCATTTATTCCAACATCCTGACTGATACTACTAATTTTCCCCCAAGTCTTGGTGGTGTTTGAAATTTCCATAAGAAAAAAACCTAGCACATTTATTAGCCAGCTATCACGAAGCCTTCCCATTTATTCGTTTCCTTTTCCCAGATCTATTTGATCGGCAGCACATGGAACTCTTTCTACGTCCCGAAATAGGAAGGCAACCAGCAACAGTCGGAATTTTGATTTCTGATAGGACTACTTGGCTGTTAAATTGGTTATGTAGGATTCAAATTTTACCGGACAATGAGAGGCATTAGCTTGGGTTATTTAACTATCTTTTGATTAAGTTCACTAATGATTTTCAAAACGGGTATAATTCAATTAGTTCATTGTTAGTCGGAATCGAAATTTTCTTGTACTGTTAGATAAATTTATAAGTGAAGTGTGCTTGCTTGTGAGTTCTTATATTATTAAAGGTTATAGGGTTCGACATGAGCGGTTTAGTGGATGTTGAAAGCGTCGAGGGAGTAGGACACTAACATAATGACAAATTATTTCGAAATTGGTTTTTGTGCCTTCCAGGGGTACGATGTGGTAAGATAAGTAATGCAGTTTAGACTTGCATGAAATCTGTGTTTTGGTATGGGCTGCTAAAACTCGGTGACTTTTATAAGTAAATAAGTACTTACTGGAACCAGTGTATAAAGCTTGCTTCCCTTACTAGTCTTGCTAAAGTCAGTCTTTACTCTTCAGGTCTGTCTTAAGATTTGAAAGATTTCGTTAAACTTTTTGCGTTTCATCGTGTGCTAAGAAATGGCAGTAAACTAATTTTCATCAAAGTTGTTGGTTTTCAATAATAACGCATTATTTCATGGATTATAAGGTTTTTTTCAATTTAATTTTTTTCCAAAACATTTCTTGTACTTGACAAAACACAATTTACATAAACTGGCCGGACACTGGGGTACAAGTCCAGCATAGTAGCTATATTTTGTTTTTATGTGCAATGTGGATTTGGTGAGATCACAAGTGTGAGATTTGGGGAAGTACTTTCCGAGGTATGAGAGGCCGTGTAATTACGTGCACTTTGTGGACACTGCAATACTGCATGACATAGTACTGCATATAGTTGATAACATACCTTACTAGTGTCATGTTTGGTATGTATGTAATGTACTTACTCCCTTGTGGTGACTGGAAAATACGGCTCGTTGACTTGCGTTAATGCTAATTTAAACTTCAATTATTTTTAGTTAAGTGAGGCTAAAAAAATACACGGTTTTTAATATTTTTCAACGCGTACGAACGTCCCAGCACGTACTCGTAGTACAATACAGTTTATATATACGGCACCCTAGACCTCGACCTCTCATATCTCCTAAACTAGTCTTTTCCACAAAACAATTCTTTTATATTTATAATCTACTCAGCGAGTTTACGTGAGCACGTATAATTATTAAAAAAAACACAATATTGTTACCAAAACTGGACTCGTTCCAACATGGACAGTATAGATCCTGTCTGTTACCAAATTACTTACCGAAATCATGAAACTCAGTTAACTAACATGAATAATTATTGTTGCGAAATTGTTGCAGATGTTCATGAAATAATTATGGATGCTTCATCTAAATCAGGAGAGAGCACAGATTCTCAACCATCTCGTTCAGATTCACGGGTTGATTCACAGAAACTATCACAGCAAGAGAAAACTTCACAAGCCTCCTCCTCCTCAGGAATTGGAACTTTGATTGGATCAAGTCACTCTAGCATTGGAGGAATTTCAGTCCGAACCCCATCCCCGCCCAAAATAAATCTAAGTCCACAGTCCTTTTCTCAAGATGCTGTAAGCAACTCATCCTCTTTGGTGTCTACTTCAAGAGCATTACCTACAACATCTACTTCTGCGGTGGAAATTAAGATCGACTCTCCCGCACCTTCATCCAATTCTAAAGATTCCGAAAATAACGTTAGTGTAACATTAATCAGTGGTAAACCCACCCCTGCCCCAGGAATATCAACGACTCCAGCATCAACTATCGGTAATACTTCGAACATAATTACTCTATCATCGACCACTGCAGGTATGAAGAGACCTCCATCAGACACTGTTCCAACAACTTTAAGCCAAAATACTTCGTTGGCTGCTGAAAATCCAGACTCTGACAGCAATAGTGATCCCAAGCGTAAGAAAATGAGAAAGGAGTTGAAAACAGAAACAGCTGATAGTTCAGTCACTGGAATATCAAATATTTCTAATATCAGTACTGCTTCGTCGTCGTGCAGTTCAGCCAACAGGAGTGCACGCGGTGCTACTGGAAATAAACAAGGGAAACCGTCAGCCTCGTTATCTACTTCTGGCTTATCAGGTACAAAAAGCGCTGACAAGCCGTCTACATCGACTAGTGCTGTGGGGTCGCCAGCTAATTCTGGTGGAAATTGCAGTAATACTGGTTCCGATAGCTCGTTTAATCGACCTGATGCAGTTTCCTCAGGTCCAGCTAATAATAATCCCGGAATGGTTAATTCTTGGGAAGGGCAATCTCAAGCAGTCGACACGTCTGAAAGCTCGTCAAATTCCACTGAAGAAATTTCAGTGTCATTTTCTGGAGGTCGAGTTAAGCAAACAGAGGCTGGCACATCGACTTCTGCAGTTTCTGGAACCAGTACTGGCCCTTCTGGAACCAGCGGAAATGGTTGTCCCAAAGTGCCGCCAATTAAAATTGTTTTACAATCTCATGCTCACGGAAATTTAAATGCTGGCCATTGCTTAGGATCTGCTTGTAATGCTGGCGGAAATGCTGCTGAATCGGAGAGTACTACGTCAACTCAGCATGCTGCAAGCATTGGTTTTCCCTACGTGGTATCCTCAACGACAGATAATAATACTAGTTCTACAAATGTTAATCCAACGTCTAGTACACCGTCTGCAGGCGGTGGCTCTGTGCCTACGGCGAGTAGTACTAGTTTTGCTAGGGGTTCGAGCCCTAATGAATCTTCACACACAAATCCAAATGCTCAGACTGCAGGTCAGTTTTCATCAGGAAGCAGTACCAATACATCAACAACCAATGTTTCAGTGCCTGTTTCTACAACTTCGAACTTGTCAGCCTCACAAGATATTAGTAGTACAGATCAGCAAACTGCGGTGACAACCGTGCCAACATCTACAACTCAGCCTGAAACTAACACTAGCAATGTTCCTACACATAGTTTTGCAGCTGTGAGCTCCTCATCTATTTCGAATTCGGTATTAGGACTTAGTGTAAGCATGGCGTATGCATCTCCGAGCTCTTCGGGAGCATCAATAACATCCACGGGGTTAGCGTCTCAAACTGTAAATGATAAATCAGCACTTAATAGCTGTCCTACAACACTCAATGCTCCATTAAGTGCTAATCCCGTAACTCATGTAGCTGACCGTGACAAAGACAAACCGTGTAGTAGCAACAAAGATTTAGGTGGTACACCGGGTGGAAATATACTGTCCAGTAATATCGGGAAAGATGATCGAATGAAAGAGTCCACAGGTTTAAAAGGAAGTACATGTTTTGGACAAGCGGGAACATCTACAATGTCATCTACGAATGTTTTACTGTCTGTCAGCGGCGGTAGCAGCAGTAGTTCCGGAAGCTTCACGGACGATAAGGAGAAGGAAAAACCACAAAGGGTTACTAGGAGTTCTCATAGGATGGCGCACAATAATACGGGTACGAGCGGGAATGCTGGCGGGAATAATAGCGCCTCATCTTCGTCAGGTGGGACTCCTAGCTCACCTCCCGGAGCTGCCAATTCGCCCAAAAATAGCAATTGTCCCTCGCCCAGTCAGCAGGAAAATGGGAGCCAGCCAACTCTGGAGTCATCGTCATTCCACGTATGGATAAAAAATTATTATTACAACCATAAAGGCATTCAATTCTACTTGTGTGTTGTATCTACATTTTTTGTGTATTTTGCCAAGGCGAAGCAGCAGGAAATTCAAGAAAAGTTAGAAGCAGCTGAAAACTCGAATGTAGATGTTCATCCTAGGAAGAGGAAAATAAAAGTGAAAGAAGTAACACCCGCCAATTCTAGTTCGAGTAGTACGTCAGGAGAAATTAATGATGTTGTTCAAAACCAGTCTTCTAATCAACCCCATGACCAACCCATTTTAAATTGTTTTGAAATGTATTTGAACATACGGAAGCAGGTAAATGTGAATTTGTTTTGTTTCTCCTGAGTTTTAGAATATTGAGGAATCAGCGGTATCCGTTACTTATCTATTCTTTACTATTATATTCCGGTCCGTTATCTTATGAAAAGGACCTGGCTGACAGGTTATGGATAAGAGCGGGCTTTTGTGTTATGGAAAGGTTAGGTTTATAATATGCGGGTCCGTGTGTTCGTACGATTGTCCTTGTCAATTTGAGGGAGCTTTTCGGGATAATAGTCGTGATTTCGGGTTTACAAGTGCAGGACTATTTGGGTTAGTTATAGGTGGGACTTTATGTGAAAAGGAATAAGAAATTATTTAAGTGGGGGAATTATATGCGGTTAAATAACAATAGTACAGGCCAGTTGGAGCTTTTTAGTTTAGGGCAGGGGTCGGATTTATGTGGGAAGACGGGAAGAATCTTCCCAGGGAAAAAAAATTTCAGCAGGGATATTTTCAAACATTTTTTTTTTGGCAGGGATTTTCGAAATTGTTGAGGTGTTTTACTGAAAATGATTGTTGTCAACAGGGATGTTCGGAATTGTTGAGGTGATTTACGAAAATGATTTTTTGTCAGCAGGGATTTTCAAAGTTGTTGACCTTTTTTTGGCAGGGATTTTTGAATTTGTTGGGGTGTATTACGAAAATTATTTTGTCAACAGGGAGTTTTAAATTTGCTTCGAACAGGGACATGATGACCAGCAGGGAAAATGAAAAAAATCTTCCAGGGAGATTTACAAAAATCCGACCCCTGGTTTAGGAAGGGGTATTTACGTTAAGAATAGTAACAAGGCAGGATGTGATTATTTTTGTTGTCTAATCCATTAATTTTGTAATACACAGTGGAGCCCATCCGTTTTACGAACGGCCGTAATAGGTTAAAATAATCTTTTCATTTATCTAACTAAAATTGTGGCTAACTTTATGTTATCGTAGTAGTGTTTAAACAAGTATTTATTTTTGCATTTAAACACGGCTAGGACACCATGAAGTTAGTAAACGCGGTCACAATTTTGGCTAGATAAATAAAAGTGTGTAATCATGTTGAACTCCACGCGCAGCCTAAGGCGTATTGCTCTATACGGATAACATATTGAACTCTTTGAACACTGCATTTATCTACATTTAATTTACTACCTGTCGGTGGACGGATGAGTGTATGAGGAACGGGTAGTGTAGAATGGGTGAGGATCAGATATTGTAGAATGGGTGAGGATCAGATATTGTAGAATGGGTGAGGATCAGATATTGTAGAATGGGTGAGGATCAGACATTGTAGAATGGGTGAGGATCAGATATTGTAGAATGGGTGAGGATCAGATATTGTAGAATGAGTGAGGATAGGATATTCTGGAATGGGTGATCATCGGATATTGTAGAAGGGAGACGAATGTAGTTAAACAGCCGAATTAAAATTTTACAAATGTTGCAACACAGATCGAACGAAGAAGAAAGAACTTATTCCCCGTCACTCCCAAACCCCCTCAAGGATTTAAAGACTATCTGATGAATCGTGGAACCTACGTCCTGGCCAGTAATGACAAGTCCAGAGTAGCCATACCTTTACTAAATCCGCCGTCAAATTTACCTGCTCAGATGAAAGATACGTTTATTGATCAAGAGAAAGAAAGACATAAACTTAGAATCCAACATTTGGTAGAGAAGGAAAAATTAGTTTTATCAGTAGAGCAAGAAATTTTACGTGTTCATGGACGAGCAGCGCGCGCACTTTCTAACCAAGCTCTTCCGTTTTCTGTTTGCACAATCTTAAAGGATCAAGAGGTAATGTGTTTCAGTTCTAATAAACTTAATAAGTGCTGAGTTATACAAAATAATTAAAATATTGTCGGCTTGATTTTAAATCTAAATGCTTTCGTAGGTCTACAACCTGCTCACCCCGGAGCAAGAAGAAAAAGATCGTAATGCCAGATCGAGATACAATGGAAGACTATTTCTCAGTTGGCTACAGGATGTGGATGATAAGTGGGACAAAATCAAAGTAACATCTACATTGATACACTTAAATGTGCTTACTTTGTTCAAATTTGAATGCATGGCGTTGTTAACAGCAAAACATAAATGATTAATTATTCAGGAATCGATGTTATTGAGGCACCATAATGAAGCAGAATCCCTGCATGCTGTCCAGAAAATGGACTGGGAATGGAAACTAAAGGAAGTTGGCCTCTGTGAACCCAAAGCTGCACCAAGCATAGACGACATCCAAGTTCCAATGGTTCATGTGTCCGATGATTTCGACCTATTGCCAGCTTAAAATTCTGTTCAGCTTCAAAATGACGCAGTAATGAGGGATGCCATAATTGGCTTGTGCTGAGTGGGGAGATAGGTAAAAGGTGCTAATTTATGCTACCACAATTTTAATCTCTTCGAACTCACTGAATCACACCAGTTTAAAACGCCGTCAGTTGTAGTCTAACAGTGAGTTGAAGCTGTTGTTATGAACTTTGTAAGCAAAATCAACAAATTGCAAACCCCGTTTATGGCTGGCTGCCCAATCCATCCGCGGATTTGTCGAAGCCTTAAGGAAAATGGGCACAAAAATTGTCTTAATCCTGTATAACATTTCAAATGTATCTGTAGAAAAATTTTGAGTTATTGTTGATTCAAGATTTCAATATTTGTTTCTCGTGGAATTCTTTGTAATGGGTTGTTGTAAGGATAATACAGTAAGTTAGCTACCTGTATATTATATATAGCATAGTTGGATTAGTTCGGGTTTTTAAAAGGTTTTAAAAAGTAAAAACGTTTCATTATCACAAAGATGTTGTTTTCACAGTATATTTTAACGCTGTGCTGGTCTGTAGGAAATTTGATGTGCTTTTGGAAGCTGTCTGACAAGTAACTACATTGAGAATTGTGGGCATGTACATGGCAGGTGAGAAAGGTTGCAAGGTTTGGAGAAATTCAGCTTCAGAACAAGTATTGAGAAAGATGAAAAGAAAAATTTGATGTTCCCAAATACGACGAGATATCTGCCTGTTATAGCACATTTTACAGACGGGATTTGTAACGAATTTTATTAACATTTGATCGCATTTTAGTTCACTAAGTCAAAAAATTTTCACATTATATTACAACGTTAGCGCAATAGTTTAAATTGATTGGAACGAGGGTGCAGTCATAAAATTGTTTTTACCGTGACCCTCAGCTCTAAAATCAAAGGGTAGCCCTCCAGTATTTCAAAAGTGTTTACAAAATTTTGTTGAAGTCGGCACTGGAGAATAAGGCTTAGAAAACTCCAAAAGCATTTCAAGTCTTGGTAGGTTTCTTCAGGTGCTCCTTTTATTAATCCTTGTAAGTTATCGGATCCACTTTGTCCTGTTGTTAGGCATAAAATATTTGAGGGTATCAAATTCAGATAAAAGAGGGTCAGCCATCTCATTTAATGAATAAAGAAGAAACATTTGTTGTCAGTGTTAACAGT
Source organism: Allacma fusca (assembly GCA_947179485.1). Lineage (NCBI taxonomy): Eukaryota > Metazoa > Arthropoda > Collembola > Symphypleona > Sminthuridae > Allacma > Allacma fusca. Next base: position 2,953,119 of record OX359250.1, on the reverse strand, counting down.
GCATTACGAAGATCAACCAGTATTAATTTCATTTATGAGAGTCCGTGTTCATGTGCAGATGAAGATATGGAATACATTTATGTGGTGGTTTCAAGGTTTTGGGGGTTGTAGGTTTTACTTAATTTTGGAAAAAATTGCAGAAGCCTCGGAGTATTCCAATATTTACAGTTGAATGAATTTTCGGCGTAGTTTTGATTTCTCTTCCCCACATGTGAGTTCGGGTTTGTACTACTTCACTAATAAGGTTGTAAATATTTAAACAAATTTGGGGTCATTCTACCCTTATTTGGATTTCCAGCAAGTAGTAAAATTTTGAAGGTTTTATTTTTTGAGCCTGCTTGTCTCCGTACAAGGTTGATTCCTTTGTATCTCTACAATTCACGAACATGTAATGTTATTTTGTAGCATGGTCCTGGTTACTTTCGCCGATTCAAATAGTTTGTCTCACCAAGTTTTAATGTGGGTGAAAGATAATATTTTTAAACAGATACATAATTTATCGACAGTATACAGAATTTAAAGAAAACAGAGTTGTTATTTATCACGGTCACCGTTGCTTCAAAACGCTTCAAGCTTATTTGGGATTCCGCTATTTATTTCCCTCCTTGACCTCACTCTCATTACATATCCTTGAGTTCTAGAATCTCTGGAAAATGCTGGCATTGATCTCATTTTATAACTCTCTTGAATTTATCTACTAATTTTAGTACTATACACTACAGTAGCTCCAAAATCTTATGGCATGGCCGGGCCAGGGTGGACCTACCCACCCGTATGACTGCACCCCTGGTTATAAAAGTCATCATCAGCTAAAGCAATTTGAAAACAAAAATTAAATTAAAAAATAGAATTCGTTTTGAATCCCCACTTGGAAACATTGGCCGAAGTAAATGAGAGTTAATTTAATAAGATCTAAGAAAAACTACAAACTGAGCGAGTTAAATATATCATGGATCATTCCATTATTCTATCTGCGGAGGGTGGCAAACGGTAATTACCTGTGTATACTCGCACCTTACGCAATATGAACAATTTTGAAGTTAGTATTTTATATTTGTAACCTAATCTAATCTAATGCAAGAATATTTGAAATTGTTATTTCAATTAGCGTACATGAGTACTTGTAATTCTCGGTACCCAGTACCCGCAAACGCGCATCATTACATTATAATAGATTTCTTCCGTGACCCTTAGCCCGACATATCTGTGAGACTACATGTTTCCAAAACCAAGTTCATTCAGATCGATAATCTGCGTACAGAGTTTATGCTATGAATGAATCAAGTTTCATTAAAACAAAACAGAACTTAACTTTTGTATATCGTTTATTAAGTAACACAAACGAGTACTTTTATTAACTAAGCTTTTAATTTCCCTAGTAGTCAATAGTTGAGGCTAACAAATAATTGGGCAATAATTGTTTTTGGAATAGCTGAAAACTCGGACCTCAATTCACATTCTGAAATCTAATTACATATAAGTTTAAGATATCCATACCCACTACTGATCATATGTACACATCGTCGGCTAAATTCTAAAAAGTACCATTTTCATTTGCGAACCCGTTTAAAAGTTTGTAAAATGAAAATGGTACTTTTTAGAATTTAGCCAACGACATATTCTGGTGGCACTGATGACATAATTTGGAATCAAGTTTGAGCATGTACAGAACTTCTTATTTTTTATTGGCCAGACGAGTCTTAACTACGCTGATCTACACGTAGAATGACAAGCTCTTTGTTTCTGATTTTGATTGTAAATAAATATTTTGTTATTTACCCGGTGGATATTTATACAGCTGTACTGGATATGAATTTATAAAGACCCACAATTATTGCAACAGCATATTCAGAAGGATTTGCATCAGCGGCGACCAAATGTTTTTTAACGATTAACTTGATTACAAAACGGGTATTTAAAATCATTAGATTGCATATAAGAGTAAAATGATGTAATTGTAATGCAACCAATTAATGAATTAGTAGGGTAGCGTTTAGGGAACAATTTGTATTATAGTAGCATCTCAGAACTGTTAAACCGTCGAGTTAAAAGTACTTTCAGGTGGCGAATGGCATGAGTACACCATCATTGTTGTTATTTACTATAGTACATACTTACAGTTACAGCAGCTCTAAATTTCCAACTCCAACTGCCTATTGGAAAGTATTAGGATTATGCAGTGGGTAAAGAAGCAAAATGGTCTGGACGCATTTTCAATAAAAAGCAAAAACGATGTAAATGTGGTTTTCCTAACAGCAAAATCGACTACATGCCTGTATTATTTTCATGTATTATTTTTGGTGATTAGACCATTTTGCTTTTAGTGAAGCTGCACGTAGACCATTTTGCTTTTAATCGAAAATACATCTCGACCATTATGCATATTTATGGACGATATACGACACGTTATCTACAGCATTCTATAAACCTAACCTGTATGTAAGTCGTGTCTTTCTTTCTATCGTAGATTTTTCATCCGCCAAGATAGCAAGATTGAAGGGGGAATAAAAGGTTACTGTTACTACATAGATTACGCGTCCTGCGTATAAGTGCCGACTTAAACCTGTCTGTGGTTATGTTTACTAAGTTTTTGTAAGAGTAACTAAACCTTAGGGATTGATGATTTTTCTGGTTGGGTGTTGGGTCTTAAGTATTGTCTATGCAATGGATTACCGTAATGTAAAAAAAGACAACAAACACATTTCAATTCTTAAACTCAGTTTATTACTTTGTCAGAATAATATTGTAAGTTGGGTTTGAAACAATAGTACGCTGTAGTGGTACACATCATATTAGTCATATCAACATATGTATTCGTTTCAATTTCAAGTACCATTTCACCAAAAATAAACGCGGAGGAATACATATATACCGCGTAAAGACATGCCTCAAAGGCAGTCGCGACTAAACAATGCGGGCAGCGAAGGTGGTATCTGTCTTCGTCAGTTTTAATAATAGTTACAATAATATTATTTATTGTAAGAATAAAAAAAATCATAAAGATGGCCAAAAAATACAATGAGTCTTAAAAAGCTTCCATCTTACATTTGTACAAACAAAACTGTCATAAGGACACATACGTCATAAATACGCATTGCCAAATAAGTGAATGGGAATGAGTCCTGTATAAACTATAAAAAAATTAACGAACGAAGAAAAATCAACAACAGGTTGGGAATACAACAGAAATATTGCCAAGTTACTCACAATTATTTTGGTATAAACTTTCTGGGCTGGCAACATGCATATAGTTCAGGAACAATAGTAACCTTCGTTTGCAGGCATGTTAGTACTTTAGATTATAGTTTGTAAAATCTATATGTAAAGTTTCAAGCGTCTACTTTTATTTTATTGTTTGAAATATTCTGAAAACCTACTTAAACATCTACAATTATGCGACAGATTTTTTTGCCTTTTGCGAATCAATATGCACGTTCTGCTTGAACTTGACGCTAATTTATACAGCGGCACCATATAGACAGATATACATACTACCTTGTAAGGTCAAACGTTTAGTACATTAACGTGTAGTAGTAGCAATGATAATTCAGTATATTCTATTAAAATAGCTCAAATTCGAATATTCATCAACGAGTCTTTGTCTCTATTCAGTTACACATAATATATTGTACATAAAACTCCCAGCTATTTACGTATTTAAATTCATTGCGAACACAGTAATAATTGTAAACATTTAATAAAAATATACAGTTAACCCTCTATATACGATCACACCAAAAGAAACCAAACGACTCCTACAGCGTATGCTTAACACTGGAAAACGGATAAACGTCCCATGTATTTTTGCCTCTACAGAGAAAATGCTCGTATAGAGCGGGTCTTTTGTAATTAGATTACAGTACATTGCACTGCATCTACATCCTGCAAATAAGCTTGCAAATAGTTGTCATAATTAATTTCAGTATTACATCCTCAGTTACTCAAATATTCGAAATCAAAGGTTTTACATTTTTATTTTAACTACCTTAATTAATCATTTAAATGGAATGATTTATATCGAATAACGACGATAACTGAAGCTACCGTCACTAATTAGACACTTACACGTACTCACAACGTTGAAAATTCCAATCAGGTCAAAAATGCATACGTTCAAGACTCAAATATCATCTAACTTTGTAATACATATCTAGAACAACGTATCGCAAGCTATTACAGCCCCTTGAAGTAGGTTATAATGAAGCGCCGACCTTCCAAGGACTTGTCCCATTTATATTCCGAGTATTACACAATGTGTTATAACTTAATGGTTTCTGTTTTAACGATGTCCCTAAACATTTACTCTAGTAGCGCCTTGAGCGTCCTCTAGGGAAGCTGTGATCACCACTTGGGTGGGGATTTGGCTCGAAGAGTGACCCGCAGACGATTCTTCAACCGTAGCTTGCGCCAGATCATCTTCGGAGCTAAAAGTAGAGCCAGACCGACGGAGAGGAAGACGGCTAATGGGAGGATGTGTGAGAAGACGGCTTCTGCGAGGTGGAATCGGCTTTCGCATCATGCTGGAATTAAGCAACAAACAAATGTCAAGATTTCAGAAAACAAGAAAATTGATTTTAAAATAATTCATGTATTAGATGTACAAATTTTAAAAATACCACAACATGATAACCCCTGTTCCAATACGTGTTAAATAACAACTCAAATACGAGTCCATGTCTTTATTAGAAGTTAAACCGACATTATAGACACTTTTGAAAGCTGGAGACAACACAACTCAAAAACTCGTTTAGAAATTTTAATGCCTACTGCAGTAAGTTTTCAAACTAATGGAATCTTCGTATTCAAGGTTCCATGGCCTCAGTGCAAACGCAGCGGCTTCAATAAACAGCTACAGTAATTACTCTACGTGTATCGAAGCCTTTTCAAAACCTGGCTTTTTCCTTTTTTGAAAATTCCAAAAAAATGCTCCCAAAAATACAAAACCAGTATCTACAGAAATTACATTTTGGTACTTCCTCTCAGATATTACTAACAGCATGACAGTTATTGCTGCTCTGCCATGTAGTGCCGCAAAACAATCCCGAGTAATTTGGCCAGATCTGAATAAAAGTTTCTGTATCCAGGGTATACCTAATTGTAAAACACAGCCAACTGCAACAGGTATTAGTTCCGAGTTTAAAAAAATATACAAACAGTACATACTCATGTAGCCGCTGATACGTTGAAATAAGAGGTGAGATTGCCAACAATTGAACCTCATATCAGGGTTCGGATTTTCAAACTCGCGGTCAATTTAAGGAAATGTAGAGCCCTGGGTTATCTGCTCTCGACTTTTTTTAAAATAAACGATTACCCTAGATACCAGGGCTCGGAAACCGACCTGTTTAGATTTATAATTTTTTCACCTAGGCATGACCACAGTGCCACCCTGGAAACTTGTTTTTGACAGATTTCACGGGTTGCGGTATTCGGGAGTCATAAAGGTATTCAGGAAATTACTCCTTGTGTACAGTCGTTGTGAGATACCTCAAAATTACTCTTCGCAATTACATTAAACAAGACGTAGTCTCCAGTAACAATATTTTGGAAAACAAAGTCGCTCTATAATGTTGATTGGACCTTGTAATATACTAGTACTAACTACAATAACACATCGAAGGAATAAAATTACCAACCAGCGTCTCTTGATCACAAAGTAATTCTTATCAATTCGTTCGTCGATGTCCTCTTCATCTGAAAAAGTATCAAAGCCGTCCACAAAATCGTTGATATCTTCTCTACTAGAGGTACCGCGGGAATCCAGGGTTTCATTACTTTCAGCCCTTCCGTCAAAGTTGTGACCTGACGTATGACTTAACGTGACCTCGGTTCCATCCTGAGCTTTGCACTCCACCTGTTCATCTTCTTCATCCTCGTCCTCTTCCGTGAGTTGAATGTCTTTACGGGTGAGGCTAAATGAATTACCATTAGGGGTTTCTCTTGGAGTGTAATGACACGAAGAACAATGACAGTGACAATGACAACATCCATGGATAGGTCGTCTTCTTCCTGAATTTCCATTTTTTCCGCCATTCCATAGTTGGCAGACTTTGCGATCCAAGCTTTCCAGTAGATTATCATCGCTACTTTCATTTTGATAGTCGTTGTTATTCTTGGATTTTCTCCCACCCATTCTTGAGACGCAGTCTTCATCTGCTAAGTCATCATCTTCCTCTTCGTCAAGTGTACTGGAAACGGAGCGTTTCATTACTATGGGTAAATGAGTGACATCTTCTTCTTCTAGAGTTTCGTTTACAAAAGATTTATGTTTGTGGTAACCATCGAAACCAGGAGTTTTGTTGCTACTTCCTTCTGATCCCAGAGACATGTCAGTAACTTTTGAATCCTCATTTTGGTGATAGCTTGTGGGTGATGTTGGGAGGTTTAAATGAAGGTGACGCGGTATTCCTATTTTTGACGCTTCCAATAGTCCACTTTCATCTGTCTGCACTTCAGTGCTCACTAACTGTCTCTCACAGAATGGTGAAGATGCCTAAAGGATGATTATATATTATTATAATTCAATTATTACTGATAACGAATTAATTAAGTCTGATAACGAAGGTTAATGCTAGTCGATTTAAACTCCAAAGAAGCACAAACAAAACTATGATTACCTTTTCTGTATGTGGACTGTGACGTGGGGATACAATTTTTGCATAATTTTCATGACTTTTGGAACGCTTGTGGCGAAACTTCCGTGGCCTCTTAGAATCAACAGATAAACTCAAACACGATTTGGAAGTTGGACATTCGCGTTCTCTGACTACGGACTGTGGCCTCTGTGATGAATTAAGTTCAGTATATAAGTTCCTTCTGTTCCCGTCATATTCATATTCCACTTTCGTATCAGTATCATGAGTATCCTAACACAAAAAATTGCATATTATAATCTGAGGTCTTTAGGAGTCTCCACCTACACTAATTCCGCCCTAAATTATAAGTAATAAGTAACATGACTTACAAAGGAGATTCCAAGAACTTTATCAGGTGATGTGGGAGATGCAGAATCACTTTTATGATCCGACGGTACTGTCATGAGAATTGCTGTTCTTTTTTTATGACCACCTTTATCGTTACCGACAGTCTTAAAGAGAGGTTTGAAACGCCGTTTGTATTTTGGAGTTTGAATTCCAACTTGTTGCTCCCGTCTGCAAATTGGAAAATTTTCGAAACTTGCTCAATAAGAGAACTAGCTCCATTTAATTGTATCACCTACGGTTATAAGCTTTCGTATAAGATAAATTCTTACTTTGTCAAATCCTTCTCACGATTATCCAGCTGAGTAAGAAAAGCACTAAGCTCCAAGTATAAATTATTCGTTTTTTCCAACTTCCTTACGTAGTGCTCTCGAATATCTTGCGCATGACGCAGTTCTTCTTTCCTCTTTCGGATAACAGCATCTTCAGTCTTCGAATGAGAACGTCGTGTTTTTGCTTTCGTTAATTGCTCTCGTAGCTCTTCCTTCCACTTATTCTGTTATGAAATATAGAAGTTTCATGAAATCGGTGAAATCGTTTTATTGTAGTAAGGAAAAAGCAAACATGTAAAAGTCTGTCTGTAAAGTTGTTTCTAGACTCCCAAGAAAATACCGGCCACAATCAAAGTGATTATACCTGCATCCGAATGTATTGATCAGGAGGTGTTGCAAGTACTTCATCTTTAGCGATCTCCAAATGTAGCAATATATGCTTAAAAGAAGGTCGGTTCCGTGGTTTTGCACTTAAACACTGCTTAATAAGTAACTTGAATCCCTACGAGAAAAAATCAATCATTTCACATGTTTTCAAACTTGGAATGTACTTTCCCTATTGAAAGTAACTTTGGTAACAAAAAGCGAGAATCAAGATTAATAAATTCTGTACTTCTGGACATGAAGCTGGTAAAGGAAGATGAAGAGAATTATTGCCAACACCCCACATAATCGCAGATGAGTCAACGTCTTTGTATGGCGTTTCGCAATTTAAGAGCTCCCACAGGACGACGCCAAAAGACCTGGACATGTAAGAGTAAATTAGTTTGACGAAAATGAATAGTTCCAAAATTTTCCTGTGCAAACCTAAACATATCAGAAGCGTACACCAACAACATTTCTGCTTCTCATGAATTTGTTTTATTACTCGAACTTAAATCCACAGTAATGGTGGATGCATATCACTATGAGAAAAGTCAATTAATTTGCCCTAATTGTTTGACATCTAATATTGTGAAATTCTTTTAGTGATATATATTTCACAAATAATTTTACTGTTACATTAATTTCAACATCATCAACAGATTGAATGAGTTTAACGAACGATTTTTTAAAATTTGAATACACGATTTAATCCAACGATTAAAAATTAGCTTGAACTGGCCTAACCTACTAAAACTCACTTTACTCAAAAACACTTTTAAAAAACTTACCAAATATCAACCTTCTCTGAGCACGCTTCGTTGCGGATAATTTCTGGTGCCATCCACGCCACTGTTCCCGCAAAACTCATTCTTGTACTAATCTCATTCCACTGACGGCAAGTACCGAAATCACTAATTTTTGCTACTTCACTGGCACCAATCAATACGCTGGAACAAGAGAAACAACATTTTTCAATGACGAAATTTGGGCCATAAAACGGAAATGGAGAATCATTTACATTTATGGGTGAAATTTTTCATTTTGTGAAATTCATACGGAGGTAACTATTAACCCACTACAAATAGTAATCAATTTTGTCGGCAATATTCACAAGAATTAAATAAAAAAAAACAAAAACAGATACATACAGACAAGGTATAGCATCACAAATACAGTTGATCGACCGTATTTAAAAAAATACATACAAAAAAGTAACCAATTTTGCGGTAACAACAGTAAAACGTATTAACGTAAACCGAAAATCATGGGCTCAAAATAATAAACAGGTCAGTTTCATTATTATCGGTTATTTAAGGTTTCGGTTTCAGTAGCCGCCATCTCGTATACGTACGACAACTTCTGAAATACTCGTTTCTTACACCATACGTCTAATTATTGGAAGTTCCAGGTTGTTTCATTTACAAAATGTCCATTAAGTGCTAGTTAAGAATTTTAGTCAACAAGTCTGGTTTGGTGACATGGTAGCACGACTTCTGCAAATAGGAGATACAGCTACTGACTCGACTGTACAAACACTAATTTTTAAATTGCGAAAACATCACGGAGAACTTTATAATTTGTTATGAGCAACACGTCAACATTGGCAGAAATTAATGTCCAAATTGTCCGCGTTGCTATTTTGAGTGTGGTAACAATATTAGTCATGCAACGAACATTTACAATCAACTTCGAGAAAATAATGAAATAAAGTAAGGACACCAAGTGGTGTAATAGCAAAGGTTCATTTGACAGAAGTTGCTCAGACAATATTGTCTCCCTCAGTAACTTAATAAAGAGACTCTTCTCGGCTTTAAGTAACGATCTCAGAAAAGCGTGAAAGACTAGAGGAAGAGCTAAGGACAGACTATTTTGTATCTACGGGCTGACACTGACGGTTTGACATCATAATTATTACAATTTCGATTTACTGAATAACGACCTAATTAATGATTTTATTCAATACCGTTATTAATAAAGTTAAACATTATCTGAAATTACTAACCGTTTATAACAAGAACCAAATCCTTAATAAACCATTGTTGAAAACGAAAACCGAATATTCATTTCATTTGATTAGCCAACGTAAACTCAAATTTGCGATTATCCATCACTGAATTTTGTAAAACTACTTGAATTTGAAAGGAAATGGGAAACATGACATCATCTTACGACAAACATTACAAGACTGGAACTTTCCACTACAAAACATTAACGAGCAGATTAAATCCAGCGATTAAATCTGTAACTTTAGCTTCACTTAAAACACTTGTGAGAATCTTTACCAACATGTTATTGCCCAACTTGTCCCACAAAGAAACGATGACGTCCATATAGTGTCTCCATAATTCTTGTCAGAAACGTGCAATACCACAGCTACATGTACACAAAAAATGAAGAAACACCCGAAAAAGTGGCTTACTTTGGACTTTTGAGATCTCGGTGGATAATTTTTTGCGAATGTAAATAATGCATTCCACTAGCAATGTGTCGAGACCAGTCGACCAACCTCTTTGGTGGAACTTCATCTCCTCGTTGAATCAAACCATACAGTGTTCCCATTGGACAGTACTCCATTATGATGCAATAACATGGAGCCTGAGTACACACACCTCTGTAAAATCAAATGAATGAATATATGCTAATCTCAATCTCGATACACTAGTAATTACAATTTTCTGGTAAAAGTAGTACACAGTAAAGATTAATAACTTATTTAAAAACTTACTTGAATTGAATGATATTGGGGTTATTAAGTTTCCTCAAATGTTTTATGTCAGTCTCTTTGAGATCTCGAACTTTTTTGACAGCTACCCATTCATTCCGTAGCTTGCCTTTGAACACTGCACCTTGGGCTCCAGACCCTAGCCACTCTAATTCGCCAATTTGCTCAAAAGGTATTTCCCATTCTTCACCTACCGAAGAACATAACATCATCTTTTATCAAATATGAAAAAATGCACCCCCTTCTAAATCAATCAAAAACAAGACTCTACATTCGTTCATAACATCAACAATTTATTTTGACTCTGACCCATGAATAAATTCCCTGAGAAAAGTAATTTACCTGACTGTTGATGCTTGAAGTCATTCGATGTTGCCTTGCCTATAATAGTCCAGACTGGTCGGAGACAGCCCAACAGACCATTGAACCATCCCCCAGTTCGAGAATGATTGGGCATCATCGGAATTGACTGTTGAGCATCAGAGTCACTGCAGTTATGAGCATTATTAACTCCTAAATTCGGTCCGTTCCCAACATTCCCACCCCCATTGATATTATTCGTTGATGGTGAAATAGCAACGACTGTATGGGACGGAAGTGAGGTACTTGTCCAGTCTTCCCCTGACTCTTGCGGCATACATCGAGTGGATGAAATGTCCGGAACGCTTAGCGCCAAATGAGATAGTTTGTCGTGGATGAGAATTACACTGGAAACAAACAAAAAATTCATTTAATTTCCAAACACCAATCATATTATTATTATTGGCAATATTACTGTCCAAGTCTTGTTAACGATTCAAACAACCATCCCTCACCAATACTCTCCAAACCGAGGAATCATTGTCATTAGCGCTTAATTTTATTCCACTTGATCACTTTATTAACCATCTAAATTCTCTATAACCCGTGTATGTAATTTGTATCTAGAATCAACTGGTACCAGCCACAGTCGTTTATCAACCACAGGAGTTAGTCAAAAATATGTACTTTTTCATGTAAAAAGCCACTACTTGGATTAACACAGAGATACATTTCAATATGATATTTTGTTGTACTCAAGTCCAATATTATTTTCAAACTTGGAAGATTCCCTGAAATCTAATATCTTCTTTAACTCTGATATTGTCACGATGTCCATGGACTATATGTTTGAAGGAATTCCAACACAAAGACTATCCCAACGAACATTTCTTACAATTCAAAGGAATATTCACAATTCACACTGCTATTTCACTCGTCACACACACTGAGATTAGATACCCGTGAATTAAAAACGTTTTGATTAAACTGAAACTACAGGCCATCCCGGGACTTCCTTTACTAAAGCAGATTGAAAACACTTAAATATCTTCAGATGAGAGGAATTCCCAGTACGAACTGAGAACTGGGCGCACACGGCGCACACCTGCATTTACTTTGTTTGTGTATCAAATTAGCCTACACTATATGCCATGGACACTACATGTACTAATGTACTATGTATGTACTCCTTGATCATACGAGGATATGGAAATTCTCTTCTCCTTCCTATCCTAACAATAAGTATGCTAGTTTAATAGTAATCCTAGGTCCTCCTATACCTCTCTTTAAACTTCCATTAGTTCCATTCCATTCATACTCCACTTAGTCCACTTGCTATTCCCTAATTCCCTATTCCTACTTCACTACTTCCTACTACTACTACTCACTATCACTATCACTATCACTACTCCTGTTACTCCTGTAAAGTGTAAACTTCTGCTCCTCTTCCTCTTCATAATCCTACTTTCCTCCTTTCCTCCTAAGAGTTCCTTCATATATAATGTTGAAAATGTTGTAGGCTAAAAAGGTTTTTAAAGCCTACTATGTGGATGGGGAGTGAAAGAGTGACGCAAGGTGGTGGGTGGCTAGGGAAATTCTGACGTGGCCATAGAAAAACCCTCTGGCTTCACACTATTTCTTCACATTGTATTCTACACACGGCCGCATTATCATAGTGCAGGCGGTTCATAGAAAACTCACGCGGTAAGGTCAGTAGGGTGGTGGGTGCGAAAAAACTGGATCCATGCTAAGCATGTCTTTCATCTCCATCATAATCCTACAGATTTTTGAACGAACCCAAACAAAATCTAATTTTTCCCCTGTTTAACCCATCCACATGCACTAGATCCATACCTGGAGCTCCACCGATTTTTTCTACCAGGGGGTACAAAATCCCCGTTTACATTATGCAAACTGAAAAATAGTTAATCATTTTAAATAGTGATGTTCGTAAATTATAAAAACAACACCATCAACGCAAAACTCAACCCATATAAAATTATTAACTTAAATGCACCAATAATCACAGAAGACACAGAAGACACGTGTAAAAACATTGATCAAAACTAAAACTGTCTTTCTCTTCCAGGTCAAATACTCGGAGTAGCCAAGGCGCATGTAGTAGTAGTGCAGTGTAAGGCTTTATTTTGATCGAGGTTAAACGCAAATAGTCTTTTCGCCTCAGAACAAAAAAAATGCATTGAGATCAGGGTTGTCCAATTGAAATTACCATGGAAATTTTGGAATTTTAATTTTATATATTTTCAGCATTGCAGGACTTTTCAGCCAAGGGGACTTTTATTAGTGTATTCCCCTTGTTATTTTGATGCGTAGCTTCATTAAAAGCAACTTACTAATTCTATATATCAATTCTCGCGTCACAGAATTTTGGGAACATGGAGTTGAAATGTAATATGTACGAATAAATGAATTCGTTGTCTGTTTGCAACTTTGCCCACCCCCGGTCAATTTTAAAAGCTTGACCATTAACTTGGCTTCACCATGACATTTTAAGTAATTTTCACGATCCAACTCGTACTTGACAAGTCGTGTTTACGCGATTGCTTGACTTTTCAAGTTAAGTAATCAAGTAAATTTTAGGTACCTTCTAGGAACCTGATCAAGTAGACAACCTGAAACTTGACTTAAAAATATCTTGAACTTCAAGATAAGTTCAAGTTAAGTACCCCATAAGAATAAAATATGAACAAAATTTATAAAAATGAAATGATCTTGTTCCTGCACTAAAACCATTTACGATTGTAAACAGTAAAATATTTTCAGAACAATTAATTCAGTCTTCAGATCCAGTTTCAAATGCTTTGTTTTAAATTAAATTTTCATGAGCATACAAAACCAAACAATATAGATATAAGAACCTGATAATACGAAAATCACATGGAATTTATGATACGAACTTAAAATTAAATTTAAACATTATTTTTTTAGCCTTCCTTTGAACAGGGAAAAGTTAACATGGACTCGTGAGACTCGTGACTCTCACCAGGATTATCGCTATCATCTAATTTCGTCTGAGATGAGCACATTGTATGAAGAATTTAATTAATGTTTACCTAATTTTCAAGCAGTAACTGGATCCATTTAGCCAATTACTTCACTATCTAAAGAGATGCTGCTAGCTAACATGTGCATCAAACGCACATGTTCCTCTTCCTCAAGCAAACAAAAAATGTTAATAACATGATATGATTCTGATTTTGAAATGGTCAAGTTTAAGTAGTTTCAGTTTACGCATGCAATAAAGAATTATTTATTTTATTATTTATTGCATGCGTAAACTGAAACTACTTAAACTTGACCATGAAAACTCAAGTTCATGGTCAAGTTTTTTCACTCCATCACTATATCCTTAACATGCCTTGTCTCAGAATTTCAAGGTCAGGCACATGAGGTACTTGAACCTGGTCCAAATAATGCCTGACCAACTTGCCTCTTCACCGATTTTATAAGAAATGACTTAAACAAAATACCACTGACTATGGATTGAGTGATGTGAAGAGTAACGACTGATTATCAGGTAAGTTGTGTTGTGTCGAGTTGAGATATATCGAGATTAAGAATTAAATAAACAGCACTGCTTGGGTACATCATTCCCATACGGGTCAACAATGTACACATGTGGAGGTCGCTTGTGATTAAGTTTACAGTCCTGGGGTGCAGTGCTTGTTTGAGGACCTTTATGCGACACCTATTCTGCGTTGTGTTATGGCTCATCCGCACTAAGCCTAGACAAGCAAAAGAGAAGCGCCGCGGAATTTTAATAACCACATAATCTAAGAACTGATACGTAACGAACATAAAAATCCCTGCTGCGCCCCCTAAAGGGGCTTGTAGCAGAGGACAGCGCAGTAAAGTGGTAGGATTCGGAGTGGTGTGTCACTCTAATAGTTACTAATGTACCTGCTTGAGTTGTAGCTGCCATGTCAAACTTGAACTCTTAAACCGTGAGGCGTGAGGAACTACTATGGTATTTTCATGTACCTACATACGGCATAACTTAAATAATAAAGCTTTAATGAGTTTAGCAACGTTGCTTGTACGTTTGGAGTACCAGAGTTGCCATGTCCTAATGTTTATGTGTATGTGTAGATGCTCCCCACTCCCTTTAAATACGTTCAGATTGGACGTATGTGCATACATATGCACACGCACCGATTTCGACCGAAACCAATACCAGAGTTACCTATGAATGACCTAATACTTTGTGTGCAAAGTGCGGTTGAAATTGGTTGTCCCCAGCAGGGTTGCACAAATGAAAATGCCCTAGGTTTTATGCCTGCCCTCCTCAAAATGCCCTGAAAATGCCCAAAACGCCAAAAATGCCCTGAAAATGCCTTACTCTGAAAATGTCCGGCATTTTGCGCATTTTTGGCAGGCATGTTGGGTATTTTGGGCATTTGTACAGAAACTGATACACTGTGACCATTATTGCTCCTTTAGCGAATATAAGGGAGTTTTTCATAGCATAATCAAACCCATCCAGTTTGAGAATATGTTATAATCGATTAAAAAACAGAATTTTATTATAATAGACTCCATTCTTTGGCTTACGTGGTTAACTTTATTAAAACAAGCTAAATTATATGCATTTATTTAGAATTTATTTATTTTTTTATTTTATTAGAATTTTATTAGTATAATTCGTTACTTATGGCCAGTGGTTATTTCAATAATCCAAAATTTAAGCCCCAACGGAGTAAACGCCCTAAACATTCAACGCTGTACATTATAAAAACTTTGGGATTTGGAAAGAACAATTTGCACAGTGCCAGCATAAATTCCGTATTTTGATAATGGCTTGTAAAGTATAGAAAATTTTACCCTTTCACTAGACACATAAGATGCGACGGTTATAATATATGTCAAAACTTGGAGCTTCCGTAGCAAATTTTGTGTCGACTTTGAAAATTGCATTTAGCCCTAGTAAACCAGTGTAATAATTCTAGGAGTCCAAAATGTAACAATAAATACATTTAGATGACGATGAGTTTTGAAGCTCACAAACAAAGATATTTTTAATCTTTTAACAACTATTTTATCTTTTTGTGGTGCATCATTCCCCGAATATGTTTGTTCTTGAAGTCTAAATAATTACAGACAACGTGTACAAGCGAATTTAGCGAAAGTAAAATAGAATTATTATTATTTTTCCATAAATGTCTATATCAACTTGCTCCAGGTTACAACCTTTTTGGAAACAGTTTATTTCTAAAATTTTATCATGTAATCCAGTTGAATATTAAAATTATTTACAACATTTTGTGACTTATTTTGCAAAATTAGCAGGTAGCTAAAGCCATATATTTAAAAAATTGGAGCGAATATGCCGAAAATGCCTGCCCTAGGCTGAATATGCCTAAAATGCCCAAAGTGCCATAGATGCCCCAAATGCCATGAAACGAAAATGCCCAAAATGACAGGAACTAAAAGTTGGTCCGCATATTACATATAACTAACAAAACCTAACCTGGCAGACTGAAGAACACACAATCAAAAATTTGTGGAAAATATTCACAAGTCTCTTGTATGAATGTCGGGGGCCAAAAAAAGGAAATGGGACAAAACTGTAATGAAAGGTCATTGGTCATGCTACTTCAGACCGACAAAGATTTTTTAAAGGCGATCATGATTTTCACCCTTGGTAATGATTTTAAAACTTTATTTTATTTTTACATTCTTTTATTTCAAGCAATACAATTTCCCAGTTGAAGGGTGATAAGCTGAATAGTACCTTAGGAATTCAATGTAATACGGCTCATCAAGACCACTTTTACAGCTCATCACTCTCCCGAATGTAGGACTTGTTACATTTGGAAAACTGTTTTATGCTACCTCTGCTGGACATTTTAATCTCCCGTTTCCAGATAGCTTACAACAGAACCTGGGACTGTTCCGGTTAGAAAAAAAGTTGGGTTGAAAGTTTGAATAATTTGAAATGGCATGATCCAAATTCAATTTAACCACCACACTAATAGCCAAAAAATATAAATTGGATGGTGGAAAATTTCCTTCAAACAATTCAGTCACAAATATTTGTCTGGTCCGATATGTGTACCAGAACATGAACTTCTGACGTTGTGACTTGTGACCCAGTAAAATCCACCCGGGGGTGGAAAAAGTTCGGGAACCCGGTTACTTGGCAAAAGAGCCCAGAAAGTTGACAAACGTTGGGTGATGGGTGAGTTGGAATTTTTTTGGAATAGGGCTCCGGTAAGGTAGTTGACAAAACCCAACGTAGTTGACAAACGTTGGGTGAGTTAGAAAATTTTTGGAATAGGGCTCCGGTGGGGTAGTTTACAAAATGTGAAAAGTTTACAAAAATTTTGGGATTTTTCTCGGCCTAGGTAGTTGACAAAAATTTTGGGATGTTTCTCCGCCTAGGTAGTTGACAAAATCAGAAAAGTTTACAAAAATGTTGGGATGTTTCTCCGCCTAGGTAGTTGATAAAATCAGAAAAGCTGACAAAAGTTTTAGGATTTTTCCTGGCGGGGTTAGTTGACAAAAATTTAGGGATTTGTCTCCGGCGGGGTAGTTGACCAACTGGGACACAGTTGACATTTCGGTCAAAAATTGGTTACTTGGCAGAGTTTGGAATTTTTTCCACCCCCGAATCCACCAGAGCATGTTCCTTAGTTCAAGATAGGGGAATAGATATAGAATAGTCCCGCACTGTGACCAGATCAGACAAAACATCAAAGAAAAGACCGAGCCTTTCCAAAAACTAGCTCACAACCAATGCATGTTGACTTTATGCGATCTTAATTTAGTCCATATAAGTTTGCTAGTCTTTGGTGTTCGAATTAGCAAAAATATATAGAAGCTTCATTTGCTGTCTTCTGTGCAAGCTTGTTATTTTAATTTGCAATAAAATCCTTGACAAAGTTTAAATTCAACAAAACAAGGTAGGATGGATACCAAGCGTGCTTTTATGAGCTAGCGGAAGAAAAATTACATATGTAACCCTCTACATACATACGTTTGCATATAGCCTCTAAGCAAAGGTGGGCAAAGTATTCGCATACCTTAAAACCTACATATTTTTAGATTCTTATGTACAACCTACATTTTAGCCTACATAAATCACTCCCGAGACTTGACCCTACCTACAACCTACATACATCCCTCCCGAGAGTTGACCCTACCTACAACCTACATACATCCCTCCCGAGAGTTGACCCTACCTATAACCTACATACATACATCACTCTCTAGATTTGTCACAACCTACAACCTACATACATCACTCCCGAGGTCAGTCCCTACCTACAACCAACATACCACTTTGTCGTAATTGAATCATACCTGCAAAACTAAAATGAAATTATGCACGCATAAATTGAAGTTATTTTCAATGCTCTTAATTTAAAACTAAACAATACACACATAGTTGGCAATGAAAATGCTTGTTCAAGTCACATTTTTTAAAACCATCGAAAAGTTTCAGATATTGTTTTAACAAGGTTTTGTGCGCTACTTATTAAAAATCAATTTATGTTGCTCTTATTTCGAAGATTGTATTTACGGACATTTTAGACAATAAATTTATTGACTGATTCTCATGTTGAATCAACTTTTCACTTTGCATGTTATTTGGAAGGGGGTAAACTTACTGCAAACGAATTGAAATCGTTTGCACTCCAGCACGTAAACAAAAGTAAAAAAAACATGTGAAAGAAATTTTAATAATTTAAAACTGGATTACGTGATAACATGATAGAAACAAACTGTTTCCACAAAAGGCTTACATTATTTTATGATTTATTATTATGTGAAAGAAAATCTAGATGGGGCTTTTATTCAGCGCTTCGGAATACAAAAGATTCGAACATACATGCCTACATTTTCATGCTTAAGTACTTACCTTTTTTTATGTAGGTACGTACTGATTATTTCCAGCATACATATATTGCATATATGTTTTCCTCGAAATAAGCAGCCTACATACAAATGCCTACAAAATATTTGAAAATTTGAGCATAGCCTACAATTTTGCCTACTTGTAGGCATACATGTAGGGTATGCGCCCAGCTTTGCCTCTAAGTGAGTACCTAAAATTAATTAAACAATTTAGCCCCCCCCCCACTTTATTTAGGATGGACTACATATGCACATATTCGCCTATTAGTGTTAGTCTTTAACTGGTAATTCTCAACCAATGGGAGCGCGTTCAGGAGGGGAGCGAAGTTTTAAAAAGGTTTCATCATTATTATGGTATTAAAATGATTAAAATGATTCGTATGAGCTGGAGTGTTCCAAAATCTTGTCATAAATGAAGGCTCAGAATGGAGGTAGGGAGTAGGGACAATTGAGGGAAGGTCCAAGGTTTTATTCATATCTAGGCAGAAATGAATTTTTCAAAAGGTTTGCCAAGGAAAAGGAAGGAGGCACTGGAAGCTTGATTATTTAAGGTATAGCACAAAGGTGTCCACCTATCCTATTTATAGGCCTATATATAGGATAAAAATAGGCAGGATGCAAAATCCAAGTAATTATAGGTAGTAAAATAGGGTGCACCAATTACCGCTAAAATTAATCCTATATTATATGTAGGAGCTGAAAGAGTTCGCTTTTTATTTAGGAAATAGGTAGGCAGTTTGCAAAGGTAAAAATAGGCATATTTAATAATCTATTGACAAATTTGTCAAGCAATTATTTGATTTAACCTTAAAATAGATCTCAAAAATATTCTTCAAATACATGACATTTTAGTAGTTCGATTTTTTTCTTCTGTTACGATTGCACTTACATACATAGATGATTTTTAATTGAAACAATAAGCCTTTATAGGCTATAAATAGGTCTTTATAGGCTAAGAAATAGGTCTTTATTGGCTAAAAAATAGGCCTTTACAGGCTAAAATATAGGCAGAAACATTACAGGAGTATATATGTAGGCAACTAGGTAGGCAATTTATTTTTGATAAAAAATGTAGGTTAATATGTAGGGAAGGCAAAGCTGCAAAAAATATGTAGTATTTTAGGTAGGCTAAATCTTTTGGACACCTTTGGATAGCATAAGTCGTGAACCTTTCCCATGATTGTATCAAGAAGTATATGCACATGGATAGTTATAAAAATAAAATATTTAAAAAAAAAATACAGAAGACAGTATAGAGTATTATCGAAAAGGAAGCTACAACACTGACACTGGGATACTGGGAATGACCTTCAATAGTAAATTATGTCCTTTCTCCTACTACAACGTTAATATAATGTCTCCGTGCCTCCCTAACACTGAAACGTGAATAATCAATCAAATCACATTAATGAAGAAATGTGAGCGGGTTGGAAAAATTACTTGTTTCGAAGCTGGGTATTGTCTCCTCGTCCTCTGGCATCCACATAAATCTCTGACTCGGATTCAATACTGACGGTTCGGCAGCATATAAAGGTCTCACGTAATAAGCTTCGGCGTAACATTGCCTTCGCACCTTCAAAACTATCCCATTTGGATAGTTTTGATCCAAGAACAAATCTAAACACTACGATGAATGATTAATGCGAGGTCCCAGGATCGGATCACTTAGGGGAGAGTGACAATTCACCCTTGACGAGCTTCAGACTGAGTTCAAGTTTGAAACGGAACAATCATTTCCAAAACAGAATCATTTAGTCAGTGAGTCGATCTTGATGGAAGAACCATCGTAATTCGTAGGAAAATATATGAGCTGTCACGAAATGTGTTACTCAAGCCATCTGCCAAAATATCTTTCACAAGTAAAGAAATCCGAGGCTTGGTGGTTGAACAGTAGAAGATATGTCCTATTGGTACTCCTCGATAAATCCCAAACTTGAATAAACTCGCACTACGCTATACACATGATGTAATTATTTCCAGCAAGACTATTCCAACAAGGTTAGTACAATAATAATTAGTATTCCTACTTTTTAGCTTCCAAGTTACAACACATTGTACGTCCGCATTTGTACCTTAATGTGTTTTCTAGTTTAACAGCATCAACGGTACGGAGCAGTCAACCAATGCGTAGTGCGTAGTCGTAGTGTTTCACACAATTTTGAAATTGAGCGCGATTCAAAGGGTTGTACTAAACTCTGAACCACCTGAACCAGTGAACCATCTGAACCACCCCCAAAATTGCTATTTTCTGAGGTGGTTCAATGAACCAGGGCTCCAAGCTCTGAACCGCCCCCAAAATTGCTCTTTTCTGAGGTGGTTCATTAAACCAAGCAATAAATCTCTGAACCACCTCTGAACCAGGGTTCCAAGCTCTGAACCACCCCCAAAATTGGTATTTTCTGAGGTGGTTCATTAAACCAAGCAATAAATCTCTGAACCACCTCTGAACCAGGGTTCCAAGCTCTGAACCACCCCCAAAATTGGTATTTTCTGAGGTGGTTCATTGAACCAAGATATAAAGCTATGAACCACCTCTGAACCGGGGTTACAAGCACTGAACCACCCCTGAAGCAAGGCTACAAGCACTGAACCACCTCTGAACCAGAGCTCCAAGCTATGAACCACCTCTGAACCACAGCTCCAAGCTATGAACCACCCCTTAACAAGGGCTCCAAGCTCTGAACCACCTCTGAACCAGAGCTCCAAGCTATGAACCACCCCTGAACCAGGCCTTCAAGCTGTGAACCACTCTGAACCAGGGCTTCAAGCCCTGAACCACCTTTGAACCCGGGTTAAAAGATCTGAACTAGTGTTTCTTGTCATTTGTAAGTTAACCGCAATTACTAATTGGACTTGCAAGTTGCAAGTTCAGTTCAATTGCAGCTATTTTACACCAGGGAATTGTAAGTGTCGGTGCAAGTGCAATTTCTGTATACTTAAATTGCAATTACAAAAGCATTAAATACGCGCAATTAAAGGTTAAGCACAACTGCAATTGCAAGTCCATGTACTGCAAAAAGTTAATGGTAACTTGTAATCGTTTCGAATGTGAGAACAAAATTCTGCAAAATGTCTCAATAAGTCATTTTACTCTATTAAATAATATACATAACAATCACGAGTATTGTGTCAACGAGTGTAATTACTGTATTCACAATGCGTATACAATTTCGTCGGTTAGTGAGCAAATTGATGTAAGTGAATTTTCGATTAGCATCAAAATGTTCCCCTTTACACAAAATTATAGAAAAATAGACCAAATATTTTAAGGATTGAAAAGGTGTTAAAGGATGAAATTTGGCCTTGGTAGGCTTAAAGAAAGGCTATATACACCATTATACTTTAGTTGAATGATTATATCTAGATCGTTTTATTTAATACACTTTGTTCAATTGAGTGAAACACTAAGTAATACTTGAATGGAACAAGTTCGGGTTTTCAAGTAATTCTCAGATTACTTGACCATGATTTTATACGCGCATTTCGGGTCCAATGTTAACTCGACTTGACCATGACCCGAACTTGACCATGAACTTGAACTTTCAAGTACAAGAAACCTGATTTGTACGACACCAAAATACTTAAATTTTATTGGAGAAAAATGTATATTTGTGAGGTGTGTACGTGAACATACTTCTACTTCGTTTCTAACACAGTAGGTTTCACCCAGCATCACGCGAGCAACCGCCTCTAAAAACAAAAATTGTATTTTTGGTCCTTCTCACTGAATGTAGAATGTTGGTATAATGGAGATCTACTCTGGTTTCGAGTATCCGATGTCTCTGGTGTCTCACTTGACATTTTTGGTAACACAGAACTCCTTTTAGGTTTTGTTTATAGCTCCTCACGAGTACGAGTACGGGTCGAGTACGGTATCAACTTAAATTGGTACTTGTACTCGTCGGTCGAGTATCCGTTTTTGTACTCGAACTTGAGTATATTTCTAACGAGTATCAGAGCGAGTACGAGTACGTTCAAAGTACTTAAACCAAAGCACGAGTACGAGTTCGGGACATAAATTCAAAAGTACTTGAAACCGTCCTTGGATTTACATTTGATACTCGAGTAATTTCCTCCAGCACAAAGTCCACATCCATATTTCCTTGATTACAAAAAAGTTGTTGTTATTCCTAAGCAAAAAAGGAAAAGCGGTTAAATTCAAAATTACTACCAATAGCATGAAACGTTACACCTACAGCGTAAGTTGTTGTTACAGCTTCGAATTGAGTACTACTGTAGTTACTAATTGCAAGTATTTACCTGTCGCCGTAAAATATAATGGAACAGGAGAATAGGGCAGAATTAATGGAGGTTAGAATGAGATTGACCTGACTGAAGAGAATCCAGTCGATATGACTGGCAGAATCAAATCTTGTTCATCGGCATTTTAATCTCGTTGGAGACAATTTGCATTGCAAACACTGTTCGTAAGTTGAAGTTACAAATTCTTGTTAGTTGAGTCTACTATTTGTTTTCTATGTCAACCTCCCTTTAACAAAAAATAAAGTCTAAAAAATTTTTTGTTCGGTGTACTTGATACTCGAGTACGGTTCGAGTACGAGTTCAAGTACGGGTCGGTCGGTATAAACGTTTTATACTCGTAAGTACGGTCCAAGTTTGGTAAAAAATTAAGAAATATAATACCGTCCTCCGAGTACAGGATTTTTTTACTCGTACTTGAAGTCACAAGTCCGGGTCAAGGGGGAATTTGGACCGAAAATTCGAGTACGATATGAGTAACTACTCGACCCATGAGGAGCAATTGTTTTGTTGACATTTACTATTGTAAAAATGGGTGAACATTTTTAAATCAATTTTTACGGAGCCGAGCCATATGAGTGTTTCGCTTTCTTTTGTATTTACACACGGAACAAGTTAACTAAAGCCTCTTTAAATGATGCACTAAAATTCCGCTTTAAGTTTTATTTAGTATAGTGAATCGTAAGTGAATTGAAAACTCCCTCAGCAATGGAGACTTGCGCAAACATGATTACTTGGACTTGTACACGAAAAACTCGAGTTCGTGGTCAAGTACTTCTAAATATTTACTTGAACATGACCAAGTACTTGGTTCAAGTAAAATAATTATTCTTGACCACGAACTTGACTTGAGGTAAGAAATCATGGTCAAGTCCATGAAATACCTGAACACGACCCGAACCGTTCATGGTTTTAATTTTATTTACTTGACCACGACCCACGACCCGAACGCGAACTTGACTTGAAATACTCGTGGTCTACTTGTACTTGTGCGCAGCTTTGCTCCAGGCTCTGAACAACTTCTGAACCAGGGCTCAAAGCTCTGAACCATATCTGAATCAGGGCTCCAGGCTCTGAATCAGAGCTCCAGGCTCTGAATCAGAGCTCCAGGTAAAAATTCAAAGTATGGAAATAGGACAAGAATTATTCTCGACCACTGGGCATCACGACTTTAATGTCGATGGAATGAAAACAAATACAAAGATGTCATTACTATGATGATTGACACCCAATATTATTTTTAGTGGGATGCAATGATGCTACTAATTAGGCGTGGCTTACATTGCTTTTCAGTGGCCGGTTCAGCGGTGGTTCATGCGTATGAACCCTGGTTCAGAGGTGGTGCAGAGCTAGTAGCCCTGGTTTAGAGGTGGTTCAGATCCTGGCGCACTGATTCAGGGGTGGTTGAGAGCTTTTAACACTGGTTCAGAACTTGGAGCCTTGCTTCAGAGGTGGTTCACAGCTTGAAGGCCTGGTTCACGGGTGGTTCATAGCTTGGAGCTCTGGTTCAGAGGTGGTTCAGAGCTTGGAGCCCTGGTTCAGAGGTGGTTCAGAGATTTATTGCTTGGTTTAATGAACCACCTCAGAAAAGAGCAATTTTGGGGGTGGTTCATAGCTTGGAACCCTGGTTCAGAGGTGGTTCAGAGATTTATTGCTTGGTTCAATGAACCACCTCAGAAAAGAGCAATTTTGGGGGTGGTTCATAGCTTGGAACCCTGGTTCAGAGGTGGTTCAGAGATTTATTGCTTGGTTCAATGAACCACCTCAGAAAATAGCAATTTTGGGGGTGGTTCAGATGGTTCACTGGTTCAGGTGGTTCAGAGTTTAGTACAACCCCGATTCAAAATCCTTGTGATTAAGTTAAGAGTTTGGATGAGATGAGAGGGCTTCCACATATTCTGTTATAACTTCCCCTAATATCCCTCTCAGCGCAATCCCACCGCCCCGTAAGATTTTTAACCCCCATCCCCCGCTCACCTCTTAGCTTAAACAATCTATACGCTCCACTCAGATTTTGTAAATGCTTAAATAACTCAATAACCCTGAAGTTAAATTACAGTGCCGCCGCCGCGTTTATGTGTCAACAGTATAAATAGGGACTTCAAATTCAAATTAGTTTCACTCTCAGCTATAAAATAGATAAATTCCCATACGTATTCAAATAATTTAGTATTGGCAACCGTCCTATGAAAAGTTGGTCTTTTCAAGTGAGAGTGCATTGCACTTAATATATACATGTCAATGAGCACTTGTTAAGGGTGAGCAACAAGACCTCCCCCACTCCCTACTATACAAAAAGAGATAATGTTTCAAACCACGTGTTTAACTGACGGAGGTCAATAATTCGATCATAGTGTGTAGTGGTCATAGATGTGACACAACGTCAGGATTATGTTAAAAGTATTAGTGTGTAGGTTCTTATTCCCGGCCAGTTTCTTTTGTAAGGGAATGTTGTGCTTGTATTTAGCATTTGTTATGGTTTTTTTTTTCAAGGAACAATATGAAATCTGACAGGTCATTACGCTGAGAGTTTTAATTTTTTAATTACCTACATTTCTGGCTGCTCCAGCCGTACATTTTGACTTGGATCGATAATAGTATAGAATAAATTTCGACGAAATTTGGTACAGGCCCATGCAGTGTTTTGAAATATTTGTAAAACAGCCAGATCTTCCATAAAAGTGTAAAAGTAAAATCCTCCTTTTCACCGTCTTTTATTCTGACTGAGACTGATTTTCGCCCAACCTGGCTATATAATTTTATCGGTCTTGTCCAGAATCCTCATCAAAGCGATTTACACGAAATAATCTCAGGCAAACCCTTTCTTACAAATCGCAGGGGACACCTTATCTCCTTTAAATATTTTGGTGTACGTATAATCCAAACTAAAAGCTTCAAACTTGGGCTATCATATATTTCATGACTTACTTAGGTATGTTTTTATTAATCGGTTAATTATAACTCTTTCCATGTGTTTCCACAAACATTTGTTAAACCATACACCCCCCCCCCCTTTGGTTACCGTAAACATCTAGAAACAAAGTAACATCCCCACCATACCTGTTAACACAATATGTGGAAGCCCCCTTTAGGAATTTAGGAGAAAGGTCGAGGTGGTATATATTATGGTCATGGTATTATACATACCATGTATGTGTAATATCAACGATCAACGTCAAAAGCCACTACAAAATGCATTAATGCACAAGCGTCCTTAATGGGCGGGATATCTCGAAGTCACGAGTTATTTGGAACGACATCTGATGGAATCGGGACGATTCAGTATTCGACGGATGGCGGGAAGTCAGGAGTGGTGGAATTCACGAAAGAATTGGTATGTAAATAAGGTCTGTGACCTCCAGTGCTAGGACAACGATGACATTGATGGCCCCAGAGAGGCGCTGTTCTTATAGATAGAGCCAACCAAATAAACGTTGTTATAACTAAGTACTTACTATAAAGAATAAAGACGGTTGAAAACTCTGTAAAACCAAATTAGTATTAATCGGAGTATAGAACCACTTTTGTGAACTGTACTTTATTTTATTTCATAGGAGGCAATGCACTGACTGAGTGCGGAAATCCTCCAAGAAGGTTGCTTACATTTTTAATATTTTTGAGCTCAAAATATTTTAACACGCTTATAAAATATTTACTAATTTCATTTATTTATTTTTCAAATATCCAACTTATTCCTGTTCCAATGTAACCTTAATTCACAGACTGGATCACTAGCTAAAGATAATTTGATGAATTTGTGTGTGGGGTAATTTTTAGAAAAATCTGTAAACGGGAAGAACCGCAGATTTTGACTTGGGAAGTTGATATGAGACTCAAATAAATTTCCATAAAATTTCCTACCAGTAGCGTTTTTTAAATATTTTAATGAATCCCTGATAAATCTCTATGATAAAATGGTAAGGACAGAAATCCCTTCCGTCCCGCGTCGTTCGGATCATCGCTCTTGAATCTGAATTTCCCACAACCTTGCTCTTTCGGGTCAAAATTAAAACCCCAGAACTTTTACATAACTCCCTGGGGAACCCATAAATTTTGCTACAAACCCAGCCTTTTGAAAAATGTTAATCAAATTAATGAGATTAATAAAAACAATATCTCCTGGATTTTTTTAACACCGGTTTTTAACTCCTTCGACCAGCATATGTGACATTCTTAAATCCCAGATATATTCATAAATTCTTTTTGAGGGCTACTGTATAATGTTGGATATATATACATGAAACGAGTTTAAAATACATAAATCAATTACCGCAGTGTTATTTTTCAGATATGAAAGAATGTATGAGGCATGAGCATAGCTAATCTTAGATTACATTTTATACTTAGACATGATAGAGACATGTGGCATGGCATCACTGATGGATTGAATTCTTTGAGTTACAATTCAAGCAAAATGATTGGCTTTGAAGTTAAGCTTTGAATTGAAATGAAAAAATTATTTTGAATTGAACTCAGCTAAATGAAAAATCTTTAGATTCTGAAATGAATCGAACGGAGCCTCATTTTGTGCTAGTAAGTACATATTGAGAGGTATGAAAAAAAAATGAGAAAATCTGTAAAGATTATATGTATGAAAATGATCCGGTAGTGTCCAACTGAAATGGCCTTCCTTCACACCTTCAAAGGGCAATTCGAAAGAAATGCTTTCCTTCTTCCTACCAATAAATGAAGCCTTCAAAATTATTTGCCTTCCATCTGACTTCCTTTAATTTTAAAATTAAGTCACCCTTCCTTCAGCCTTGATCCAAAAACATCCCTCCGTCGTTTAGAGCCTTCATTTATTGCAAAATTATAGAAATAGTATCAAAACGTGCATGAATTTTGAAAACGAAGTTGTTTTGATCAGTAGTATCTTCACATATGAATGGGATGAGTGAAAGTTCATGGAAGTATTTAACAACGTTCAAACTTCTGCCTTGTATTTCATGCATCAGGCGTCATCTGCATGAAGCCTTTACTACATTCGAAGGATACTTCTAACCCGCCCTTCCTTCGCCTACCATTTTTGGTAATTTTATGAAACCTTTCCTCAACCTGGGCTGAAAAATCGGTGACCCGCCTTCAATGAAGATTTCTTTGAAGGCTAGCTTTCGAAGGTTGGACATGTCTGGGTAGTGTTAATAATAATTATGTTACTTACAAATAATACTAGTGAAAATATTGTTTCCTTAACTCCAGCTTTTACCTAAGCAGTCTGAATGCATCTATCTGCGTGACTTACAAACAATTTTTAGAGGCAAATTAAACGTAACTCTGACTTAACGTCAACTTCTCAAGTCATTAGAACCTAACAATCGTAGCTTGACGCCATTTAATCATGTCATATAAGTCATAATCTCTCAGATATTGGACCCCATGTAGATGATACTCCACACATAACCCCCCACCTAGTTCAGGAAACAATAATCCCTTAGATGTTTCACCTCCGGAGATAAGTACCACCGAATTTTAAGCCTTTAGTTAAAGTTTAGTTAAAGTTGAGTAAAAGTTTAAGTATTAAGTTTAAAATATTCAATCACTGATTGTGATTTAGACGCTTTGGCAGAATATTTCCTGACTCCGATTCTGGGTTGCCGTACTTTTGATTAGGCAGTTCGGTTAATCGGACAATTAGTTCGACACAATTTATTTAGTAACTTAATTTTAGGCCAAACGAAGTGACGCTTGTAGGGCACTTTGGACAAGTGGTCGACGGTAGTATCTCCTATAACCTCGTATCTCCGACATGTGGTTATTCATACATATTTCTCATGACCAACGTCTAGCATCGTCACCTTTGACACAAATCCAACCCTACCCATTAGTTTTAAGCACACCAAGAAAGTCCATCTGAGGAGGAACCAGACTATGGGACATTATGAACCGAGGGAGAAAAAATTCAAATTCATATATAAATAAAGGAATTTAAGTCAATGACACATTTCTTTCACCGCCCCTACTTTATCTGCTGCCTCCGTCTCTAGCATGAATATTTTACGAGGTATTCTTAAAAATTATTAATTAAAAATTCCACAGAAAGAGGTATGAAGCTCTTTCTGTGGAATTTTTCCCCTTGGGTTTACATAATTCCCTATTAACATGTGTTGGAATTATTTAAAGGTCTCCCCCACTCCGATTTTTATGCAAATTTTCACAAATATCTAATATTTTATCGTGGGAAAGCTAGTGTGCAAAATCTGATACTTAGACATGGGATTGAAAAAATATTAGTTCAAACTTGTCAGTTATGGTCGGCATACTATAGCTCTTCGGATAGCGGAAAAATTCCAAAAATGAAATATATTTTTTCATTTTGATTATTAAATAATTATTTTAAAAAATTATTTAACTAGGGTGAATCCGTCAAAATCAGGTCAGTTGTTTCATTGAACTATTGTGACAAACACAACGACAATCAGATAGCAGTCCACAGGAGGTGGCGCATATAATAGTTCTACGCTACCCTAATGTCAGTGTTGGTGAAGAAAATATTTCTTCTTCACTACATATTTTGAAAATAATGATTTTCGTGGCGCTTAAAATTTTGCTGAAAATTTTAGAACGATATTTTTTTACTATGTACATTATTGGAAATTTTCATTATTGGTAATTACTAAATTCGTCCAAAACCTTACAACTAGTTATGGCAGCCCTAGCACCCATAAATAATAATAATAACAATAAGCAGCATATAGCACCTACAAAACGTAGTTGTGAATCAGCAATAATTCTGTAATACGGTATTTACATAAGTATGACCTATGTATGCGTATACCTATGCCCTGATAATAGCTTTCCAATGATAGGAACATTAAACGGAGTTACTTATTAACCACATAAATAATAAATTAAAATATACATGTTTTGAGAAAGCACATTGCACAATAGCAGCAGTGAAAAACATCGAGTTTTTAATATATGACAACAAATGTAATCCCGTAATCAAAATACTAATTTTGTATTTAAATATGCTGGAATATTGCGCTGGCTTGCAAATAGCATAAAGTAATATTTAAAAAAATGAATGTGCAATGAAATCATGAAACTTGACTTTACAACGTTGACGCATGTGTGTTGATGTTGACTCTGTAGATACAGCTAAATACAAATGTACATAGTAAGGAGAAAATCATTTTGGGATTTCTTGGACTTGGACTGACTTATACTCATTTATGAGCATACATACATACGTTGCGCATTATGCACAACACCAGAATTTCCGAAGGATTTTCTGGGTGGTAAGCATTGAAAATACAATAGTAATAATATTTATTATATAAGTACACCTCTTCCTATCTGAGTAACGCATCTTCAAATATTCCAGTTGGAATTGAAATGTGTCAAAGTAAGAAAGATTATAATATTTTACTTGCTAAAGTAAACGGATAACCACTGCTCGGTGACGGATAGTGTGGATCTGCATACATACGTACTGCAGCAAAATAATATATGCTAATTCTCTCCACGACATGAGTCAATACAACATGATATGAAAATAGAATCATAAAAATCCGAGAAGGAATCAACACATTTTGGATACTTACATTTGAGATAAGGCTGAAATGAGCGGTACGTTATGTAATATATGTACATGTTTTTATATTTACTGGATTTATCTTATCGGGAGAGCGACATACGCAACCGTAGACCCGTCACAGTCCCATCACATGCATAATCACTTAATGTCCGGATCGATACTTTCCTATTTTGCCTATTTATAGGAACCTTTCAATTATTTGACATGGGCACGTTGGGTTTCATTCAAGGCACATGATGATGGTTGAGATGAAAAAACGAATGTGTCATGCCGTTGTAAGTACCGGGGAATCCCCGACAGTTACAAGAAAATAGGGAGCTCATTAAGTAAATATGATGTAGGAACGACAACTCCGTCCTGGACGCTGGACCACACTACATACATACATACATTACATACATTGAGAGAGTACAGGGAGACTTTTCACGTTCAGTACTCCAGTCCTGTAATGCCCTCAAACGTATAAGATGAGATGTGAGGGATGGAAGTGAATTTAGAAAGGAACTATACATAATATACAATAACTTGATTTACCTGTCTGACTGATATTGAGCAACCCGAAAATCCTCCAGGGATCGAATGGTGGAATCCGCATACGAAAGTTCATTCTCATACAAGGTGTTTTTTCTGTTCGTTCGATTGTTGATGACAACATCCGTTTGGATTTTCACTTGGTCACATTGCGCTCTTTCTCTCACATCTAACTGCCCCTTGAGTTGCATATCTGTTTCTACTTTCTCTTGTTTTTCCAAATGGGATAATTTTGATAAGGATACCGAGGGTCTGATGACAGCTCCAACTGAAGGTGTAATCATCTTTTGTACAGTTCCCTCTTAGCTCCCAAATTAGCCCGTTGAAGTTCCAGTATATCTGTTAATTATTCCTAAGTGATATCAAAATCAACTCTTTAGTGAAAGCATCAATTTAAATTTTAAATAATACTTTTACTATTATTACAAAAATTAATTTGGAATTCAATAGTCCATTCAATCTTTATGATAGTGAGGATAGTCTATCTTAATATCTTAATACATTTCCCCCCCCCCCGTTAAAAATGCTGCAATAAGGAAATCTCTTGAAGACACAGTCCACGGAACAGAAAATTCATTCCAGCAAACTCTCCTACAGTCACTCCAAAGTTCATAAACATACCTGAGTTCCATTGAAAAAAAAAAGATATTGAGGAAAATATATTTCTCAAACTTGCTTTAAATAATGCCAGAATTGACATTTGATAATATTTTTGGGAATGCCGGAACCGAATATGATTTTAACCTTTTAATCCAGTTAATGTAGTAGTTTGGAACTAACCTTCAAAAGTCTTACTTGTAAATTCCTAGCAAAAGTAGCAATAGGAAATATTCCTGAGGTGGGATCTACTGCATAGACCTTCCATGAGGAGAAGTAACAGCGAAATTTATTTTTAAAAAAAAACCTTAAATAGTTTCAGAGGGGTAAAATAATCAAAGGAATGTTGTCATTTAGAGCTGACTGTAGTTTATAACTGTTTGAGCAGGTTTAACCACGTGAGATTGAAAAGAAACTGTCTTCTGAGAAGCACAATATAATTATTTTTGTTTAAAAAAAATTAAACTTGTTAGATGAACAAACTAGAAATAATATCAAACAAGTGATTCGACACAAGGACAATAAATGAGGGGACTCGTAGATGATTTTGGAAGGCGTAATCCAAGCCTATTTGATTTTTGATTGAAGTAACATTTTAAACCAGAGAAAATATTTGGCTGGGAAGCACCACATTCGCCACCACTCACGGGAAACTATTGTCTGTAAACTTTTGCTCAAATTATTGTCTTCGTTCTGGAGTCATTAAGAAACGCCTGGCACATATGTTGTTCTTAGGGAAAATGGTTTATTAAACGCTTTCTGTTTTATTTGGATTTCCACCAGAAGATGAACGAGCGGAAGAGGAAGAAAAAGCATTGAAGGAAAGGAAAACACACTTGAGCCCTACCACGCAGCACTTTTCGGGCCGAATGGTATTAATCGACTCGTGTGGGCGACCTAGCGATTCACGTTTGGTCGTCCTTTCGGAAGGGGAAATCCCAAAGAAGTGAATCGAAACAAGAGCACAAGACTCAACTCTAGAAAAGTATTTCTGCTCCATGTATACTTACATATGTACTTACTCAGGGCATACAAACATTTCCCTCGTCCAACATCTACTGTAAGAGAGCTTTAGTGTCCTCCCTCCTGCTAACTCATACAATCGCTTGGAAAGCATTTGAACATGTACATATTTTATACATAAATACTCCACACACTCCTTCATCCTTAAGAATATATGTGGAGACATGTGCATACGAATATTTCTACCTCTATAGTCCCACTTTTAATAAGATCAGTCTCCCTGCATAGGATTTTCCTTTAAAAATGCACTATTACTATCGTCCTTTCCCGGAAGATCTTCCCTTCCCGGGCATGTCCCCCTTTCCCTATATTCTAATTCATAGTTAGTATTCTGTGTAGGTAACTTTTCCTCTTATTTTATATCCTATCTGGGGGAAGCATCAGATCCATGCGAGCTACATTTATGGTTTTCCATTGAGTAATACCAGTCCCTAATACCGTATGTGTACGTACTGGATGTGCCTCACAATTAAAATACACAGAAAATATAGAGGTAAAACCTTGAAGAACAAACTATAAAACTTTATTCAACAGCACTAATATGCGTATGCATGGAAATCCAGTTTGCAATATACACCAGTAGTATTTTGACATCACGCCACAGGACTTGTACGTTATCAGGGATAAAAAGACCAAATTGTGTAGCCCGAGAAATAAAGAACGCAGTCGCAAGTCCAGACTTTGCTATTGATTATTTTTCCCGAGAGCCTCTCACTCTATTCTTACTGGTATTTCCAGGCTCCAGGAGTATCCTAACTCTCCTATGTATGTATCTATATCAACTCTATATCAACTCCTTTCCACCCTTCCATCCCCCCCTTAGGGGTCCCTTAGCGTATGTGTACATAATATGGGCCATGTAGATTCCCTGTAATTGTTATTCAAAATTATTTCCTCACACTACATATATGAGGGTGTACCATTTTTTTTCCAGAAATCCTCTCCTGTTTTCTATCTCTTTTTAGAATTTTCAACTCTTTGGGAAACTTCCTGTGGAAAAAGGTGCTGTATTAATTATTAACTCCAAATCCGTTTCCTCCTACCCTAAAACAATTACATGTTTGAATAACTCCCCTACCCAAGAACTTTGATCTCAATGATCAAAATGTAAAGTCGATTTGGCACTCAATGATGTACAGCTCAGTGATTTCAGCCCTGTGGAATTATGGTTTTCGAAATAGATACTAAACATTGTCAACAAAGTTTTAAAACGATTGCTAACAAGAATAGGATTCTCCTAGTCAAACGCTCTGGGAATAAACCACTCTTTGACACGAAAACATCCCAAAATCCCAACCCATGGGTTGGAATTGGATTTCTTATCTATTTATTCACCTAATTGTAAATCTTGCACAGCCCAATGTTAACTTTTTGAACAATCAAATTCCTAATAACAACCGCTTGTTATTCTGAGAGGAAAGTGGCAAAATTAGCAGATCAACTTTTAATAATTATTATTATAAGAAATGTTAAATTAAACTTGACCATGAAAATCGGAAATTTTGTTCTTAAAAGGAAGAAAATTGTAAAAACACCGGAGACCCATATATTCTATTTACCATGCCGGAGACCAAAGTACGCATTTTGATACTCTTATGGACAGATTCCTAGCAAATTATGCATAGTCAATATTAGGAGGGAGAATTTATATAGAAATTCTGTTCAATGCTCAGGATACGGATCACCTCAATAGCATAATCAACTTTATAAAAGAAAGTACGCATCGTTTCCTTTTTCTCTCACCCTAGTCTATATAAAGGGATTCCCCCATTTTCAAGCAAATTATAATTCAAATTTTTCAAAATTTGTTTCATTAACCTACGCCAAATATTCAGGGCTTTAAATTCAAACAAAGAAAAGTTTATTTTTATTGTAACCACACTATAGTCACGAAAAAAACCAAAATCAGAAACGCCGTAATCTTTACTCCAGAAGATGAATTTCCCCAACCATGCTCTTCTGTTCTTACGGGTCATGCCCACAATTCTCAGCATAGGGATCTGTTGGATAGCTCCTCGGAAAACCTATGAAATTCCCTACAAACGAGCATCAAAATAAATCCCACAAAAACATTTTGCCTACGAACAAATATTTGTAATGTTGAAAATCCTCAATCAATCTCAACTTGGCTTTACGTTTTTGACAAATGCCACCGCAAGTTGAGGCCAATAATGAATTTTTTTTTTTGAAAACTAGGGAAAAATAATAATTTATTTGGGGGTAATCGCAACCACAAACGTTCCGTCACTGTTGGGCTAGGGCTAGAGGGGAGAGGAAAAGGATACGAGTCATGAGACTCCGTACACCGTGTACATTACTGTAAAGTTCTACTTTAATGTTAGTAATGCTGTGATGGACGAGAGGATGAGACCCGAGACCCGAATGATAAGAATAAATTAAATTCTAATTCTAAGATAATAAAAACATCCCTGATTTAAAATAATAAAGCGTTGTAATAAAGCAATAAGCCCCTGATTGTGAAGTGATTGACTGTATTATAAATTACAACGGAGAGCTTGTACCTACATTTTTACGATGGGCTTAAATTAAAAAATACTTTCACCGATGAAAGTTTCAGGGATGTGTAGCTAAATGAACAACGGTAGTGGACGCTAATGCTAGAGGGATGGTGGTCAAAGGAAGCGTACACCTGCGTTACAAGTCATGGGTCGTGGCTAAAATTCCTGGTCACTTGCGTTAAGTACTTGTTAATTACAATTTAATAATAATTAGAAATTAACATGTGAGAATTGGAGCTTGCATGTCCCAGCAAAGCTACATTTCAAATTGGAAGCTAACATCTAGCGGGTATAATCCGAAGTGCTTCCGCTTAATTGCCAGTAAAGGAAAAATAAAAAACCATTGCTTTTGTTTCCATAGGATTGTATTCCATTACAGAAGAACCTCTCACATTGAACTTGCTACTGAATTAATGTATAATGTACCCTTTAATATATTCTTTCTTCTGTAACGATTGTCCCGTGCTTCCGTCGCTCCGTCCCAAGGATAAAATTCCAATACAGAATAAACTAGTCGTACGCGAGCACAATCGCTATTGTTCATAAGAAGCCGAAATTTTCTCCTAGTCCTACACAAATTAAAACTCGCTGTTGAGTGCCTCCAGAGGACGGGCATTGAGCTGACTGAAGCTTGTATAGGTACTAAGTTTATGAAATAACTAATACCACGTAAGGCAAACGTATATACATAGATTCTAGATTCCCATGATGTTAAAAAGGATTGATGATTCCAACGTCCCAAAATCGTAATGCTGAAGTACGTAGAGAGCCCATATAATTCATTTGTTGCATAATTTAACTATTGACATAAGACTGGGAATTAAGCGTGGTTGAATATATCCCCTCCGACATATGTAGATAATCCTTCAGGATTAAAATACCTCGGAAATACCCTACGAAAATACCCTCGGAAAAACAAATGGGATGTATTCTGCCAAATTACAACATTAGAGCTTCGCGGTGTCTCATATGTCTCATCGCTTTCTCCTCATCGTTTAAACCTTGAATAGACTCGGTTCTTCACAACAATCTAATCCCTCCAATGCTATAATTATTATTACGATAGCCCGGGAGTGATCGGGTATACAATTTTTGGTTAACTAAAATCCGGTAGGATTGGAGAAACTATTTAAACGTTGTGACCCCCGTACAGGTGAATCACTATTCAACGTCACATTTCGGTTTGTAGACTCGTGGCAAAGGGCTACTATTCTTTATAATATACTTACATACATATGTATATCTGAAACCGCATTTGCATCATATGCATCTATTCTAATTATTTCGGATACTAAACCTGATACTAATAATTATTAAGTAAATCATCATAATATTATTTCTTTGAACAATGTTCATGTTTAATTTTCCATTTTAGTTGTGTTGTAAGGCCCATTCAGAAAAAACTACCAAATCTCCTCCAATGATTTTCACCTCTCCAACAAATCGTATGCTGTTGATCACAATTAGAATTTATTTCTGTCAGTCGTATTCCAGCTGTGTACTTAACTCATACAATAATATTATTTAGCATCGTGCATTTAGCCCTAACTACTAATTAAGACTGAGTATTTTCTATATCTGAATAATACTCTGTAAGGACACGCACCTAATCAGTTTAACACAACGCTAGAGAGATTCATGCTCTTGGGGTGTTGTTACAAAGAGAGTCAACTGTCCTTCTATTTTATAAATATACGGTAACATCGCTGAAGCCGTAAGTGAGCATCTTCCTAACAGTCAGTATAATGAGAAGGGATAAATACGCGTGACTAACTTTTCCACTTACAAAAAGTTCCGGCAATAATCGCGTTGCTTTTGGATCCAATATTGATAGCGCTCCTAAATTATGCTTTGTAAAGACCATTATAGGATGCTAGTTTCATTATTATGTTTCGTATTATTGTACTAATGTAAGTGAGTGAAAAGTCCAAAATAATAGATGAAGGCTTACTACTTTAATTTTTTTTGCCAAGAAAATTTAGAATTTGGTTCCACATTTTATCTGTGTAATTATATTTATCTTTCTTTTTGCAGACTTTTACTATACTAATACCCGAACCAAGAAGAAGCGCAATGGGTAGATATTCCTTTAAATATAATTTCGCGATACTTTAAACAACACTGCAGAACTTTTGACAAAAATTAAAATGGATTGTAACATTACAGAAATTACACACCTGCTGCCATAAATTAAAGATATAGGAACAGAACAAAATATACCAGGAATAACTATAACCAATACCCTGCAAAAACTGTATTGCCATCTACATCGGGATCTAAACCCCATACAAACACGAAAGATGAGCAGAACAAAATATAAACAATAAGTAATACAGTAACAAACTCTTTCGCCAAGTAAGCAACTTTGAGACTGTCCATATAATTTGAAAGAAATACATACAAAAAACTAATAATACAACACAATTTTTTTTTCAAAACAATTATAAAAAAGTAGCCAGTTTCAAAATTCTAATAATTATTCTAATATCCTTAAATTTGATGGACCTTTGAAGTTCCAAAGATAATAAATAACAAGACGTTATCGAAAGCAAATTTTCTGAATTATCTGAACCCCGTTAAATTAGCCGAGTATTAATCATGACTGATATTTGGATATTCCAAGAAGTAGAAAAAATGTTTCTCCGTAGACAGCTGTAAGGAGTAGGGGTAGAAGAGGTGGATTCTTATAAAGACAAGCAGCTAGAACGATTTGTATATCCAACATATCCATACCCTACTGCCTCACACACTATAGTAATAATGCTGTATTAGTGCATTGACTGCCCCAGACTTGAATCCTCTCGGATCGTTGTAAAATCCACCCGTATTCGGGAAATTATGTCATTTGAAATAAAATTGCCCAGGTTATATTGATTGTAAATATTAATTATTATTATCTTAATCTTACCTTTGAAAAGACGTGGAGAGTGGGTACTTAAATGCCTGTGAACTTGAGAACTAGGTTTTAATGGCGGGGGTTGGGGGTACTAGCCTTGAAGAACTGATCCAAGAAAAACACGTTAATAAAGTTTGAATTGAATAGTATTCCCATAAATACTTAATTCGTTAGTACAATGTGACAGAATTCACTACAACACTCAAAATCCTTCAATTGTTCATTCTTGATTTTTTGTACATATGAACGTATGGAAGTACATACTCGTTAGTTAATTATATAATTCCGATAGTACGCTCCCTCGAGGAACAACAATAGTAATGGAATGATGGGTCCAGAACAACAATGCGATTTCATATTTTCCCAATAACTCACACAAATATGTCGGTGTGTGAGGGGAAGGAAGAAATAAATAAATATTTAAGACATATTAATTGATACCAGCCAAATTAAGTGTCCCATATTCCATGGAAGTATGTATCCTCATACACTTGGGAACGCTCAAAGAGTCCTATTTGATCTATGAATTGGAGTAACAGTGGTACAATTTGAGAAATTCCTCATGTCCTTATATGCCGTTACGCCTTGGGAAATAACTAGCTGGGACACTTCACACATTTCTAACAAAAACAACCAGGATTTTCTCGTATTTCCAGCCCAAGTTAAAGAGTTGATGAAAACTCCAACGTCCACAATATTTGGTCACCTCAACTTTTAATTAATAATAATTCCTCCGATTCCTTTGTACTGACCCCACTGAAGTTTTGAAAGACTGGAATCCATCCAAAGGTGGTATTGGAGTGTACCGTTCTCAAAATCAGCACAAGCGAGACACCATAACACACGAACCCAAGGCAGAATTTCTTGAAAGATGAGAAACTCGAGAGAACTGAGAGAGAAATTAAAGACGTGGCTCACATGGATAAGTACTTATGCAGACGCCTTCGCAGGACTTGATATCTACTTGGTGATGATGAGTGATACTCCATAAATTAATTACTAAGCAGGACGACTGCTATAAATGTAAAAACTGGGAGCTTCGTGGGTCTGAGAGAGGAATATATTGAGTGGGAAATATATTTGCACTTGAAGGGAATATTGTAAAAAGAACTTGTGAGGTCCGTCTATAACCCTGGATGTTTGAGAAATGAGAAGGGACACAGACGATGTAGAAGTCACTGAGCTAAGCCCGGGAAGGTGTTATGAGAATATGAGGAAGAATCCAGGTTTTTGAGAATACGAAAGGTAGGGGCTGTTATTGTTAGAAATGGACAATTGAAGTTTTGGACGGGAATGCTGACTGCAAGTGCTTTGGAAACTAGAAGAAAGGAAAACTCGAGCCAGGGTTGGTTTGTTGGATCCAGTTCCGTGGCTACAGATTTAACCATTGCGATGGGCAGACTGGCTAATGATACACTGACATGTACACATGGGTAGGAGAGTTGGCGTTTATGTATGCGTCAGGTGGATGAGAATGGGAAGGCACTCCTACAATCAACTCTTCTACCTCACCAGCTCACATACTCACATCACAATGTCTGAAATCCCAAGTTGCGATTAGGCCTATGGCATACCTACATATGAGGAGAGCCAGGAGAGGGAAAGAGGGTGAAAAGGTAGTCAGTCCTCTCGCTCTTCCTGCAGTCAATCCTTAATGTTGCCTCTCAATTCTCAAAGGCTCTGCTCACATAATGCCCTTTAACAATCCTTGTCTTTCCACTTTCCGCTCAACCTTTTCTATACTATACATTCTATATTTTTATTTACACTCTTCCATTTCCACAGGCATAGATTACGCTTATAAATGTACTCTCGTTCTTCCACACACAGATCCTACGTCAATACCTTAATTGTGCTTTAACCATTGATTTTTCCTTACGATCCCGTATATTTACTACCTACAGGCACCTTCACTACTACCGTCGTTATGCATGCGCTATCTATTTACGACTTTATAAAGTTACCTATATGTATGTATATTGACTCGTCGGACGAACGCAGTCCGCTCATACACGCACTGTTGTAGCTGTCTGTACTATTAATGTACTCGTACTCTATAGTACCTATACACAGACACAGACACAGCAATAGCAAGTACTTTGACTCTCTTTCAGTACTTTTTTCAGTTTGTAGCCTTATATATAGTCATATAGTCAGAGTCTAGGTGGACCGCATATATGCCGCATGGAGTGGAAGTGGAGTACCTGAACGGTTCAATATCAGAAGGGTCGATCTTTCAACTTCCACTACCTTCCCCACATGAATATCATTTGAAGGGGTTGGAACTTGGAGCCCGCTCGAGCTCAATAAACTAACATGCACGTTCACCCTTCTTCCTACAATGAGATGTGTGTGTGTGTGTGTGTGTGTACTCAGTGTACTGTGTATATACAACGTAAGAATTTTGAATGGTCCACAGTCCACGGATCTCTTCCTCTTGTGTGTGTGTGTACCATTAAAGCAGAGTAGGCTTAGGAACGGCCTATGGTTTTTCCTACTGCTCAGGACTGTATGCATTACCGCAAGCGCATTTTATTAAAGGTGATGTGACCCATGCCGTCTTCTGGAACTCCTTCAGTGAATGCTAGAACACTTTAAATTTAATTCCAGCTGGGTGGGATGGTTTTTCCACGTATTAATTCGGGTTTCTATTTATATATGAAAAAAATAGACCTTGACCGTCCAGAGTCCGGTGTACAATGAGTGTTCCCAGGACGACTGGTAATTAGAATGGAAGGCACGACACAAAATAGTAGCGTAGGTGTACAGACCGTTGCACGGATATTTTATCGCTGTAACATTTAGGCAATGAAATGGTTAAATTACTTGTTCATGGCAGTTAAATACAATGCTTTAGCAAGACAATGATATCTATACATGTACTAACTCATGAGTAGCCTCAGTATTACTATCCTTACTCTTGGCATAGAAACAATATCATTTTTATTTTTTTACTTAAAGGTCTTCTTCCAATTTTATTTGTGGCAAATGGTCTTGTCCCGTAATAATGCATTGTGGTGTACTGTGTAGTCAAATGAGAGAAAACAGCCCCAATTATGAATTCAGATAAGCTGTCCACGACTTCCTTTCCATAGCCAATCCTTTTTTTTTTACCTGACCGCGTGGCAGTCATAATTTTTACATATTATGTTAAGACAATGTTCCATATGCTTACATTAGTAATTAGTTGAGCTTTAGCATTTCAATTTCGAATCCCTCCCCAAGCTCATATTAAAATTAAAACTTTATCTTGTGTTTTGTAACAATTGAGGACGATCTGAGGGGATGATCTCATTGATTGAACTAACTAAGACGAGTTGTTCTGGGCAAAATAAATGATGAAATTTTGATTAAAAATATGCATGTTTTGTTATGCTTCAAAAGTGTGACTACGACTTGAAACGGTCGATACGATTTCATGTGTGGAACAATTATAAGCTTTTGAATGAGTCCTAAACCATGAAAATTGCACAATCCACCCACATCAGTTTGTTTTTAGAATTCCGAACCCTGGCCCGCCTTTAAAACATGAGGTATTACTCATAGTTCTATGTTTAATACTTCTGTTTGGAGCTAAATAAATACTTAACAATGTGCATTTAGTGTACATTCCGCTTTTACTTAAAATAGTATAAAAAAATGTAGTCAAGGAAATAAGATGCGATTGACGTCTGTCCGTCCCAAATTTTAGGGGTGAAGCGAAGCTGAAATTCATATTTTGGATGTCGTATGACTGCTTGAATGTCGCCATGATATCCGCCAAATCAATATCAGGCAATTCAAATTTTTGTCACTGGTAGAAAAAAGCGAAAATTAAACGTTGCTTTTGAAGGCGGTATGGTAGTCCGTTGTGTTTCAGCAGAAAATTAATGAGGTCACGCACAAACACATGTAAATACATATGTATAGAAACTAGGTTGATGAAACTTGCACCATCTAATGTTAGACTTGTTGTTTACATTAAATTGTCCTATTTAACAACTGGTCAATGTCCCACAACCTCGTACATACGATATTTTAATTCGATTGCAAATATTTTTCGTTTAGTACATATGCATGCTGAATATTACTATGTGAGTGGAAATTAATTAATCTTTGAATGAATATTGTACCAATATTGTAAAAAAGATATACGTAATTATATGTAGATACGTAGATGAGTAATGCTCAGATGTTTGAATGTCTAATAGTTAGCAATCCCTGCGGTATGTGTATAAACGTTTTGAGGAAATACAGTTACATTGTTACATACAATACATACTTTCTCATGTTACATTGTGTTCCTTCGACTCTGAAAAGTGGCTATTAGCTCGTAATGCTGATTACCGTTGATTTTTTCGTATATTGGCAATCAGTATTACTCAGTAATTTTACATTCTCATGATTATGTTTGTAGTCATTTAACCATAATTTTGACAAAATTTATGAATGCGTTCAACAGGATAACAAAATAACAAAAGAAAAAATTATACTCTTTATATTGCAATTGCGGGCTCTCAAATCCAATTAGAAATGTATAATAATAAAACAATAATATTAAATTTATTGTCTATCTCTGGAAATCAGTGCACGCACTGTGTGGATTCGACAATTGAAGAAATCCATTACATTACAAATAATAATGTCGGAGCTATTATTTAAAACTTCGACTCCGACAGGTGAACGAAAAGATTTTACTGTGAAATGATAATTAGTTTGGGCCCTGTATTCAGTTTTAACGGAGTTAAAACAGGATATATTCCGGGATATATTCCCTCCGACACAATCCCTCCGGATATATTCCCTCCGACCACAATCCCTCCCACGTTGGAAATAATCTCTCGCACAGATATTTGCTACTCATATATGCGCAGAAGTGTTCGTCACCATGCCAACAAAGCAAAAGCAATGCGGATCGTATGGTGACTCGGCTCAACAAATAACTTATGCGCCTGAATTTTGTTACATACTATTTCTTCTATAATAGAATTATTGCTTCTACTTTTGGGTAATTAGAACTAATAAAATGATTAGCATAAATAACTCCGAAACAGCAAAAACAGTCATTTATCACTCTCAGCGTCTTTTCAACATGGTATTCGGGTAATTCCTACCGTACTTAATTATTTGAGGGTTGATACATTTTGTTGCCATAGCGAGCTTAATTTCACTTGCTGTAGCTTCTTTTTAGAAAGGAATTCGGACAATTCCAACTAGTGCCCCGCATGGGTACAAAAATGTTGTACCTGGACCTGAACCTGTACCTGAATCATGGGTACATGGATTTTTTGAACCTATACCCGTACCTGTACCTGAATACCTGGGTTCAATTTTCCTGAACCTGTACCTGTACTTAAACTAAATCAGGAGTACCTGTACCTGAAAAGTACCTGTACCCAAAAAGTACCCAAAAAAGTACCTGTACCCGGGTATATTTTAAAAGTACCTGAAACTACCCGGGTATTTTCCATTGTACTAATTTAAAGGATTAATAAAATATATTACGCGAAATAAAAATTAAAATATCTGGACCAAAAAATTTTGACTTATTGTTAGTAGATTTATTTATCAGATTAGATTTATTTATATTTTTTATTCTTCGAAAGCATGACTAAGTACTAGGATTATCAGTAGCTATAAATGATTATCTGTACATAAAGGTTGAAAAGGTAATAGATAGCAAAATCTACGGTATGAATAAGTTCAATCCAACAATGCAAATGCAGTGTAATATTTTCTAAACTTTCAATAATGCCGAGAAATTAAACTATTAAGAATTTGGTTTGCACCATGCAATTGCTTACGCAATGGAAAACATTTTTTTGAATTCAAACTCCTCAGATTTTAACTTCAGCCAAGCTGAGACATTTTCTAACGTAACTCCACTCTTATATAAACGTTTATGCGTCAGAAGATCTGGACCATTGGAGAAGGCTTGCTCTATCTGTAGATCTCTGTTCTTTAGCAGTTCCAGGAAAAAAAATCTAAAAAATCTCTGGTCATTCCAGCTAATGCAGGGTAACTAGTCACGTGTTCCTATACGGTGGAATTCTGGAATTTCCTGACTAAGCTTATACTTATAAATTTTAATGTAAAATGTTTCAAGGTCAAAAATTGGGAGGAGTTTTTAAAGCTCAACAACACCTATACAGGCGTTACTTGGAAATTATTACTGACTGTGAAGTACCTGAAAGTTCAGGTATTTTACATTCAGGTTCAGGTATTTACCCAGTGCGTACCCGTTCCTGATGGGTTTATACCCAAACGATTGGTTTTTGAACCTGTACCCATACCTGAACCTGAACCTGAATTTTCAGGTATCTAACGACTGAACCTGAACCTGTACCCAAATTGGATGGGTACAAGAAATATGTACCTGATACGTACCTGTACCTGAACCTGTACCCAAATACCCGGGTAAAACCTGTACCCATGAGGGGCACTAATTCCAACTGTACTTAATTATTTGAGGATTGTTAAATTTTGTTGCCATAGTGAGTGTAAGTTTATTGGTGACAAACATTCCGAGGGAATATCTCCTCTCAAGGAGGGAATATGTTCGGAGGGAATGTGTTCGAGGGATAATATCCGGAGGGATTGTGTCAGAGGGAATATATCCGAACACGGTTTTAACAGTAGGTACATAGGA
Organism: Allacma fusca; assembly: GCA_947179485.1. Taxonomy (NCBI): domain Eukaryota; kingdom Metazoa; phylum Arthropoda; class Collembola; order Symphypleona; family Sminthuridae; genus Allacma; species Allacma fusca. The sequence goes on along the minus strand of OX359250.1, from coordinate 2,908,610 downwards.
ATCATTTTTCCCATTTCATGTTTAGTTCATTGTTTATTTACTTTATACTTTCCCCAATTTCGTTCAAAATAGTTGAATATTTTCCACCAACTCACCCGATTATTTATTTAAATTATTAGGTATTGTAACGGGTCTAAAATAATGCGCGCATGAAATAATCTAATGAAAAATATCAGGATATAAATAGGCTATGGTAAAGAAATAAGAAATGGAGAAAGGTACAGGAGGTATACAAAGAATGTGTAGATACATAAAATAGAAATGTAGGAATTATCCCCCGAGGGGAATAAAAGTAAGAATGACGTGAGATATAGGTTGAGCAGGAGGAAAGGTGAAAGGTGAGAGAAGAAGGTAGTGGTAGAGATAGAGACTGAAGTGGCTGCCGGAATAAAACTCCAGCTCCAAGTTGCGGGTTGCATTCTGAGTTCCAGAGGCAGGAGGAACACATACAAGCGACAGATACGAGGAGAGGAATCACAGATCCTACTCTAGCTCCAGCTCCCATGCTAAAGCATTTATGTATAGGGTTGTGTGGGAGCATTGGAAGTAAGAAAATAGATAATAGAAGTCATCACACTCAATTACGAAGTACCAGTAAGGCTAATGTATGAAATAATATTCGCATGAATTTGGAAATAAACTGGCAAGTACTTTTTTTTTACCTATCGAACCTTGGGTACATCATCCTATAAAACACCGGCATAGTGACATATGTATCTGTCACAATATTTAACGGTCAGAGCTAGTTTAGCTATTTTATGGTCTTAAAAGGCACTGCCAAGCTCCAATGTTTGATGTATTAATTATTATGTATTCCCTGACCTCAGGAGATTATACCAAAAAAATATCACAGACACTTTTATCTGTCCCTGAAGCAACATCATGCACATTTTTTAAAATGGTCTTTTCTGTTGTAGACTGATTTATCTCCCATATATTTTAAGTGGTCGTTATGCAAGACTTCAATAGCTAAAATTTCATAAAGCTGTTGAAAATGAGCATCAAAAGATATACTTCAGAAATAGTTAGGAACAGGAATTGGGTATGTCTAAAATCTTAAAAAAAATATCCAACGCAGAGCAACGAGATTTTTTTTTTAAATCTGCAAAAAAAATTGTCAACACAAGTTTACAACAATATTCATGTACATAAAATTTAGACAGAAAAAGTAATTAGTTCATACTGCCATTACCCGATAAATACAAGAGCTTAATACGGTACAAAATTGGGGGGGGGGAATACATTAGATGTCCCTCCCTAGGAAAAAATGGTAATGTCCCAACTACAATATCTGTTGTTTTGCCAATTACACTTTCTTGCGCCTCCAGTCTTTCGGGTTCACACAATGTAAGAGTAGCACCAATTTGTGCAATTCTGGAGCTCCTCGCTTATCTTGTTGCTGCACTACTTTCTCATCATGGAGACTGTTGATTCTGCGGTATACTAGCACCCATTGATCCGGTGAGGGTGATACTGGCTGGAATATCAAAGGGTAGATTAGTGGACATACGTGTGCATGCGGATTTTGCCATGTCATATGATGCGAGAACTGTTTTGCTCTGAACATGTTGCAAAACACCAACATCACCTTACTTAAAATCACAAATCTACATAAATTTCCACGGATGTATATTGAACATGTCAGGTAACGAAATCTATTATTCGAAAACAATTTAGCAAAGCAAGATCATACAAGCAATGATGCTGGGCAAACATTCGTTGTTGCGTTGATTTGGGGTGTGCCCTCTGCTCGTGCTGTTGTGGAACGGGTCCAGATACATATGTCTTGGTGCAGCAGCACTTGAAGTATACTTTCTCCAACTTTAAATTCTGGGCTTTGAGTAAACTATATCCTCAATGTCATCATGTCTTATCATTTGATTTTTTTTTACACGTGTGAAAAATTGCGCTCTCAGAGGTCGAAATTGTGAGATGAAATTGGAATCATCTTGTTGTCAACTCTGAAATATTCATATAACCTAAACAAGTGTCATGATAAATTTAAATCAAAATTGCAGCACCAAAAAATGCAGCAAAGGAATGTGGGAGTAAAGTCATCAGCAAATTTACTAAAGTAACATCACCAACTAAACCGAATTTCGTAGAAATATCTTTCCGAACAGTTAGGAGCATTTGGGTTTGAGAGTGTGAGAGGTCTATGTAATGAAAGAAGTTTTGTCTACAACTTAAATGATGACATGGATGTACCTCAAACTCGGTTTAATCCTTTTGGGTAGATACCAAAAATTGTCCCAGTATTTACCTTTACCTGTCTCCAAATTCCAGGTAGTACCTGTCCTCATGAGGTGCACTAAATTTTACCAGACATATTCTAAGCTTGGTATGTATAGACATAAATGTACTTTATTAGATCGCAATTCATAATTCACCATAATCGAGGCGTAATTGAACTTCTGAGAATGCTGTTCAATTCAGAGGTATTAATCATGAAGAATTTCTGTAATGTATTACTGTATGCAGTGTATCAAATATTACTGTAATCAAGTTCATGATGCGTAAATTAGTAAGTACCAAGTGAAATAAAACGTGGCCCTTAATTGGCTAAATAATGATGACATATTTTCCGATTTGCTATTGTCGCCGGTTCCAGTTTTATAATTGCATAAGGTGTCCACAAATAACCGTTTTGGAGGAGAAGCAACGGAACAGTTCTAATCTATGTATGTATGTATATCTTTCTACATAGGGCTTTTTTGTACCATGCATTTTATACCAGGGGGTACAGAATGGCCATTAGGACTTGTATACTTGTAAATAAGTAATATATTAATAACAAATACAGTAACAATAATTATTGTTGTTTCATAGCTTGTAAAACGAAAACAAAAAAAAAACCATGATGGCGGTAATAATAAAATAATTGTTAATAAATCAGATCACAAACTGAACATGCCAGCTAAAGTTGAACGCAAAGTACTAAATTCGCGTGATAGTCATTTCAGAGCAACTGCGTTCTAACCAGGGTTTTCGCAGATGAAAATATCATTGTAATCTGGCTACTACCATTTTATGATATTTCTGATATTGTGGGTAATTTTAACATTAGGCAGATATTTTTGTCGTGCAGTTTATTTTTACTACTAATTTGGGATACCAAATCATAAGACAGGACTTTGACAGTTATGGCATATAACAGTTTAAAAAAAGTTGGCATTAGTTTTTTTTTGAAAATGCAACACTTACATTGTGACCAAATTATGATTTTTGTGAAACAGATGGCATCATAAAGTAATATTTTTCGATTTATTTTTCGATTGCAATTATTAGATTCGACTACTAAATAGTTTCGCTATAAAACGGATACCAATACTCAAAGTAGTATGTAAAATTTATAATTATGTACATATTGATTGCAAACTCTGATGTGTAATTATTACACTGAGAAGAATGAAATTACTTAAAACTACTGAATCAATTCCGTTCAAAATTTTCATAAAAATTATAAAAATTATTCTTAGTCACTAGGCATAAAACGGAGATTCATTCGAAGATGAACTCAGTCGATCATACCGTTTCGGAGTTACCCGTGTTTTTCGAAAACTCAGGAACCCAGTATTCGATTTCGTTAAAACTTGATACGCATAGTCTCCTCCAGGCATAAATCTTATAAGAATTATTAATATTAACTTACTCGGTCAAACCCTTTTGTAGTCACACAGCGCCAGCGCACATCCGCAGTTGCACCCCTTCAGGGTTGCCATAAATGATTGCGAAGCTGCTATTTTCGCCAGTTTTCACTACCCATCTATAATGTTATTAAACCTGAACGAACCCAATTGTGAGATCTAATTAAAAGTTCTAGTGTATAAAGTATTACAAGCAGTCTATTAGGTCATTTTTCTTAATTAGGGGGTAAGTTAAACAAGAAAAAAATTAAAGTAAATTAAGACCTAGGATTTCTAAATTGCACGAAACTAATTTCATGTTGGACCATCATGTAATTAGTTGACCATATGGATGGTTTGGTTCATTTTATATTCATGAGCCACAAAATGCAATTGTCTACCAAAGACTAGAAGTCGCAATTTATAAAACATTTTACATTCATTCACAGCAAGGCTATGCAGTCTTGGACTCATACGAGAGACTGAGTGGGTAAACCATAGGACTGACTGAAGACTGTGACTGACTGGGACTGATAGAAAACTGCATTTTAAAGACTGAGACTGACTGGGACTGATAGGAATTCCAGCAGAGACTGACTGAGACTGACATGACCGCTGGTAGCTGAGCCATGTATGAATATGTACAAAGAATGCTTGGTTGGTAGATGAGGAGTAACAATCAAAGTGTATGTACTTACGCATAAACAATTTGTCGTTTCATTGGGCTGGTATTATATTTCATTTTCTTTGACCAATATTGCCAATATTTTCTAAAAGTTACCTCATTGTATTCGGGCAATGTTTGGGGTACTCTGAGTCACAAAAAAGGTACAAATATGGATTTATCTAAACTCAAAATTGCCATACGTTTGATATGCACCTTATAGGATTTCCAGTGAGATATTTTAAAGTTCTTTAATAATTGTTATCGTGACCAGCCAGTGAGAAATATTAGTATCAGGAACGAAGATGATCATCAATTTAAACCATACGTTACATTTTGGCTCCTGTGACCCCAATGAGTCATCTGATAATATAGGGAAGATCCTGATAGGTAACTAAGTTCTCATAGCTTACAATTAAAATAGGTGTATTTTGAAGAAGAACAAATATGTATATTAAATTTTATTTAAAGATTTGCGACTACAGGGATTAAAAACATGTTGCATATTAGCTCCGGGGAGTTCAAAATTACGCTTCTTATTGGCCCAAAACTGTTTTTGAAAATACATTTTGATGCTTGGTTTTAGCAAATTCCCTGATTGTTTGCACAGCTATTAGACGATCATTGCATTGGTATTTTCTGTAGAGACAACATCAAATATATAATGCAAAGTTAACGTTAACGAGCTGAAATACGAAAAACTCTACCAGGCGCCAAATTAATAGAAATGCTGTAATGGAGAAATTTTTGACGAAATTAAGATTGTAGGATGTGAAATGTTTGGTAACGTGATAAATTGTTGGAGTTGTTGGTCCTTTGACCATTCTCCTATTCAATTATTTTGAAATTTAGCTAACATGGTTGAAACAGGAGAACAAGTTCTTTTCAATGATTATTTATCAAGATACTAGCACACAGAAGAAAAAATCCTTTATACTAATCTGAAAGTGATTGTCTTGATGATGATGATGATGATGATAGTGCCAGTCGTCACTTATGTACATGATATGTTGAAGCATAGCGGTTCATTTTTTTTCTTTTATTCAAGGAAAAAATGCTTTGATTTTTATTTCAAAACATTTTTTAAAGAAAAGAATAGATGGAGAATAATAATTTATTATTTTCCATCTGTTCTTTAAAAAAATGTTATTAAACAAAATTAAAAAAGAATAATAATAATTATTATTCTTTTTTAATTTTGTTTTGTTTACTTGGACAGGCTTAGGTTATAGTAACCAAGTACTACTATATACCGTGTCCGGTCCACTGCCACCCAAGCAACTGCCACAAGAGCAACTGCCACGCGGAGAACTGCCACAAGGACAACTGCCACAATAAACTGCCACTTTACCATCTGCCACACCTACCTACTGCCACTTGGGCAACTGCCACTTTTACCATCTGCCACACTTACCTACTGCCACTTGGGCAGGCTTACTATCATTTCCGGAGCTTACTATCATTTTCGGACCTTACTATCATTTTCGGACCTTACTATCATTTTCGGAGCTTACTATCATTTCCGGAGCTTACTATCATTTCCGGAGCTTACTATCATTTCCGGAGCTTACTATCATTTCCGGAGCTTACTATAATTTTCGGAGCTTACACTGAATTTTCGGAGCTTACACTGAATTTTCGGAGCTTACACTGAATTTTCGGAGCTTACACTGAATTTTCGGAGCTTACACTGAATTTTCGGAGCTTACACTGAATTTTCGGAGCTTACACTGAATTTTCGGAGCTTACACTGAATTTTCGGAGCTTACACTGAATTTTCGGAGCTTACACTGAATTTTCGGAGCTTACACTGAATTTTCGGAGCTTACACTGAATTTTCGGAGCTTACACTGAATTTCCGGAGCTTACACTGAATTTTCGGAGCTTACACTGAATTTTCGGAGCTTACACTGAATTTTCGGAGCTTACACTGAATTTTCGGAGCTTACACTGAATTTTCGGAGCTTACACTGAATTTCCGGAGCTTACACTGAATTTTCGGAGCTTACACTGAATTTTCGGAGCTTACACTGAATTTCCGGAGCTTACACTGAATTTTCGGAGCTTACACTGAATTTTCGGAGCTTACACTGAATTTCCGGAGCTTACACTGCAATTCCGGTGTTTACTATTATTTCCGGAGCTTACACTGCATTTCCGGAGCTTACTATCATTTTCGGAGCTTACACGGCATTTTCGGAGCTTACACTGCATTTTCGGAGCTTCAGTACATATATGGGTTCAGGTGGCAGATGGTAAAGTGGCAGTAGGTAATGTGGCAGTTGGTACGTTCAGGGTTTTCGAACTGGGTGGCAATAATTATTGTGGCAGTTGTCCTTGTGGCAGTTCTCCGCGTGGCAGTTGTCCTTGTGGCAGTTGCTTGGGTGGCAGTAGACATGTAACCACTATATACATACTGTCCAAGTCAATAAAAAATAATTCCATTTTAGATTACAAAAAATATAATAAAATGAGAAACGAAAAAATACCACAATGCTAAACAAAAGAAGCCAACAAAGTTAAGTACTACCTTGCATCTTGGAATTTGTATGGTTAGTTCCAATCTACTACTACTTTTGCGTACTGTGTATGCCTTTAAATATTTAGTACAGTGTGTCTAATATGATCAGGCTTCATCTTTTAACCACCACGACTAAATTCTAACCGTGGAAATGTATATAAGAGTAACTTTGGGATCCGTCAAAACTTGCAAGACATACAGTGATGTAGCTATCCTGGAATGATAGGGTTCTGGATGATTCAAAACATTTGACACTTTCGTGGTTAAAAATTATGGTCTTTCATGGATAATATTTTATGGTCAATTCTTATAATTTTAATAATGGGTTTCAGCAAAATGAATATAATCAAGGACAATTTAAAATTGCAAACATGTGCTCAGCTTGAATAATTTAACTACCGTTTTATAAGCCCCCTGTACGACACCTATTTACTAAACAGCATTGAAATATTTTTTAAAATATTTATGCCCGGAAAAGTTTGAGAACAATTCTAAAACTTATTCTTTGAGTACCGACTTCATGCAGTAAAAGGAGAGGCTTCAATTTAAAAAACTAATAATCCTATTTTGACCAAAGTCTGGCAATGTTGCTGAAATAAGTAGGCGTTTAGTTTTCTTACGAGTGCGTTTTATATCTAGCTACGATGCCAGTACCATTCGATGTTTATTTGTGACTACAGATAAAGTCAATACAACAGTGAAGTTACTTAAAAAACCTACGAAATGTAGGTAAAACAGTGAATATTAAGCCATTGCTTATGTAAGACAGTGCAAGGACATGAATTTGACTATGAATAACATATAACATGTATATAGTCAAATAAATAGAAAGGCCTTTCTGCATGGAATCTGAGGTCCTTTATTATTATTTTTTACCCTGACCGGTCCAGAGTTGACCCCCCTTAAATTGATTTATGAATTACAAATCATTGCAATCCCAGTTTTCCCATCCACCTTGGTGGATGGCTTGAATGCTAGTATTACTTTAAAAGAAGAGTTCAAAAAATTATGCAATAGTCGATATTGAGACCATTAAAATGCGTATTCTTAACCCTCCTGTGCTCCTGTGGTTTTATATGCATATGGAGTACATTAAGGACTGACTGAGACTTTTGCTAAGGACTTTTACTAGGACTGAGACTGATAGGGACTGATACTCTGATACTATAAGACTGAGTGGACTGACTGATAGCATGCTACTTGGGACTGTTAAAGGACTGTGACTGATAAAACCAAAGACTGCATAGCCTTGATTCACAGATGTCCACGTTGCCTATAAATAAGCCACAAATTAGGCAAGAAAATTTTATATGTATTTTGTAGGTAAAATCAGAGATGCGCAGCCTTCGAAGGCTAGCCTTCCAAGAAGGCTTCTTTGAAGGCGGAAAGGTAACTTTCTTAACGTTGCAGAAGGAATGAAGGATGGAGATACTTTTTTCTGAAGGCTGAAGGAAGCCTTCACAAAAACTAGCAGTGAAGGATTGTGAAGGAAGGCTTTCTAAATATTAGCCCTCCAAGACCGTGAAGGCTTTCAGGTACACAAAATATCTACAACGTGAAAGCATAGCATATACAACGACGTTTTGCTGCTAGCGCAACAATGCAGCCAATTCGTGAATTGACAATGTGTGCCGCCATCTTCACTGCACTGAATCCTGCTGGTGCAAAACGTTTTTAAGCGGGTTGTAGTATAAAATTGAAGGAAGGCTATTTTTTAGAAGAAGGTTGAAGGCAAAAATGAGCATATGTATTTTGGAAGGAAGGGTGAAGGAAGGCAGATTTTTTTGAGGGCTTCATTCTAGGACATGTTGAAGGGGAAATTTTGATTGAATTTTCGCCTTCGAAGGCTTGAAGGAAGGCTGTCTCCTTTGCGCATCTCTGGGTAAAATATGTAGGAAATATATTTCGTTTTGAGGTCTTTCATTGTAAATTGTGTATCTTTCGGGTTAGCATGCACATACCCAAGTATTGGTACATATAATCCAATACTTTAAAAATTAATAATTATGTAATATATAATACAATAATAATTGCGGTCATATTTTTGAAATAGCTGAGAAAGAATTTGCAAGTATGACAGTACTGAATAATTTTCCCTCATATGTACTAAAGGGGAAAATTGTTTTGCTACACTATGTAAGACAGGTTCGCTGAAGTATCATATTTTGGCAGCTCGCGAAACTTCTTTCTCAAATTTTTATATAAATTGGTTCATCGGGTATTCAGTTTTCAAGGAAGTATTCGGTTTACTATGCTAACTCCCGAAGGTTGGGGTATTCTTAAATTAAGGATACCTTACCGAATACAAATACAAAATAAGAATACAACCGAATGTATTTGTTTTTTTTTTCAAAAAACTTCAATTATTCCGATTTATTCAAATACGAATAAAATACCAATATAACTTGAATACCTAATGGATTTTACACCAAAACTAAATCAGAGAAACTAAGGCAGCAAAAGGCAGAATTTGCTCAAAATAAGTACATAACTCACGCGACCACTGTGCCCCTTAAAACGAAATTTGAAAAAGAACCCGTGAAAATTATAACGGGTGACCTCGTTTAATGAAATACAGTTAAACTCGCAACTGGGCATTCCACCATCGAGATTGGCTCCTCATTTGGGGTCAATTATTCAGGACTAAACGCTCAAAGTCTCAATTTTTAAATGCATACTGGGAAGCACGACTTGAACTTTTGGGATGGGATGGAAACATCAGTTTTACGCTATTCGAGTGTGGTGCTTACAACACGTTAAATATAAGTTTTATCAAAAACAAAAAATTATTATGAGATATATGCTGATATGAGTTACAGTAAAGCTGAGGGGTAAGTGAAAGTGGTATGTATAAAGTTGTCACTTTGTAAAGATTTTTGCCCACTCTTGTGGGATGCCAATCCGAAGGGGCACGGAGCCGTAAAGGTGATTTGTGACCATTTAAATGGTTATGTAAATGATTTGACATGTGCTATCAACTTTCCAGTAATTTTTCATTTGAATGGTACCTTTTGGAAATTTTGAAATACTTCCCCAATTTTTAGAAACAATTATTGTATCTAAAATTGTTATGTCCGCTGTCGTTAGTTTTGGGAATGTTCCTGTCTGTTCCAAACTTTCTGTTAATCCAACCATTCTATATGATCTGTTTTACAATCCCGAACATGGTTCGGCGGATTTCCGGGACCAGAATATATGGTCTCTTCTAACCGTCGGACCAGTCCGGTACGGACCCTATCAAACCATTTGGACCAGTGTTGCGACCAAATGCAAATAATATTTGAAAATTCAATTTCAAATGCGAATCAAACCAAATACAAATATACATTTTCTAATAAATTGGTTTATCGAATCAAATTCGGTTGTGTTTGTAATTTGAAATTGGTTTTGAAATATGGATGAACTTCAAATCAAATATGATTTTATCATTTGAAAACCAAATCAATTTCGAATCCAGATTGACTTAATGCAAAATTTGCATTTGAAATTGGTTTTGAACTTGGTTTTTAATTGTATCGCATAAAGTCTAAAACATTGAAATCTTCTGGACTATTGAACGATCGATTTGTGGATTACTTACAAGCATTGCATTACTTGCAGTTACTGACAATTACTTGCCACGTGTTTCTTACGATTAAAGTTGCGATTACGATTTCACTTGATTTCTAATACCACTTTTGCAGCATATCGTACCAGGTACCAAAATTATTATAAAATAAAATTCAAATTGAACAGGAAGAAACTCAAGATCCAACAGTTGACGAAACTCAAGTAATTCATGCTCAAAATACACATTCATCGGCCACGACCATTTCAAAATCAAACATTAAGTTAACATACACAAGCAATTACTTACTAGTGTACAAACAATATGTTAAACAATCAACATACTTTTACTTATAGTTCTTGAATGCAAAGCCGGTCCGAATTTTTAAACAAGAAAAAAATGAGTACGTATTCAAAAGACAAGTAAACTAGTTAATTAGTATTATTTTTATAATAGAATTTTTTAAAGATCCCAACTGCACCACCAGTTATATGTTGGCAGTAGCTGAAACTTGAAAAACCAAGTTCAAATCCAATTTCAAATCAAATTCAATTTCGGATAATTTGTTGATTTGAAATGCAAATAAAATTCGGATTCAAATAAAACACTGCATTTGGTTTTTTCAAACCGGTTATTTACTCAATTGATTTGGTTTTTCAAATTCAAATCAATTTAAAAGGCATGAATAAATTGCATTTGAAAACCGGATTCAAATTCAATTTCGGATTTGAAAATATTTGATTTGGTCGCAACACTGATTTGGACCAAACATGATTGACAGTGAATTATCTGAAGTAAACTTCCCACTAACCAACATTATTCCTTACTAATTTCTACTGTTATATTAATAGCTGATACAACTCCTTTGGTTGGCATTTTCTGGTCATCCTCAAAAATTAATGACCACTTCATGGAGTCTGTGGCTACTAAAATTGCGCGCGCTACTGTTAAAATAAGCGCACAAGATTTAGGCATAAGTCTCCACGATTGGGCTTGATTTGTAAGCCGTTTAGCCTCTACACTCACACTACCACCTCTCCAAGTAATTGTTTCTGTGAAGCACAGGACTGCTAGCTGCTACTAGTTTTTACATTCGTGGGTATGCTTTTCAAAAGAATCAGCGCTCAAAAACCCACCGAGTTTATAATTTGGTTCAACCTAATGGTCGATACATACATAGATAGCAGATGCTAGATGGATATGGTTGTCTACGCACATGTACCTATAGTTTTAAACTTGAGTTTTTTGTCAAAATTTGCGAAGTAACTGGATAATTTTGGAAATTGATTACCCGCATTTGATAGGGTCTCATCAGGTATCAGGGGTAGGTATCTCACACAGGAGGGTCCTGATCATATCAGGACATCTGGCATGCCTACGTCACAACCAGTGAAGAGCTAAGACTTTTAGATGTGTCAACGAAACTGTACACAGCACGCTCCCGAAGATAAGTTGTGAGCTGTGACGTAGTGAGTGCGACATACTGGGCTCACAGCCAAAGAGCTTGCTTTTCAATGCGTATATTGGAATGGTTACTTTTCCTCATGGCTGTGACGCTGCGAGTACAGTACTCACAATGTCACAATCAGTGTGAATACATGAGTACGAGGCACGAACTCAAGGAGGGAACGGGCGCCCAGTTCTACTTTACGTTCAGACACGACACGACCACACGACACAGTACGAGAGAGGACACCAGTATTTTAAATAGCTTCGCGGGGTAAAGTAAAAGAAGGGCAGGTCCTATACAATGTATACAATTAAAATGTTCTATATACAGATACCAGATGCACTATATCTGGTAATTTACTATAATATACTCAATACTGGTAATGTACTACGTACATTACCAGACATTAAAAGAATAGAGATATATAGCATATAGGCAGAGGCGAGAGTTATAGCGTAATAGCGTTGACGTTTGGTATTTATTTGGTAGTTTGGTCTTGGTCTTGATCGTTTGGCGTTTGGTGTGGATGAAGATATGTTTTGTTGATATGAAGAGAGAAGAGTGCGTCATCTATGACTCTTGTCACACATGAGCCTTGAAAGTTTTGACGTCACATGAGCCTTCTTTGTAGTATTATTTCTAAATAATGACGTTGGGTGTAGGTTAGAGATAGGGACTACTAGCCATCTATTGATTGGACGTTGAACTCAGTGGAAGGGCATCCTACGAAGGCACGGAATTGCGAAGAAAATCATTCTAAGCGAAGCCTAAACACAGTATGTGCATGTCCTTAATGGTCGTACGTTGTGTTGAGGTGGTTGTATTCAGAAAGATTTCAGTTTCAAAGTGATCATTGAGATAAATTCCGTAATTCTTTTATCCGGCAATTTCTCACCCGAAAAGCGTATGTCCATCCAGAATCTAAACACATTCGGTAAGTTAATATTCTTTCGGAATTATTGCGTAGTGTTGAAAATCTTTTACGAGTTCAAAAGAAACCCAATGGTGAACCTCTGGACCATCCATATTGATTTTCAATATATCCGCAAGCGTTAGTCATTTTAGTGATTTAAGCAAGTATTTGGGGTCATTGTAGCTTTAGTTGTTTCATCGATTTAATCAGTTTTGGAAGGAAAGCTTTTCGCTGGTCATTGAGATAGCATCGTACTTGTAATATTATTTCTCTACTGGATGGGTGTAATAGCTGTAGAACTAGCTATGGCTTTAACAGTGGAATCAATTTCATAAGGTTGCAGTGGTGTGTAGTAGGTGGAATATTTCAGGAAGTTATATTGCGTGACATTGCAGGAGTCGCGAACTACAACAACTTCAACAATTTTTAATTAACATTCTGTATTCAATTTTCCAGACCCTTTTGCGGATGCAATCAAGGGTAGTACGGATGATAGCGTACAAGATGGGTTTGTCCATATAAGAATTCAGCAGCGAAACGGGCGGAAAACTTTGACAACTGTGCAAGGACTCAGTGCAGAATATGATTTAAAGAAAATCGTGCGAGCCTGCAAGAAGGTAACTAGAGTAGACGTCGTGTTAGTTACGCTTTATTTTTATTTTATGTAGCATTGTGTTTCTAACTGTATTATATTATAATGTCGACTGAATCTATGAAGGAATTCGCCTGCAACGGAACAGTCGTTGAGCACTCAGAATATGGAGAAGTTCTGCAGCTTCAAGGTGACCAGCGGGAGAATATCTGTCAGTGGCTGACGAAGACGGGATTGGCCAAACCTGATCAGCTGAAGGTTCATGGATTTTAAAAATATGAGTCTTCACATGCATTTCCGTTTATACAAGCAAAAATTTCAAATAATATTAACGTGTAACCAAATGTCTGTTGCATGAATAATTACAAACAATTTTTTTCTTCTCTAAAATCAACGAATAGAAATTCAATCAATAAAATGCTGTAACAGTCTTTTTATAATGTACTAAAGAGTTGTTGTGGTATTTCCACTGTATGATTTCGCTGTTCTTATTCTTCCAGAATTAAAATTTATTATTGTTATCGTTAAGCTGCTTTCCGCAGCACGAATTTTTCAGTAAGTTGAAAATTCTAAAAGCTGCGAAATAGTATAAAAGCATTTTCGTTAAAATAATATTCTGAACTTTTGATTAAGCAATATTTACTTTTTAGACGCAGTAGCTTAGGTAAATTATTTTAATTGCTATGATTTACTTCATCTATCATAAAACCATAAAACATGGTTTTCGTTTCGTTTGATAATGTTGAGTTTTTGGCATATTTTTTTTTCTGTTTTTGTTTTCGGTTGCATTCCAAGTTAAGTACGGGTCAACGTACTTAAAACCGTATTCAAATAAGATTTTACACCTGAACAACAGGTTAGGAAATTGATCATAAAATTACAGCAATTCAGAACGGCTTTCAGGAGTTCGTCCTTCAATCTTATTCATTTATCAGAGATTACAAATGCTAAGGCTGAGAACAATCGATTAACACTGACTTCCGTCCCCGGAGTGTAACCACATCTGTCAACGAAGCTTTACATAAAGTAACTATATACCACCAATCAAATGAATCAAATGTTATACTTTTTTAACTTCAAGTTAAATATTTCATAAATACACTTTTACTATCAGCCATTTTCACAGGTTCTTGGTTTGCATTTTCCTCGAAAATGATCTAAATGGGTCTTCGTCAACTCTGATTACAGTTTGGTTGGCAACTTACTTAACAATACCAGTAAACTTCTCTATCCGTTTAGGAACAGATTTACAGGCCGTAATCGGTTGTTTTGGTGAAAAAGCGACGCAATACCTGGGATATAAATATGCATTCTTGAACGCATTATTGCATTTTGATCCACAGCTGCTTTTGGAACCAACAATATGGGGATTACAGGTTGCAACAATTTCTGATTTTAAGAGTTGTTTTTGATGAAAGTTGACAGCCACCTCTAGCCTGCAAAGAAAGTTAAAGTTGTAAATTCTGTTTTCATTCGCCTAGTCACCTACCAAAAACTGACTTCGCAACTTAAGCTTAACGATTCGACTAAACTTATGTTATCTTCATGAGTTTTTACCTGATGGAGTACCTAAGTACCATCAGGTTCCAGACATACTTACAATTGTTATGACTTTTGGGTAAGAAGTCACCTAACTACTGTTTGGAATTTTTTGAGGTGAACGTTCATAATGGTTAAATGACAATTATGGTTAACGTAAACACGGCTTTGTGATACCTAAAGGATCGATGACGCTTGAAGTTCCATATAATTATTTACATAGCTATAGAACGAATATTTTTTAAATATTTACAACAAAATTGTTCCTCCTAATTTGTTCATAAATACAGATCAGTATTTTTTTTTTTAAAAAGAGGCTTTTCTATTTATGGAATTTTGTACTTTTCACACAATTGAAACTTTAATTTATAAGAAACATAATGTGTAAATGTGTACAAATTAAGTTTTAAGAAAACCAGACGAAGATGCTTTGTGCTCATAAAAGTAAATAAAACATAAGCACAAAAACTTACTTACATACACACAGAGTTGCTTTTGCATTCACACATGTAGATACAACAGCGTCCGTAAAAGTAATTACACATATAGATATTTTTAACAACGTGTACGTATTAACGTAGATATCTCATGATATTGAAACTCTTTTTGTTTGACAAAAATTGACAAAACTTATACATCAGGTGAGAAGGATAAGTATGCTTTCAATTGTTTTTAATAAAATAATATGTAAGCAGCAGTAACAGAGTCAAAGGACTAAGAATACAAAAGAAGGCTCGAATTTATATTTGCGTAAATACTCATTCAATACAAACTGTAGGTTTTTATTCTATACACAATCGTCCGAACCTAGACACAAAATTGCTAAAGGCATTGTAATTTTTACAAAAATTCTTATGCATTGATTCGCAAAAATAAATTCCTTGAGGAAAAAATCAAAGCTTACACCCCTTCAAAAAATATTTAAGGATAACTTTCAAGGTCTGAAAGTCTGAACCTTAATCATGAGCGAAGCGATATACTGGGCTGGTTCGATCCGTTGGTGTCGCGTGTTTTCCACTCGAGCCCATCGCCCAGGGACAACGCAGAGACATGGTAAATACAGGTTTGGAAAGCCCATGGCGTAAATAAGCGCAGGCAAATACCGGTTTTTCAAATTTCGAAATTTTGAAAAAAAATCAAAATTTTGAAAATAATGAAAAAACTCTATATTCACTATTGGGGTCACAATAGTTCAAGAATAACGTCTCCTGCCGCATTGTTTTCGAAATTTCCAAATTTGGTAAAAATTTCCACCAAAATGTCACTGGGTTGGGTCTATCCTTTGGAGTCGCGTGATTCCAAAGCGAGACCCCCGCTAGGGACAACACAGAGACATGGTAAATACAGGTTTGGAGAGCCCATGACGTAAATAAGCGCAGACAAATACCAGTTTTGCAAATTTCGAAATTTTGAAAATAATGCGAAAATTCTATATGCACTCTTGTTTATGCTCACTTCGCTCCCCATGTGACCCAGAGCTTCTGCCGGGGACAGGGACGTCCCGTCGGGACACTGGACAGACCGGGACGGGGCGTCCCCGGGGACAAAATAATTGTCCCCATGTCGTATTCGGGACGGGAAGGGGACAAACAAATTGACCCCATTATATTCGGGACGGGGCGGGGACAAAAAAAAATGTCCCCATTATATCAGGGACGGGACGGGGACAACAAAAATTGTCCTCATTATATTCGGGACGGGACGGGGACAAAAAAAAATGTCCGCATTATATTTGGGACGGGACGGGGACGAAAAAATTGTCCCCATTGTAACATGGTGTTTGGTCCTGTATATAACGGGACGGGACGAGCAAGCATAGCAGAACAAGGTTAACGTTTCAGCTTTAATGCTCATGATTAAATTATTCTGTGAACATTATTTGACCGAATGTAAGACATTCGATTTTAGGTTGTAGAAAATGAAGCTTGTTGTTCAAAAAGTTAAGGAAGAATCTTGGAGCCACGATTCTATAAATGTGTTTTTTATGTCTTTAGTACAAGTATTTTTTGTACGAAATTTTCTTCATGTTCCGATTTTCGGTATGACTGTTTTTAGTAATTATCGGGACGGTACAGGAATTTTACTCACGTGCCCCAATTTTCGGTACCGGGGACAAGGTTTTTTAAACACTGGGGACGGGACGGGGGCAAGCTTTTTGTCCCCATGTCCCGAATTTCGGGACGGGACCGGGGACAACGTTTTTTAAACATTTTGGGGACGGGACGGGGACAAGCTTTTGTCCCCATGTCCCGACTTTCGGGACGGGACCGGGGACAACGTTTTTATAATTTTTTGGGGACGGGACGGGGACATGGTTTTTGTCACCGTGTCCCGATTGTCGGGACGGGACTGGGGACAAAGGTTTTTAAAAAATATCGGGACGGGACGGGACAAGAATTTTGTCCCCAACAGAAGCTCTGATGTGACCGCCCCACGGTTACAAGATTCAAATTTTTTAATATAAATGTCTTAAAGACAATGAGGCATTTTTTGTAACGTCCAGGACTTTTCTCACATCTTCAGCACGAATAGTTGACGAGATACAAAGCTGTTTATACCATGCATGCAACAGTTCATTCAATGAACTAGTACGTTAATTGAACTTTTCTTAAATATTTCAAGATTTGAGTGAACTCAAAATTTATCAATTTATGTAACGAATGAGTTTGAATCGAACTGTTTGGCAAATGCAACGAACGTGAATGAACGTGAACGTCTAGGTACGATTACGAGATCTGAATTGAACTGAATGTGAGAATACGTACTACGGAACTCTGACTTAACGTATGTTCCTAATGCTTAAACTGTTTCAAACCATCAAAGAACTAAATATTTTCGGCAGATATCCCTGGAAATTTCTAATTTTTAATTAAAATTAAGATTTAAGATTAAAATAGGAACTTTAAATTAAATATTCATGATTGAACTGAATGGATTCAAGGGACGGATAATATGAACGTGAATTGAACTTTTTATTTGAACGTTCAATTTGAGTGAATGTGACTCAGTGCTCGGACTGGGTACGGGTAATACTCGGGTAAATGGGTACGGGTACAGGTATGGGTACTACCCGGGTACAGAAGTTGCGTACTCGCAAGTACGCGGGTTCTACCTGGGTACTCTTGATTTTAGGCAATAAAGTGGGTACAGGTACGGGTACGGGTATGGGTACTCACTCAGTGGCAATCGGGTAGTACCCAATGGGTACGGGTATCACTATGTAAAATGCCTGTACCCGTGGGTGCTGTACCCGAGTATTTTTGGGTACTTCAAGGATTCCTGATGGGATGGATTACTATGGCTAACAATAAGACCTACCAACCGTGGAGTTGCTTATTTCTTAGTATACAGATACTTGCGTTAGTGACAGAGCCAAGTGGCTTCGTCTCATTTATGATTACGTGGTAGTTGCAATCTAACGCTTCTAATAATTCATCCAAGGAATCTAATAAATAAATATAGCGTAGAGTCAGTGAAATCATCTGTTTATCGACTTAAATAGTGAAGCTCATCAACGAAGAATTTCAAGAGGGAAGTTCTTGGGATTGAATTTAATTAGCTTCATTGGGAGCGTAAAATTATAATTATTTGAAGACGTATTACGGGATAAGGTCGAAATAAATATACATTTATTAGCAGATACATTTCTTAACGTTACAAGTACCCAGGGTTGCCCATTTGAAAACGCCAAGGCATTTTATGCAGGCAATCTGAGCATTTTCAATTCTGGGTATTTATGACACTGAGTATTTATTGAGGTGAATATTTATAACATTTTAGAATGAAAAATATCATTCCTTGCACGCAATATTTATATTTCACTCCCTTTGATTAATCTTGATAATTTTTATGTTAAAGAACTTGACAGACATCTGAACTTGGCGTTCAAAACTTCCATGGGGTTGCATTTTAGTCCTATTTTGCCTGCATTTTTCGAAAATCTCCGTCTCGGGCTTCATAAATGTGAGAGACAGTTTACGAATGTTTGTTTTTGTCGATTAACCGAAAAAAAAATTGTTTCTTGTTCTCCAAGTTGAAAAGCAAGTTATGGAGAGTTTAGTATTAAAGAAT
This sequence comes from Allacma fusca, assembly GCA_947179485.1. Lineage (NCBI taxonomy): Eukaryota > Metazoa > Arthropoda > Collembola > Symphypleona > Sminthuridae > Allacma > Allacma fusca. The sequence goes on along the minus strand of OX359250.1, from coordinate 2,889,687 downwards.
CCGTCCCAATTCCAATTAGCGAGAACACATTTCATTCAGCAAGTTATTATTTTGGGGTAGTAGGATTTGAATTTCGTCAGTGTTTATTAAAAAAAATCCCAAAATGTCTTAAATAATTTTTTTTTAAATTCAAATAGGATGTCTTTAACGCCTAGGGAAAATTCCCAAAATCCCGGACACTTTTAATGGAGGTCAAAAAATTGAAAACTTAAAATTTTTCAGCTGGGCAGGCTAATGTCGTCGGGGATTTTAAATCGGCCAAACTTCCAGTACCCGAGTAATACCCGGGTACACACAATAGATACTCGGGTACGGGTTAGTGTTTCTGTTCGGTATCGGGAATTCCCGAGGTTCCGGTTCGGTTTCGGTTCCGGTACGATTTCGGGTCAACGATTTAAAGAACCGTTAAATTTTGGTCCGGTTTCGGGTCAGCGGTTTAAAGAACCGTTACATTCGGTCCGGTTTCGGGTACAAAAATAAAAACCGAAAGTTTTCGGGAAGGGTTTGGTAAAGCTGCCTTTTTGGATGAAAACGCAAAACATGCATTGTCAAGCATTTGTCAACTATCATTTGAAAAGGTGACACAATTTTGACTTCGATGAAAATGAATCCTATGCATTTTCTGCCGGTTCGGGAAGGAACCGGAACTGGTCCGGGAACCGATTTTATTTTCCGGATCGGTTCCGGGAAGGCAAAAATGTCCCGGACTCGAACATATCGGTTCCGGTTTCGGGAACAGAAAAGGGATATTTTTCGGTTCGGGAAAACGAGTCGGGTCGAGTCCATGTTTTTGGACCGTTCAGAAACACTAGTACGGGTACAGGTTTTGGGTACATTACGGGTACGGGTAAATTGTGGGTACAGGTACTACATTGTATTTTCAGGTACGGGTACGGGTACTGAAATAATTTACCCGGGTACTCGGGTATGGGTACGGGTATAGGTACAGCATTTTGTAGTACCCGATATTCGGGTACGGGTATGGGTACGGGTACACGGTTTCTGTACCCAGTCCGAGCACTGAATGTGACTGAACGCAAAAAGACATACTTATGAATTGAACTCACAATCAGTGTGAATGGTATAACCAATAACAATGAACTGAGTGTGAGTGAACGCTGCGCGAAAGAAAATAAAATGAACTGAACTTGAATTGAACTTTTCCCCAAAGTTGCATGCATGGTTTATACTCAATATTTTTCGTGACTCTACGGATGAATTGCCTATTTTGTTGCATTGCACCTTTTTTAAAGGTCTTCGCCTTGCCGATTTTGATAAAAATTTTAACAAATGTTTGGGAAATCGTTAGATGTAGCATTAACGTCTCAGGAATCTTCATATTGAATCCCATGGTACGATACATATTCCTTTTCAAAAGTCAATAACTATTGTCCATTAAAAAAATAGTAACTACTATTTAATTTTAATAATACAAAAACTGGTTACGTGATAAAATAATAGAAACAAACTGTTTCCACAAAAGGCTTATATATGGTGACCACTAACAGTTGACACTTTAAGACCAGAAGCCAGAAACTTGTTAGCTGCATACACCGGTGTTTCGTCCTAGTTGAAAGTCGTCAGAACACCGCAAACAGAAAGTAACATTAAATTCCAATGTGTATTTGAAGTTACATTCGACCTGAACATTCAAATTACACTCGAGTGACTTAATGGAAGTAATTATAATGGAACAAGAACGAGCTTTGGCGGATGTACGGACATTGTAATTTGTGATAGCTACTCGCACACAGGGGTGGATTAATAAAATATTTGTTACCCTGTTCCTCAGTCTCAAATTAGATGGACGAGCCTTTCCGCATGCAATCTAAGGGACTTTGTTATTTTTTTTACCCTGGCCCCAGTGATGGGCACCTCGCCTATATATAGGCCCTATAAATAGGCGATAGTATAGGCGGGCTGGAAAATGCTGAAAAAATGCAGGCGAGGTTGACAAAAAAGGGTAGGCATTGTATAAATACTAGGCTAGGGGATATGAAGGCAAAAATAACACCAATTATATACGCAAGGAAAAGGAAGGGTGTCAAGTTTTGCCGATCACGTCAGAATATTATGTTGAAGGGTATCTATCGGTGATTTTACATGGCATTGATAAAGAGCATGCATGCGTCAATGCATACCCTGACTAAACGTACGGTTGGACCGCATTAAACGTTTTATTGGAATCTGGTTTTTGGGTTGTTGGCAAATACAGAATAAGGAACAATAGACGTATTTTGTGCTCCCGTTGATAAATAAATAGAACTTATGTAGCACAAATCCACTGCACTTCAAAACTAGGCAAGGTGTCACCTAGGCGGTCGGAGAAAAATAGGCAAGGAAAAGGTAGGCAATGTATCTGCCTAGTTTTGGGCTGTAGGGAATGGGCATCCCTATAGCCCAGTAGGTAGGACTGTTTTTCAAATATTTTATAGGGAAGGCTGAAGGATAGGCGATCCACTTGCCCATCACTGCCTGGCCCTAAAATTGTTTCATCTGGCCGGGCCAGGGTCCAATCTACCCCTGCTCGCACAAAACATTTCGATCCTCACTGGACGTCGTGATTTCAGTTTAAAAACACAGATCTCTTAACTTGAAAATAATAATTAAATAGATGAAGTTTTAAAAAACCAAACTAAGAATTTATGCAACGAACTTAAAAATTAACTTTGGATCTGAGTGGAATTAAAACAACAATGATAATTGGCTTATACCTAAGCACTAACGTAACTGAGCAAACCGATAAATCATTCCTGAATGGTGCAATGAATCACCTTACAAATAATCTCTGTACTACGCACCTCAAACTGAATTACCCTACAAATAATCCTTGAACCTTAAGCTGAATTAACCTGCAAATAATCCTTGAACCTTAAGCTGAATTAACCTACAAATAATCCTTGAACCTTAAGCTGAATTAACCTACAAATAATCCGTGAATTTTATTTAAGTCGTCATCTTCCATTCATTCAGAAAGCATTCTTATTATTGTTTAATGTATTGATCTTAAAATTATTGAAAATATCTAAAATAATAAAATCTGGAAATAATGTTTAATTTTAGTTCAATTAGAAAGTTTGGATACCGTGTCTAACGCGGCATTTCTCCGTCTAAAAGGTGGGGATTTGAGACTCCGAGTTAGAAATCATTGTTACTTAATCCATGTAAAATTGCCATCCTTTTTGTAAGTTGTCCTAATAATGGTAGTGGTGTTGATGATTCTGTCTTTCTCGCTCATTCAATTTCGTGGAATTCTCACCCCCCTGTGATAACCTTAACGTTTGTCGTTTTATTCTGTCTCGGCGTGCCTTTCCTGGTCGATTTCATCTAATTGGTTTTGGTGTAATTTGAACGGTTGATTATAGAGATGGTGTTTCAATAATTGATTGAGTGGGAGTATCCGTGGTTTTTGAAGGAAACAATTGTCGTGCAACATTAGGATTCTTTTGTTTGTTGGGTTTCCAGTACGTGTTGTAATAGGCTGCTTTGCGGGCCGAGTTATTGGTATATTCTTTCGGATTCTGAAGTGGTAATGTGAGCAGGTAGTTGTAGAGGTATAGTTGGTTGATTTGATGTCGGAATGTTCAGCGTATTTGGTGCTAGTACTGTACTCTTTGGACAGTTCTTGGGAAGTTTTAGCAGGATGACACTTGCACGCGGGAGCCATTTATTTCCATACCAGATTCCTCAGGAGTGGTTTCCGAAATAAGTAGATTCTATAATGAAGATTCAGTGTCCATTATATTCATTTTAATCTATAATTAGTAACGGGAATTGTTTGTTGAAAATTTTGAATGGTTAGATATCATCATCGTTCAGTAGGGGCGGTAATGTTTTAAATGTGTGTTCATGGAGATAATTTTGTTATTTTTTCCGATTCTTTCGTCGATCAATTTAAAACTGCGGGGGTTCAATTGTTCAATAATTTGATATAGGCCTTTCCAACGGGGCATTAATTTTTTAACGAAACCAGGTTTGCTGGTGAAATCTGCAACAAGTACCAAGTCATTGATGATGTTGGAACCAAACAGTAGTTAAGCTTATGGCATTATGTTTCATATAAATATATATATAGTATTAGTCCATAATAGCCTCATAGATTGCAAACGTATCGTGCACATATGTATGTATTTTAGGGGGTCCCACAACCAAAGTTATGGGACACTGCTCAGGCCATCAGTGAACCCATTGCAGATTACCCTGTCGAACATGTTAATTTACGAATAGCATTGGAAGAGTGAGCATGGGATGTTCACTTTCCTGAATTTGCTTATCCGATTTCGTATCCCTAAATTGCTATTTGGGCAACTGCTTCACTAAGATATGCAATCTACTCATGTTATGTCAGGGGCTCCGGCTGCTATTCTACCAAGAGTAAAATGCAGGTGAGCCTCTGCACTTTATGCAGAACCTGAGGAATGTGCCAGATATTGGGACACTCACCCCCAAGTCAATACCACAAGACAATGACGTGGATTCGTGGTGATCACTGCTAAATCAAAATGTCACAAAAGCCTATGGGTGCAAACTACCCGGGAATCAAGTGCTGATTCGGCGGTGACAAATCACTAACAGCACAAGGTAGCGTTATGGTGCAAGACGCTCGCCAGGTCGACACTTGACAGCAGGGATCACAACTCTCCAAGCAGAGAGACTCGGGTGGTGGAGACAAAAAAAATTATTTGATTTTAAGATAGTGAAATAGAAATGTAAGTTTAGTTTTATGACTAATTTAGTTACATTTTTAGTGATATCAGTACACATATGCATATAACATGTATTTAGATAGGGACTGTTATATAATGTTACCATAGCTAATTTATTACTCATTTGTTTACAAAGGAATAGTTAATACTGCAAAAAATAGATATTAAGCTAAAATGATTGGATTTATATAAAGAACGTATTATATGACTGATAGCCGTGGATGTTGGAACGGACTGTATGAGATAAAATGATGTGTTCGCCGTGATAATTAGTTGGTGTGATGAGAGCACCTTGTGCTATGAGACAAATGTGTGTGAGCAAATTCGAAGTCGAATTAGGAACCCAAAATATTAATTTAATTACACAAAATAAGGTCAACATAAAAATAAGTTTCAGCAGTCAGAGAAGACAAGTGTGTTCGTAGGGTTCTATTTTTCTTCTACCTTTCATTCAATCATTCTTAAAAAGGAACGCATAAATTGAGCGGTACTCTATTTATGAACTTACTAGTCTACTGGACTGGAACTCTACTGGAAGGAGTCTACTGCCTTTTAGTAAAAATAAACTGAGCTAAAGTCACTGGGACCAGTAGTCACATTACAATTAGCATAATAAGGAAAACAGCATGAGGATTATGTTCCTGGTTATATCTTATATAAACATGATGTTGTCTACTGTACGTAGACAGTCTGGCCGGCAAAACATTAAAAATAATTTTTTATTTATCCTATTAAGTAAATGACAAAATCTCGTGAGACATTTTTCACACCATAGCATCCACAGTTCCAAGCTTCCTTTCGGATTACAGAGCTGACGCTCCAGCATAAGGTACTGGTCTGCTTGTGGCTGAGAAAAAAATGAGGATTTTGTCAGTAGGTTTACTCTTCCTCATCTTTACGTGGCAATAACACCAGTCTGGTAATAGGACGCTTGTAGCTACCGGATGAGGTTTTGACTGTGACCGTCCGTACGAGAGCTTCGGGATCACCAGGACTGGGATGTACTTCCTCTGCAACTAACCTGACTTGGATGTTCTCCTGTCCCAGGGTTCGTAAGTACACGACTGCAGCAAATGCTTTCTCCGAGGCATCACAAAAGCCGTGTAGTTGATACTGTTTAAGGTTGAGTATTGTGATACCTCTTGGGATGCGCAACTTCTCCAGTTCTTTGATTTCGCTTTGGTAGGAGTGCCACTTCCGAAGCAACTGGTCTGGCACTGGGCTGTCCCAACCTGTGTGACACTTCCATAATTCTTGCATAATGCATTTGGCTCTTACCGTGACTGGCGACAAAAGCCCTAAAGGGTCAAATACCTTTGCAATTTCCGAAAGAATCTGTCGTTTAGTTGACGCCCATGGGGTAGCTACGTGAACTTTGAACCTGAATTCGTCGTGGGCAGGGCTTCAGATCATTCCCAGCGCCTTCGTTTCTTCGTCCTTGTCCATTGTCAGTGGTAGGGACGTTTCTCTCATTGTCTCTGGAATCGACGCCAATACCGTTGCCTCGGATGACCATTTTCTGAGGATGAAATTGCCTTTTGCTGTGAGATATCGTAGATCCCGGCTAAGGTTGACTGCATCTTTCGTTGAGTTTGCTCCCGTCAATACATCATCCACGTAAAAATCCCTCTTGAGGACGTCCGCTGCTTCCGGATAGTCCTGGTGATGATCATTTGCTAATTGGTGGAGAGTCCTTATTGCCTGAAAAGGAGCTGATGCAGTGCCAAAGGTGACTTTCGTCAGTTGATAGCACCTGACCGTGTCGTTGCTGCTGGCTCTCCAGAAGATCCGAAGAAATTGTCTGTACTTCGGGTGCACATGTATGTACAAGTACATCTGTCTGATGTCCGCAGTGAGTGGGACGAGCCAATACCGCCATCGGATGAGAATGGTGGGGAGATCTTGCTGAATGACCGGGCCGACCATGAGTTGGTTGTTGAGTGAAATTCCGGTAGTAGTTTTTGCACTCGCGTCAAAAACTACTCTTAGTTTTGTAGTTGTGCTTGTCTCCTTGTAGACGGCATGATGAGGTAAGTAGTAGGTTTGTGCATCCGGGCGTACTTTTTCCTGTGGAACCAACTCCATGTGACCGTCTTTAATCAGGTCTTCTATGGCTTGACAATAGGCTGACCGGAGCTTTGGGTTGCGTTCCAACTTTTCTTCCAGTCCGTAAAATCTTTTAATGGCCATTGCCTGTGAGTGTCCCAACGGTTGGGATGAATCTTTAAACGGCAGTTCCACCTGGTACGACCCATCCGTGAGTCTTGTCGTTGTATCAATGTAATGGGCTTCGCACGCACGCTCCTCTTTTGTCAACTTCATCTCCACTCCTGGGCCATTTTCTATCTCAAAACTTTTGCAGCTGAAGATCGATGCTATCTTTGAGGTGGCACCTGGGGTTGCTTGTATAATTTGCTGATCCTCCTCCGACAAGCCATCCTAAGCTTGACTCTTGGGCTATGGGCTGACCTTGCTGACCCCGAATTATGCGAATCCTAATAATTTCGTAATGAAGTTCCGTAGACAACAGCAACTCAACTTTCGTTGGTTTAAAATAATGTGGATCAGCTAATCCAACCTTCGGGATGTGATCCCACTGAGAGGGATTCATTTCTTCAATACTGGTAGGAACCACCAATGCTTTTTATAATGTACGCCTTGACATTGTAGGTTAGAGTGGGAAAATGATTTGACGTCATCTCAATGTCCACGAATTCGGTGATCGTTGTGACAGGCTTCTTTTGCAGGGATTCAATGACTTGCTTATTCGGTAGCTTCTGTGGTTTGAGTCCCAAGGCTTGGGCTAATGACTGCTGGATCAAGGTTACATCTGAGCAGTTGTCGATCAGGGCGCGGCATTCTACTCCTTCTCCAGTCTGGTTGGCAATTCTTACAATTGCTGTAGGTTTGAGGTTGACATGCTTGCACTGCTTCACTTGAGTATTAGATAGATAGATAGACGTTTATTTGCCGATATAGCAGAAGCCCTTACAGTCATTTCGTTTCGCATATGTTTTCATTATTTCAAGTTCAGTCACCCATTTAGTAATATAATATTAAAATATTTAAGTATGATGTGAAACTATATACTTGAGTATTAAGAACGGTCTTCTCCGCCGGTTGCTTCTGGAAACTGTTGTGAAGAAGTGTATGATGTTTTTGACTGCAGCTTCTGCAGGTTGCTGTGGACCTACAAGCTTTCCACCCGTGACACCCGCTGAGACAGTTTGTGCATAGATTCGCCTTGAGGACTAGTCTTCGCTTATCTTTATCGGGACCCTCAGTTAGCTTTGGGCATTTGTAATGAGGATGATCAGCATTGCAAATTAAACATAGTTTCTTACTTACTCCATCTCTCTTTGGCTGGGCAGAGGCTACAGTTGTAACTCCCAATTGATTCTGCGACTCCCTCTGTTGTGACGCACTTTGTTTTTGGGATGACAATAACCAATAATAACCAGGTCATTTCTGACCACCTGGCAGCCCTGTGTTCATGCATACGTAATATTAGCCAAGCCGGTGGTACGCTTTGGTTTAAACCGGTTTTTATTGGACATTGGATTTATTTGGATAATATTAATTACGACCATTTTATACCAACCCAAGCAATTGGACCAAGCCGGTAAGAGCCGGATTTTAACCAATAACGGCCAGGCCATTTCTTGCCACTTGCCAACCCTGCATACAAGTATTTGCATTCAGCACTGAAGAACTTGGTAGTACAAATTTAGTTAAACATAAAATCGAAACTTCTGACGAAGTCCCTATCCCGCTGCAGACCTTACCGCATATCTTAATTAGAACGTGATGAAATCAACAACCAAATCAACGAAATAAAGAAAACACGTATAATTGAACCTAAAGACTCTCCATATGCAGCTCCAGTTGTACTTTGTAAAAAATAATCTCCGGATGGATCCAAAACAGCATACAGATTCTGTTGTGACTTCAGATTATCCTCTACCAATAATCGATGACGCATTAGACAAATTACATGGCTTCAAATATTTTAGTACCCTAGACCTTTTGTCAGCTTTTCATCAAATCTTAATGGATCCGAAAACTAAACACAAATCAGCATTCATTAAAACCGACGGAAATTACGTTTGGGTGTGCATGCCATTTGGATTATTTGACAGCCCATATTCCAGGCAACGCCTGATTGATAGAGTACTTGGTAACCTTCAATGAAGGATGTGACTATACATCATTTAGAAGAATGATATTCTCACTAACCCTGAGAAAATCAAAGCTGTTCAAGATTTTCCTTTGCCACAAAAAGTTAAAGACGTGCTTTCATTTATATCTCTATGTTCCTACTACAGAAAATGTATTCCCAACTTCGCCAACATAAGACATCCGTTGAATCAATTACTACAGAAAACATACCATTCATATATGATGAAAAATGTTATACTTCATTTAAACTGATGAAAGAAAAATTGACTTCAGCCCCTGTCCTTGCTCATTATAATCCAAGCGCAGACATCAAAATACACACTGATGGAAGTTCCTTATAAGGCATAGGATGCATAATTATGCAAACTGAAAACAACGAACAACATCAGAACGACACAAGAAGTCTAAATAAATACGGAAAAGCCTGATCTATAACTCACGTAGAATGTCTAGCAGTAATCTTCGGAGTACAAAAGGTAAGACCCTATATTTTTGGAAAGCATTTCAAAGTTGTCACATACCATTGTTCATTATGCCACCTAATGAAAACTAAATAATTAAAATCAGACAGATTGTCAATATGGGCCTTAAGATTACAAGAATACGATTTTGACATTTTTTATAATTCTGGAAAGAACCACGACTAACTTGATACTACTTTCCAGGTTTGATGGTGTCACTTTAAACATATTTTTGTATCCTTTATTGAACTCTTGATCATGAATGGTTGTCTTTTGATTGGAATATGAATTTATCTTGACTATGTGTGTCCAGGATGAAAACTGATACTTGTATTGACTCCTTCTGACAGTTATAAAGATTACTACTACTACTACATTACTAATAAAGTAAGCACAAGATCAAATAGGTAGGGTGGATCACATGGTAAAGAGTAAATGTAAAACACGTCCAGTCAGGTTAATTGCCAAACCTAGCGAACGTCACTCGCATATGGTATAGAAGATATGTTGGAATTCTTAAAACAAATCTTAGTTGCAATTTGCGAGACTTCGTTTAATTAAGCAAAATACGAAATATTAGACCATACCGACAAACTTGTATTAATTACATATCATAAAACAAAACAACATTAATTGTTTTATATGGTTATTACACCAGTTTCTTTCAAACGTAATTTATTTATTAAAAGCTAAAAGCTTATAATGTACAAGCTTTCGGCGACAACGTGTCTAACAGGCGAGAAAAAGTCATTCCAATTCTCAATTATTTGTTAGGATTATTATTATGATTACTTTGCCGAAATTTTCTAATTTATTAATACAATTTTCATTCAATATTACGTTTGGAAAATAAGTGGTTGATTATTAGGATTACAAAATAATTTCCGTCAAAATTTCATTTACGATTGCAGTTGTTGCAAATTACTTTTTGATAAATGTTAAGCTGCAATTTATTACAACTTTAAATTGCTGTTTTGTAAATTATATTCGTTTAAAATTATTATTGAAAAAATTTCCGATTTGCGAAAACGCTTAAATAATTATTATTAAATCATCAATGATTATTTTAAAAAACTGCAAATAAATTTCAGAATTGTTTTTAAATTAATCCGGGTTGTTGCCGGGAAATAACAATTTTTTTAAATAATCAAATGATGCTGTGATAAATATTGGGTACACAGGGAGCGTTTAAAAACTATTTAAGCTCTTCAAACGTTTGTCAGCCAGCCTTGCTTCGCAAATGTCCGTTAATATGTATTACGCTGGACAACTTAACTAAAATTTTTGGAAATGGTCACAACATATTTGAATGAACGCTTTGATTCTAGGAAAAGACGCATTTCAACATTACATTTTAATTAATTATATGTCTGACATGTGTTGATGGACGACTTACCCATAGAATTTTATTGTTGTGGTTAGAAGCCACACCTAAATATTCAAAGGTATACACAATCCATTGATTCAAATTAAGCATTACATATCCAAGATGCAAGGTAGGAACTTCTTGGTAACTTTTTGTTTAGCAATGCAGAATTTCTTTGTTCTATTTTTTAAATGTTATCTTTGTAGCCTAAAATGGCATTATTTTTTATTTACTTGGTCAGGCTCAAGTTGTAGTAACATTTGGTTAGTATAACTTAAGACTGACGAAGTCAACAAAAAAGAAATGTTAGAAACAATTGTCAGCTTTTTTATTGAATCCAGGCAAAAAATACTTTAAATTAAAAATCGAATACTTTTCGTATCACATGGATAGTGCGGAATTGGTAAACAAAATGCATAGGAAATTACCAAACGGTATTCGTTCTCAAATTATGGACAATTAATTAAAATCAATGTCGAAATTGCAACAAAGATTAATAGAGTTCTTGATGCTGACGAAAATAGCCAATTTCAAGCGAAGAAGTGGAAGAAGGAAACAATTACATAATAAAAGCATAAGCAGGAACCAAAATCATTGGCAATGACATTATAGTAAGGGTAAAAATGAGGATTCTATTTTTATGATTCAATTTTATGGAAATGGCAATTATTGGTCAAAGTTTCGCACTAAGTTGAGCATAGGAATAATGAATAATGTACATTATTCAGCTTTATTCAAATAGTGTCAAAGGAGTCAATATAAATATCGGTTTTCACCCCAGACACAGTTCGGCGATAAATTCGTGACAAAACAATCATTTGGCGAGTACCGGATCAGAGACAGGAAAAATAATTTACAATGTACTATCATGACGTTGTGTTAAGATATGCTTGATCAGAATTTTGTAAAACGCACTACCTACATGATTACGCATCCTAAAAATACACGGTAAAGCATTCCAAGCTTTTACACACACGGACATAACATTCTTGTGGGCAACAACAAGTTTAGTTGATGGATGGTACAATTCAACATTCTTAGAGGATCTTAGACGAGAAGCACTAGTTTTTACGAGTAGCATATCACTTATGTAGTTGACACTATGCCCAAAGTGCAACAATATATAAGTAAACTTTGTACTATAGTAAGCAATACGTTCCGGAATGGTAAGCACACTAAAGGACTCATATATGTATGTTAGACAATGTGGTCGTTTGGGTTTTTGCATATTCGTGTACATTGTCATCAAGAAGATCTAGTTTACGCTGGAGTAGTTCAATACGCGATTTACAAACATTCGTCCATATAAGGATACAATAGTCAATATGAGACAACACAAAAGCATTGATAATTAAACATTTGGTACTCTCATTCAAACAGCGCTGTATTCGCAGGACGGCACCCATGGATTTTGATACCTTCTTAGTTAGATAGTCACAGTGTTCTTTAAAACAGAGTTTATCATCAATAATTATACCGAGATATTTAAATGACCATACTCTTTGGATTTCCTCATTATTAACATATAGCTTACAGTTAGTATCAACAGTACAAGGGGACTTATTGAAAATGACATACATAGTTTTAGAAGAATTTATAACAAGTGAGTTGTCGTTCATCCAGCCCTGTAATTTAGTTAGCCAATACTGCATGCTACTATATAATCTGAAAATACATGTATCGTAAATAAACATCACCAAGTCATCAGCATATGTAACATAGTCAATTGTCACCAATGTACCTACATCCGAAAAGAACAAAAGGAATAAGTACGGGCCAAGTATAGATCCCTGCGGCACCCCATTTAAATCTTGAAATTCCTGTGACAATTTACTGTTTAGGCATATTCTAAATCTACGGTCATGTAAATAGTCCAACAGAATTCTTAATAACTTCTCATTACATCGAAATTGAGTTTGTATTTTACGAAGTAAAATTAACCTGGATACAGAGTTGAATGCCTTTCTCAGATCAATAAACACAGCTAGAACCTTGACCGCAGGAATTCCTAAATACGAGCATAGTTTATGCAAAAACACTAGAACCGCAGTAAAACAAGAGCGGCCTCGGCGAAATCCGTGTTGATTTTCGTCTAGATATTTATCACACTCTCTTATCAGTCGATTGTACATTACCTTCTCAAATAACTTGTCAAGAAAAGGTAGACCATGAATAGGACGGTATGAATCAGGGTCAAGCTTACTCCCTTTACCCTTGTATATTGGTGTGACAACAGCGGTTTTAAAATGTTGTGGTAATTTACATGACGATAAGATTAGGTTAAATAGCAACATCACTGGTGTCACAAGCGAAGCTTTAGAAAAGATTTCGTGAGTAATAATATCATGCTTATTATTTTTGTGCTTTAAACTATGTACAGCGGACCAAATCTCATCAGTAGTTATAGTATCACATTCAGCATTTTCATCTAGTTGGTATTTAAAATCAAGAATATCGCTATCAGTGTAGTCACACGGAACTGTGAAAGACAAGGCAAGAGAACTACAAATTTCATCGTATGTACTTATATTAGTATTTTCAACACAGAGTTTATCAATTTGAGTACCAGCGTGCTTATCACTACCCACAATCTCATCAACTACTCTCCAAATTCCATTAGGTGAAGTACTTTTATTAAGTTGTGCACTGAAATAGTTTTGCCTTCTTACATAGACGTCGTGTTTGACTCTAGCACGAAGCTGCTTATACTTAGCCCACGTGTCTTGACAATTATAGATACATGCAAGTCTCTTAGAAGTATCTCTTTGTTTCATTAACATACGCAGGTCACTAGTTATCCATGATTTTGTATTGCTCTTTACACGCTTCCTTCTAGCTTGAGCAAAGTCGTCAAGGAGTACCCTCACTGTAGTAGTAATTACATTATGTACGAAGTCTATACTATACTTATCATTATCTAGAAAACTCCAGTCAATTTTACATATCTCGGTATTAAATAAATTCCAATCAATACTCTTAATATCACGTGTAACTATCTCCTTGACAACCTGTGCTGTAGATTTCTTAAAGCTATAGTTAAAACAAACAAAGTCATGATCAGAGATACCAGTAGTTGTACAGCTCCAATCTATACACAGTGATGTTGGGGTATATAGATGGTCTATTAGTGAGCTTGACGGACGTTTCCCCAAAGTCCTACGAGTTTGTACATTTATCACTTGTTTGTAATCGTACATATTCATACATGATAACAACTTCAGAGTATCAGTTGAGGAGTTGGATATATCTATGTTGAAATCACCAGTAATAAGGCAAGTATGTTTAAGCTGAGAGACCTTTAGCATGAGTTCGTTAATGAATAAAAGAAACTTTTCAAGTGACCCAGAGGGGGGTCGATAAATTACTATTAGGATAATCGATTGAAACTCTGTCAAGCCCACTTTACATACCAGTAATTCAACATCCGAGTTAAACAGCTCTATATTAAGATCAACGATACTATATCTAATTCTTGTATGTAGATACAACATTATGCCACCACCTTTTTTCCCATTACAGCGATTTAGAAATACAGTATTATACCCTGATATGTTATACGAATTCCTATTAGTATTATCATCAAAGAATGTTTCAACAAGACCCGCAATATCAATAGTTTTTTCACATAACATGACTTTCATCTCCTCCAATTTATGAGCCGCAAAATTATTCATATTGAGATATAACATGTGAACAGACTTACGATCTAGTGTATGTACCTTATATGTTGATAGGGGTACATCGGTATCTGAATCATTCAGACATTCCACATTCATAACACTAACATTAAGATTTGTCACATTATTGCAATTTAGACATGATGCACATACCCACAGATCAAGATCGATGGATCTAAACACTGCCAGACTCAGGTTGACACATTTTCTATGGTGGGTGTATGAACAACGGTTGCAAGTTATTGTAAGGACACACTTACGAAACTTAATCTTACAGCTCGCACAGACACTCGCAGGTGCAGCCATAATTGGCCAATTAAAATTATATAAGAAGCAAGAGGTAAAGCAGAGGAAAAGTAGCAAGCAGAGTCGATCCTGGTCACAGGTCCAAGAGGCCTGATTTCAAGGGCGTCAGTTAACCCAGCAGCCTTACAGATGGGGGGTCAGCAACCTCCCGTAGCTTTTAAGGAAGCCAGGTACCTTGCTGCGGAGCAGCTAACTTTTGCTCTACTCTGCTCAGCAGTCAGAGAGAGAATACATAAACGGTCATTCAAAGGTGTATTCGTAGAGAAATAAATAAAACCCATAAAGAAAATTTCCGAGTTCGTGGATTTAGAGTGAATTATCTAGGTTGAGGTTACGTGAATTTTATTGGTAATTTCTAATCGTAACAATAGAGGAAATCGAAAGTCAATTAGGGATATGGTGTAGAATTCAACAGAAAAGTTGGAGAACAGGCCACTGAATCAAACGCAAAATATGTCGAATCCTACTTATATGACAACCAACTATGGCTCCAATACCGTTCCCTACAATTAGCTACCCACAAAATCAAGGCTTTCGTTACGGGGCAAAAAGACTGAAGATACTCAATGCAGTTTTAATGCAAAATATAAGAATCTGATCTATTTATTACCAGCAAGGTACAGAGCCATGTACTAAATTACAGTCCGTAGTAATTTGTTATTTTGAAGACTTACAACATATAGAAGGTGAGTGTAAGCAAATCGGAAATAATTGTCAAAATTAGCAGCAAAGTGATAGTGATTTCGGAATTAAAGATTTTGAATGTGACTTTGAAAAGGATTTTTTAGAAATCATATTCAGAATCTGTACTTTCGAATTGCATAGAAATTTTTTAGTGATACCGAGTTGCATTTAAATATAGGAATATAATAATAATAATGGTTTTATTGGCCGATACTTGGGCCACAGCTGTCACAGCCCGAAAAATATAGGAATATAATAGAATTAGAAATCAAGTTTTAAATTCTAACGATGTAATTTATTAACCTAAATATACTGAACAATGTTAAAGTATATGCAGTTGTCAAATTCGTGTGCCTACCATGTTCAAAAGTCATAATATAATAGATATTAGAAAACGTGAATATAAACCTTAATAACACTTTGTAAAGGTACATAGTTCAGCCTATAAAATACTGAAATTGTATTTTACATAATTAGTTAAAAAAACAATTTCGGGATTTTGCAATCATATGTGATCACACCCGTATTAGAATGCGGACTGTGTTATCACCATAAATTCGCAACTTCATTCGATTTACTCAAGATGCGGAGAATATGTTTGACAATTGAAAATGAGGACTAAATAATTTCAAATAAAAATAGTGGACACAAAGATTCAATAAAACCTCAAATTATATTTTAACTCCTATGCCGTATGAAATTTTTCTACTTTCATTCAAACTCTTTGAATTCGCATGTGCAAACTTTCAGGAACTCATATTAATTTCAATAGTAACAATGTACCACCTGGGTTACACATATGAAAACCTTTAGTTAACATTCAAAAGGGTAAAGCAAGGCTTTTAACCCAACCGGAAGAATTATCCGTTTACCAAAATACTTACGCGAAACTTCATGAAGAATCTATTCAATCAGAGGCAGACGAACTACAAATCTCGTACCCAATCGACGTAACCACATCAAATAACTTGAATGACCAGTAAAAGCAAATTTTATTACAAGCCATTAATTCGTACAGACATCTGTTTGCTGTAAATGAGGAATATATCTAGAAATTAAAATATAAACCAGTTCACATCAATATTGGAAATGAACCTTCTATTCACAGACCACAATGACCAGCTTCGCATACGGAAAGGGAAGAACTCAAAAGAAAACAGCACTAAGAATAATTGAACTAAGTAATTCACCTTATAACAGCCTAGTACTGTTATTTAAGAAAGCAAGTGGAACACTGAGATTTTGTTTGGATTTGAGAAAATAAAACAAGAATTATGTTCAAAATATCTATATTGTACCTACGTTAAACTAACTTGCATGACGAAGTTTACATGGATCTGGTTGGTTTATATCTTTGGAAGGCATGCAAGTATTTTTACAAAGAGAATTCGATGATAGCTCCAGGGAGAAAACAAGTTTTACCATACCATCAGGACCAAAATACAAGTACACAAGACTACCCTATGGGTATATTAGCAGCGCGGAAGAGTTTCAATGATAATATATGATGTTTTTGGGGAATCTGTTGTATAAATTAGTTCTGGTATAGGTAGATGCTATTCTATTAATCGCTGGAAAATTGGAGAAATTATTATAAAGTTAGAAGATTTATTATGGTTATAAATCGCTGTGAAAAACTTGACCTGACATTTAATTTGAGAAAATGATGATTCGCATTTAATGAGTTCATTTATTTAAGAGACGTAATGGGAATTTATACTTAGTAAAACTTACCAAATTTACAAGATCACAGTGGATAAACGACGTTAGATCATTTATTGGAATGACCGATTTTTATTGCAAGTACATCAAAAAATTTGCAGATGTGTATGTGTGTATGTATGTATTAAGTACTTCTTGGCACATTTTCCATATTACATCGAAATTACATCCCAGTTTGTGATTTACATTTACATACATATAATGTTTCCAGCTCCTTCACAAGTGAGAATCTTATACGGGAACTCATCCGTATACATCAACCCACTGACTGTGTGTAATTAGTGGGCCCATATGTCCATCCCCTGCACATAGATTTTCTTTCGCACTCCACTCACACTCAATACAAATTGAATGAACTGCACTCATCCTCACACTGATATGTTAAAAGTTGTCAAGTCTGCCATCACAGTCATCCTCATGAGGACAGAAGACTAGAATTTGATTCTCGCACTCGCACTCATGAGTGCATTTGATATGTATATATTTATGGATACCTAACCTGTCCATTTGAAATACAATCAAATAATTTTATTATTTATTTTTTATTATTATTTATTTTTTTATTTTATTATGTTAATGTAAAAATAAACTACATGTATCACTTTTAAAATGCTTTTTCAAGTTAAAATATTTTTACGAACAGAAAATGATCAGTTTAAAAAAATGCTATTAAATAACAAGTGCTTACAATGCCTACAATGACCATAAAGGCTAAATGCTTCAAAGGGTTATTTGTAGAGGTTTAGAAAATCACGGTAACAAAGATATTTTCAATTGCAGACCATTTAAGCCTCTCTCGTTTTTATTTGAAGAAGTCTCTATGGTTTTAAAAATAGTTTTTCGCTTTTTGTCTTTACATTGATCTCACCCATTTTGGAAATCATAAGATTTACGCAAGATTATTATGACTGAAATATTAACGGTTCTAATTCTCAATGATACTGAACGATTTCGTTACGTTCGTATACGATATATACAAGCCTAAAATTGTATTACATTTTTTGCACTAGAGTGCAGAGTATTGCATTTTTAAAAATGAGTGTATATTTTTGTGTTCTCGTCCTCACTCTCATTAATCAACATCTGTGGTATGTACTCGCACTCATGATTATGAGTGCACAGTTGTTATAACATGTACTCGTCTTCAAAGTAAACTCGCGAGTACAATGTGTGCGAGTAGAGTGCGAGTGCTGCACTCTGTCTTTATGAGGATGTGCATCTATGCCCATGCATATAACATGTACATGCACCTTTCACACACATCCAAGTGCATAGAGAGAGAGAGAGAAAACACCCAGAGAGTTACGTGGAGTGAGCTAAAGTCGACGTAGACTCCTCTGCAACCGTACAGACTCGCTACACCACCGAGGCGCCGGGCCACCTCTAATTTGTGAGATATTGTAATGGAAATCCATCCTAGGAATTGACGGAGCTAAAATGAAAAAAAAAAGATCTTGAGAAAAACGGCAGTTTTTATTATAGTGACAAAAAAACAAGATAACCGGTTAAATGAAATATACGGATTTGAAAGACGAACCATGGAAACGTGTGACGATCAAAGAAGCGAATGATAAAGTGTTAGCTCAGTATATTCATCACATGATTGGTTCGCGTAATTTATTGAAAACAAAAATTGGAAAAACTGTGGCACAGAATTGGAATAAAGAATTGTGTTTCGATGAGTGTGAATACTGTTTTAGACAAATATGTAAACGTTTAAATTGGAAAGAGACTTTTTAACAAGTAAGGACAACAATGAAGTTGCAAGTTTTCATAGAGGAAAGACAACGGAGTAAATCTCTCATTAGTTACTACATAAGTGGCTGGCAAAGTTGAATTGAAGAAATCCCATATATTTTGTTAATTCTTGATCCACCAAATCACATAATGGTTTCCCATCTTTGATATTTAAATATCATTTAACGTTAGTTCCTAAATTTTTGCTTTGAGTTATAATTTTGGAAAATGAACAGTGTAGCGGAGTAGCTATGTACACATGTCAGAATTCACAGTTTAGGTACATATGTTCGAATTTCACAGCTAAAACGTTCCAATACTTCTCCGCAGCTTATAAAACATGCATCCGACTCTTGCAGTTGTCGATGACACATAGTCTAAAGCAATAGAAGCAGGAAGCTGAAACCGCTCTCGTAGTTAAATCCAAAACTTTAAACAATTCAAATTTTCATCAAGCACATCGAATTGGCTGATTCCAAGAACTTATTCAATTCTGTTTTGAACTGATAAAGACAGGCTTGTGGAGCTACTGATCATAGCACGAAAAACACATGACTTTATTTCTGAGAGTAATGGAAAGCTGCCAGTTTTTGAGGAACTTGCATTTTCTGCTATTGGAGATGATGGTGGCTCTAACTGTCCAGAATTTTCAGCACTCAGAGCACCGTATTGGATTTATTATTGTGGATAATTTTGCCAGGTTATTCTGGTAATTTGGAAGAATAACTCTGTAACCAGAATCCATCAAAGTTGCAGTCAAATATGTTGCTTCTATGGGTTGGTTCGGTTTCATGGAAACCCGTCTCTATTCTTTGCTTAACATCAATGTCGAAATCGTCGAGTAATGTTCGTACTTGTCCAATTGCGTGTGCTACTGAAGTATTGTAACTATTACGACGAAACAGTTCTTTTTGTTGCGAATTAGTGTTTTTGTAATTGTTGAATGGTTTAAGAAAGTTACCAAGTTTTTAATCATGCTTCCATTCAGCCTTAGTGAGTAAGTAATTTTCCTTATCTTTCTTACATTCCACAAAGTGGCCAACGAGTATCCGTCTTAGAATTCGGGTCTGAGAAATTACATTATAAATGTAATTTCATCGGGTTTTCGAAAATTATATCAGCACAACTCGAGTTTTCTTTATTAAGCAATCATTCAAAGTGCGAGACTTAATTTGCCAACAGCAAATTTAAATTCACTGATTATATGCTGTTTTTTTTGCATTGTCACTTAACTCACATACCCATAAACAGCGAATCAATGTATGAACAAAGCCCCATAGTCTTCTGTGACTGCCGTTATCCTCATTGTAAATCGGCTGGGGTGGTTATAACTACCCAGAACAGTTACGATCGTAAATTTTTGAAAATTGTGATTTTGTGTTAAGAGCTTGTATTTGGAGAACTGTTTAGAGGTTCATCCCCATTCTCTATATCTTTCTATGCTTCTAGTTTGTAGCTTCGAAGGTGCATTTTAAAATCATGTGATAAAGTTGTAAACCTGTGATAATAGTTCCATTCGGTTGTATTAAGTATTTTTGTTATCTTGAAATGCAGCCAAATGGTTGACTTATTCATTTTTCTTTTAGTAATCAACAGTTTGTTTTGTGTTTGCTCGGTCACGGTAGAGCTATGCACGGCAGAGTCCTTTACGAATACAACATTGGCTGTGTTGCATGATGCTGAAAATTAATGAAAAGAGATTTAGAATTGAATAGTCCTGGTATGCTATTTATTTCCTGCATATAATATAGGGCGCGAAATAACAATTGTTCCGTAGGTTCCCCAGGATATAATCATGCATACAACATTGTAAAGTATATTTGCTACGACTATGCTTACCAGATCTAATAATGATTCCACAAATTTTTTAATATATTTTTGATAGCAGTAAGGAATGCCCCAATTACGGATCAGCCCCAACTCATAGTTCAAACAATCGGCCGAAAAACTCATTGACTTCAAAGCTTATTTCCCAATAAATTCATAAGCAACCCAGCGGTTTTCAATAAAAACGGTCTCCCTGAACTCTGCACGAGTTGTGGTGGTACATATAAAAGCGCCAAACATCCCTATGGTCTTGGGTCCAACGTTGAAGATCAATCAACGACCGTGAGGTATCGCCCGAATTTTGTCATCCGTCATCCCGGCATGGACTAAGACACCAGGCTTGATAGTGACGTCATGACGAGTGTCGTAAAAAGGACGGTTAGCAAAGGTCGCCTGGGACCGGTGAACTACCTTGGGGACATATCCTTCCGTTTAGGTGGCTTGGTAAGAAACGATTTAGTCGTTTTAAAATTTACAACTGGGTAGGCAGATGTAGTTATACATTCAGAATAGTGTTTTCTATTAAATTAGAGTTTGAAGGAGTACCAATGCTATACTGGAGGGAATTGCAGAAGAAAAAGAAAAAACAAGGTCAGAACTGTTCAAGTCTACGTTAGCGATGCTTAATGATCCTTAGTTTACTTGAAGAGTTAGTTAAGATTAAGAATAGTATTTATTCACACACACATAGGTAAGTCCTGGTACAAGTCTCCACGCCCACTGACTCTCTCTCTCTCTAGCTCCCAAGAGCATCTTGGAGTTCTATCTCCCAGTGGCCTATGTACTTCCTACAACATCCCCTCCTTTAAGTATTACAAGCATAATTTAATAACTAAACTCGAATGGCTTCTTGGGCTTGTAACTTCTTCCATAGCGGGATTTTTTGGGTGATGTTGACACTTCTGGAGCGTTTCTCTCTGAACTGTTTGGAGGAAGGGGATCTTCGATCATCGGCTCCTCTTCCATTTCTATGAGTTCTGGCTCGATGTTTCTTTCGTCTGTTTCTGCCTTAACTAAGTGGAAACTGTTCCTCCACAGTGGGCCTCTAGGTGTCTTGACTCTGAATGACCGTGGAGTTGAAGCCTTTTCTTCAATCTGACCCCACGTCTACACGTCTTTGATCCAGACCGTGTCTCCTGCATGAAGTGTCTCGTGCTCTAGTACACCGTGTCTGCGATCGTAGTTGACTTTCTGTCTTTCCTTCCGAAGTGCTCAGCTTTCGGTTCATGAGGAGCTCAGCTGGGCTATATCCATTTTCTAATGGTGTAGCTCGGTAGGTAAGTGCAAGGTAAGGATTTTCATTTTTCTTTAGAAATGCTTTCACTACCTTCACCATGGATTCTATGAATCCATTACTTTGAGGAAACAGAGGACTGGAGATGACATGCTTAAAACCGTATTTTCTAGAGAACTCTTGGAACTCTGAAGTTTTGACAGGTTCAAACTGACCTCCATTGTCACTTCGAACTTCGTTCGGAATTCCGTGCCTCGCAAATATGGACTGACAATGTTTGATGACTGAGTTGGCAGTCAATGACTCCAACAGTGCGTACTCGGTGAACCGGGAGTAGTAATCTGCCAGAAGTAAGTACCAGCGTCCACCGTACTTGAATAAATCCATGCCTATCTTTTGCCATGGTCCATTAGGAAATTCCGTCACAATGAGTGGATCATGTCTGATCTCTCTATGTTGTACACAGACTGTTCATTTGTTACACATTTCTGAGATTTGAGTTGTCATCCCTGGCCACCACACGGTTTCTCTTGCTAGTACTCGGCATTTAGTGATTCCTTGATGGCCTGTGTGTAACCTCAGAAGCATTTCTTGCTGGAGGGAAGAAGGGATGACCAGCCTACAGTTTCGTAGCAAGAGTCCATTTTGAATTCCCAGTTCTTCTCGTACGTGGAAGTAAAGTATTTCTTCCTTCGAAAGCATTTTCTTCGCCGGCCAGAACGTCTTCATATAATTAGTTACTTTCTGTAGTACGGGATCCTTCAACTGCTGATCTCGGATTTGGTCGAGTTTCTGGTCAGAAGCAGGGAAATTACTTGTAATTAGATTTAGGTGGGCTTCTACCTCTTCACCTAACTCGTGAACCTCATTAGTTTCGATGGGTGCTCTCGATAAGGTATCGGCTGCTACTAGGTCTTTTCCTGGTATGTACTTGATTTCGAAACTGTACCTCATCATTCTAAATCGAAACCTCTGTAGTCGAGGGCTGAGATCGTCCAGCTGTTTCACTGTAAAAATGGAGACTACGGGTTTGTGATCTGTTTCGATCATGATGTGAAGACCAAGTATAAACTCTTCGAATCGTTCACAAGCCCATGTAGTTGCTAATGCTTCTTTTTCAATTTGGGCATAGTTTCGCTTCGTGGTAGTCATTTTCTGGACGCGACAGGCCTCCAATTTCCATTAGCATCTTCTTGTTTTAATACACAACCGAGATCATAGGAGGATGCATCTGCGGATACTATTGTAGGCCTGTTGGGGTCGAATCGAAGTAGCACAGCAGATGATACTATCAATTTCTTCACATCTTTGAAGCATTTCTGTTGATTTGAGCCCCACGTGAAGCTATTTATTATGGAGTTCAGGGGGTACATAACTTCACTTAGATTAGGTAAGAACTTTGCTAAATATTTCACCATTCCCTTGAATCGCAAGAGTTCAGTTGTGTCAGTTGGAGCGCTCATTTTTAGTATTGCTTCAACTTTCTTCTCCTCTGGCTTTATTTCACCTCCACTGATTCTATGTCCAAGAAAAGTCACCGATTTTACTCCGAATTTACCCTTTTCCTTGTTTAGTGTAAGTTTTGCTTTGAAGAAGCGATGCAACAACTCACGTAACTTAGCGTTATGGTCTTCGGTATTTCTGCCCCATACCAGTGTATCACCTGTATGATTTGGAACTTGGGGGAGACCTTCCAGTATCTCATGAACATCTCTTTGAAAAACTTCCGGAGCTGAAGTAATGCCGAATGGAAGTCTCAAATACCGAAACCTCCCGAAAGGAGTGATAAACGTTGTGTATTTTTGGGAATCCGTCGAAAGTTTCTTGTGCCAATAACTTGTACGAACATCAACCTTGGAAAATACTTTTGCGTCTGGAGGAATCTGTGCGAGTTGTTGGTCAACTGATGACATTGGATGTGGTTCTCTTTCGATACAGGCATTCAGCTTGGTTAAATCCACACATGGACGGATATCTCCATTTGGCTTCCTTACAATTACCATAGGAGCGCACCACTCACTTGGTTCATCCACCTTTTCAATGATACCATCCGATTCCATTTGGTCAAGTTGAGCCTTTAGTTTGTCCATGAGAGCGATGGGCACACGTCTTGGTATATGGACAGCGTAAGGTTTAGCATCGGGCTTCAACTTTATCCTGTATTCCTTGGGTAGCTCACCCAGCCCGTCAAAAATCCCAGGGAATTCTAGTTCTGGATTTACTTTAGTGAGACTGACGCTACGTGAAGCTTGGAAGAGTCTCGTCAGAAGCTGAAGTTCTTTACAATTACTACGACTGAGTAGGGCACGGTCTAATCCCCGTACCACGTAAACTTTACTGTGGACTGTTTTTGACTTATGGGAAAGTTTACATGTGAACATTCCTTCATCATTTAATTTATTTCTGGCCGGGCCAGAAATTTGACGGTCTGAAGGAGTTAATGTAGGTTTCAGCTTCTTTATCTGTTTCAGATACAGGGTGTACGGAATCACCGTGACATCAGCTCCAGAGTCGAGTAGAAATGCGACTGAGATATGACCAATATTCACCAGTGCCTCCCAGGGTGTATCGTTCCTCTTGTCCGAGGTCAAACTTCCTAAGAACGCGTTATTCTTCATTGTGCTATCGACTTGGTTGACTTCCACTGATGCAGATTTGCTTTTGCATACTTTAGCGAAGTGCCCTTTCTTTGAACACTTCTTACAGTCCGCATCCTTGGCTGGACAAGTCTCCTTTTTGTGTATAGTCATCCCTCCACACCAATAGCAAACTTTCGAGGAGCTGGGACTGTTCACTTGGGTGGCGTTACTGTGCTTGTCAGGAGTCTTGGAATTCTGTTGTTGAATGGAATTTCTATTATTTTGCTTTGGACGCGTATTCAGACGGTGAACCTGAGGATTTTGTAATTCATCCTGTTGTTTCTTCACAGCTTCAAATTGACGAGCGATAGTGATGGCTTTCTGTATCGTAAGAGCTGACTCAAGCTGATGTTTCTCTGAGAGTCTCCGGTCTGACACACCAACCACTATACGGTCCCAAACCATTTCCTCCTCAAGAGTCTTGAACTCGCAGGATTCTGAGTGCATGAAGAGATGCGAAGAAATCCTAGATGGATTCTCCTTGATTTTGGAATCGGGAGTTGAACTTTGCCCTCTCGTAGAGTGTGTTCTTCTTGAGCACAAAATGATCGTCGAACTTTACAACCACGTCCTTGTATTTTTTCTGAGTAGTTGCATCCAGTTTAAACGAGGTAAAAATGTCCTCAGCTTTTTCGCCCATGAGATAAAGCAATGTATTTACTTGGTCTGCCTCATCTTTAGAAACCAGACCGGAAGCCTCACGGAAACGTTCAAAACGTTTCTTCCATTTAGGCCACTCTGAAGGTGATGAAAACGGGAAGTTTTCTGGACACGGAACTTGGAATGTGGACATGTTACGTATGTACTTTAGTGTTAGAAGTAGCTTGTGTGAGAAATTGACCGTTAGTTATTTTTTCTGAGTGATAGCTGTGCAGATATGTATACCTGTGTACTCCTGCTATCTCGCACGCCGATTCGATCGAGTCAGAAATTGTACTTTCTTTTTACAAGATAATTTTCCAGTGTTGGATAAATTACTTTTAACGGGAGTTCGATCCCACCGCTGCCACCATGTTGAAGTCTACGTTAGCGATGCTTAATGATCCTTAGTTTACTTGAAGAGTTAGTTAAGATTAAGAATAGTATTTATTCACACACACATAGGTAAGTCCTGGTACAAGTCTCCACGCCCACTGACTCTCTCTCTCTCTAGCTCCCAACAGCATCTTGGAGTTCTATCTCCCAGTGGCATATGTACTTCCTACAACAAGAACGACGAGAAGGTGAAAAAACGTAGGTGTCAAAAAGTGTATGCGAAAAGGGAGGCCAGCGCGGACACGAAGAAAGACAAGTCTTCGTCAACGGAATCCGGTCGAAAAAGTACTGTAAATTATTGTTGACATCTAAACACACGAAACAATTTAAACAATATTATCTTGAAATTCTCTTGTTCAGAAGATATTAGAATTTTGGCTTATTATTAGTTATCTCAAATACTATTGGAATTTTTAGAACTCCTGAAAACAAAAGGTATTGCATTAGTTTGACCATATATGTACATGTATATATAAGTAAAAATAGTATATGTAAAAATGTGATAATGTTAGAAGTAAAGAGATAGCATTGAGCCACGCAATTATTTTTACAGTACATAGCTAGTTTACAGGACATAGTTCCTATGTACTGTAAAAAGAATTGCGTAGCTCAATGCTATCTCTCTACTTCAAACATTAACACTTTATTTGCTGTCATCATTCAATGTAAAACGCAATACGTAGGATAGGGCTTCCCCGTAGAATACTCGTACCAAAAACCTTTAACTGACAGCAGTCCCTTTTATACCTTTAGAGCTGCAAACCTATTGGTCCATTAATTTAGGCCAATAAATTGTTCACAATTACAAACATAGCTACATTTAATTTAACTTAAAATAACAATCAACACTAACTTCAGTTAATAATTCTTTCGGTAGCTATGACAAAGTGACAGCTTAGTTACTAACTTACTTAATTGAATTTAAAGTCTTATGGTCTTTAGGATCAGTATTTAAATCACTGATATCCCTTCACAATTTAGGGTCATATGTATCAGCTTGATTCACTGGTCGTAAATTATATTTGAAAACGACAATTGGTCAAGAACATGTCACATTCTTTATTTATTTACTGAAGGGCCCTAGTAAAGGACTAAATTCTGGACTCAATTACTGTTATTTTTGGCAAAAATTTCAAAGATGAGTTTGTGGTAAGGTTACAAATTGTTTTAATATCATATACTGCGATCATAACCCATGTCAGTGATATGAAGGGATGGACTTTAAGGGCAGAAATTTCAAAGAACAATGAGAAGGTTGAAATCTGTGTACTTGGAATAGACCATGTTGAGACAGTATCATTGACAATAACGGAATTTAGTTCAATTTTTATAATTATTATTTGTAGAGATTTACCAGGTGTTTTCGGATGTTCTAAGGGAAAGTTTTTTTTGCATTTCAACTATAAATTCTGGGGGAATAAAACAAGGGGATGTGGAGGTTTTGAATAAGATTAGATGAGTTTAGAGTTGGTGGGTATGGTGACTTCAAAATGAAAACATTATCGGGGTTCGTGGGATCTGTGCGTTTTGTAGGTTTGAGGTAAGTGAGCTGGAAGACAAGGTAGACCAGTACTAAATGACATTACGACGAATCTATTTCCATGAAATCCAAGATAATCTGTAGGTTTTTGTTCGGCACGGGTACGAAAATTGTATAACCGTATCCGTAAACGTAGTGCGGGAATTGCAATATCTGGAATATATACTCGTACTCATACTAGGGTAATTTTTCACATCTGTACCCGCGATGTAATCCTAAGTAATGTACCTGTACTTGCATTGTACCCGTAGCCGAGAAATACTCGAAAATTGTACTCTACTTTGGAATCTAGCATCTTTGCGGACATCTGAATCAGATTAGGACGCTTACTATCGAAGATTTCATCTCCATTTGAATATCTAGGGTTTTCAACAGCATTTGAGCCAACATTAGATTCGTATGGTGGAGGGCAGGGTCATATCAGGGTTCCAAATTCCCAAGAATCTATCGTGTCTTAAGATTATCTTGGGCAAAAAGGGTCGTTATCCCAGTAATTTGTGGAAATCTTGTACGAGTCATGATAATAGCCGTAAAACCTCCAAGAAGTATAATACTGGAGAAACGTTCTACTACTAGGAAGTAAGAAACTACTGGAATTTGTATGGTAATTGTATGGTAATTTTATGGCAATTGTTACCACGGCAGATGCTCCGGCTTTCCTTTAACTTGGAGAGTCGTTTGCATAACTGAAATGGTCCCTCGACGGCACGAAGTCACGACATTTCATTTGGGCATCTATGTCCAGACCCAGTGTGTGTTGGGACTGGGGACGCTGGTATATTTAGAGCGGACTGTTCTCTGGTATAAATGTGTTAGGTTGAAGATGCTGTTATAGCTAGCGTGTACTATAAGACGTCATTTCCTCCGGCCTATCTGTTGGTACTGTGAATGCATTTACACAAAGCGTACTGCAGTAATCACGTGGAGTGCATCGGGGATGTGCATAGAAGCAGCCTTGGAACTGTGAGGGGATGATTTGAACATGGGGATGTGTGCATATTCCTAAGGGTATTTTTTAGCAATCTGAGGCTGCAGCAACTGTTTTCAACACAATAAAAGTCTGCAAAGTTGCTTCTAGTTAATTTAAATGAGATAGTGCAAATTAACAGCAGTAAGTGAGCTATTTTGCAAAACTAGGAAATATAGGAAATCCTCTCTTCTAAGTTGAAAGAGTGGATAGTCTCCGTCTCCGTGTCCGTGATGGTAAGATTCAAATTTTCGCGCGTTCTAGCTGTAGCATCTACCATAGCTATATGCAGCTAGCTATTGCATACAACTATTTACTGCCTTCCTTATTTACATTTGCCGTTCTGAGCCAGCAAATGCTGGCTGTGCAGTGCTCGTACTTTATACTTGAAATGAATCGCACCATACACAATTTTACTTAAAAATTTATAGTAGATGAATTAAGTTCTATATAACCACAAATTAAACGGAAATATTGTTAAAATATGAATTAAAGCAAGTGTACAATGACAAAATGTAGGTGTAAATTGGCCTATTTTTGGATAATCGGCTCTCAAATGGTTGATGGTTGCAACCTGCCGACTATTTAACTTGTCCCTATAGACATCGACGGCGATGTGATTATATATTATTACATATATTGAGTATACTCAACGATATGTTCATTGCTAACGCTGGGACTTACTGGACAATGCCGACGCTCATCATACGTCTACATATGCTGTCTTTTTCGAGGTGCTATTAAAGGAACTACTAAACGTTGAACAAGTGTTGGCAGTTCTTCCAAAACTCCGCCGACCTCGTTAGCCAGCTCAACCAATCCAACCTAGCTTTTCCAGCTGAATCAACTCCAGCAACGTCAAGCCAATCAAGTAAGATGCCTTCATACACGTAACTCATAGACAAAAAATAAAAGGAATTTTCCCAGGACCTTGAGATAGTCATGCCTGATCGTGCTGAACTTGTCAATTAATACACACGTACTCTGAATCATACAATTAGACTATTGTGGAGAAAAACAGATCCAGCTGTTTATAAATATTACATACATGAATTATACCTGTGATTGATAATAAGCTTAAACATAATCTAGGAGTTTTAGCTTGGCGTCATATTATGGATGTGGGTGGCAGTATCACCCTCCAACTGAAATATACAGCAGGGTATAACAAAGGTTGGAACGAAGGTGCGGTAGCGTATACTGGAACAACACACATACAGCAAATATTTACATTACATTTCCTTAAACCATCAACAAATAAAAAAAAATCATTTTCAGTCATTTTATATTACTACTCAGAGCTTTTTCCGTTTGCCACCTGTTTAGATGACGAAATTCAATATGTAAAAGCTATCCTAAAACAAAATGGATGTCCTACAAGCTTCACTTCAAAACGATTGAATGGATTACGTCGAAATAACGATACATCCAACCTAAAGCACATACCCAATCTAGTCAGTCTAATTTATCCTCAAGAAATGCTGATCCAATAATATTGACTTTCCACCTGAAATTAAAATGAAAGAAAGAGAAGACACTAAATGGGTTCCCATTCCGTTTCTTGTTAGTTTATCAAATAAAATTGCCGGATTATTATGAAGAGAATTTCAATAGAAGATAACTGTTATTGCCCGCCATGTCAGGCTCGTATTCAACCTCCTGGTTGTGATAGTAGTAGTTGAAGGACCAGCGTTACAACGCAATAATTCGAATTTTAAATAAAGAGAAAATATTCTCAGCCTCAAGGTCTTGCCTCAAAATACGCCAGCTTATGGCCTAACCTTGAGAATGTCAGTACTTAAGAAAAGACAAACTCCGGAGCTAACCTCACTCACGTCTTTCCTTTGACAAGTTCAAAGCTGACTGCCTTTAATGACAATTTTCTCTATCAAACTTAACAAACATACCATTGAAAACATGTAAACCAATGAATCTCTCTTATGAACATCATTTTGATATAATATGATATTAAAATAACAACAAGAACAAAATAACATTATTTCTGATGGTAGCCATGTGAGACGCTACGTTGATTAGGCCGCAACATTCTTCCCCGCCATAAGGAGACCTTCCTCCTTATCACCTTTCCGTACATCCAGAACAGCTAATTTCGTTGCCGGTCTGCGGTAAACACCATCCTTGGTCCTCACATCTGCGAAACGAACAGCGCCATTTTT
Organism: Allacma fusca; assembly: GCA_947179485.1. Classification (NCBI taxonomy): domain Eukaryota; kingdom Metazoa; phylum Arthropoda; class Collembola; order Symphypleona; family Sminthuridae; genus Allacma; species Allacma fusca. The sequence continues at coordinate 2,859,430 of OX359250.1, read as the reverse complement.
GTCTGGAAATACGCGAGTAACCACTGCCAATGGCCAAGTACCACGAGCTGAATTAGGATCGACAATCACCACCACGTCTCCCACTTCGATTGGCTCAACTCTGTCGAACCATTTGGTCCTCCTGGTCAAGGTAGGGAGAAATTCTTTGACCCAACGACTCCAAAAGTAGTCAGCCAGTCGCTGAGAAAATCGCCATTGGTTCCGGAGTCTAGTGTCATCATCTGAGAAAGTACCTGGGGAAGAAACATAATTATTTTTTCCCAGGAGAAAGTGATTAGGGGTAAGAGTCTCGGGATCATCTGGATCCACCGAAACAAATGTGAGAGGTCGGGAATTTATCAGGGCCTCCGCTTCCACCAGCAACGTCCGTAACACTTCTTCCTTCGGTACTCGCTCAAATAAGCTTGCTTCAAATAAGCGCCACCTTTACTGACCGAATTAAACGTTCCCAACAGCCACCCATATGTGGGCTTGCTGGAGGGATAAAATGCCAATTTATTCCTTTTACTGTAGCCGCCTCTGCAATTTTCTGCTTATCCATTCCATCCAAAGCGCTTCTTAATTCTCGACTGGCACCCTTGAAGTTTGTGCCATTGTCAGAATATATATCTTCTGGGAGTCCACGCCTTCCAATGAATCTCCTCAAAGCGTTGATAGTAGATGAAGTTGACAAGTCCTCTGCCAGTTCCAGATGTACGGCTCTTGTGGTAAGGCAGGTGAAAAGTACACCATACCGTTTTTCTCTCCGACGACCTATGGCAACCAACATTGGACCAAAGAAATCGACCCCTGCTTGTATAAATGCTCGAACTTGAACATTTACCCTAGGAAAAGGTAAAACTCCCATTTCAGGTGGTGACGGTGTCACCTTTTTCACCTTACAGTGCTGACATGATGAAAATACTCTCTTGACCAAAGCTCGCAGATTAATTATGCAGAATTTCTGTACAACTTCGTTGACCACTGACTCACGACCAATATGTAGCAACTTCCTGTGGTAGTCCATTACCAGAAGATACGTAAAGGGATGTTTAGAGTCCAGGACAATGGGATTAATTACATATGTGTCGATTCCAACTGCACCACATGTTCTTCCTTTAACTCTTATCAGCCCTGACTCATCCAAATATACTGAAAGTTTGTATAGTCGACTATTGCCGTCCAATACTTTGCCAACCTTGAGAATTTTAAGCTCACTTCCAAACGAATCTCTCTGAACCTTCTGGAACCAAATATGTTCTGCGTCAGTTACCTCATCCGCAGTCAAGACCTTTGAACTGCTTTTACCAGCCCATAGCATGCCAAGTAATTTAACCCACGCAGTGGTTCGTATCAACCTCTTGTACTTTGAGAATCTGTACACGTCTGGGAGGAGCTGCAGTTTGTCAATATGTACATTTTGTAAAAGAAGGAATTCTTTTTTCTTCTCTTCCTGTAAATCTGGTATATCTACATTAGGTTCCACTGGCCATTTTTCCTTGGACAACTTCAGGAAACTAGGTCCATGGAGCCATCTACTATTGGGACTTAGCTTGCATTCCGGACCCGATCGAGTTGCTTCGTCAGCAACATTTTCTGCAGTGGGGACCCATCTCCATTGCTCTATCTCGGACTCTTCTAAAATTTCCCCTATACGATTGGCCACAAACTGTTTATAGTTTCTGGCATCGGATCTAATCCAACATAGTACGATACGTGAATCTGACCAGTAGTGGGTTGAAGAAATCCGTTGTTGTAGTTCACTTTTAACGGTCTTCGCTAACCTTGTACCCATGACAGCTGCCTGAAGTTCCAATCTAGGAACTGAAAGAGGCTTCAGTGGAGCGACTTTAGTTTTAGCTAATAAAATGGACGTACGGATCTCCATTCCGACTGCTATTCGTAAATAAGCCACTGAACTAAAAGCTTCTTCGCTGGCATCTGAAAATATATGCAACTCAACCGAATCTGCAGTTAGCAGGTCATAATTATAACAGCGGGGAATTGAGTAGTTGGTTATTTGTGCCAGTGACGTCAGCCAGGATTTCCAAATTACATTTAATTCGTCCGGAATGACTTCGTCCCAGCCGATACCACGTCTCCAGACCTTCTGGAAGAGTATCTTCGCCTTTACGACAAAATGAGCTAAAAATCCCAAAGGATCATACAAAGACATAACTAGTTTCAGAATATCTCGCTTCGTAGGAGTCTTCAATCCGTGAACCACATCTGGATCTACTTTGTCGAATGCCAGCTTGAATGAGAAGGTATCGGAATTTGGATTCCAATACAATCCGAGAACTCTCTCCACGGGTCGCTCCTCGTTTTCTCCTAAACCTACACAGCCACTAGATCTCATCTCAATCGGGATGGAATTGAGTACTTCAGCTGAGTTGCAACTCCAGTTACAAATATGGAACCCTCCCCTTTTATACACCTCAATAACATTCTTTAAATGAGATGAGAAAGTTTTTGAATTTTCTCCACCATCTAAATGATCATCCATGTATGTATTATTTATTATAGCATGGTAAACCTGAGGAAATTCATCTTTATGTTGAGAAGCATTCAAATTTTTGACATAATTTGCCGAAGTTGGGGATGATGCTGCCCCAAAAATCATTCGTACCATCCTGTATACTGACGGAGGTTTATCCCTACACCTTCCCCGCCATAAGAATCGTTGTGATTCTTGATCTTTTACCGAAATGCCAATTTGAGGAAACATTTCTCTAATATCTCCAACTGCAGCGATGGGATTCTCTCGAAACCTTAACAGAACTGCTGGAAGCGAATTTAGCAAGTCAGGGCCAGTAATCAAACATGAATTGAGACTTACACCGTCACATTTTGAGGCAGCGTCAAAAACCAATCGAATTTTTCCAGGTTTCTTTAAATTAATGTGAGGAAAGTGCGGAATGTACCACGTTCTTGGCCCTGATACTGCTTCCTCCTGTTTTGTCAACAGCACGGCGTAGCCTTTCTGAATAAAATCCTCCATTTTCTCCACATATTTGATCGCGAATTAAATATTCCTGTCCATTTTTCGTTCCAGGCAATGTAAGCGCCGAAGTGCAGAGGAACGACTTTCAGGTAATGTGATGTTATCTTCCTTCCACAACAACCCTGTCTGGAACCTTCCATCAACTTTGACTGTTGTTTTCTCTAGAAGAAACAAAGCTCTCTTCTCTTCTTGTGACTTCAGTGGTTTGGTAGCTACCTTTACTCCAAAAGATTCTGTACAAAATGACTCCTTCACCATTTTATTGAGCTCGTCATCAGCAACACATTGATGAAACAGGACGTGCTTGTTGACACGGTCTTTGGATATTGGTATATCTCCGTGAATTAACCAACCCAGTAACGTTTTTGAAGCTACGGGATCCGACCAGCTTCCAACTCGATATTTTCGCGGAAGTGCAAGTTGAATGTGGTCATGACCAATCAAAACTAGGGGACGCTGATTACACAACGGGTTGAAGGGAATGTCCGACAGATGCCGATACCTTCTGCGTAATTCCTCGACGTCAAGGTCAAACATTGGGAAATTTGAATTCGCTGTCGTCCTAACCTCACTCATGTTATATAGTTTTGCCCCACTATGAGTGCCACGAATAGTAAAGCTTATCACCTCGGAATTATCTTCATGAGCTAATTGTCCGTTAGTCCACTGCATACAAAGGGGGACATTTCGGCCACGAATCCCAAGTTTCTGTGCTAGCTCAGTATCGACAAGAGATATGGTTGAACCATCATCCATAATAGCATTGACAGTCGTCTCACCACCTGGACCACCAATAATTACTGGAAGAACCTTCAAGTGTACATCGGATCTAGCAGTAGACATTTCACTATAATTGGTGTGCATCATTAAAACCTCTACGTCAGGGTCCTTTACTTTCTTATGGAGAAGTTGGTGGTGAAACTTTTCACAGCCTTGTTCACCACACAACTTCTTATTCGAACATGAGTCAACCCTATGCCCCCAACAAAAACAACCAATACATAATCTGTTTTGGATAGTGTGTTGCCATCTGGCTTTTACATCGTCCGCTAGGAACTTTTTACAGGTCTCAAGCTTGTGAATTGCTTCCTTACAACAAGAGCACTTTTTGTCACTACTTTTTACAATATTCAATACTGGCCTTTTATTTTTATTGTCAATATTTTTATTACCAGTATCATTATCCTCAACTTTACTAGGAAGCATACTTGCTGCTAATGCCATCGTCGTCATCCAGTTTGATAGATCTTCGAGGTTAGGCTCATCAGAATGTCCGAGTAATTTACTGCACCACTGGAATTGAAGTTGATACGGAAGTTTTGCCAAGACATCTTCCATAAGTTGAGGGTTTACCATGTGAGCCGTCTTCTTCAGCGACTTCATGGTCGATACTAAATTGGCAACATGGTTAGAGTACTGCATTAAAGTTTCCGGCCTACCTTCCTTTGGTGCTGCAGTTGATTTTACTTGGGCAATCATAGATTTGATAATTTGTTCAGTGCGCCCGAACATGAATTCCAAGGTCGCCATGATTCGAGGGACATTTTCAGGCAGATTCAGAATGCCAATGACAGCGTCTCGGGCTTTCTCCTTCAGACATTTCTGAAGCCGAACCAGATTTTCGTCATCTGAAAGTCCCAGTAGATCAGTAGTCCTGTAATATTGGGATGCAAACATTGGCCAATCTTTATGTTTCCCCGTGAAATCTGGTAGAAACTTTGGAATGGACTGCCTTGCCAAGAATTTGTCCATTTGAAGAGTTCTTCGGTTATTTTCCTCATACCCAACTGGATTTTGTTGTAACCAAATTGGTCTTGTTGTAACTTCTGGAGCAGTGTTGTTAGGAGGAACAACTTGTGCGAAAGTAAGCGCGTTGTCTTTCCCCACTTCTTCCATCTCAGGGAAATCCAGTTTTCCTCCCGCCAGCCATTGTTGTACTTTGGTTTTTGGTTTTAGACTCTTGCTTAATTTTGAAGCGCCGTCATCTTCCAAATCTTGAGAAAGTTTCTCATCGTCGCTCTCCTCCTCGTCGATGGTTGCTTTCTTCACCTCTAGCCGCTTATTAACTAGGGCCATGTTCATCTCAATTCTCATTTTTTCAATTTCCATTTTAGCCAACTCCGCTTGTTGACGAGAAATTTCTTCCATGGCAACCAACTCAGCTTCCAACTTTTTCCGAGCAATCAAACTCTTTGTTGACCTAGCCGTTGAGTAATTAGTTGCCTTGGATTTATGTGATTGCTCAGATATAACTGACCCGTTGCCATGGTTGCTGATACAAGCATTCTCATCCTCGACATCGTCATCCGCGGCTTCTTTATTCCTTCTCACCTCTGCTTTCCGTCTCAGCGGAATTTCCATACCGGTAAATTCTGGATAAAGGCCTTGGTTTCGTCTACTCTGCCTTGGGACTGTATTCGCAACTGCTTCGGAGTCAGCATTCCCTTCGAATGGAGTTTTGTCCAGAGAACCAATCGATCCGGTTCGAAAAAGGACCATGTTATTGCCCGCCATGTCAGGCTCGTATTCAACCTCCTGGTTGTGATAGTAGTAGTTGAAGGACCAGCGTTACAACGCAATAATTCGAATTTTAAATAAAGAGAAAATATTCTCAGCCTCAAGGTCTTGCCTCAAAATACGCCAGCTTATGGCCTAACCTTGAGAATGTCAGTACTTAAGAAAAGACAAACTCCGGAGCTAACCTCACTCACGTCTTTCCTTTGACAAGTTCAAAGCTGACTGCCTTTAATGACAATTTTCTCTATCAAACTTAACAAACATACCATTGAAAACATGTAAACCAATGAATCTCTCTTATGAACATCATTTTGATATAATATGATATTAAAATAACAACAAGAACAAAATAACATTATTTCTGATGGTAGCCATGTGAGACGCTACGTTGATTAGGCCGCAACAATAACTTTACCTTTTAAGAAAAAGTAAGCTTAATCGAATCAAGGACGAAACCAACGTAATATATAAGATTGTAAACAATTCCTGCTGCAAAATTTATTACGGTGAAATCTATCGTCCTTTAAACACACGACTTAATGTGCACATGAATCATGTACGGCTGAAAAATCGTGAAAAATCGGCAGTTTCAACCTTTCAACAACCGAAAACACTCCATCGATTGGGATAACGTCAAATCAGTTATTCAGAAACTCAAGGAGGGTTTAATAATTCAATAATCTTAATACCATAATTTGACCATGGCATAAGAGTTTTTTTTAAATCTTCGCTCTCTCTTAAACGCGCTTTTAAGGGTTGTGAGTACTTTGCAAAAATAAAAAAATAAAAGTAAAATAATAACAAAACAAAATGAGAACAATTTTCAATTTTCGGGCCCATTGGTCCAATGATTTCGGCGGTGAGTGGGGCTCAACCTAACCGACGCCACAGCCGCGCAGCTAATAATTTGCGCAGCGATAGGGGTTGGAGTAACGCTGTGCTCTCAAATTGTATTTTGTATTTCACAGCATCTCGTTTCAATAAAATAGAGAGCACGACGTTTTTCCAACTCCATAGTTCCAATCCTGCCAACAAACAATGTGATCCGGAACTAATAAAATTACTTCGCGAGTATACACAATAACAAATTGGTACGAAGCTAAAGATTGTTGAAAGAGGTTGAAGATGAAATGATCGAAGAGGGTGTGGAAACGAAAAATCTTAGAAATCTCAATTAAAAATTACTCCCAGACGATATAATATTGCATGAACAAATGAAATTGCAATGGTTTTCTTTGACGACGATTGATGTGTTCCTCATGATCGCGACATTCGTGTTTATCTGAGACATGAAAGAGAAACTCCAAACATTAGCATAGCCGTTTCTTGACTCGCTTAAATATCCTATGTTATTCCCTAATGGTGACAATGAGTGGCACAAAGATTTAAATAGATCTGATGGGAAAAGTATAACAGAAATGGACTATTTTAGTCACCACCACCAAGTTAGAAAAAATCGAGCAAACTAAGCCTTAAAGGTGGAAAGGTGACACGCCAATTAATTGTCGACTGGTTAACAAGAATGGAAGCTAATATACTGTACTTTATACGTTACCATACGTTATCATACGGCTTAAAGCCTTTTTTGGCACATAAGCCGCTTTGCATGAATACGTTTAGCAGAGAGCAAATGAAACTTGTCCAGATGTTTGTAGAACCATTATCCTTCCGGCAACATAAATTAGAAGATCCAGAAATATGGTGCAACGATATCAAGACGCGATGGCAATTTTACGAGTATTTGGAAAACCTGATTTATATATCACAGTCGCATGCAATCCAAACTGGCCCGAAAAAAAAGATAATTTACTTCCAGAACAGAGCGCTTTAGATCGTCCAGATTTAGTTGCTTTTTTCAAAGTAAATTAATTGCATTTAAATAACACATAACCAATTATTTTAGAGATACCCACTCTCAAATTCTCCACTAATTGAACATTTTTCCAACTTAGATTTAGCGTAAAATGCTCACTTATTGTAACTTTACTTTTAACTTGTGATAGTGGAAACAGTTTCTCACTTGATCCCATTTTCGTTTACTGACCAAAGATAGTATTTCACAATAAGTGAATTCTTGATTTCATTTTCTTTTCGCATGAATTTTCGGAATTTTTCTACAACACCAGCTTCTATGCATAATTTCTCCAGCTCTCTTAACAAGTTCCATTTTGTTAATTCGCTCTTCTGAAATTCCTCCAAACAATTTCTTGTAAATAAGGAGTTGTTTCTTGCTAATATAAAATCGTCAATGAATTGTATACTGGCTTTGAATACTGTGCACTTTATGTTCTCTCTCTCATTCTAATCTTAGAGAATATGATGGAGTGTTATTGGTGGTACCAGTCAGTCTTCTTAAGAATTGAGTTTGGAACGTTTCGGCTTCTGTTATATATTTCAGTCCCCATACCGGGAAGAGCGTTGACGTTACTAGTGCATTAAAGTTTCAAATGACTTCTGGTATCTTTTATTTTCGCTTTATAGTATACTTCGAAAAGTTTTCCCTCAGCTCTTTTTGCTTTCCCGAAAAATAGTTCTTTCACTATTTTAAAATATCCTGTATTTCTGAAAGGTACCCCGAGGTATGTATAGGTTTTCACGATCTCCACTTCTTTATCGCCCCACTTAATTATGTCATCTCTTCTGTGTTTTCCATTTCTAGTAAAAATCAATATCACCTTGTCTAGGTTGACTTTGAGGTTGTTTTCTTTAAAGAAATTCCGAAGTACATCTATTGGTTCTTGAAGGTCTTCTGTAGTTTTTGCCACGAGTACCATATCGCCTGCGTATAATAGGATGGTGACTATTGCTGTGCTCATTTTGACTCCCTTTACACTTTTTACTTGTAATAATTTAACAATATTATTTACATAAACTGAGAATAGCGTAGGAGACAATTTTTCTCCCTGCAAAACTCCTTTCAATATTTTTATGAAGTTGCTCTTCTCCTCTTTTCCTCTAACTTGAGTTTTTGCTTTATCGTACAGGCTCTTGATTTTTATGACTAGTTCTTCATTGATGCCTTCTTCTCTGAATCTATTCCATCGTAGTTCTTGTATGATGGAATCGAAAGCGTGGCTCAAATCTACAAATATAATTTTTAAAATGGTAAAGCAACACATGTTACATGGTCCATGTTCTTCTTCCTGTATGGGGAATGGAAATTGCAAAAAGCAATTGCAAGCGCTTTGCTATAAAGTTGCTGCTTCTCAATAGAAATTGAACGATTTTGTTTGCAGATTTAAGAACTATTGACGGAGTTACATACTTAATTTTTAAAGAGGCATGTGTGAAACATAATCTGTTGGAAAGCGACGACCCGTGGTATCATGGTATGAATGAGGTCTTAGCATAACAAATTCCTAGGCAGTTAAGGCAACTTTTTGCAATTGTTTGTCTTTGGCCCTTCTGCAAATGCTTTTGAAATTGATACTAATTTTAAAGAACATATTACTGAAGATTATAATCGAAATAATAGCGATCAGGGTTGGGGGTTTTTTTGGTTTTTTTCAAAAAAACCAAACAACCAGGTTTTTTTTGGTTTAAACCGGGTTTTTTTGGTTTAAACCAGGTTTTTTTGGTTTAAACAAATTTTCAATCCAAAACATTCATTAATATGCAAAAACATGTGAATTTGAACAAATTTACTTATTTCCCAAACTCAATAAGTATCACAAAGCATTAAATATTTAATAACTTACAGATAATTTTAACGATAACTTTGCAGCATAAACACAAGTTTGGCATTTTTCATTTTACAAACGATTCCGAATTTCTAAATGTACAAGACTAAAGGCTAATAGTATTATTTACTTCACTAAAGTTTAACCATACAATATCACAGTAACTGCACAAGTTTTGTGCACGACGAAATATAAGCATTTTGGATTGAAAATAATAAAATTTTAGGTGTTTGGTTTAAACCATTGGTTTTTATAAAAAAAAAACCGTTTGGTTTAAACCATGGTTTAAACCATGGTTTAAATCATTTGGTTTAAACCAAACCAACCCTGATAGCGATACTGTATCGAGCAGTTGGCACTGCAGGGTATATAAACTATATTGAAGCTGCATGGAAAATCTGGGAAAGATTTTAATCTACCAGAATGCCAAGTATTTATGACATTCAGACTGTATGAGGTTTTTAACATAGATGAAGAAATCAACTTATTTCAACATAACTAAAACAAACTGAATGAAAGCCAAAAGTTAGTTGTCGGTTTTGTTGTAGAAAAATTGAATCAGAAAATTCTGACGATAATTTTATTCACTTAAATGACCCAGGTGATAGTGGAAAAACATTTGTTTACGAAGCATTAATGAATTATGTACGAGGTCATTAATTTCATGAAAGTGAAGGTATAGCAATTTCCGTCGCATCAACAGGAATTAATAAAAAATAAGCATTTATTCAGTCGTCTTTTGGCCATTGACCCTTACTACTTTTCTTTTCCTTAATTTATTTTACATTAGTTTACTTATCCTAAAATTCTTATTTACTATCCTATTTACCATATCATAAATTGTACATCTTTAAGTCATCATTTATAAGACTATAGTAATATTTTCTCAGATTCATCGCGTTCTTCCAAAATAGGTAAAATGCTACATACTCCTCTCTGCTTATTTTCCCACTGAAGATTATATTGATATGGTTACTTCTTTCACAGCCTTCTAAAAACTTGTGGCAGTGCTTGTCTGTATTTCTCATAGTGTTTACTCATAATTTATGTGACAATAATCTTCCACTGCTTTCATATTTCACAATTCACATTCTATCGTTCTCTCATTTTTCCAAATTGAGTTGATTGCATTTAAATATCCTTTATGAACAACTATTTTATGACCACATACTCTTAAGTTTTGCAATAACTGAACATTCTTCCAACATAGACTTAACATATAATGCTCACTCATAGTAACTTTACTTTTAACTAGTGATAGCTGGGACAGTTTTTCACTTGATTGTATACTTCTGACGTCTTCGTTCACTATCAACAGGAATTGCTGCGACTCTTTTGAATGGTGGAAGAACATGTCATTCTCAGTTTGGTATTCCTCTGAATGTTAATAGCGAAAGTGTATCGAATTTGCAAACACATAGGGCAGAGGGTGATCGAATTCTCAAGTCTGAAGTCATTATTTGGGATGAATGTACGATGGTTAGTAAGTTCGGTCTTCATGTAGTTAATAGACCTTTTCATGTAATCATGGTCAGTACTTACCCCTTGGTGGGAAATTAATCACTAGGAAATTTTCGACAAATTCTTAATGTAGTTCTAATAGAGCTTCTAGCTAATAGAGTTTCAACAGTACAGACAAATTTAAAAAGTAGCTTGTTGTGGAAATTCTTTAAAACATTTAAGCTAACTCTCAATATGAGGGCAGGAAATGAATTTTTTGCAAATTGGGTTTTAAAACTCGGTAATGGAGATATAAATATGACTAGATAGCCGAGACGATACGGTTGAGATACCCAATCAATTTATTAGTTCCAGCAACTTAGTGAACGAAGTGTTTGGCGGTATAACTGAAACCATCGTGCAAGATTACGCCTACAGGGCTATATTATGCCCAGTTAGCGAAGATTCATTTAAAATCAACAATGACATTCTATAATTACTTTCTAATAATGGAACGGTTTCAAAAGTGCAGATTACATTGACTGTGCAACCCGGGATGATTCCAGCTATTATCCAATTGAATATTTAAGTACAATAACACCGGCAGGAATGTCGAATCCTATTTTGAAACTTAAGGTCGGAGCAATTGTAGTGGTGTTACGAAATCTTAATGCAAAGCGGGGTTTGTGCAATGGAACCAGACTAATTATTACCAAACTACAAGAAAATTTAATATTTGCGACAGTTCTGAATGGCAGAGCTGCTGGAGAAGCGTTGTTTATTCCACGGATCACGCTTACCTCAAGTGATGGTGAATACCCATTCGTATTAAAGAGTAGACAGTTTCCTGTTAGTTACTCTATGACCATTAACAAATCTCAAGGACAAAGTTTTGATAAAGTTGGCATATATTTGTCAAAACCCGTTTTTCGCATGGTCAACTGTGTTGCATTTTTGAGAGGTAAATCATAAGAAAATATAAAGGTAGTTATAACGGACACGGCAGAACAAGGTGCATGGCAAAGGTGAAGGAACGTACACAAGCAGTTATGTTTTTAAGGAAGTTTTGTAACGGGAAACGTTATAAAACTAACTAGTATGCAAGCCATCCACCAAGGTATATGGGGGAACTAAAATTGCAATGATTTGTAAATCATAAAAGCAATAAACTTAACAATATATAATTAGGCCGTTTTTACAAATAAGGCTGTTCTTCGTTTAAATAAATGCAATGGATCTTTTAAACCTCTAATCCGTTTCGATTGTGTAAAATCGGTGGCAGAAACCAACTTCGTCGCTTATTAATGGCTTTATATATCAATTTGTTTCAATACTTTCCTTGTAAAGGTAAGTTAAATTTAAAAGAAATTTAAACCTATATGTATTTAAAGGGCTCAACTCTGGTCAGGCCAGGGTTCAAAAAAATAACGCCCAAAAATAATAAAAGGCCCTCAGATTCTCTATTCTCAAGGTCTCTATTTATTTGACTATTTATGTCATTCAAAGTTCCCCTACACTGACCTACATAAGCAATGTCTTAATATTCGCTATTTTACCTAAATTTCGTATATAGGTTTTTGAGTATTGAGTTTATCCGTAGTCACAATTAAACATCGAATGGAGCTGGCATAGTAAATAGATATATAACCTACTCTTAGGAAAACTAAAAGCATCCCATTTGTTAGCTAGGCATGATATTACCGTTCATTTTTAAACTCTCGTTAATATTGTTATCGTTTATTCGAAAATTCCCGATATAGATTTTGAAGAATGTTATGAACGATAAACTTTTATACCGTAAAAATACGGTGGGTACTATAAAAAACAATGCAAGTGGGTTTCTTACAGTGGTTCCGCGTACCTGTTATATGAACAATTGACGGAATTTACGTGAAATTAATTTTTTGGTGTATATTTAAGAAATATTATTCAGGAACCCAAATTTACTGTTATGGTAAAAATACCTAAAATCAATTATTAACGGTTGCCATTAAAATATAAAGAATCCACGTGCGACCCCGTTACTGTATCTTCGTTTACAATTTTCTCAGCAATCGTCTGTTGTATCTTCCCGTATAGCAATTTAAGTCCAGAAGACATTGTCAGGACAACATAAGATAAAGTCCTGATTTGGTCATTTGGAGTCATGTACATTATCAGGGCAGTCCTACGACTGACAAATGTCCGCTAAAAACGGGGCCTGTGAATGTCTTCAGGACATACATTTATGACAACAAGGCATCCTCAGGACATTTATGTATGATTACAATAAGATGTAATTCACTGACGACGTAACGGAGTCTGTTAAATTTCTTATAATATTAAATATTATTTTTTGTATTAAAATGTGGATACGATTTTGATAAAATTTCTTGCCTGTGGAAATTATATGCACGACAAACAATACCTGCAATTCAAATGCAGCAAATTATAATTTTTATTGTAAAAAACAACGACGAATTGTAAACAATACTTTTCAAATTTAAGTCCACACAAACCAAAATCATTCATGTTCATCGCATGATGAAGTAATTTGGTCCGCCTCTTGAGCTCTGAAATAAAAAACAAAATTATTTACGTATATGTTATACAATTATAGTTAAAAAATTACAGAAAAATGTACTGACTGTTTTACTTATTACCCCAATTTCTTGGCCTTTAACTTCAGGCGATCATTAGCATGACGTAACCAACTCTCAATGCTTTCCTTCACTTGCTCTCGAGTTACTGCTATCGAGTTCCTAACTTAACACAGGCTGTAAAATAATAAACATTTTCAAGGTATGCAAATTGATGTAGGATTTTGTTTTAAAATAAATGTTTTACTATATATCAGTTTCAATAGTCCGAGCTCGGAAAAAATCCGATTATTTCGCAATCCACGCCAGCTGTATTCTTTAGCTAACTCATCAGTCATTATTTCGCTTAGAATAGACGCATCATGTAGAAATGGTTTTCGACCACCAAATGAGCAGAATTTTTTCAACTGAAAATATACACACAAGTAAGGATTTAAAGTTAAAATAACATTCAAATTGCACATTAAATTTTGTTTTGAAATACAAATGAATAAACTTACAACTTTAGTTTTGAGCTCCTTGTGATTATCAATCTGACGTGCAAAACTTTCCAGCGACGTATACTCCGAAAACTATAATTGAGAGTCATCATCTAAATCGATGTCAATACAATTTGGCATTTAATTCCGATGCAGCAAATCAACTTCCGTTTCAAGACGGTCCAATTTTAGATTAATTTCAACTAAATGCCGAAACAACTCATTTTTGGAAGCTGTAAAACTATTTTAAAAAAATGCATTTTTTAAGAATTTAGTATTTAAATTTAAATGAAAACTGCTTTTGATTTTTCCAACATTGCATTTTATGCAACTGAGCATTATAATTTACCAGAATTTGGCCCCTGATTGCTAGTATTAACTTGTTGGTCTTCTGCAACAGCAGGTAAATCTACCCTGGTCATCGGGAAAGCCTCGTGAGTGGAATGAAGTTCCGTCTGGTGGACTTCCAACTCTTGAAACTCCGAAAAACAGGACATAACTTCGGAATTCGTGAATGGTTTGCTTGGCACCGACAAGACCAGACTCGGCGTGCCAGGGGTTTCCAAGGAGCTTTGTCTCTGAGTTTCATTGCTTGGACAATAAATTGTGTTTATGGTATTTTCCTCCGGAGCAAATTTGCGTTTTTTCGGAGTGACGGAATTTCTTGCTTCAAAAGGTTTTCGTCTGGTTTTTCTAGTGATGGATTCATCATCGTCTTCAGTCGCACTTAGTTCAGAAGTAATACTTGCTAGGGGTAGTTTAGCGGCAGCTGCTCCATAAGAATCTGTCATTATTGTATAAAAAATTAACCCAAATGATGGAACAATATAATAACCTAAATATTGTATACCCTTAAAAACACATATTACGATTAAAATGATTTCAGAAAATTACAATTCCTTTTAAATACTCATTCATGATAGAAAACTAATTAAATAATCAAAACAAATTTACCAAATATTTTTACGACGCTAACTGGAGATTTTTCCCAGTCGGAAATCAATCGCGGAAGCTCTGCTGTTTGTACAGCCCTTTTAAATTTCGAAGTAGTATTTCCATACGGTGGTCAATGGTTAATGACGATGGGGATTCGATTTTGTAAACTCCAATTTCGGAATATTTGATGGGTGACGTAAAGTAATTTTGGCACTTCCAAACCTTGCCCACAGCGACTTGGGCTCTTTGAACAAAAGTTGAAAATTTCCAGAACTGAACCACATTTTAATAAACAATATTTGTCTTCTGAATTAACTTTAATTTTAAAACCACTTCGTAGATATAAAACTTACTGTGGACTTGCAGGCCAGGAAGCATGGGACCGGTTGTGTGTATTTTGGCACTATACTCTTTGGAAGACGATTCAAAGCATGCTCGATTACGTTCTTCCAAACGGCGATGTATTTGTTGCAACGACGACTGGGGCTTTCTGAGCATGCGTTTTATTTGACCAAGTTTATTTTCGAAAGTAAACGCGCTAAATGCATCCAAGGCACCCAAGCATTTCACATCATCAGCTAATTGAAGTACTCCGTGTAAGTTCCAAAATAAATTTTCAGATGCAAGAAATTTTGAACAAATTCACGAAGTATAATTTTGGCATACGAATTTAACTTTTGACATGTATTTGGGTTTGCCAAAATTCTGCTTGCTATATGCATCAATTGAATCCTTTAAAATTCATTCACATTTGCAGGTTTTCCGTCCCCACACCACAACCCAATTACGAAAGGTTCATTTCTTATATTTTCTAGTTTCCCTAATATTGGCCAAAATGCTTTGGATAAACTTTTTGTAATAGGAATGTCCGACAGATGCCGATACCTTCTGCGTAATTCCTCGACGTCAAGGTCAAACATTGGGAAATTTGAATTCGCTGTCGTCCTAACCTCACTCATGTTATATAGTTTTGCCCCACTATGAGTGCCACGAATAGTAAAGCTTATCACCTCGGAATTATCTTCATGAGCTAATTGTCCGTTAGTCCACTGCATACAAAGGGGGACATTTCGGCCACGAATCCCAAGTTTCTGTGCTAGCTCAGTATCGACAAGAGATATGGTTGAACCATCATCCATAATAGCATTGACAGTCGTCTCACCACCTGGACCACCAATAATTACTGGAAGAACCTTCAAGTGTACATCGGATCTAGCAGTAGACATTTCACTATAATTGGTGTGCATCATTAAAACCTCTACGTCAGGGTCCTTTACTTTCTTATGGAGAAGTTGGTGGTGAAACTTTTCACAGCCTTGTTCACCACACAACTTCTTATTCGAACATGAGTCAACCCTATGCCCCCAACAAAAACAACCAATACATAATCTGTTTTGGATAGTGTGTTGCCATCTGGCTTTTACATCGTCCGCTAGGAACTTTTTACAGGTCTCAAGCTTGTGAATTGCTTCCTTACAACAAGAGCACTTTTTGTCACTACTTTTTACAATATTCAATACTGGCCTTTTATTTTTATTGTCAATATTTTTATTACCAGTATCATTATCCTCAACTTTACTAGGAAGCATACTTGCTGCTAATGCCATCGTCGTCATCCAGTTTGATAGATCTTCGAGGTTAGGCTCATCAGAATGTCCGAGTAATTTACTGCACCACTGGAATTGAAGTTGATACGGAAGTTTTGCCAAGACATCTTCCATAAGTTGAGGGTTTACCATGTGAGCCGTCTTCTTCAGCGACTTCATGGTCGATACTAAATTGGCAACATGGTTAGAGTACTGCATTAAAGTTTCCGGCCTACCTTCCTTTGGTGCTGCAGTTGATTTTACTTGGGCAATCATAGATTTGATAATTTGTTCAGTGCGCCCGAACATGAATTCCAAGGTCGCCATGATTCGAGGGACATTTTCAGGCAGATTCAGAATGCCAATGACAGCGTCTCGGGCTTTCTCCTTCAGACATTTCTGAAGCCGAACCAGATTTTCGTCATCTGAAAGTCCCAGTAGATCAGTAGTCCTGTAATATTGGGATGCAAACATTGGCCAATCTTTATGTTTCCCCGTGAAATCTGGTAGAAACTTTGGAATGGACTGCCTTGCCAAGAATTTGTCCATTTGAAGAGTTCTTCGGTTATTTTCCTCATACCCAACTGGATTTTGTTGTAACCAAATTGGTCTTGTTGTAACTTCTGGAGCAGTGTTGTTAGGAGGAACAACTTGTGCGAAAGTAAGCGCGTTGTCTTTCCCCACTTCTTCCATCTCAGGGAAATCCAGTTTTCCTCCCGCCAGCCATTGTTGTACTTTGGTTTTTGGTTTTAGACTCTTGCTTAATTTTGAAGCGCCGTCATCTTCCAAATCTTGAGAAAGTTTCTCATCGTCGCTCTCCTCCTCGTCGATGGTTGCTTTCTTCACCTCTAGCCGCTTATTAACTAGGGCCATGTTCATCTCAATTCTCATTTTTTCAATTTCCATTTTAGCCAACTCCGCTTGTTGACGAGAAATTTCTTCCATGGCAACCAACTCAGCTTCCAACTTTTTCCGAGCAATCAAACTCTTTGTTGACCTAGCCGTTGAGTAATTAGTTGCCTTGGATTTATGTGATTGCTCAGATATAACTGACCCGTTGCCATGGTTGCTGATACAAGCATTCTCATCCTCGACATCGTCATCCGCGGCTTCTTTATTCCTTCTCACCTCTGCTTTCCGTCTCAGCGGAATTTCCATACCGGTAAATTCTGGATAAAGGCCTTGGTTTCGTCTACTCTGCCTTGGGACTGTATTCGCAACTGCTTCGGAGTCAGCATTCCCTTCGAATGGAGTTTTGTCCAGAGAACCAATCGATCCGGTTCGAAAAAGGACCATGTTATTGCCCGCCATGTCAGGCTCGTATTCAACCTCCTGGTTGTGATAGTAGTAGTTGAAGGACCAGCGTTACAACGCAATAATTCGAATTTTAAATAAAGAGAAAATATTCTCAGCCTCAAGGTCTTGCCTCAAAATACGCCAGCTTATGGCCTAACCTTGAGAATGTCAGTACTTAAGAAAAGACAAACTCCGGAGCTAACCTCACTCACGTCTTTCCTTTGACAAGTTCAAAGCTGACTGCCTTTAATGACAATTTTCTCTATCAAACTTAACAAACATACCATTGAAAACATGTAAACCAATGAATCTCTCTTATGAACATCATTTTGATATAATATGATATTAAAATAACAACAAGAACAAAATAACATTATTTCTGATGGTAGCCATGTGAGACGCTACGTTGATTAGGCCGCAACAATAACTTTACCTTTTAAGAAAAAGTAAGCTTAATCGAATCAAGGACGAAACCAACGTAATATATAAGATTGTAAACAATTCCTGCTGCAAAATTTATTACGGTGAAATCTATCGTCCTTTAAACACACGACTTAATGTGCACATGAATCATGTACGGCTGAAAAATCGTGAAAAATCGGCAGTTTCAACCTTTCAACAACCGAAAACACTCCATCGATTGGGATAACGTCAAATCAGTTATTCAGAAACTCAAGGAGGGTTTAATAATTCAATAATCTTAATACCATAATTTGACCATGGCATAAGAGTTTTTTTTAAATCTTCGCTCTCTCTTAAACGCGCTTTTAAGGGTTGTGAGTACTTTGCAAAAATAAAAAAATAAAAGTAAAATAATAACAAAACAAAATGAGAACAATTTTCAATTTTCGGGCCCATTGGTCCAATGATTTCGGCGGTGAGTGGGGCTCAACCTAACCGACGCCACAGCCGCGCAGCTAATAATTTGCGCAGCGATAGGGGTTGGAGTAACGCTGTGCTCTCAAATTGTATTTTGTATTTCACAGCATCTCGTTTCAATAAAATAGAGAGCACGACGTTTTTCCAACTCCATAGTTCCAATCCTGCCAACAAACAATGTGATCCGGAACTAATAAAATTACTTCGCGAGTATACACAATAACAAATTGGTACGAAGCTAAAGATTGTTGAAAGAGGTTGAAGATGAAATGATCGAAGAGGGTGTGGAAACGAAAAATCTTAGAAATCTCAATTAAAAATTACTCCCAGACGATATAATATTGCATGAACAAATGAAATTGCAATGGTTTTCTTTGACGACGATTGATGTGTTCCTCATGATCGCGACATTCGTGTTTATCTGAGACATGAAAGAGAAACTCCAAACATTAGCATAGCCGTTTCTTGACTCGCTTAAATATCCTATGTTATTCCCTAATGGTGACAATGAGTGGCACAAAGATTTAAATAGATCTGATGGGAAAAGTATAACAGAAATGGACTATTTTAGTCACCACCACCAAGTTAGAAAAAATCGAGCAAACTAAGCCTTAAAGGTGGAAAGGTGACACGCCAATTAATTGTCGACTGGTTAACAAGAATGGAAGCTAATATACTGTACTTTATACGTTACCATACGTTATCATACGGCTTAAAGCCTTTTTTGGCACATAAGCCGCTTTGCATGAATACGTTTAGCAGAGAGCAAATGAAACTTGTCCAGATGTTTGTAGAACCATTATCCTTCCGGCAACATAAATTAGAAGATCCAGAAATATGGTGCAACGATATCAAGACGCGATGGCAATTTTACGAGTATTTGGAAAACCTGATTTATATATCACAGTCGCATGCAATCCAAACTGGCCCGAAAAAAAAGATAATTTACTTCCAGAACAGAGCGCTTTAGATCGTCCAGATTTAGTTGCTTTTTTCAAAGTAAATTAATTGCATTTAAATAACACATAACCAATTATTTTAGAGATACCCACTCTCAAATTCTCCACTAATTGAACATTTTTCCAACTTAGATTTAGCGTAAAATGCTCACTTATTGTAACTTTACTTTTAACTTGTGATAGTGGAAACAGTTTCTCACTTGATCCCATTTTCGTTTACTGACCAAAGATAGTATTTCACAATAAGTGAATTCTTGATTTCATTTTCTTTTCGCATGAATTTTCGGAATTTTTCTACAACACCAGCTTCTATGCATAATTTCTCCAGCTCTCTTAACAAGTTCCATTTTGTTAATTCGCTCTTCTGAAATTCCTCCAAACAATTTCTTGTAAATAAGGAGTTGTTTCTTGCTAATATAAAATCGTCAATGAATTGTATACTGGCTTTGAATACTGTGCACTTTATGTTCTCTCTCTCATTCTAATCTTAGAGAATATGATGGAGTGTTATTGGTGGTACCAGTCAGTCTTCTTAAGAATTGAGTTTGGAACGTTTCGGCTTCTGTTATATATTTCAGTCCCCATACCGGGAAGAGCGTTGACGTTACTAGTGCATTAAAGTTTCAAATGACTTCTGGTATCTTTTATTTTCGCTTTATAGTATACTTCGAAAAGTTTTCCCTCAGCTCTTTTTGCTTTCCCGAAAAATAGTTCTTTCACTATTTTAAAATATCCTGTATTTCTGAAAGGTACCCCGAGGTATGTATAGGTTTTCACGATCTCCACTTCTTTATCGCCCCACTTAATTATGTCATCTCTTCTGTGTTTTCCATTTCTAGTAAAAATCAATATCACCTTGTCTAGGTTGACTTTGAGGTTGTTTTCTTTAAAGAAATTCCGAAGTACATCTATTGGTTCTTGAAGGTCTTCTGTAGTTTTTGCCACGAGTACCATATCGCCTGCGTATAATAGGATGGTGACTATTGCTGTGCTCATTTTGACTCCCTTTACACTTTTTACTTGTAATAATTTAACAATATTATTTACATAAACTGAGAATAGCGTAGGAGACAATTTTTCTCCCTGCAAAACTCCTTTCAATATTTTTATGAAGTTGCTCTTCTCCTCTTTTCCTCTAACTTGAGTTTTTGCTTTATCGTACAGGCTCTTGATTTTTATGACTAGTTCTTCATTGATGCCTTCTTCTCTGAATCTATTCCATCGTAGTTCTTGTATGATGGAATCGAAAGCTTGGCTCAAATCTACAAATATAATTTTTAAAATGGTAAAGCAACACATGTTACATGGTCCATGTTCTTCTTCCTGTATGGGGAATGGAAATTGCAAAAAGCAATTGCAAGCGCTTTGCTATAAAGTTGCTGCTTCTCAATAGAAATTGAACGATTTTGTTTGCAGATTTAAGAACTATTGACGGAGTTACATACTTAATTTTTAAAGAGGCATGTGTGAAACATAATCTGTTGGAAAGCGACGACCCGTGGTATCATGGTATGAATGAGGTCTTAGCATAACAAATTCCTAGGCAGTTAAGGCAACTTTTTGCAATTGTTTGTCTTTGGCCCTTCTGCAAATGCTTTTGAAATTGATACTAATTTTAAAGAACATATTACTGAAGATTATAATCGAAATAATAGCGATCAGGGTTGGGGGTTTTTTTGGTTTTTTTCAAAAAAACCAAACAACCAGGTTTTTTTTTGGTTTAAACCGGGTTTTTTTGGTTTAAACCAGGTTTTTTTTGGTTTAAACAAATTTTCAATCCAAAACATTCATTAATATGCAAAAACATGTGAATTTGAACAAATTTACTTATTTCCCAAACTCAATAAGTATCACAAAGCATTAAATATTTAATAACTTACAGATAATTTTAACGATAACTTTGCAGCATAAACACAAGTTTGGCATTTTTCATTTTACAAACGATTCCGAATTTCTAAATGTACAAGACTAAAGGCTAATAGTATTATTTACTTCACTAAAGTTTAACCATACAATATCACAGTAACTGCACAAGTTTTGTGCACGACGAAATATAAGCATTTTGGATTGAAAATAATAAAATTTTAGGTGTTTGGTTTAAACCATTGGTTTTTATAAAAAAACCGTTTGGTTTAAACCATGGTTTAAATCATTTGGTTTAAACCAAACCAACCCTGATAGCGATACTGTATCGAGCAGTTGGCACTGCAGGGTATATAAACTATATTGAAGCTGCATGGAAAATCTGGGAAAGATTTTAATCTACCAGAATGCCAAGTATTTATGACATTCAGACTGTATGAGGTTTTTAACATAGATGAAGAAATCAACTTATTTCAACATAACTAAAACAAACTGAATGAAAGCCAAAAGTTAGTTGTCGGTTTTGTTGTAGAAAAATTGAATCAGAAAATTCTGACGATAATTTTATTCACTTAAATGACCCAGGTGATAGTGGAAAAACATTTGTTTACGAAGCATTAATGAATTATGTACGAGGTCATTAATTTCATGAAAGTGAAGGTATAGCAATTTCCGTCGCATCAACAGGAATTAATAAAAAATAAGCATTTATTCAGTCGTCTTTTGGCCATTGACCCTTACTACTTTTCTTTTCCTTAATTTATTTTACATTAGTTTACTTATCCTAAAATTCTTATTTACTATCCTATTTACCATATCATAAATTGTACATCTTTAAGTCATCATTTATAAGACTATAGTAATATTTTCTCAGATTCATCGCGTTCTTCCAAAATAGGTAAAATGCTACATACTCCTCTCTGCTTATTTTCCCACTGAAGATTATATTGATATGGTTACTTCTTTCACAGCCTTCTAAAAACTTGTGGCAGTGCTTGTCTGTATTTCTCATAGTGTTTACTCATAATTTATGTGACAATAATCTTCCACTGCTTTCATATTTCACAATTCACATTCTATCGTTCTCTCATTTTTCCAAATTGAGTTGATTGCATTTAAATATCCTTTATGAACAACTATTTTATGACCACATACTCTTAAGTTTTGCAATAACTGAACATTCTTCCAACATAGACTTAACATATAATGCTCACTCATAGTAACTTTACTTTTAACTAGTGATAGCTGGGACAGTTTTTCACTTGATTGTATACTTCTGACGTCTTCGTTCACTATCAACAGGAATTGCTGCGACTCTTTTGAATGGTGGAAGAACATGTCATTCTCAGTTTGGTATTCCTCTGAATGTTAATAGCGAAAGTGTATCGAATTTGCAAACACATAGGGCAGAGGGTGATCGAATTCTCAAGTCTGAAGTCATTATTTGGGATGAATGTACGATGGTTAGTAAGTTCGGTCTTCATGTAGTTAATAGACCTTTTCATGTAATCATGGTCAGTACTTACCCCTTGGTGGGAAATTAATCACTAGGAAATTTTCGACAAATTCTTAATGTAGTTCTAATAGAGCTTCTAGCTAATAGAGTTTCAACAGTACAGACAAATTTAAAAAGTAGCTTGTTGTGGAAATTCTTTAAAACATTTAAGCTAACTCTCAATATGAGGGCAGGAAATGAATTTTTTGCAAATTGGGTTTTAAAACTCGGTAATGGAGATATAAATATGACTAGATAGCCGAGACGATACGGTTGAGATACCCAATCAATTTATTAGTTCCAGCAACTTAGTGAACGAAGTGTTTGGCGGTATAACTGAAACCATCGTGCAAGATTACGCCTACAGGGCTATATTATGCCCAGTTAGCGAAGATTCATTTAAAATCAACAATGACATTCTATAATTACTTTCTAATAATGGAACGGTTTCAAAAGTGCAGATTACATTGACTGTGCAACCCGGGATGATTCCAGCTATTATCCAATTGAATATTTAAGTACAATAACACCGGCAGGAATGTCGAATCCTATTTTGAAACTTAAGGTCGGAGCAATTGTAGTGGTGTTACGAAATCTTAATGCAAAGCGGGGTTTGTGCAATGGAACCAGACTAATTATTACCAAACTACAAGAAAATTTAATATTTGCGACAGTTCTGAATGGCAGAGCTGCTGGAGAAGCGTTGTTTATTCCACGGATCACGCTTACCTCAAGTGATGGTGAATACCCATTCGTATTAAAGAGTAGACAGTTTCCTGTTAGTTACTCTATGACCATTAACAAATCTCAAGGACAAAGTTTTGATAAAGTTGGCATATATTTGTCAAAACCCGTTTTTCGCATGGTCAACTGTGTTGCATTTTTGAGAGGTAAATCATAAGAAAATATAAAGGTAGTTATAACGGACACGGCAGAACAAGGTGCATGGCAAAGGTGAAGGAACGTACACAAGCAGTTATGTTTTTAAGGAAGTTTTGTAACGGGAAACGTTATAAAACTAACTAGTATGCAAGCCATCCACCAAGGTATATGGGGGAACTAAAATTGCAATGATTTGTAAATCATAAAAGCAATAAACTTAACAATATATAATTAGGCCGTTTTTACAAATAAGGCTGTTCTTCGTTTAAATAAATGCAATGGATCTTTTAAACCTCTAATCCGTTTCGATTGTGTAAAATCGGTGGCAGAAACCAACTTCGTCGCTTATTAATGGCTTTATATATCAATTTGTTTCAATACTTTCCTTGTAAAGGTAAGTTAAATTTAAAAGAAATTTAAACCTATATGTATTTAAAGGGCTCAACTCTGGTCAGGCCAGGGTTCAAAAAAATAACGCCCAAAAATAATAAAAGGCCCTCAGATTCTCTATTCTCAAGGTCTCTATTTATTTGACTATTTATGTCATTCAAAGTTCCCCTACACTGACCTACATAAGCAATGTCTTAATATTCGCTATTTTACCTAAATTTCGTATATAGGTTTTTGAGTATTGAGTTTATCCGTAGTCACAATTAAACATCGAATGGAGCTGGCATAGTAAATAGATATATAACCTACTCTTAGGAAAACTAAAAGCATCCCATTTGTTAGCTAGGCATGATATTACCGTTCATTTTTAAACTCTCGTTAATATTGTTATCGTTTATTCGAAAATTCCCGATATAGATTTTGAAGAATGTTATGAACGATAAACTTTTATACCGTAAAAATACGGTGGGTACTATAAAAAACAATGCAAGTGGGTTTCTTACAGTGGTTCCGCGTACCTGTTATATGAACAATTGACGGAATTTACGTGAAATTAATTTTTTGGTGTATATTTAAGAAATATTATTCAGGAACCCAAATTTACTGTTATGGTAAAAATACCTAAAATCAATTATTAACGGTTGCCATTAAAATATAAAGAATCCACGTGCGACCCCGTTACTGTATCTTCGTTTACAATTTTCTCAGCAATCGTCTGTTGTATCTTCCCGTATAGCAATTTAAGTCCAGAAGACATTGTCAGGACAACATAAGATAAAGTCCTGATTTGGTCATTTGGAGTCATGTACATTATCAGGGCAGTCCTACGACTGACAAATGTCCGCTAAAAACGGGGCCTGTGAATGTCTTCAGGACATACATTTATGACAACAAGGCATCCTCAGGACATTTATGTATGATTACAATAAGATGTAATTCACTGACGACGTAACGGAGTCTGTTAAATTTCTTATAATATTAAATATTATTTTTTGTATTAAAATGTGGATACGATTTTGATAAAATTTCTTGCCTGTGGAAATTATATGCACGACAAACAATACCTGCAATTCAAATGCAGCAAATTATAATTTTTATTGTAAAAAACAACGACGAATTGTAAACAATACTTTTCAAATTTAAGTCCACACAAACCAAAATCATTCATGTTCATCGCATGATGAAGTAATTTGGTCCGCCTCTTGAGCTCTGAAATAAAAAACAAAATTATTTACGTATATGTTATACAATTATAGTTAAAAAATTACAGAAAAATGTACTGACTGTTTTACTTATTACCCCAATTTCTTGGCCTTTAACTTCAGGCGATCATTAGCATGACGTAACCAACTCTCAATGCTTTCCTTCACTTGCTCTCGAGTTACTGCTATCGAGTTCCTAACTTAACACAGGCTGTAAAATAATAAACATTTTCAAGGTATGCAAATTGATGTAGGATTTTGTTTTAAAATAAATGTTTTACTATATATCAGTTTCAATAGTCCGAGCTCGGAAAAAATCCGATTATTTCGCAATCCACGCCAGCTGTATTCTTTAGCTAACTCATCAGTCATTATTTCGCTTAGAATAGACGCATCATGTAGAAATGGTTTTCGACCACCAAATGAGCAGAATTTTTTCAACTGAAAATATACACACAAGTAAGGATTTAAAGTTAAAATAACATTCAAATTGCACATTAAATTTTGTTTTGAAATACAAATGAATAAACTTACAACTTTAGTTTTGAGCTCCTTGTGATTATCAATCTGACGTGCAAAACTTTCCAGCGACGTATACTCCGAAAACTATAATTGAGAGTCATCATCTAAATCGATGTCAATACAATTTGGCATTTAATTCCGATGCAGCAAATCAACTTCCGTTTCAAGACGGTCCAATTTTAGATTAATTTCAACTAAATGCCGAAACAACTCATTTTTGGAAGCTGTAAAACTATTTTAAAAAAATGCATTTTTTAAGAATTTAGTATTTAAATTTAAATGAAAACTGCTTTTGATTTTTCCAACATTGCATTTTATGCAACTGAGCATTATAATTTACCAGAATTTGGCCCCTGATTGCTAGTATTAACTTGTTGGTCTTCTGCAACAGCAGGTAAATCTACCCTGGTCATCGGGAAAGCCTCGTGAGTGGAATGAAGTTCCGTCTGGTGGACTTCCAACTCTTGAAACTCCGAAAAACAGGACATAACTTCGGAATTCGTGAATGGTTTGCTTGGCACCGACAAGACCAGACTCGGCGTGCCAGGGGTTTCCAAGGAGCTTTGTCTCTGAGTTTCATTGCTTGGACAATAAATTGTGTTTATGGTATTTTCCTCCGGAGCAAATTTGCGTTTTTTCGGAGTGACGGAATTTCTTGCTTCAAAAGGTTTTCGTCTGGTTTTTCTAGTGATGGATTCATCATCGTCTTCAGTCGCACTTAGTTCAGAAGTAATACTTGCTAGGGGTAGTTTAGCGGCAGCTGCTCCATAAGAATCTGTCATTATTGTATAAAAAATTAACCCAAATGATGGAACAATATAATAACCTAAATATTGTATACCCTTAAAAACACATATTACGATTAAAATGATTTCAGAAAATTACAATTCCTTTTAAATACTCATTCATGATAGAAAACTAATTAAATAATCAAAACAAATTTACCAAATATTTTTACGACGCTAACTGGAGATTTTTCCCAGTCGGAAATCAATCGCGGAAGCTCTGCTGTTTGTACAGCCCTTTTAAATTTCGAAGTAGTATTTCCATACGGTGGTCAATGGTTAATGACGATGGGGATTCGATTTTGTAAACTCCAATTTCGGAATATTTGATGGGTGACGTAAAGTAATTTTGGCACTTCCAAACCTTGCCCACAGCGACTTGGGCTCTTTGAACAAAAGTTGAAAATTTCCAGAACTGAACCACATTTTAATAAACAATATTTGTCTTCTGAATTAACTTTAATTTTAAAACCACTTCGTAGATATAAAACTTACTGTGGACTTGCAGGCCAGGAAGCATGGGACCGGTTGTGTGTATTTTGGCACTATACTCTTTGGAAGACGATTCAAAGCATGCTCGATTACGTTCTTCCAAACGGCGATGTATTTGTTGCAACGACGACTGGGGCTTTCTGAGCATGCGTTTTATTTGACCAAGTTTATTTTCGAAAGTAAACGCGCTAAATGCATCCAAGGCACCCAAGCATTTCACATCATCAGCTAATTGAAGTACTCCGTGTAAGTTCCAAAATAAATTTTCAGATGCAAGAAATTTTGAACAAATTCACGAAGTATAATTTTGGCATACGAATTTAACTTTTGACATGTACTTGGGTTTGCCAAAATTCTGCTTGCTATATGCATCAATTGAATCCTTTAAAATTCATTCACATTTGCAGGTTTTCCGTCCCCACACCACAACCCAATTACGAAAGGTTCATTTCTTATATTTTCTAGTTTCCCTAATATTGGCCAAAATGCTTTGGATAAACTTTTTGTAATAGGAATGTCCGACAGATGCCGATACCTTCTGCGTAATTCCTCGACGTCAAGGTCAAACATTGGGAAATTTGAATTCGCTGTCGTCCTAACCTCACTCATGTTATATAGTTTTGCCCCACTATGAGTGCCACGAATAGTAAAGCTTATCACCTCGGAATTATCTTCATGAGCTAATTGTCCGTTAGTCCACTGCATACAAAGGGGGACATTTCGGCCACGAATCCCAAGTTTCTGTGCTAGCTCAGTATCGACAAGAGATATGGTTGAACCATCATCCATAATAGCATTGACAGTCGTCTCACCACCTGGACCACCAATAATTACTGGAAGAACCTTCAAGTGTACATCGGATCTAGCAGTAGACATTTCACTATAATTGGTGTGCATCATTAAAACCTCTACGTCAGGGTCCTTTACTTTCTTATGGAGAAGTTGGTGGTGAAACTTTTCACAGCCTTGTTCACCACACAACTTCTTATTCGAACATGAGTCAACCCTATGCCCCCAACAAAAACAACCAATACATAATCTGTTTTGGATAGTGTGTTGCCATCTGGCTTTTACATCGTCCGCTAGGAACTTTTTACAGGTCTCAAGCTTGTGAATTGCTTCCTTACAACAAGAGCACTTTTTGTCACTACTTTTTACAATATTCAATACTGGCCTTTTATTTTTATTGTCAATATTTTTATTACCAGTATCATTATCCTCAACTTTACTAGGAAGCATACTTGCTGCTAATGCCATCGTCGTCATCCAGTTTGATAGATCTTCGAGGTTAGGCTCATCAGAATGTCCGAGTAATTTACTGCACCACTGGAATTGAAGTTGATACGGAAGTTTTGCCAAGACATCTTCCATAAGTTGAGGGTTTACCATGTGAGCCGTCTTCTTCAGCGACTTCATGGTCGATACTAAATTGGCAACATGGTTAGAGTACTGCATTAAAGTTTCCAGCCTACCTTCCTTTGGTGCTGCAGTTGATTTTACTTGGGCAATCATAGATTTGATAATTTGTTCAGTGCGCCCGAACATGAATTCCAAGGTCGCCATGATTCGAGGGACATTTTCAGGCAGATTCAGAATGCCAATGACAGCGTCTCGGGCTTTCTCCTTCAGACATTTCTGAAGCCGAACCAGATTTTCGTCATCTGAAAGTCCCAGTAGATCAGTAGTCCTGTAATATTGGGATGCAAACATTGGCCAATCTTTATGTTTCCCCGTGAAATCTGGTAGAAACTTTGGAATGGACTGCCTTGCCAAGAATTTGTCCATTTGAAGAGTTCTTCGGTTATTTTCCTCATACCCAACTGGATTTTGTTGTAACCAAATTGGTCTTGTTGTAACTTCTGGAGCAGTGTTGTTAGGAGGAACAACTTGTGCGAAAGTAAGCGCGTTGTCTTCCCCCACTTCTTCCATCTCAGGGAAATCCAGTTTTCCTCCCGCCAGCCATTGTTGTACTTTGGTTTTTGGTTTTAGACTCTTGCTTAATTTTGAAGCGCCGTCATCTTCCAAATCTTGAGAAAGTTTCTCATCGTCGCTCTCCTCCTCGTCGATGGTTGCTTTCTTCACCTCTAGCCGCTTATTAACTAGGGCCATGTTCATCTCAATTCTCATTTTTTCAATTTCCATTTTAGCCAACTCCGCTTGTTGACGAGAAATTTCTTCCATGGCAACCAACTCAGCTTCCAACTTTTTCCGAGCAATCAAACTCTTTGTTGACCTAGCCGTTGAGTAATTAGTTGCCTTGGATTTATGTGATTGCTCAGATATAACTGACCCGTTGCCATGGTTGCTGATACAAGCATTCTCATCCTCGACATCGTCATCCGCGGCTTCTTTATTCCTTCTCACCTCTGCTTTCCGTCTCAGCGGAATTTCCATACCGGTAAATTCTGGATAAAGGCCTTGGTTTCGTCTACTCTGCCTTGGGACTGTATTCGCAACTGCTTCGGAGTCAGCATTCCCTTCGAATGGAGTTTTGTCCAGAGAACCAATCGATCCGGTTCGAAAAAGGACCATGTTATTGCCCGCCATGTCAGGCTCGTATTCAACCTCCTGGTTGTGATAGTAGTAGTTGAAGGACCAGCGTTACAACGCAATAATTCGAATTTTAAATAAAGAGAAAATATTCTCAGCCTCAAGGTCTTGCCTCAAAATACGCCAGCTTATGGCCTAACCTTGAGAATGTCAGTACTTAAGAAAAGACAAACTCCGGAGCTAACCTCACTCACGTCTTTCCTTTGACAAGTTCAAAGCTGACTGCCTTTAATGACAATTTTCTCTATCAAACTTAACAAACATACCATTGAAAACATGTAAACCAATGAATCTCTCTTATGAACATCATTTTGATATAATATGATATTAAAATAACAACAAGAACAAAATAACATTATTTCTGATGGTAGCCATGTGAGACGCTACGTTGATTAGGCCGCAACAATAACTTTACCTTTTAAGAAAAAGTAAGCTTAATCGAATCAAGGACGAAACCAACGTAATATATAAGATTGTAAACAATTCCTGCTGCAAAATTTATTACGGTGAAATCTATCGTCCTTTAAACACACGACTTAATGTGCACATGAATCATGTACGGCTGAAAAATCGTGAAAAATCGGCAGTTTCAACCTTTCAACAACCGAAAACACTCCATCGATTGGGATAACGTCAAATCAGTTATTCAGAAACTCAAGGAGGGTTTAATAATTCAATAATCTTAATACCATAATTTGACCATGGCATAAGAGTTTTTTTTAAATCTTCGCTCTCTCTTAAACGCGCTTTTAAGGGTTGTGAGTACTTTGCAAAAATAAAAAAATAAAAGTAAAATAATAACAAAACAAAATGAGAACAATTTTCAATTTTCGGGCCCATTGGTCCAATGATTTCGGCGGTGAGTGGGGCTCAACCTAACCGACGCCACAGCCGCGCAGCTAATAATTTGCGCAGCGATAGGGGTTGGAGTAACGCTGTGCTCTCAAATTGTATTTTGTATTTCACAGCATCTCGTTTCAATAAAATAGAGAGCACGACGTTTTTCCAACTCCATAGTTCCAATCCTGCCAACAAACAATGTGATCCGGAACTAATAAAATTACTTCGCGAGTATACACAATAACAAATTGGTACGAAGCTAAAGATTGTTGAAAGAGGTTGAAGATGAAATGATCGAAGAGGGTGTGGAAACGAAAAATCTTAGAAATCTCAATTAAAAATTACTCCCAGACGATATAATATTGCATGAACAAATGAAATTGCAATGGTTTTCTTTGACGACGATTGATGTGTTCCTCATGATCGCGACATTCGTGTTTATCTGAGACATGAAAGAGAAACTCCAAACATTAGCATAGCCGTTTCTTGACTCGCTTAAATATCCTATGTTATTCCCTAATGGTGACAATGAGTGGCACAAAGATTTAAATAGATCTGATGGGAAAAGTATAACAGAAATGGACTATTTTAGTCACCACCACCAAGTTAGAAAAAATCGAGCAAACTAAGCCTTAAAGGTGGAAAGGTGACACGCCAATTAATTGTCGACTGGTTAACAAGAATGGAAGCTAATATACTGTACTTTATACGTTACCATACGTTATCATACGGCTTAAAGCCTTTTTTGGCACATAAGCCGCTTTGCATGAATACGTTTAGCAGAGAGCAAATGAAACTTGTCCAGATGTTTGTAGAACCATTATCCTTCCGGCAACATAAATTAGAAGATCCAGAAATATGGTGCAACGATATCAAGACGCGATGGCAATTTTACGAGTATTTGGAAAACCTGATTTATATATCACAGTCGCATGCAATCCAAACTGGCCCGAAAATAAAGATAATTTACTTCCAGAACAGAGCGCTTTAGATCGTCCAGATTTGGTTGCTTTTTTCAAAGTAAATTAATTGCATTTAAATAACACATACACAATTATTTTAGAGATACCCACTCTCAAATTCTCCACTAATTGAACATTTTTCCAACTTAGATTTAGCGTAAAATGCTCACTTATTGTAACTTTACTTTTAACTTGTGATAGTGGAAACAGTTTCTCACTTGATCCCATTTTCGTTTACTGACCACTGATTTTTCTACAACACCAGCTTCTATGCATAATTTCTCCAGCTCTCTTAACAAGTTCCATTTTGTTAATTCGCTCTTCTGAAATTCCTCCAAACAATTTCTTGTAAATAAGGAGTTGTTTCTTGCTAATATAAAATCGTCAATGAATTGTATACTGGCTTTGAATACTGTGCACTTTATGTTCTCTCTCTCATTCTAATCTTAGAGAATATGATGGAGTGTTATTGGTGGTACCAGTCAGTCTTCTTAAGAATTGAGTTTGGAACGTTTCGGCTTCTGTTATATATTTCAGTCCCCATACCGGGAAGAGCGTTGACGTTACTAGTGCATTAAAGTTTCAAATGACTTCTGGTATCTTTTATTTTCGCTTTATAGTATACTTCGAAAAGTTTTCCCTCAGCTCTTTTTGCTTTCCCGAAAAATAGTTCTTTCACTATTTTAAAATATCCTGTATTTCTGAAAGGTACCCCGAGGTATGTATAGGTTTTCACGATCTCCACTTCTTTATCGCCCCACTTAATTATGTCATCTCTTCTGTGTTTTCCATTTCTAGTAAAAATCAATATCACCTTGTCTAGGTTGACTTTGAGGTTGTTTTCTTTAAAGAAATTCCGAAGTACATCTATTGGTTCTTGAAGGTCTTCTGTAGTTTTTGCCACGAGTACCATATCGCCTGCGTATAATAGGATGGTGACTATTGCTGTGCTCATTTTGACTCCCTTTACACTTTTTACTTGTAATAATTTAACAATATAATTTACATAAACTGAGAATAGCGTAGGAGACAATTTTTCTCCCTGCAAAACTCCTTTCAATATTTTTATGAAGTTGCTCTTCTCCTCTTTTCCTCTAACTTGAGTTTTTGCTTTATCGTACAGGCTCTTGATTTTTATGACTAGTTCTTCATTGATGCCTTCTTCTCTGAATCTATTCCATCGTAGTTCTTGTATGATGGAATCGAAAGCTTGGCTCAAATCTACAAATATAATTTTTAAAATGGTAAAGCAACACATGTTACATGGTCCATGTTCTTCTTCCTGTATGGGGAATGGAAATTGCAAAAAGCAATTGCAAGCGCTTTGCTATAAAGTTGCTGCTTCTCAACAGAAATTGAACGATTTTGTTTGCAGATTTAAGAACTATTGACGGAGTTACATACTTAATTTTTAAAGAGGCATGTGTGAAACATAATCTGTTGGAAAGCGACGACCCGTGGTATCATGGTATGAATGAGGTCTTAGCATAACAAATTCCTAGGCAGTTAAGGCAACTTTTTGCAATTGTTTGTCTTTGGCCCTTCTGCAAATGCTTTTGAAATTGATACTAATTTTAAAGAACATATTACTGAAGATTATAATCGAAATAATAGCGATCAGGGTTGGGGGTTTTTTTGGTTTTTTTCAAAAAAACCAAACAACCAGGTTTTTTTTGGTTTAAACCGGGTTTTTTTGGTTTAAACCAGGTTTTTTTGGTTTAAACAAATTTTCAATCCAAAACATTCATTAATATGCAAAAACATGTGAATTTGAACAAATTTACTTATTTCCCAAACTCAATAAGTATCACAAAGCATTAAATATGTAATAACTTACAGATAATTTTAACGATAACTTTGCAGCATAAACACAAGTTTGGCATTTTTCATTTTACAAACGATTCCGAATTTCTAAATGTACAAGACTAAAGGCTAATAGTATTATTTACTTCACTAAAGTTTAACCATACAATATCACAGTAACTGCACAAGTTTTGTGCACGACGAAATATAAGCATTTTGGATTGAAAATAATAAAATTTTAGGTGTTTGGTTTAAACCATTGGTTTTTATAAAAAAACCGTTTGGTTTAAACCATGGTTTAAACCATGGTTTAAATCATTTGGTTTAAACCAAACCAACCCTGATAGCGATACTGTATCGAGCAGTTGGCACTGCAGGGTATATAAACTATATTGAAGCTGCATGGAAAATCTGGGAAAGATTTTAATCTACCAGAATGCCAAGTATTTATGACATTCAGACTGTATGAGGTTTTTAACATAGATGAAGAAATCAACTTATTTCAACATAACTAAAACAAACTGAATGAAAGCCAAAAGTTAGTTGTCGGTTTTGTTGTAGAAAAATTGAATCAGAAAATTCTGACGATAATTTTATTCACTTAAATGACCCAGGTGATAGTGGAAAAACATTTGTTTACGAAGCATTAATGAATTATGTACGAGGTCATTAATTTCATGAAAGTGAAGGTATAGCAATTTCCGTCGCATCAACAGGAATTAATAAAAAATAAGCATTTATTCAGTCGTCTTTTGGCCATTGACCCTTACTACTTTTCTTTTCCTTAATTTATTTTACATTAGTTTACTTATCCTAAAATTCTTATTTACTATCCTATTTACCATATCATAAATTGTACATCTTTAAGTCATCATTTATAAGACTATAGTAATATTTTCTCAGATTCATCGCGTTCTTCCAAAATAGGTAAAATGCTACATACTCCTCTCTGCTTATTTTCCCACTGAAGATTATATTGATATGGTTACTTCTTTCACAGCCTTCTAAAAACTTGTGGCAGTGCTTGTCTGTATTTCTCATAGTGTTTACTCATAATTTATGTGACAATAATCTTCCACTGCTTTCATATTTCACAATTCACATTCTATCGTTCTCTCATTTTTCCAAATTGAGTTGATTGCATTTAAATATCCTTTATGAACAACTATTTTATGACCACATACTCTTAAGTTTTGCAATAACTGAACATTCTTCCAACATAGACTTAACATATAATGCTCACTCATAGTAACTTTACTTTTAACTAGTGATAGCTGGGACAGTTTTTCACTTGATTGTATACTTCTGACGTCTTCGTTCACTATCAACAGGAATTGCTGCGACTCTTTTGAATGGTGGAAGAACATGTCATTCTCAGTTTGGTATTCCTCTGAATGTTAATAGCGAAAGTGTATCGAATTTGCAAACACATAGGGCAGAGGGTGATCGAATTCTCAAGTCTGAAGTCATTATTTGGGATGAATGTACGATGGTTAGTAAGTTCGGTCTTCATGTAGTTAATAGACCTTTTCATGTAATCATGGTCAGTACTTACCCCTTGGTGGGAAATTAATCACTAGGAAATTTTCGACAAATTCTTAATGTAGTTCTAATAGAGCTTCTAGCTAATAGAGTTTCAACAGTACAGACAAATTTAAAAAGTAGCTTGTTGTGGAAATTCTTTAAAACATTTAAGCTAACTCTCAATATGAGGGCAGGAAATGAATTTTTTGCAAATTGGGTTTTAAAACTCGGTAATGGAGATATAAATATGACTAGATAGCCGAGACGATACGGTTGAGATACCCAATCAATTTATTAGTTCCAGCAACTTAGTGAACGAAGTGTTTGGCGGTATAACTGAAACCATCGTGCAAGATTACGCCTACAGGGCTATATTATGCCCAGTTAGCGAAGATTCATTTAAAATCAACAATGACATTCTATAATTACTTTCTAATAATGGAACGGTTTCAAAAGTGCAGATTACATTGACTGTGCAACCCGGGATGATTCCAGCTATTATCCAATTGAATATTTAAGTACAATAACACCGGCAGGAATGTCGAATCCTATTTTGAAACTTAAGGTCGGAGCAATTGTAGTGGTGTTACGAAATCTTAATGCAAAGCGGGGTTTGTGCAATGGAACCAGACTAATTATTACCAAACTACAAGAAAATTTAATATTTGCGACAGTTCTGAATGGCAGAGCTGCTGGAGAAGCGTTGTTTATTCCACGGATCACGCTTACCTCAAGTGATGGTGAATACCCATTCGTATTAAAGAGTAGACAGTTTCCTGTTAGTTACTCTATGACCATTAACAAATCTCAAGGACAAAGTTTTGATAAAGTTGGCATATATTTGTCAAAACCCGTTTTTCGCATGGTCAACTGTGTTGCATTTTTGAGAGGTAAATCATAAGAAAATATAAAGGTAGTTATAACGGACACGGCAGAACAAGGTGCATGGCAAAGGTGAAGGAACGTACACAAGCAGTTATGTTTTTAAGGAAGTTTTGTAACGGGAAACGTTATAAAACTAACTAGTATGCAAGCCATCCACCAAGGTATATGGGGGAACTAAAATTGCAATGATTTGTAAATCATAAAAGCAATAAACTTAACAATATATAATTAGGCCGTTTTTACAAATAAGGCTGTTCTTCGTTTAAATAAATGCAATGGATCTTTTAAACCTCTAATCCGTTTCGATTGTGTAAAATCGGTGGCAGAAACCAACTTCGTCGCTTATTAATGGCTTTATATATCAATTTGTTTCAATACTTTCCTTGTAAAGGTAAGTTAAATTTAAAAGAAATTTAAACCTATATGTATTTAAAGGGCTCAACTCTGGTCAGGCCAGGGTTCAAAAAAATAACGCCCAAAAATAATAAAAGGCCCTCAGATTCTCTATTCTCAAGGTCTCTATTTATTTGACTATTTATGTCATTCAAAGTTCCCCTACACTGACCTACATAAGCAATGTCTTAATATTCGCTATTTTACCTAAATTTCGTATATAGGTTTTTGAGTATTGAGTTTATCCGTAGTCACAATTAAACATCGAATGGAGCTGGCATAGTAAATAGATATATAACCTACTCTTAGGAAAACTAAAAGCATCCCATTTGTTAGCTAGGCATGATATTACCGTTCATTTTTAAACTCTCGTTAATATTGTTATCGTTTATTCGAAAATTCCCGATATAGATTTTGAAGAATGTTATGAACGATAAACTTTTATACCGTAAAAATACGGTGGGTACTATAAAAAACAATGCAAGTGGGTTTCTTACAGTGGTTCCGCGTACCTGTTATATGAACAATTGACGGAATTTACGTGAAATTAATTTTTTGGTGTATATTTAAGAAATATTATTCAGGAACCCAAATTTACTGTTATGGTAAAAATACCTAAAATCAATTATTAACGGTTGCCATTAAAATATAAAGAATCCACGTGCGACCCCGTTACTGTATCTTCGTTTACAATTTTCTCAGCAATCGTCTGTTGTATCTTCCCGTATAGCAATTTAAGTCCAGAAGACATTGTCAGGACAACATAAGATAAAGTCCTGATTTGGTCATTTGGAGTCATGTACATTATCAGGGCAGTCCTACGACTGACAAATGTCCGCTAAAAACGGGGCCTGTGAATGTCTTCAGGACATACATTTATGACAACAAGGCATCCTCAGGACATTTATGTATGATTACAATAAGATGTAATTCACTGACGACGTAACGGAGTCTGTTAAATTTCTTATAATATTAAATATTATTTTTTGTATTAAAATGTGGATACGATTTTGATAAAATTTCTTGCCTGTGGAAATTATATGCACGACAAACAATACCTGCAATTCAAATGCAGCAAATTATAATTTTTATTGTAAAAAACAACGACGAATTGTAAACAATACTTTTCAAATTTAAGTCCACACAAACCAAAATCATTCATGTTCATCGCATGATGAAGTAATTTGGTCCGCCTCTTGAGCTCTGAAATAAAAAACAAAATTATTTACGTATATGTTATACAATTATAGTTAAAAAATTACAGAAAAATGTACTGACTGTTTTACTTATTACCCCAATTTCTTGGCCTTTAACTTCAGGCGATCATTAGCATGACGTAACCAACTCTCAATGCTTTCCTTCACTTGCTCTCGAGTTACTGCTATCGAGTTCCTAACTTAACACAGGCTGTAAAATAATAAACATTTTCAAGGTATGCAAATTGATGTAGGATTTTGTTTTAAAATAAATGTTTTACTATATATCAGTTTCAATAGTCCGAGCTCGGAAAAAATCCGATTATTTCGCAATCCACGCCAGCTGTATTCTTTAGCTAACTCATCAGTCATTATTTCGCTTAGAATAGACGCATCATGTAGAAATGGTTTTCGACCACCAAATGAGCAGAATTTTTTCAACTGAAAATATACACACAAGTAAGGATTTAAAGTTAAAATAACATTCAAATTGCACATTAAATTTTGTTTTGAAATACAAATGAATAAACTTACAACTTTAGTTTTGAGCTCCTTGTGATTATCAATCTGACGTGCAAAACTTTCCAGCGACGTATACTCCGAAAACTATAATTGAGAGTCATCATCTAAATCGATGTCAATACAATTTGGCATTTAATTCCGATGCAGCAAATCAACTTCCGTTTCAAGACGGTCCAATTTTAGATTAATTTCAACTAAATGCCGAAACAACTCATTTTTGGAAGCTGTAAAACTATTTTAAAAAAATGCATTTTTTAAGAATTTAGTATTTAAATTTAAATGAAAACTGCTTTTGATTTTTCCAACATTGCATTTTATGCAACTGAGCATTATAATTTACCAGAATTTGGCCCCTGATTGCTAGTATTAACTTGTTGGTCTTCTGCAACAGCAGGTAAATCTACCCTGGTCATCGGGAAAGCCTCGTGAGTGGAATGAAGTTCCGTCTGGTGGACTTCCAACTCTTGAAACTCCGAAAAACAGGACATAACTTCGGAATTCGTGAATGGTTTGCTTGGCACCGACAAGACCAGACTCGGCGTGCCAGGGGTTTCCAAGGAGCTTTGTCTCTGAGTTTCATTGCTTGGACAATAAATTGTGTTTATGGTATTTTCCTCCGGAGCAAATTTGCGTTTTTTCGGAGTGACGGAATTTCTTGCTTCAAAAGGTTTTCGTCTGGTTTTTCTAGTGATGGATTCATCATCGTCTTCAGTCGCACTTAGTTCAGAAGTAATACTTGCTAGGGGTAGTTTAGCGGCAGCTGCTCCATAAGAATCTGTCATTATTGTATAAAAAATTAACCCAAATGATGGAACAATATAATAACCTAAATATTGTATACCCTTAAAAACACATATTACGATTAAAATGATTTCAGAAAATTACAATTCCTTTTAAATACTCATTCATGATAGAAAACTAATTAAATAATCAAAACAAATTTACCAAATATTTTTACGACGCTAACTGGAGATTTTTCCCAGTCGGAAATCAATCGCGGAAGCTCTGC
The DNA here is from genome assembly GCA_947179485.1 of Allacma fusca. Taxonomy (NCBI): domain Eukaryota; kingdom Metazoa; phylum Arthropoda; class Collembola; order Symphypleona; family Sminthuridae; genus Allacma; species Allacma fusca. The sequence goes on along the minus strand of OX359250.1, from coordinate 2,820,781 downwards.
TGTTTGTACAGCCCTTTTAAATTTCGAAGTAGTATTTCCATACGGTGGTCAATGGTTAATGACGATGGGGATTCGATTTTGTAAACTCCAATTTCGGAATATTTGATGGGTGACGTAAAGTAATTTTGGCACTTCCAAACCTTGCCCACAGCGACTTGGGCTCTTTGAACAAAAGTTGAAAATTTCCAGAACTGAACCACATTTTAATAAACAATATTTGTCTTCTGAATTAACTTTAATTTTAAAACCACTTCGTAGATATAAAACTTACTGTGGACTTGCAGGCCAGGAAGCATGGGACCGGTTGTGTGTATTTTGGCACTATACTCTTTGGAAGACGATTCAAAGCATGCTCGATTACGTTCTTCCAAACGGCGATGTATTTGTTGCAACGACGACTGGGGCTTTCTGAGCATGCGTTTTATTTGACCAAGTTTATTTTCGAAAGTAAACGCGCTAAATGCATCCAAGGCACCCAAGCATTTCACATCATCAGCTAATTGAAGTACTCCGTGTAAGTTCCAAAATAAATTTTCAGATGCAAGAAATTTTGAACAAATTCACGAAGTATAATTTTGGCATACGAATTTAACTTTTGACATGTACTTGGGTTTGCCAAAATTCTGCTTGCTATATGCATCAATTGAATCCTTTAAAATTCATTCACATTTGCAGGTTTTCCGTCCCCACACCACAACCCAATTACGAAAGGTTCATTTCTTATATTTTCTAGTTTCCCTAATATTGGCCAAAATGCTTTGGATAAACTTTTTGTAATAGGAATGTCCGACAGATGCCGATACCTTCTGCGTAATTCCTCGACGTCAAGGTCAAACATTGGGAAATTTGAATTCGCTGTCGTCCTAACCTCACTCATGTTATATAGTTTTGCCCCACTATGAGTGCCACGAATAGTAAAGCTTATCACCTCGGAATTATCTTCATGAGCTAATTGTCCGTTAGTCCACTGCATACAAAGGGGGACATTTCGGCCACGAATCCCAAGTTTCTGTGCTAGCTCAGTATCGACAAGAGATATGGTTGAACCATCATCCATAATAGCATTGACAGTCGTCTCACCACCTGGACCACCAATAATTACTGGAAGAACCTTCAAGTGTACATCGGATCTAGCAGTAGACATTTCACTATAATTGGTGTGCATCATTAAAACCTCTACGTCAGGGTCCTTTACTTTCTTATGGAGAAGTTGGTGGTGAAACTTTTCACAGCCTTGTTCACCACACAACTTCTTATTCGAACATGAGTCAACCCTATGCCCCCAACAAAAACAACCAATACATAATCTGTTTTGGATAGTGTGTTGCCATCTGGCTTTTACATCGTCCGCTAGGAACTTTTTACAGGTCTCAAGCTTGTGAATTGCTTCCTTACAACAAGAGCACTTTTTGTCACTACTTTTTACAATATTCAATACTGGCCTTTTATTTTTATTGTCAATATTTTTATTACCAGTATCATTATCCTCAACTTTACTAGGAAGCATACTTGCTGCTAATGCCATCGTCGTCATCCAGTTTGATAGATCTTCGAGGTTAGGCTCATCAGAATGTCCGAGTAATTTACTGCACCACTGGAATTGAAGTTGATACGGAAGTTTTGCCAAGACATCTTCCATAAGTTGAGGGTTTACCATGTGAGCCGTCTTCTTCAGCGACTTCATGGTCGATACTAAATTGGCAACATGGTTAGAGTACTGCATTAAAGTTTCCGGCCTACCTTCCTTTGGTGCTGCAGTTGATTTTACTTGGGCAATCATAGATTTGATAATTTGTTCAGTGCGCCCGAACATGAATTCCAAGGTCGCCATGATTCGAGGGACATTTTCAGGCAGATTCAGAATGCCAATGACAGCGTCTCGGGCTTTCTCCTTCAGACATTTCTGAAGCCGAACCAGATTTTCGTCATCTGAAAGTCCCAGTAGATCAGTAGTCCTGTAATATTGGGATGCAAACATTGGCCAATCTTTATGTTTCCCCGTGAAATCTGGTAGAAACTTTGGAATGGACTGCCTTGCCAAGAATTTGTCCATTTGAAGAGTTCTTCGGTTATTTTCCTCATACCCAACTGGATTTTGTTGTAACCAAATTGGTCTTGTTGTAACTTCTGGAGCAGTGTTGTTAGGAGGAACAACTTGTGCGAAAGTAAGCGCGTTGTCTTTCCCCACTTCTTCCATCTCAGGGAAATCCAGTTTTCCTCCCGCCAGCCATTGTTGTACTTTGGTTTTTGGTTTTAGACTCTTGCTTAATTTTGAAGCGCCGTCATCTTCCAAATCTTGAGAAAGTTTCTCATCGTCGCTCTCCTCCTCGTCGATGGTTGCTTTCTTCACCTCTAGCCGCTTATTAACTAGGGCCATGTTCATCTCAATTCTCATTTTTTCAATTTCCATTTTAGCCAACTCCGCTTGTTGACGAGAAATTTCTTCCATGGCAACCAACTCAGCTTCCAACTTTTTCCGAGCAATCAAACTCTTTGTTGACCTAGCCGTTGAGTAATTAGTTGCCTTGGATTTATGTGATTGCTCAGATATAACTGACCCGTTGCCATGGTTGCTGATACAAGCATTCTCATCCTCGACATCGTCATCCGCGGCTTCTTTATTCCTTCTCACCTCTGCTTTCCGTCTCAGCGGAATTTCCATACCGGTAAATTCTGGATAAAGGCCTTGGTTTCGTCTACTCTGCCTTGGGACTGTATTCGCAACTGCTTCGGAGTCAGCATTCCCTTCGAATGGAGTTTTGTCCAGAGAACCAATCGATCCGGTTCGAAAAAGGACCATGTTATTGCCCGCCATGTCAGGCTCGTATTCAACCTCCTGGTTGTGATAGTAGTAGTTGAAGGACCAGCGTTACAACGCAATAATTCGAATTTTAAATAAAGAGAAAATATTCTCAGCCTCAAGGTCTTGCCTCAAAATACGCCAGCTTATGGCCTAACCTTGAGAATGTCAGTACTTAAGAAAAGACAAACTCCGGAGCTAACCTCACTCACGTCTTTCCTTTGACAAGTTCAAAGCTGACTGCCTTTAATGACAATTTTCTCTATCAAACTTAACAAACATACCATTGAAAACATGTAAACCAATGAATCTCTCTTATGAACATCATTTTGATATAATATGATATTAAAATAACAACAAGAACAAAATAACATTATTTCTGATGGTAGCCATGTGAGACGCTACGTTGATTAGGCCGCAACAATAACTTTACCTTTTAAGAAAAAGTAAGCTTAATCGAATCAAGGACGAAACCAACGTAATATATAAGATTGTAAACAATTCCTGCTGCAAAATTTATTACGGTGAAATCTATCGTCCTTTAAACACACGACTTAATGTGCACATGAATCATGTACGGCTGAAAAATCGTGAAAAATCGGCAGTTTCAACCTTTCAACAACCGAAAACACTCCATCGATTGGGATAACGTCAAATCAGTTATTCAGAAACTCAAGGAGGGTTTAATAATTCAATAATCTTAATACCATAATTTGACCATGGCATAAGAGTTTTTTTTAAATCTTCGCTCTCTCTTAAACGCGCTTTTAAGGGTTGTGAGTACTTTGCAAAAATAAAAAAATAAAAGTAAAATAATAACAAAACAAAATGAGAACAATTTTCAATTTTCGGGCCCATTGGTCCAATGATTTCGGCGGTGAGTGGGGCTCAACCTAACCGACGCCACAGCCGCGCAGCTAATAATTTGCGCAGCGATAGGGGTTGGAGTAACGCTGTGCTCTCAAATTGTATTTTGTATTTCACAGCATCTCGTTTCAATAAAATAGAGAGCACGACGTTTTTCCAACTCCATAGTTCCAATCCTGCCAACAAACAATGTGATCCGGAACTAATAAAATTACTTCGCGAGTATACACAATAACAAATTGGTACGAAGCTAAAGATTGTTGAAAGAGGTTGAAGATGAAATGATCGAAGAGGGTGTGGAAACGAAAAATCTTAGAAATCTCAATTAAAAATTACTCCCAGACGATATAATATTGCATGAACAAATGAAATTGCAATGGTTTTCTTTGACGACGATTGATGTGTTCCTCATGATCGCGACATTCGTGTTTATCTGAGACATGAAAGAGAAACTCCAAACATTAGCATAGCCGTTTCTTGACTCGCTTAAATATCCTATGTTATTCCCTAATGGTGACAATGAGTGGCACAAAGATTTAAATAGATCTGATGGGAAAAGTATAACAGAAATGGACTATTTTAGTCACCACCACCAAGTTAGAAAAAATCGAGCAAACTAAGCCTTAAAGGTGGAAAGGTGACACGCCAATTAATTGTCGACTGGTTAACAAGAATGGAAGCTAATATACTGTACTTTATACGTTACCATACGTTATCATACGGCTTAAAGCCTTTTTTGGCACATAAGCCGCTTTGCATGAATACGTTTAGCAGAGAGCAAATGAAACTTGTCCAGATGTTTGTAGAACCATTATCCTTCCGGCAACATAAATTAGAAGATCCAGAAATATGGTGCAACGATATCAAGACGCGATGGCAATTTTACGAGTATTTGGAAAACCTGATTTATATATCACAGTCGCATGCAATCCAAACTGGCCCGAAAATAAAGATAATTTACTTCCAGAACAGAGCGCTTTAGATCGTCCAGATTTGGTTGCTTTTTTCAAAGTAAATTAATTGCATTTAAATAACACATACACAATTATTTTAGAGATACCCACTCTCAAATTCTCCACTAATTGAACATTTTTCCAACTTAGATTTAGCGTAAAATGCTCACTTATTGTAACTTTACTTTTAACTTGTGATAGTGGAAACAGTTTCTCACTTGATCCCATTTTCGTTTACTGACCACTGATTTTTCTACAACACCAGCTTCTATGCATAATTTCTCCAGCTCTCTTAACAAGTTCCATTTTGTTAATTCGCTCTTCTGAAATTCCTCCAAACAATTTCTTGTAAATAAGGAGTTGTTTCTTGCTAATATAAAATCGTCAATGAATTGTATACTGGCTTTGAATACTGTGCACTTTATGTTCTCTCTCTCATTCTAATCTTAGAGAATATGATGGAGTGTTATTGGTGGTACCAGTCAGTCTTCTTAAGAATTGAGTTTGGAACGTTTCGGCTTCTGTTATATATTTCAGTCCCCATACCGGGAAGAGCGTTGACGTTACTAGTGCATTAAAGTTTCAAATGACTTCTGGTATCTTTTATTTTCGCTTTATAGTATACTTCGAAAAGTTTTCCCTCAGCTCTTTTTGCTTTCCCGAAAAATAGTTCTTTCACTATTTTAAAATATCCTGTATTTCTGAAAGGTACCCCGAGGTATGTATAGGTTTTCACGATCTCCACTTCTTTATCGCCCCACTTAATTATGTCATCTCTTCTGTGTTTTCCATTTCTAGTAAAAATCAATATCACCTTGTCTAGGTTGACTTTGAGGTTGTTTTCTTTAAAGAAATTCCGAAGTACATCTATTGGTTCTTGAAGGTCTTCTGTAGTTTTTGCCACGAGTACCATATCGCCTGCGTATAATAGGATGGTGACTATTGCTGTGCTCATTTTGACTCCCTTTACACTTTTTACTTGTAATAATTTAACAATATAATTTACATAAACTGAGAATAGCGTAGGAGACAATTTTTCTCCCTGCAAAACTCCTTTCAATATTTTTATGAAGTTGCTCTTCTCCTCTTTTCCTCTAACTTGAGTTTTTGCTTTATCGTACAGGCTCTTGATTTTTATGACTAGTTCTTCATTGATGCCTTCTTCTCTGAATCTATTCCATCGTAGTTCTTGTATGATGGAATCGAAAGCTTGGCTCAAATCTACAAATATAATTTTTAAAATGGTAAAGCAACACATGTTACATGGTCCATGTTCTTCTTCCTGTATGGGGAATGGAAATTGCAAAAAGCAATTGCAAGCGCTTTGCTATAAAGTTGCTGCTTCTCAACAGAAATTGAACGATTTTGTTTGCAGATTTAAGAACTATTGACGGAGTTACATACTTAATTTTTAAAGAGGCATGTGTGAAACATAATCTGTTGGAAAGCGACGACCCGTGGTATCATGGTATGAATGAGGTCTTAGCATAACAAATTCCTAGGCAGTTAAGGCAACTTTTTGCAATTGTTTGTCTTTGGCCCTTCTGCAAATGCTTTTGAAATTGATACTAATTTTAAAGAACATATTACTGAAGATTATAATCGAAATAATAGCGATCAGGGTTGGGGGTTTTTTTGGTTTTTTTCAAAAAAACCAAACAACCAGGTTTTTTTTGGTTTAAACCGGGTTTTTTTGGTTTAAACCAGGTTTTTTTGGTTTAAACAAATTTTCAATCCAAAACATTCATTAATATGCAAAAACATGTGAATTTGAACAAATTTACTTATTTCCCAAACTCAATAAGTATCACAAAGCATTAAATATGTAATAACTTACAGATAATTTTAACGATAACTTTGCAGCATAAACACAAGTTTGGCATTTTTCATTTTACAAACGATTCCGAATTTCTAAATGTACAAGACTAAAGGCTAATAGTATTATTTACTTCACTAAAGTTTAACCATACAATATCACAGTAACTGCACAAGTTTTGTGCACGACGAAATATAAGCATTTTGGATTGAAAATAATAAAATTTTAGGTGTTTGGTTTAAACCATTGGTTTTTATAAAAAAACCGTTTGGTTTAAACCATGGTTTAAACCATGGTTTAAATCATTTGGTTTAAACCAAACCAACCCTGATAGCGATACTGTATCGAGCAGTTGGCACTGCAGGGTATATAAACTATATTGAAGCTGCATGGAAAATCTGGGAAAGATTTTAATCTACCAGAATGCCAAGTATTTATGACATTCAGACTGTATGAGGTTTTTAACATAGATGAAGAAATCAACTTATTTCAACATAACTAAAACAAACTGAATGAAAGCCAAAAGTTAGTTGTCGGTTTTGTTGTAGAAAAATTGAATCAGAAAATTCTGACGATAATTTTATTCACTTAAATGACCCAGGTGATAGTGGAAAAACATTTGTTTACGAAGCATTAATGAATTATGTACGAGGTCATTAATTTCATGAAAGTGAAGGTATAGCAATTTCCGTCGCATCAACAGGAATTAATAAAAAATAAGCATTTATTCAGTCGTCTTTTGGCCATTGACCCTTACTACTTTTCTTTTCCTTAATTTATTTTACATTAGTTTACTTATCCTAAAATTCTTATTTACTATCCTATTTACCATATCATAAATTGTACATCTTTAAGTCATCATTTATAAGACTATAGTAATATTTTCTCAGATTCATCGCGTTCTTCCAAAATAGGTAAAATGCTACATACTCCTCTCTGCTTATTTTCCCACTGAAGATTATATTGATATGGTTACTTCTTTCACAGCCTTCTAAAAACTTGTGGCAGTGCTTGTCTGTATTTCTCATAGTGTTTACTCATAATTTATGTGACAATAATCTTCCACTGCTTTCATATTTCACAATTCACATTCTATCGTTCTCTCATTTTTCCAAATTGAGTTGATTGCATTTAAATATCCTTTATGAACAACTATTTTATGACCACATACTCTTAAGTTTTGCAATAACTGAACATTCTTCCAACATAGACTTAACATATAATGCTCACTCATAGTAACTTTACTTTTAACTAGTGATAGCTGGGACAGTTTTTCACTTGATTGTATACTTCTGACGTCTTCGTTCACTATCAACAGGAATTGCTGCGACTCTTTTGAATGGTGGAAGAACATGTCATTCTCAGTTTGGTATTCCTCTGAATGTTAATAGCGAAAGTGTATCGAATTTGCAAACACATAGGGCAGAGGGTGATCGAATTCTCAAGTCTGAAGTCATTATTTGGGATGAATGTACGATGGTTAGTAAGTTCGGTCTTCATGTAGTTAATAGACCTTTTCATGTAATCATGGTCAGTACTTACCCCTTGGTGGGAAATTAATCACTAGGAAATTTTCGACAAATTCTTAATGTAGTTCTAATAGAGCTTCTAGCTAATAGAGTTTCAACAGTACAGACAAATTTAAAAAGTAGCTTGTTGTGGAAATTCTTTAAAACATTTAAGCTAACTCTCAATATGAGGGCAGGAAATGAATTTTTTGCAAATTGGGTTTTAAAACTCGGTAATGGAGATATAAATATGACTAGATAGCCGAGACGATACGGTTGAGATACCCAATCAATTTATTAGTTCCAGCAACTTAGTGAACGAAGTGTTTGGCGGTATAACTGAAACCATCGTGCAAGATTACGCCTACAGGGCTATATTATGCCCAGTTAGCGAAGATTCATTTAAAATCAACAATGACATTCTATAATTACTTTCTAATAATGGAACGGTTTCAAAAGTGCAGATTACATTGACTGTGCAACCCGGGATGATTCCAGCTATTATCCAATTGAATATTTAAGTACAATAACACCGGCAGGAATGTCGAATCCTATTTTGAAACTTAAGGTCGGAGCAATTGTAGTGGTGTTACGAAATCTTAATGCAAAGCGGGGTTTGTGCAATGGAACCAGACTAATTATTACCAAACTACAAGAAAATTTAATATTTGCGACAGTTCTGAATGGCAGAGCTGCTGGAGAAGCGTTGTTTATTCCACGGATCACGCTTACCTCAAGTGATGGTGAATACCCATTCGTATTAAAGAGTAGACAGTTTCCTGTTAGTTACTCTATGACCATTAACAAATCTCAAGGACAAAGTTTTGATAAAGTTGGCATATATTTGTCAAAACCCGTTTTTCGCATGGTCAACTGTGTTGCATTTTTGAGAGGTAAATCATAAGAAAATATAAAGGTAGTTATAACGGACACGGCAGAACAAGGTGCATGGCAAAGGTGAAGGAACGTACACAAGCAGTTATGTTTTTAAGGAAGTTTTGTAACGGGAAACGTTATAAAACTAACTAGTATGCAAGCCATCCACCAAGGTATATGGGGGAACTAAAATTGCAATGATTTGTAAATCATAAAAGCAATAAACTTAACAATATATAATTAGGCCGTTTTTACAAATAAGGCTGTTCTTCGTTTAAATAAATGCAATGGATCTTTTAAACCTCTAATCCGTTTCGATTGTGTAAAATCGGTGGCAGAAACCAACTTCGTCGCTTATTAATGGCTTTATATATCAATTTGTTTCAATACTTTCCTTGTAAAGGTAAGTTAAATTTAAAAGAAATTTAAACCTATATGTATTTAAAGGGCTCAACTCTGGTCAGGCCAGGGTTCAAAAAAATAACGCCCAAAAATAATAAAAGGCCCTCAGATTCTCTATTCTCAAGGTCTCTATTTATTTGACTATTTATGTCATTCAAAGTTCCCCTACACTGACCTACATAAGCAATGTCTTAATATTCGCTATTTTACCTAAATTTCGTATATAGGTTTTTGAGTATTGAGTTTATCCGTAGTCACAATTAAACATCGAATGGAGCTGGCATAGTAAATAGATATATAACCTACTCTTAGGAAAACTAAAAGCATCCCATTTGTTAGCTAGGCATGATATTACCGTTCATTTTTAAACTCTCGTTAATATTGTTATCGTTTATTCGAAAATTCCCGATATAAATTTTGAAGAATGTTATGAACGATAAACTTTTATACCGTAAAAATACGGTGGGTACTATAAAAAACAATGCAAGTGGGTTTCTTACAGTGGTTCCGCGTACCTGTTATATGAACAATTGACGGAATTTACGTGAAATTAATTTTTTGGTGTATATTTAAGAAATATTATTCAGGAACCCAAATTTACTGTTATGGTAAAAATACCTAAAATCAATTATTAACGGTTGCCATTAAAATATAAAGAATCCACGTGCGACCCCGTTACTGTATCTTCGTTTACAATTTTCTCAGCAATCGTCTGTTGTATCTTCCCGTATAGCAATTTAAGTCCAGAAGACATTGTCAGGACAACATAAGATAAAGTCCTGATTTGGTCATTTGGAGTCATGTACATTATCAGGGCAGTCCTACGACTGACAAATGTCCGCTAAAAACGGGGCCTGTGAATGTCTTCAGGACATACATTTATGACAACAAGGCATCCTCAGGACATTTATGTATGATTACAATAAGATGTAATTCACTGACGACGTAACGGAGTCTGTTAAATTTCTTATAATATTAAATATTATTTTTTGTATTAAAATGTGGATACGATTTTGATAAAATTTCTTGCCTGTGGAAATTATATGCACGACAAACAATACCTGCAATTCAAATGCAGCAAATTATAATTTTTATTGTAAAAAACAACGACGAATTGTAAACAATACTTTTCAAATTTAAGTCCACACAAACCAAAATCATTCATGTTCATCGCATGATGAAGTAATTTGGTCCGCCTCTTGAGCTCTGAAATAAAAAACAAAATTATTTACGTATATGTTATACAATTATAGTTAAAAAATTACAGAAAAATGTACTGACTGTTTTACTTATTACCCCAATTTCTTGGCCTTTAACTTCAGGCGATCATTAGCATGACGTAACCAACTCTCAATGCTTTCCTTCACTTGCTCTCGAGTTACTGCTATCGAGTTCCTAACTTAACACAGGCTGTAAAATAATAAACATTTTCAAGGTATGCAAATTGATGTAGGATTTTGTTTTAAAATAAATGTTTTACTATATATCAGTTTCAATAGTCCGAGCTCGGAAAAAATCCGATTATTTCGCAATCCACGCCAGCTGTATTCTTTAGCTAACTCATCAGTCATTATTTCGCTTAGAATAGACGCAACATGTAGAAATGGTTTTCGACCACCAAATGAGCAGAATTTTTTCAACTGAAAATATACACACAAGTAAGGATTTAAAGTTAAAATAACATTCAAATTGCACATTAAATTTTGTTTTGAAATACAAATGAATAAACTTACAACTTTAGTTTTGAGCTCCTTGTGATTATCAATCTGACGTGCAAAACTTTCCAGCGACGTATACTCCGAAAACTATAATTGAGAGTCATCATCTAAATCGATGTCAATACAATTTGGCATTTAATTCCGATGCAGCAAATCAACTTCCGTTTCAAGACGGTCCAATTTTAGATTAATTTCAACTAAATGCCGAAACAACTCATTTTTGGAAGCTGTAAAACTATTTTAAAAAAATGCATTTTTTAAGAATTTAGTATTTAAATTTAAATGAAAACTGCTTTTGATTTTTCCAACATTGCATTTTATGCAACTGAGCATTATAATTTACCAGAATTTGGCCCCTGATTGCTAGTATTAACTTGTTGGTCTTCTGCAACAGCAGGTAAATCTACCCTGGTCATCGGGAAAGCCTCGTGAGTGGAATGAAGTTCCGTCTGGTGGACTTCCAACTCTTGAAACTCCGAAAAACAGGACATAACTTCGGAATTCGTGAATGGTTTGCTTGGCACCGACAAGACCAGACTCGGCGTGCCAGGGGTTTCCAAGGAGCTTTGTCTCTGAGTTTCATTGCTTGGACAATAAATTGTGTTTATGGTATTTTCCTCCGGAGCAAATTTGCGTTTTTTCGGAGTGACGGAATTTCTTGCTTCAAAAGGTTTTCGTCTGGTTTTTCTAGTGATGGATTCATCATCGTCTTCAGTCGCACTTAGTTCAGAAGTAATACTTGCTAGGGGTAGTTTAGCGGCAGCTGCTCCATAAGAATCTGTCATTATTGTATAAAAAATTAACCCAAATGATGGAACAATATAATAACCTAAATATTGTATACCCTTAAAAACACATATTACGATTAAAATGATTTCAGAAAATTACAATTCCTTTTAAATACTCATTCATGATAGAAAACTAATTAAATAATCAAAACAAATTTACCAAATATTTTTACGACGCTAACTGGAGATTTTTCCCAGTCGGAAATCAATCGCGGAAGCTCTGCTGTTTGTACAGCCCTTTTAAATTTCGAAGTAGTATTTCCATACGGTGGTCAATGGTTAATGACGATGGGGATTCGATTTTGTAAACTCCAATTTCGGAATATTTGATGGGTGACGTAAAGTAATTTTGGCACTTCCAAACCTTGCCCACAGCGACTTGGGCTCTTTGAACAAAAGTTGAAAATTTCCAGAACTGAACCACATTTTAATAAACAATATTTGTCTTCTGAATTAACTTTAATTTTAAAACCACTTCGTAGATATAAAACTTACTGTGGACTTGCAGGCCAGGAAGCATGGGACCGGTTGTGTGTATTTTGGCACTATACTCTTTGGAAGACGATTCAAAGCATGCTCGATTACGTTCTTCCAAACGGCGATGTATTTGTTGCAACGACGACTGGGGCTTTCTGAGCATGCGTTTTATTTGACCAAGTTTATTTTCGAAAGTAAACGCGCTAAATGCATCCAAGGCACCCAAGCATTTCACATCATCAGCTAATTGAAGTACTCCGTGTAAGTTCCAAAATAAATTTTCAGATGCAAGAAATTTTGAACAAATTCACGAAGTATAATTTTGGCATACGAATTTAACTTTTGACATGTACTTGGGTTTGCCAAAATTCTGCTTGCTATATGCATCAATTGAATCCTTTAAAATTCATTCACATTTGCAGGTTTTCCGTCCCCACACCACAACCCAATTACGAAAGGTTCATTTCTTATATTTTCTAGTTTCCCTAATATTGGCCAAAATGCTTTGGATAAACTTTTTGTAATAGGAATTCCGTCAATGTTTAACTGCAATTCTATTTCATTAAATGAATTTTGATTTTTACCTAACGCTTTCTGAATGGCTTTCTCGACACCAAAATGGACATATTCACCAGGAGGAATTGTTCTAGGGCACGTTGTTTGTTAAGCCACCTTCTTGGATCAGAAGGCAAATGTATAAATTTTTTATCTTGTCTTAATATTTGCAGCAGATCCTTTAGAGCAGATTGATTAATACTATGATTTACTGCCCAATTTTGAATATCGCATGAAATATCCTTTTCGCCACCGTCATCACTGTCGGATTCCGTAGTGTCCGAAATTGTATTATTCCCAATACCACTCTCGAAATACTTGCGATGCTTCTGGTTGTTGTTCTGTTTCACTAAATTGTCTCTGAGGTGCTGATTGTTCCGAGTTATTTTCGAAGTGTTCTTACTGATTGATGTGTAATGGAAATGCTAACTCGGCCCTAGGCGGCTCCTGATTTAATTTGTAATTTAATATTTCAATTTCTTTGCCAACTCTCCGTCTAAATTTTCTTTGGCTAATGTTATTAACCGCTTGGTACTTTGCCCGCTTCATGTTTTAATTAAACTTTTGAAATTACACTTTAAATTAATATTTCGCACGCTATAAGCAACTCCAATTCAAATTTTGTATTTATATCACCACGTGATTGCGTAAAAGTGTGAAAGAATGATATCTTTTTGATATCATCGTTACGACATATTTGTAAGAGTTCCAAGAGTCTTTATGTAGTTCATATTGATATCTTAAAATGACGCCCCTAAGGCGTCTACTTATTTCCGTGCCGTCCAAAAGTTGACTTGAGGACATACAAACAAGGATGTCAGTTTTAGACGCAGAATTGAGTATAACTGACATCATAAAGACTGGAATTGCTATCTGGGTCCTCATCCTCACTTATTATTTATTATTAATAATAAATTATCTCAATAATTATTGAACGAATTCGTTTCGGCTTTTTATAAGTTTTTTAAAAATGTGTCAGGAGTAATGCAGATATGCCTTGCTCTGCAAATTTGGTAAAATAGTTTTAATTCATAAAAAAGATGGGTTGATGGCAGCTTACGGTTTGCTAATAATTATAGGCCGGAGAAAAATTGTTGCTGTTCTTAGATACAGTAACGAGCAACGAAATAGTGTAATAGTGAGTTTTTAATGGTTCCAGCGTTATGATCCAGGGCATTATTTTGGCAATGTACACAGTTTCAGCGATTATCGCTAGATTGTGCGATACCTTATTGTGACGATATATCGTTTGAAAAAAACGAGAATTATCGTTCAATATCGTTCGTCAAAAATGTACGATATTAACGAGAATATCGTATCGTTAATATCATGCCTAATGTTAGCAACATAAATATGTATAAATATGTTTCCACAGACTGGTCAAAATAGGATTAATTGATTTTTAAAAACTGAAGCCTCTCCTTTTACTACGTGAAGTCGGTACTCAAAGAATAAGTTTTAGAATTGTTGTCAAACTTTTCCGGGCCATACAGGTTTTTCGAAAATAGTTAAACGCTGTTTAGTAAATAGGTGCTGTACAGGGTACTTATAAAATGGTAGTTAAATTATTTAAGCTGAACGAATGTTTGCAATTTGAAATTGCCCTTGTTTATATTCATTTTTGCTGGAACCCATTATTAAAATTATAAGAACTAGCAATCAAGCCATCCGCCGAAGCGGACGGGATGTCTGGCAGCAATGAATTTTAATAATTGTAATAATTTGCATGCAATAATAATATTTTATATACAAATACCCTAGAAGTTCTATTTTTTGCAGTAATTACATAGAATTATTATATAAAAAACCAAAGCAGCTAAATAATCCTAACATGAAATGAGTTGAACTACCCAATTTAGTAATTCTGTAGTCATAAAATTCCTAATATTAAATAATTACTGTTACAGTACAACATTTTGGAAATATCTATTTGTAGTAATTTCATCGCTGGAGTGTCTTTATCCAATTTCTGAAAGCAACGTTAGCGCAATATCAGGGCAGCAATTTTTTAAATTACGTTAGGATGCCTGCAGATCGGTTGACAAAAAGAAATTTCAGAATTGTTTTTAAGTTAATCTGATGTTGCACGGCATAATTGTTTTATAAAATAGTTAAATTTTGTGATTAATAAAGGCTATATATCGTTGGATAAATTTTAAATGGTATCATTTTCATTTCGTAACCTATGCTTTTTAAATGGGATCTCCAATGAAAATGATATTTTCTAGAATTTAGCTAACGATATGGTGCTTTTAAAACAGTAAATCAAACTATTTAAGCAGACCAAATATTTGTCAGCCAACCTTGTTTTGAAATTATCTTAGTTAATATGCATTATGCTGGACAACTTTACTAAAATTATTAGAAGGAAAAGACGCGTTTCATTGTTGTGTGCAATAGCTATAGCTGCACAACCCTAGTAAAAGTGTAGACTAACGTACGGTACCATGATTTTTTAATTTAATTTTGCTTTACGAATTTTTTCTTGCTATGTCATAGCAAGGGCTTTGAGGAACCTGTGAGGACCTACATTGATTTTTACTCTAGCCATTTTTCCAGGAATTAGAATCGATTGCATTTTTAGTATTCTGCATATCAATTATGATATTTTGAAGTTGAAAGGCAATTTCGGTATACAATAAATTGAGCATCGAATTCCGTGTCACCACCCATCGAAAATTTGACTGACCCCTTACAATTAGCCTCAGAGGTTTTTACTGCACGGATTGGAACTTCAAAAGTAAAGAATAGTTATGACCGCTCACCGGTGTTGCATACGTACTTTATTTTCATGTGAATGACAATTTATATTACCCGTGTCATTGAAACTAAGTTGATTTGGTTGTCTTTATTTCTGAAATTATAACAAACTAACTAACAAGTACAGAATCAGGCATTCATATTTGCAGCCTTTCCCTCACTGAGGCACACATTATGATGAACACACAGAATCTAAGCTAGTTTTAAATTGCTCAATTTTGATGCTTAGAAAACCATTATTCATTATCACAAGGAATTTGAACCTTGATAATGACTAAAATGCCCCAAAACGGTAATCTCAAAAGCTGCATACGCGCTCAAAACCTGGGTATGTGGGCAGACATTTTGGGCATTTTACCTGGGCGAGAAAACAGCAGGGCATTTTCAATCAACATACCCTAACTACATGTAGCTTGAATACCTAAAATACTCACCTTCATAGGAACCGTGATACATCCAGTCGCCATTTTAATTTATAAGGGTTATTTATATATATGTCATGTGCATAGTTTTAGAACATATAAGCCAAGTTTTATGCAAGTTGTCCCTTGGGTGGGAGCACCTCGAAAGAAAGTGCAATGCTTTGTAAATATTAGTTAGGTTCGCTGTGTCCATAGGAACAGCCTCAAAAAGTAGTTTATACATAATTTGAAAAATGCCTTGACTAGGGGAGTCGGCACACTTTTGTGACACTCTGTACTTAGTTTTAATTGCGGCTTTGGGACTAATATGAGAGAGATAAAAAAACTAAGACGGAAAAGCTCCTCTGATGTGTTGACTCGTTGCAGGTGAGTCGGGATGTGTGACAGTGAGATGAGTGAGAGCGCATACCCCAGGTGCTAGAAGTAATAAAGTGAGTTGGTCCTCGAGAAGAGGTGCCTGGACAGACAGGAGGAGTGGGAGCGGGGAGTCCGAGTAGCGATGGTCGTGGCGGTTGAAGTTCAAAGTGTTAGTTGTCCGCTCCATCCTACCGTTTTGAAGAAGACCCTCCACTTCATGACCACTGCCACAATCATCAGCAGCATCAACTACTACAACAGCAGCATTCCACTACGACAACCACCGTTACCTCTCCTTCATCTGGTTGTCCTGATGATGTGATAGCTGGAGTTACGGAGCAGCCAACGTCCACTGCCTGTACTCTGGCTCACATTGCTCCTGCTAACAGCAAGTCATGCGCTTCGAGGTTTGAAACCGGCGGTTTGCCACCCCCTGGCCAAACAGGTATGCCAAGTTGTCATCGATCCCTACACAACATATAATTCCCCTATATTCTCCGTTCCTTCCTTTAGTGTCGGTTTTCCTCACTCAGACACAGCCTGCTGGCGAGAGTTTATCGCTACGCAATTTTCATGCAGACTTAATTCCTGTCATTCTAAAAGCTGCGAGCATCTTTAAACCTTGTCACTTGTCGTCAGTGTCTGTCTCCAATAGAGACATTCTCTCCGGGTTACTCCACATCAAGTGTCTCCTGAAATTTCCTAAAACTAAATTATCCTTATTTTTTATTCTGCTGAACAAGAGCGGAGTGGATAAAGTAGATCGATCGGACAAGAGAGAGAGAGAGAGAGAGAGAGAGAAAGAGAGAGAGAGAGCAGAGCATAGTTCGGAGTGTGTGTGTGTGTTTCTATGCGAGAGGAGAGGTCTGATTGTATTGGTATCGGTAGTGTACGGCTACAGTCTCCAGAAGCGTGTAGGTACTCTTCTAGTGCTCATATATTTGTTATGACTCTGCCTTGTTGAATGGTCAATTCATTCCTCACATATATATTGTATATTTTAATTCCACATCAATAGATCCACATTTCAACTTTCAACCAACCAAGTTTCAAGTTTTAGAATGTACAAGAAAATTACTATCCCTATTTATATGGATAGTGTACGTGAAGATTGAAGATTGGCTTTGAACACTGGTTTCAAATTTTGTGCAAATGCAATAATTATCAGCTTGTGGGAATTTGTTGGATTGTAAGATTTGGGGTGGAAAGTACATTTACAGAGTGAAATGTGTTAGGCTTAGGAATTGAAATAAACGAAATCAACGTTAGAAATTGTCTGAAGTATAAGTACGTGAAATACTTTTCATCCGGATTTTCGAATACGTACTTACATAGGGAAAAGCGTGTGTTTATCTTTGCATGTCGGTATATACCAGAGCGAGTTGACTACACTATACACACTTGTGTACACGCTTGGTCACATTTGTGCTGCTCTATAGTCTCAAGTCTGAAGAATGCATGTGGTGGTGGTCGTATGAAGTAGGAATAGGAAGGAGTGCAGGCAGAGGCCTACAAGAATAATTTTTCTTGGTTATCAACTGAAATTCTCAGAGTTGGCAGCGTTGCTCTCTGGCATGTGCATGTGCCTTTCCTAGTTGTGTGACTGAGGAAAGGTGTCTGCCTGCCATTTTGCATTTAGCATCTGAGTGCAAGTGGAACTGGAACCTTCTTGGTGTTTGTGTGTGTGTGTTTTAACGACGTCGTCATCACAATTCGCAGCGTATTTCTTTCACCGACTTTTCAGCGTGAATTTTCAACCACTGGTGAGTTAGTTATCATTTCGGTTTCTCTATATGTATTTCACAAGAATTCACAAGTCTTCTACATGTCTTTTAGTTACCTGTCACCTCTCGTAGACTCGGGCTTGGTTCTAGTATCACAAGTTCCTCTTACTTCATCTCTTCTGCTTCAGTTTCGTCATTTTCTCTGGAAGAATACTTCCGAACAGATTTCCCCATGTAGTAATATAACTAAACACTTATTAACTATTTAAATATTGACTCACACTAATTCATCATAATTGAAGATCAAGCCCAACGTTGTAGTTTGAGTAACTCGTACTAAAATAAGCTCTTGGGTTTTCCAACAGGATTAAGTGTATGGTTGTGGTTTGCGATGAATTCCTTTGAGTATCATAAATAAGAATCGTTTTCAAATCTCAAGTCATAGTTCGTGAATTTGGATTTTAGTCATACAGGGAATTCACGACAGCAGTATTGCTTAACTGATTTTAGGTGCCTCCACCGTCAGGGGGGAGGCCAAGGCTCAATGTAGGTATGGTTCCAGGGATAAAGTTAAATAACTCTCCTACGATTTTGTTATAAATTGGTGCAGATCTGACAGAATTTTTCCAAGCATCGAGCTTACTTCTAGTTTCGAAGATATGAGAGATTAAGGGTCGTGGTCACCGGTAATATTAGATTGCTGTTGAGTTCCATGTACATGCACTTTACCTTCACATCATCCTAAGCTTTGATTTCCGTATTGTAGGTTAGGTAAGTCTAGAAAATTGAAAAAAACTGATTACAGCAACCATAGGTAGTGTTTTATTTGATTTTTTGACTGATCACGTCGCTTGATTGTCCTGCCTAGGGTGCTGATGCTAACTCCTTGAACCATTCTTGAACGTGACATTTAACCTCTCATGTCACCGAAACCAGACAAATATACTGTAGCAAAAATTCCTCCAGATCCTTAATGTACTCCTCAAATAGTGACTAAGTCAATTTTTATCAATATTGGTGAATATTTTTAGGGCTCCTTGATGGATTAAGCAGTCGTTGTTCGAGGAAAAATTCCGAACTTTATCGGTGTAGTGATAGAGTAGGGATATAATCAGTTGTAAGCGTACTCTTTTGAAACTTCCTAAACGAATGAGTAAATTCTCCTGTGCCCCCTCCCCCCAGTCGTTCATTCATGGATTTCGAATACCATGGATCTTCAACAGTCCTTCCGTACTCCTGGTAAAATTTTTATCTTGATTGAAAGTCCTGCCCAGGCCCAGTAACACCTACCAGTATTTTGACGATTAATTAGTATGCCCTTAATTCAAATTATTCACAGTAAGTTGGTTTGTGTTGAACAGACAATACATTATTGTGTTTATCTGTGTAGAGAAAACTACTGAATAGTTTGCTGACCGAAGTTGCTATTGATTTTGTTGATTTTTAGCAGCTGTCTGTTGCGACTTCATTTTGCAGAATCACATCATCACTTGTATATTATTGAACAAATTGGTAAATGTTATTCTGACAAATTTTTATATTGTGGTACTGGAGAGTCAATGAGTCAGTTTGGAACCGGATTTTATGTATTAATAGGATATTATTCAGCAAATAAGGGTTGGCTTGATTATATTGAAACATGAAACTATGAAACACCTGATAACATTAATTGTTAATATAATCTTGAGGTAACAGTAGGCTCACTCAGTTGTACATGTGCAGGTACAAGTTATGTAATATTTTTGTTTGTTAAAACAAACGGGAAACTAAAAAGTAGTAACTTGTTTTGTAGAGCTTGAAATCTCCTTCAGTGATCTCATTACCCTCCTACACTATAGACTTACCGATATTGTTTTGAATTACCATTACATGTTGTTTTCTGTCTTTTTTGATAGTCCCCGATTGCATCAAATTGATTAGTTATATGTATATATACATTATGATTTCCGAAGTTAATTTTAATAGTAGCCAGGTCAGAAGCGTATGTAGCGAGCACGTCGTTGACAATATTTATTAGATATTTTGTTTTTGCTGGTTAGCTCTTCCGGAGTTTATGAGTTGGTATCTCCACAATTGCTTGTGTACAACTTATAATGTATAGTGGCACTGTGGTACGATTGTCTGCCTTTGACCTATAATTTAGCAGTAAGCCGTCAGAGCTGTGATGTTTACCAAATTAGGAGCCATTTTATTTAGAATTATTTTCTTTGCACCGAGTAAATAAAGCTCATGGACATTAAATCTAGCCAAATTCAGGGAGGATAGCAAGCAGTAGATGTATAACGAAACCCGAAATCTATTTATAATTTCAAGTTATCAGAACTTGCCTGCCACAACTGTTATGTGTAATTAGATATAATTAGAATTTTTTGATCGATTATTTGTGTTTTATGTAGACACAAATAATGTATATGAATATTACAAGTTTTGGGTTAAGTCCTTTCCTCAGACTCACAATCAGCTGTTGCAAAATGCATGCTTTGAGAATCGCAAAACCACTCAGAATGTACCTCTGTATTATGCACGTCACTCCATTATTTTACGGAGTTTGATATCTCAATGTAAAATATTTTTTGTTCTTTAAAAAAATGTAAATACTTTTTGGAATAAGTTATTGTGAAAGTGTAACGTCAACAATTGTTCTGGTTCTGCTGAAACAAATACATATTTACTTTACTAGCTATTTTTTTTCTGGAAGCAGTTCTAAAAAGGAAACTGTAAATTAGATTTTTAGATTAAGAATCTGAAAGAAGGTTGTCTCTGAAACTTGTATTTCGAAGGTTTGAGAGCCCAAGAATTACCAGTGTACTATATTTGTATTTTACGCATAAACGAAACCTTGTTGAATATTAAAAATAGTCTAACCTAGCCAAAAACAAGAATATAATGATTATTTTATTGATGGTTAAATCACCTTTTATAAAATATATTCTTGGATCTCCAAAATGGGCCAGTGTACACAAGGTGCGCAGTGCGCATATCCATGCAATACATTTCATAACCTTTGACATTTCATATCTTGGAAATTGCAAGTTCCTATACAGAATTCTTCAGATTACTAATCTACTCCAGGATTTTACCCTATGACTATGTCCACCAAGTAAAGTTATACCTGATGCAATATTAGGTTAGGATAAGGGTCTGCAACCAAATTATCCTGAATGTTTTTTAATGAGTCAATTATTTCAGGCGGGCGCGTGTTGATGAATGGGGAAGTCGGCTCTTCGCTTGGACCTACAGGGGAGGTCACGATGCCCTCAGTGGGCCTTGCCCCACCCTGCAATGTCAGCTCCGGGACCCACCTAACCAACACCAGGTACATAATAAAGTCAAGTGAAAGCTGATAATATTTGAAAACCAGTGATTGTAGAGTGGTGGCCCACTTCAATAATAATTAAATATTTTACCTTCTGCCGCGGTAAGCAATTAATACTGAATGTAGACATGTTAAGACACTACTTCTTCCATTTGATTTGTAATTTGATTTGCGCGCACTGGGTAATATTTATCGTGTTTAGTACTTCTGCTAATAGTGAATTATTATTTCAATTTTAGAATCCCTCAGAGGAACTAGACTAATAATTTGTGTTTTCTGCAACTACTACGCCCTATTGTAGAATTGTGAAGAGTATTTTGTTTGAAATAGTTGTATTGTACCTATACAATTTACTTGAATTCCCATGCAGCTGTGGAAAGATTTTGGTGAATCCACGGACAATCAAATGATTTTCCTGTATTGGATATCAAGGAAATACATTGGTATATGTACATGCAATTTTTTGTGTAATAATTTTCTCGTAATCGACAAAACTGTACATGTTTTATACTTCAATTGTGTTATTAAGTTGTTTCAAAAATATTGGCCCATTCACTTCGAGAAAAGACAACTAGAATGTGATCTGAATTTTTTGACGTATATATTTCCTTTATTCTTCATAAAGATGTGGTGTTCAGTGATTATTAAACTTTAGAATTGGCTCATTTTTCGGAGTTACATTTTTCGGTTGCAGCTCACGACAAAGCAGTTGCGTGGGTAGTATTGTTGATGGTGAGAAAGAGGTTGTGTTAATTCATTTTATATTATAGACTAGTAGAGAATGTTGGGCTAAAATATTGTCCATTTTCATAGATTGCAGCAGCTTGCATCTGTGTGGTAGTTAGTGTCACTATAGTTGCAGAGATTTGAATTTTTCGTTTGACTTGGTTGTCCTGAGGTTTTGCAAAACTGGCAGGACGAGTGTATTGCAAATTAGAGAGTCGAATCGAAATGAAATTGACAGCCTCTTGGAGTATTTAGAGTTATTGGTAATGAGCTGAGTACCACACGTTTGATTATTTTAGATCTTTGAATGGATTGAGAGATGGCGGAATCATGTCACAAGAGCAGTTAGCGTTGAATAACGAAATGACTGAATTGGAACACAGAGAACCTTCACCCCGGTCGATGTACAACGATCAAGGGCAAGGGCACAACGTAAATGCTATGGCACTGTCGCCGTCCAATGGACCCAATTCTAATGAACCATTACCTTTGGACCAGTTGAAACGGGCACTTCAAACCCAGTTGGAATACTACTTTTCTCCGTGAGTGTTCATTGCTTATTGCTTCTAGGCTGGAAAGTCCGTTATCGGCTTTATGAATCTCATCTGCGCTGCACTCGATGACAAATGAATTAATTAGCATTTCCAGACTATGTGGACTAATTGGTTTTAAAGTAAGAGTAAGAAGAAATATGATAACATTGTTCACATCAAATATATTTGTATCTGAATGAATCACTTAGGGAGAATTTGGCTAATGACAAGTTCCTAGTCTCTCAGATGGATAGTGACCACTACGTCTATGTATCTACGTTGGCAAATTTCAATATGGTCAAGAAATTGACGAGTGACCTGGATCTCATTACCACCGTTCTAAAAGGTAAAGTATTTAAACTATATTTTTATTAGGTAGTTCAGTGAACCATGATGACGGGACTGTGTACAGTGTTCTGATTTATTACAGAATCAAAGAATGTTCAAGTACATGCAGATGGCAAAAGGGTCCGACCGATTTCACAGAGAACCGTAGTTATTTTGAGAGGAATACCAGAAAAAACGCCAGTAGATGAGATCAAAGTAAGTTCGGGTGATTTATTTTTGACAATTTAAAAGTAATTTAATGGTTTAATTTATAAGTCGTAGTCAGAGGAAGTAATATTTATTTGTGTTAAACATTAAATTACTCTGCAGGCATTGTTCGAGAATGAAAACTGTCCGAAGTGTAATAGCTGTGAATTTGCATTCAATGATTCGTGGTACATAAGCTTTGAGTCTGATGAAGACGCCCAGCGAGCACATCGTTATCTCAGGGAAGATGTTCGCGAATTTAAAGTAAGTGTACACGTCATTTTTATTCGGAATTTCTATCTAACATTTCTTCAGTAAGTTTAAATCATGGTGTACAGCCTTACCAAAGTAGCAGTCTTATGTTTAATTTTCAAACAAATAATATATTTAGGGATCACCCATTATGGCTAGAATCAAATCAAGACCCACCACACTACTCTCACAAGGAGTCAATGTTCATTCTCTAAAGAACGGATATCATCCAACTCCTGCTGTAATGTCTCCGTACATAAGCTCTCCCTTCGTACCCGTGAGTCAAGGAACCGGCCCAGCTGGTACTGTTGCTGCAAGTCCAATGTACCCTACTGGCCAACAAGTCAGTGTAAGTCATTTAAATCTTAGTAGTACTAGGGAAAGTTATATTTGTAGAACAAAACGACCTTGGCGAAATTGTGTGATGGTGATGTAAAGATGTTTGCTGAAAACGTTAAGGTTTATATAAATTAATATATTCGTAGGTAATCGATATGTGTATTGTCTTGCAAACCAATTGAAAATGTAGTGTCGTGTAGTTGAAAGGCGAAATAAATCAGCTTCGAAATAAGCATTTGAATGGAATCTGCAGGTACCACCAGTGTTCACGATTCCACAAGGCTTTGCTGCGAGTTTTGGAGCTCAGATACCTTGGGCTGGTTACTATGAAGTTCAGAGTCCTCAGATAAATCAAATTTATTCTATTAACGGAATCGCCCCTCAAACGCAACCAAGTCCTAACTACCCCAAAACAGCTCAGATGGCACCCACTAGGCAGCGGAATTCAAAGTAAGTTTTTTTTTATTTGCTATTATTTCGCCAAGAATGCGGCTGTTATTGACGAATCAACATTATTTGTAGCCGAATGGGTGGGGGAGTCATGGGACCCAGAAGAACGCCAAATTCGTCTAGTGACACTATGTCAAGTAATAATGGTAACAACGGGAGTGGTGCTCTTGGAGTAGGGAGCTCATCGGCTCCTCATAATCAGTATAACAATCAGAGAAAAAATAATAACGGTGCTCCTACTCCACTGTTGGGAATGGCCCCGACTGCATTACCTATGGTCTCACCCCATACCAATTCGCATAATCATAATCATGCGTCAATCCCAGTGAATCCAACTACCACAACCGTTTCCGTTAACCAGAATGGACGTCATCATTTTATGAATGCGCTTCCGCAGCAATCTGTACCTCACAGCGTTCAAGAAACGTTTCATCATCCAAATTCATCTCGTTACAGAGTTGATACACGGTATAGAAATACTTATTTTGTTATATTATGTGCATGATTCCTTCTTATCACAATCGGATATTAAGGAATACTGAAAAAATTAATTAATTTTAGGCCAAGAAGTAGTTTAGGAAGTCGAAAAGGGCCTCGACGTGATGATGAAGCCAATTATGAAGCTACTTCTGCACAGTCTGTACCCCCAAGCAGAGGGATTCCGTCCACGCGACCTCTTGTCGTTGTTCCGCCTATGTCACCGCAGATAGTTCAACAAGTCATGGATAACTCTCAGCACCTTGGAAGAATAAACCTTGACCTCGGTGGGTCAGCTTTTCCACCTTTACCAGGTGTGACGAATTCCTCCCAAAAAAATGGAGATTCACCGTACGAAGGAAGGTGAGTGTGTTTAGTTAGTACGAAGTTAAACGAACATGAAGTAATTTGACCAGGATACGAATAATTGTATAAGGTTAAGCTTACTTGTCTAGTCAGATGACTAGTCTCAGTACTGCTTTCTCATCTTTAAAATGATGATGCAAAGAATCTAATGAGACTTAAACTAACTGGAATTTTTGCTATTTCTATTTTGCTACAAATATATCAGGTAAAATAGGCAAAGGCGTTCCGAATATATTTTTAAGGATAGGTAGTTGGCATTACTGATTAAGCGACTTGAGAGCGTCAGTTAATTGTCACATGGGATTTCTTTCATAACCTCGTTGTTTTCTGCGATCTGATTGTGTAGTCATAGCTATGTACTGGTAAATTTCAGACTGTCAGATGTAGTTAAAGGAGTAAAGAATGTGAAGCTATCTCCCAACGGAGCTGTTGCTGCGGAGAAAGAGGATACTGCTGGGTCTACCACTGCCGTGCCAGGCGAGATTGTTGTGAGTGTGGCAGATCATACTGGCAGTCCCACTCATTCTCTCTCTGATAATTCTCCCATCAGAGAGATTGACATAGGGAAGAAAGACCAAGTCTTAGAACCGCTTTCTAGTCACAACTGTAATTTCGAAAGCCAAAAGAATTTCCGCGATATTGGTGTCGGCAGTGCCGATGACAGCCACGAAATTCGTTCCTCTCAGTACAAGTAAGTTGTCTGAATTTTGACGATGAAAATGTTAAATGAAGTCCTTCCAAGTTGAAAATACGTTGTTTTTGCTAAAAAACGCAAATGCGAATTGTATATATTTGTTTTATTATTTTATATTTATTATCAAGTTTGAATCTTCATATTTGTTCTAATTCTGCAGTCCTGTAGCGGTGGTGAAAGGGAAGGAAACAGCTGACAAGTCAACGCTTATAGAAACTACATTTCTGAATGGGGACCCGCAACCTCAAATTAGTGGATCGAACAAAGCAATTAGTATTGGTGGTCCCATTCAAGCGTCCAGTCAACTGTCCGGCGTTGGACATAGGAAGTCAGTTCCCCAAGCAAGTGGAACCAAGTCACCAACGGTGGCCAAACGGGCAGTGCCTGCATTTCCGAATGCGGTCTCGCCGTCGACTTCTCCGGCAGTGGGATCTGAGGTGCCTTACTCAACAAAAACTCTATCCTCCCCTGTGTCTTCCCCAGCCAAATCCTCTTTCAGTAGTAACCAATCCGGCGTGGTGAATAGGAACGCAAATGCAGGAAATCCTGGTGTCGGGGGTCGTGGAGCTGCTGGTGCTACTAACACGTGTCTGGCCAAAACACAAAATGTGGACAATAATCAAAACCGCGCTAGTGGTTCTCCTGCTGGTCCGGTACCAGCTGCCGGAAGTAATTTAAATACTAGTGACAAAGATGCGTTCCCTATCCCTGGATATGTAAAAAATGTGCCAATGACATCTAAGCCCTTTTCTGGGTTGACTGATCATTCAACTAAGGAGGTTAGCTCAATGAGAATGTGTAACAATACATGGAATTGAACTAGTTAGTGAAGATTGTTCTCATTTTTTTTTCGATTGTACCTGTATGTGTAAATGTCTAAGTTGTAAGTAGCTTTGATTTTGTGTAGGCGTGACAATGTCCATCATTTCCTTCATGTGGATCATTGTTACTCATTGAAGTTATGGAGTTTTATTACTGTGCTACTTGCTAATGAGGTTTGATTTGGTGTAGAATAATCACCGAAAGGGAAACAGAACTGATGACGGAGAGAAAGAAAAGAGAGATGTTGTCGAAGTAAAAAAAATCGAAGAAAATCATTGCTCAAGTGATGACCGAGATGGGCCTGTGAGGCTAAGCTACGCCCAGGTAGCACAGAGTGGGAAGGAGAAACCACTCGCACTTCCAGCTCAAGCAATGCAGCAAATACCAGCAGCTGCACCCACTGGTCTGACAAGTGGAAATACAACAGCAGCATCAGTAGCAGGAGGATCTCCATCTGTCCAAAATATAACCGAAGAAAAGAAAAAACCATTCAAAGACGCCAAAGATATGCGCACATCGGCATCGAGTAAGTTGGATATTTTTTCATAACGTAATGATTTTTGTTATGTGAATGCTGCGAACGCTGAATAGAATGTTAGGAAGGCACAGTCTTTACAAATTGTGGGTACTCTTGCTAGAAGTCCAACGTGGGAACAGTAATCAAGGAGCCGGTGGTGGAAGAGGAGACCAAGATCGTGACCGAAGTTTCCGACGAGATCGTCAACGATTTGGAATGAAGCGATAGTGTTTAGTGAAGTCCATTGTCCTATAAAAATATCAGTGTTGTAAAAGAAGACGGAAATTATTAATGAACCTGTACACGAACCTTCAGTTATCATTATTAATAGTAGTAGCATTTAATTTCTTCGTGGAGTAGATCTGGAGAAGAATCAGCTATAGAACGCTTTTCCAGTTAAACTAACTATTAATTCACAATAGTTATCAAGGTTGTTTTGAGTAGTGATGTAGGATTTTTTGTTGATTGTTGTTTGAAAAGGATAAATGATAATGAGAACAAATTTTTAATACGTATGCAAATTCTGTAACAATAATTTACTGGATGCAACCACTTAATTTGTTATAAGTTCATTTTTACGTGTACATCCTTAGCGTCTAGCCTGTGTAGTGTGCAAGCTGGATCATATTATCTTGATGAATTTGTTCTTGGGATGTAGGATTATCATTTTTTTTTTGAATTTTGCTTCTTTCTTTAGGGGTAAATTATAACTTGAATTGTTTTGTGGTTTTAAAAATTAAGTTATTCCACTACTTTTACTAGCGATAAAGCATGTAATAGCTAACTACTCACTAGTGATATCTTGATGGTTTTTAGACGAAAGTCCAAAATATGCTCGTATTAATTTTTTCTAAACCGCTAACACTTAAATTAATTTGTTGAAATTCTTCGCTGTAATTTTCTAAACCATCCCCGTTGTAGCATATTACTCTTATACAACCCTCTATAAAACCTGTGGTATGGATCGTTAGTTTTAAATGTACGGTCTGGATGTAAGACAAAGACCGTTTAGTACAATACTCAGTAATATTGGCCAACTCTACTCCAATAGTTTTCATGGATTACTAATACGTTGCTGTATTATTGGTAATGATGGTCCAAAATATTTCTTTCAGTTGAATTCACTTCCTTCAAGTTAAATAAATCTGATTAGTAATATTGTTTTTTGTTGAAGAATTCGTACTAAGTTTATGCAATTCTTGGATCAATGAGGATTTCTGTGTTGTAAAGGGTGAACGAATCGGTCGTATTCAGGCAGACTTGGTTGTACTAGTTCTAGTTGTAACAGTTTTAGGTTTTTTAAAAGCTTTAAATCAGATTCGAATGGTTAATATCCCTGATAGTGTTTACATAGATACCTACTCCAAGTAAGTTAATTCCGACAAAAAATATTTACAGAACTCAAAAACTTAAACCAAAATGATATTGAGTTAATATCGTTATTATGTATATATATATATACATATAGTATGTATACTATATATGTATGTAGTATACATATATTTATATATATATATGCACATATATTGTTATACTACTACTGTCGTGAGCAGTGACCTGGTTACAGCGTTGTACATTAGTTAAACATTTTTGTAGCCGTGATGACCATTTTTTTTATTACTTGTATATTGGCGTGTGTGTGTTGCAAGTTCACATGTAATTAATATTGAAAAAATTATTGTTTTGTTATTTCTACTAGTTGTCCTGTGAGTGAAAGTTTGGAGTCAGTATATTATTTATATTCAGATAATATTGATTATTACAGGGATCTTAAAAATCAAATTCTTGTGGCACTTTTCCTGTTTTGGCTTTTCTACTAGTCTGTAATTTATTATTAATTTGTCAAAGATCGGCACATTAATAGTTTTAAGTAGCTATAATGGACAAGAGCAAACCTGAACCTGTGTAAAGATGTTTACCATTTCTCGTTGAATTTGAATTTTTGAAGCACAATCACTATCTATTTGCATACAACTTATAGTACGTGTATAAACTCAGTATGAGCTTTCTTCGGTGACCCCCATATGAAGAAGATTAATCCATGGGATGCTTATAACTTGTCTGAAAACTGAATTTACTACTTATATGTCGGTCCCACATTCCCTACCATGAAGTTTTCCGGGCAAGTCCTTCGTAATGATTCTATAGAAAACAACTTGTATGCTTGTAGCTATTCTACTTTTACTCCCAGGGAAACTTATAGGTGTGTGGAGTACTAAGAGGTAAATAATCTGTCCACGAAATATTAACCATTGAACCTTTAACTTATAATTAAAAAAGGAACTGTATAAATTGGCCCTGTCCAATAGAAACTCAGTGACAATTATGAAAAGTTATGATTATGATGTTTGCATTGCTACTATTTAATGTAATACAAAGATGTAGCATTACTTAAATTAGTGGAAATATATCAACCTTAATGGTGGAAAAATACCTTCAAGTTATTACTATTGACGTAAGAAGAAATGAATTTAAAGGTATCAAAACTACTGTTTGTAAGGAGACAAGAACCTTTTTACTACTGCGATATAAATTATAGTTAAAATGTATATAAAAATACCAAAATGCATTACGTTTACACTACTTTAATAATAATTGCTATGAAATACGTATTAACTTGCTTAGATATGGTACAACCATTAAGTAGCTCTTTTTAAGCTCTGATACCATGAATTTATTTATTGCAAAGGACGGGGAATTATATAGTCTACGTAGAATACGTATTAAGATATAATAGAGTGATTAATGTTATGGGATATTAATGATATAGCAGTTTTGGTACTATCCACATCTTAATATCCATCAGGCCATGATTTTGTTAATAGTGTATCAACCACGCTCGTTTTCCTTAGCTAAAAACTTCCATTGACCATGAGGAAATGTGCTTGCAGCTTTTTGTCCTTTCCAACCTGTATATATGCCAGGTATTTAACCGGAAATGACAGCGTGAGTTCTTTGAGAACTACTGTACATGTTACAAAATGGGGCTGTAGGTAATTAATTACTACGGTATGTTCCGCGTGTGCATTGTGTTAAAAGGGCCGATTTTCAATCCAAAATTAATGGGAGCAAAAGCAAATAAAAAATGTACATGTTTATGACGTGAGTAAAGTTATGTAATAATATTCACACGTATAGTGGTTCCTCAAGTGGCGACTTGATCACCACATCACCGTGTCCTTTTAGCAAAATAAATAATAACATACGGTTAAAGCTCACGCGCCAAAATTACTAGGGAAGGTAAAATATTGAGGACTTACAGAATGTCCTCAGGTAGAGGTAAACCTTCAGGGGATTATTTTGGGAATGAGTAGTAAGCATATAAGTTGTCGGCAATAGTATTTTTAGTGCTAAAACAAATCATTATTTTGCAAGTATTTGTTGTAGGTTTTTCAAACCGCAGCGTTAATCTTCGGTTAACTCATACTATTTACTAGTTAGAGTGTGATGCACTGGAATAGCACCGCACTTTTTGTTAAGTCAAGTCATTGAGTGAGAACA
This sequence comes from Allacma fusca, assembly GCA_947179485.1. NCBI lineage: Eukaryota > Metazoa > Arthropoda > Collembola > Symphypleona > Sminthuridae > Allacma > Allacma fusca. Next base: position 2,790,231 of record OX359250.1, on the reverse strand, counting down.
GTCTTGTAGTGTGTATTCCTCAGATCTGTATCTTCCTTCTCTTCGGAGACTTACAATATGATAGGAGTTGGCAGGTTTTACCTGCAAGTTGCAATGTTATACATGTGCATAATAGCCTCAGGATCACATCGATGGAAACAATAGTTATTAAATGGTTCAGTATATAAAACACTGTTATACTGAGTATCTCTATGCCCGCGTGTAGGTAAGTCTCAATGTTTGCGGGTGTTACAAAAATACCAAAGGAGGAGGGCTTTTGTTTTTTATTATTGCCATACGCGCATTAATTCTTCACAGAAGTATATACCTATAACTCTTTAATACTGCTGCCGTTGTAGCAAAGGCTAGTAGAAGTAAGAAGTAATTACTGTTATGATAAAATGCCGATCAGGTTTCAAGACATGTACATGTTGTACGGAGTGCATTTTCAATAAAGAACAAAAAAAACTACCCTAGCGATATGATTTTGTTGGACATGGCTCTGAATTATAGGTAATAATTATTAGAATGAAATGAGTAGAGTTAATGCTGTGTATAAAAATTTCATAAGTTGTGGATTAGTGTAATTTGTGTTATCATAATGGTAAAGAGGAAAGGAGGATTAATTATTATTATTATTATTGTTGGGCTGCAGCAGCGAACTGTTTAGTGTTTATAATATTGAAAAAATAACGTGTAATACTAATAACTATGCAGCGACGAAATAGACTCCTATACAATTACGTGAGTTATTACTACATTACAATTATTATAATTATTGTTATATACTTACGGTAATTATATGCATAAATTAAAGTTAAGTTTGTTCTTCATAGTTTGATTGGACACCGAGTTGTCTTCTCACTTCTCTGACGACTGATAAACTGAATGAAAGGTATCTTAAATTTGTACTGAACTATGCTGATGATAGAAAGAAAAGTCTTAGATGAATCACATTCTAGTGTGTAAGATTATGATTGTCATACCAGTTTTCCTCTATTTTACTTATAAGGATTATTTGACGAGGCGTTAGTCTTGTATTGCAAGGGACGAAAACAATAGCATATATACGGTAAAACTATAAAGCGTTCCATTGAACATCCATGCAGGCGAATTATTTCTTATTTGCTAAATACTAGAGAGAATAATGTGCAAACAAGTAATTCTGCGACCCGTGATTGCCAATATGCAGCAGTACTGTGTGTAGCGGCTTCGATTTGTTCAATGGAACGTTTCACATAAAATGCCTCATTTAGTTAGATGTTACGTCTAAGGAAGGAGTTAAATATTCAAATTCTATGTGGAATTGGGTTTGGACTTGAAAAACATTTGGGAAAAATCTTAAAAACCTAATAAATTGAAAAAAAATACTAAAATTATATTCACACAGTATATTTAAAAGAACAAATAAGAAGAATGGATGGTATAATATCGTATAAAAAGATGTGAAACCATTGTGGTAACAAAAATAATAGATTATTGGGGAAAATTGTTTAGCTGGACTGCTGGAACAGTAATAATTCAAATGTGAATGAAATGAGATCACAATTAGAAAAAATGTTTAAATTATCACACTCACGTTACATACAGTACACACCGACAGTGTTTATTCAGGATTATATGTACATGGCTTGTAATAAATGATAATTGAGTTGCTACGTACTCACATATACATAATGAGCAAATAAATACCAAAATGTCTTTAGGTTGACTTCCTTTGTTTAGTTTGCAAGAGGATGTTTCATTTTTAGTTTTTATGTTAGAGTAAGAATTTATTTTACTCTTGCAAAAATATTTTGTTGTTAGGCTTGGAACAAAGCGGTGTCAGTCTGTTATTTATTCAAAGACGCTATTATTATTGATAAATGTATGAATAATTACAATGTAGGCAAAAAAACTTCAGTTTAAGTTTGAACTCATTAAAAAACAGTGAAATGCATAATAAACGGTACACTTTAAAACAACAAATTAAGTTGCAAATCCATTTGAGCCAAATTTCGCTACATCTTTTAATGTTATTATAAAAAGGCATGAGGCGGAAAGTAGCCGCTTAAAAATTATACTCTTTGACAAATAAATTTGTTTTCAATTCTATCCATTGAGAATTTATTCCTAATATGGGAGTGAAATTATGTGTGTTTACATATTTAGCGGAGACGTGTAAAAACCCTTTATATATATTGGAATAAAGGCTACAATAAAATTACACACATACCTAATACAGATATTAAAGACTTCAGAAGAAGTCGACATGAAAAGTGTGAATTTCAAAAAGTGCGTTTTGGTATTTAGTGGAAATTTATATTTATAGGTAGAGCAAATAATATTACATAATAACACACTTGCTACTATGCCCATATTAATGAAATATTTTAGGTTTTACAACATAACTAATATTTACGTTAAACTGAATGGGTATGCACGACCCTGTATCATCATCAGATATAAGAATGGAATATATTCAAAATTATAATACTATTTGGACATGTAAAATTATCACAGCTATCAGAAGTAGAAATTTTAACAATATGTATGTATTAATACTTACTGGCCGAAGAAAAACATAAGAGTACATACGTGTTATGGTTAATTATTGCCTTCTGAATGACATGAGAGACGTTGCTAGGATGAACAAATTAATAATAGCTATTAATTGATCAACAAAATAACTACATTATATAATTTGTGAGATAAACCATATTACATACTGTTAATATTCGTTATAATTGGTTATGATTGAGAAACTAAAATGCTGATGATGATATGGAAGGGAACTATATGCACTTAGATTTTTAGTCGCTGTGATAGATCGTTGTATGTGAACCGAAATGATTTACTGTTGAAAAATCGCGACGTGAAAACGAATAAAAAATTCATTTTTATAATACATTTTTCTTGTTCTGGCAGTCAGTTTATTGCATTGAACTTTGTATCATTTGTGTAAATCTATGTAAACATGATACCCTGTCACCTGTGTACATGCATAATCACAAAGTACTTCTCTCGTCTCGAGTCGTTGTGCCCTAACAATAATTATTGCACATAGTACTAGACTACGCTCTACTTACAGAAAATCTCCATACCTGTGAACATTTCATCTCGTTGTGTTTACTTCAAAAAATACGAAATTCTATAATAATACTTAAAACCTTTGATATACACAGCGATAAATCATAAATCTGCCGGATTTTGCTTTTTCTGTAGCATCCTCATAACGTCGTGACCTAATTATAGCTGTTTCAGTGTTAACATGGAATTGATAGGTTGGTTATTCGCATTTACGTTCTATTCATCACCATCTACAAACTGGGCCAGACTGCCTGTGTGCCTTGTTGACAAGTCGACAAACGAAATTCTCCTATACAGATGATTTATGTTTTTACAGCTTGGTGGAACAAAACATGGATCGCACTTGTATTGCATCAGCGTCATGCACATGTAATAATTACATCTACTAAGCAGAAGTATTTGTATGCCTATTAAAATTATATATTATGCCAAATGACCCGGGGACCCGCATATCGGGACCGTTAGTCTTGTTGGGGCATACTGTATCCGCTCAACGTGATACGATTCTATCACGAAGATACTTCTGATCACTTTCCTCAGATGGCTTGAATATTTTTAATCCCCTGGAAATTAACTCCTGCAAAGTCCCAAATTTAAAATATTAACATTTGCAATAACTTTTGGATGGTAGAAAGGATTTTCAAGGTTGAGTTTAAAGTCAATGCGAGACAAAGGCGTGTTTATATGAGTTTTCTACAACAATCAACTACTTTTTGGGACAGTTTGTTTACAAGTAAGTGCTGTAGATTCTAAGAAAGTATATTACAACGATAAGACTAAAGGCCTCACTGGGACAAGATCCTGGAATCTGGGAAAGCTTAAAAGCCTAAATCTTCACGTGCAGGTTCCAGTAACGGAGCGCGCGGAATTTGACATTTTATGAAAAATACACAAACTCACACAACGCTACTCTCCGTTTGTATAGGATGGGTTCCCCACTCGTGATGGCAGTGTGAATATGGTGATCACAAGGCTACGCGCTGAGCTTATATGTATATCTCTCTTGAATATTACTGTCAAGACCAGTGAAACTGATTTTATTATTCATATGAAACTGTGACCTGACACTGACAATGTTACTATTACTGATATGTATATCCTCAGACCAGCTTCTTCTGACAATAATTTATCTTGGTCTATCTCTGTGGTCCTCATACTTTTCCTGATGTGATCCATTTTCACGAATTTTTTCTTAAGATTGCAACATATGGTTTGAGCAACTGGGAAATAAAAGCCTACACTGCTAGTAAAACGCAAGTCAAGACCTTTTGAAATTTTGTATGAAGTTTATGTATGATACCTTTTAGTATTTTGTCAATTAAAACTCTTCAAACTCGGAGCTGTTTAGAAGTTATTCCAATTCAAACATGGACATTTCACACTATGTGCATCCATAAATAGTTTCCAAATACAATTTATTATTACTACTTTCCTGTATCTACAATATCTTCAAACTTTATATTTTCATAAAGATGTTTTGATCGACGAATATTCGCAGCATCTAGGATTTTCATTTTTTGTTGAAAATTCCGGATGCGAAGAAAGCAGCAAAATGTAGCTTTTACTCAACCCTTTAAAAGAGACATTTTTGAATTTCTTCCAAACCAGTGCTCGGCACGGGTAAGCAAAATTTGGTACCCGTACCCGAAGTGCGGGTGTTTATATATTAGGTATCTATACCCGTAACCACACCCGAGTATCCGGGTACAAATGTTTCATACTCGTACCCACACTGTAATCTGAAAGCATGTACATGTACCAGCATTGTACCCGTACCCGAAAAATACTCGAAAATGGTACCCATACTCGAGTATCTCAGTGGCGTACCCGTACTCGTACCTCGGTACTTTATCCATTGTTTAAATACAATTGTACATTATATGTATGCAATATTATATATCTTGTGTAATTTTGACTAGCTAGAGCGGTATACTTTTACTTTCATTGACGAGTAGAAAAAACTGGAAGCGTTTTCGATTAGAAATAAACCTAACTTATATACTTGCAGACTCATCAAAACATTACCCACAGAAGTGTCTTAAAAATTAAAAGTAGAATGGACTAGGTGACTCTTTAAAGCAAATTGAATTACTACATAGCAAAGCTGGGCAAAAAGATTGCGTATCCTAAATCCTACATACATTTTATAGTTTACGAAGAGCATACATATATGCATACATAAATTTGTCCAGAAATGCAATCATACATATATGCATACATTAATTTGTCCCGAAATGTAATCATACATATATTCATCATATAAATAAATTTATGTATAAATATATGTACACTTGCCTATAAAAACGCATGTAGAACATTCTGAACCTTTATAAAAACTAATGAAGCATGGCTTCGCGCGTGTATATTGTTAATTAGTTAAGTTTAAAATTGTTAATTTCTAGTTTCGTAGGTTTCAGTCACAACGTATAGAAATCGTTTGCATTGCAGCAGGAAATAATAAATGCTAATACACCAATAAACACAGACCGTGCCAAGAAAATACAGATGGAGCTCGCTGAACATACACGGTGCATACATAATACATACCTAAATCTCCCCGGCCTTTTAAACATACATACTCGTAAATACAGTATTCATGCCATACATATATCATACATTTTTTTTAGTGGAAACACGCAGCCTACATAAAATACATACAAATATTCGGAAAATGTGCGAACATACATAAAAAACTGCGTATATTTATGCATAAATGTAGGATATGTGCCCAGCTTTGCTACATAGTATCACGTCGTTTAGTATATGCCATACATGTAATAATTATTCACCAGTTGTAGAACATAAAATATAGATTGCATTTCACACTATTCTCGATTGCTAATAAAAATTTTAATTGGTTTCAGTGGAATCCATTTATTATAAAAGCAATCTACAACTGTGTTCATCTTCGGGCTATCTACAACTAACTTCTAAAACTATCACATTTAACACGTATTAAATTGACTAGGACGTAAAAACAGCATCTGGTTGCTCGAGTGGTAGCTCGAAGTTAGAATATTTCGGCTCTCCTCTGCACTTTACCATGCAAGCAAGTTTATCATTACAATGATGCTTACTGTACTCTAACTCTATGGCTACCTATCATCTCTCGCAGCTCGTGTATGTGTACTTGACTATTTCAAGCCTTGAGTACTAATTCAAGGACTGAGCTAACCCTCAGAGTTGCCTTATAGTGCAATCTAAATATTCCTAAATAGAAGCTATAAATAATTAAGCAAACGTAAATTACAAGTAAATAGAAAGCATTACAAAAATAATCAAAGCACAAATTTATGGATGGACTTTGATTAAATATGTCTGCTGAGATGATTGTCATTCCTTGGGTCTATGCTACATTTCATGGAATATTTAGATCGTACTATAAGGTAATGCCGGATTTAGACTAGGAAGAATCAGAATCAGAATTCGAATCAGAATCGGATTTCGAATTCACCAAACACGAAGAGTATAAATGCAGAACCTGTTGTCGTAATTCGAATCAGAATCAGAATCAGTTTCAGATTTGTTACATCAGATTTTCATCCTTAAAGTCTAAATGAACATCAGAATTCTGACACTTATCAGATCTTAAAACAATGAAAGAGGTTTAGACTTCCAGAATTCGAATTCTAAATTTTTGAAATACATCCTTGAAAGCACGAATTACAATATGGGCGGCAACAAAGTCTTGTCCGGGTGAGATTCGTTGATTATTGTTGAAGTTTAAAATTTAATGAAAACATCTACCAGCCTGGACTTAATTGAGCTCGTTATGTTTCGCCGAGAAATAGAAATAAAAAATTGTAGATAAAAATGTATACCTGTTGTGTTCGGATTCTTTTGAACCAAGTTGGCAACGGCTTCCCAGGCTTCAAGTTTAGCTGCCGTATTTTTTAAAATTTTGTTTCTTTTTCAAACAACAATGGCCATTTTTGGATTTACTCCAATAAATATAATTCGAATTGTAATGATTTGTATGAACTGAAACTATGAAATAGTAGATATGAGATGAGCGATATAAAATGTTCCAAAACACGATGGCGGACAAAAAAAATAAAAATTATGAGCAAAAATTTTACTCCGATCACTGTAATTCAATGATTTATGCCGTACTCTATGAGATTGTCAGAATTCTGAAATCTGAAAAGTTGACTCAGAGTCAACTCTTCAGAATCTTAAGAATTCCATGATTCCGATTCTGATTCTGAAAACTCTAAAAGGTGAATTCTGATTCTGATTCGAATTCTGAATCTGATTCCGAATCTTATCAAAAAGTATAAATGCCTTTAAGAATTTAAAAATTTCAGATTCTTAAGATTTTCAGAATTCTGATTCTGATTCGAATTCTGAATCTTAAGTCTAAATACAAATTCTGACGTGTAACCTGAAGCAAACCTGATTCTGATTCGTCCTAGTCTAAATCCGGCATAACTCTGAGGGTTAGCTGTCCTTTAATTAATATTTAAGGCTTTAAATAGTCAAGTACACATGGACGAGCTGTGAGAGACGATGGGTTGCCATAGAGTACAGTAAGCAGCTTTGTAATGATAAACTGGCTTGCATGGTAAAGTGCAGAGGAGAGCAGAAATATTCTAAGTTCGAGCTACCACTCGAGCAACCAGATGCTGTTTTTACGTCCTAGTATTAAATTGTAATAGTTCCTTTTTAAAAAAACTGAAACATTAATTTATATTAGTGTTAATACAAAAAAATTAAATTGGATTTTAGTTAAAAAACTAGATTCGTATTTGGAATAATTGGTTTCCTAGCATAACTTCGTATGTCTATTAATAAATTTTCACGGCCTTTCAGCTAGCTACCAAACAGGACTAGGACGTAAAACCTGCTTTTGGTTGCCTGAAATGACTTGGAACAGACGAATTCTGCCTCTGCTTCGCTTTGCTTTGGTCGCATTTAAAAAACATGCATGTAAATATATGTACACACACTCACGTCTCGCTAGAACTCTGGAGCAAAAGTATCATGCCAGTGACTTGATTTAAAAGTCCCAATACTCCCTCGCAGTCCTCCCTGACCCTTGAATTATTCATTATACCCTTCTATGAATCTCTGGAATTTTTATGCAACAATCTCTTAGTACTAAAAGAAGAATGACCATGGCTCATTTTCAAAACTTGGCGCGAAGGGAGGAGTTTAGTTCTTAGCTATCAAACAGGAGAGCACATAGCTAGGCGTCGCGTAGTACAGTCACAGCTTGTAGAAGGATAAGTTTATACGGTCGTATACTACAGTTTGGCATAAAACTGGAAACTCCCACCAGGCGCCGCAACATGTAACAATGAATTCAAGGGATGCATTGAATGAATGTAATGTTAATCACATCAGCGTGAAAATTAAAATCTTTAATTGATTTTGACAACCGACGTACCATTATAAATTATTAACATCAATAATAATACTCAATTTTAGTTTCTGTACACACTAATTACTAATTAATTTTAAATTAATCGTTTAAATGCTACAAAATATTTTCTATAGTATTGTAGTGAAATTATTTTGCACAACTGCTCTGAACCACCTAATACAATTTCGACTTTTCCTATCTAATTTTGTTTGTTTTGAATTTTCCACAAGCAGAGAATACATTAATTTATCTTTCAAGTAGCACTACTAATTCAAATAATTCAGCTAATGGATAATGTTGTTGGATAATGGAACTGCTTGTTAGTTGTTGCTCTATAACAAACACTTCCCAGAATTTCGAGACCCTCTGCCTTCAGTGTGATTACCGTATCAATCAGTAGCTTCGACAAAATAAATCCCGGAGCAGCTCCTCTAGAAGCAAAGCTGAAACCCGGCTGTACCTGAAAGATTAAAATGTGCAATCATTTAATAAGCATAATTCAAATAAAGTAATAGTATAGTATATTCTGTGCTTAAAACTAGTCTACAATATAAACTGAAATTAAATTAATCATTGCCAGTTTTTAATCAAGTGATCTGAACGTAAATACAAGTGCATGATCACCTAGGTGGGTAACGGGCCTTTTCTTGTCAAAATATTCTTCCACGTATTCTCGATAGTCAATGAATGCATGGAATTTTAGTTCAGCTTTCGAAAATTCGATACGCTCTCGAACTTTTATTTCGTCTTCACCTGTAATTACAAATAACGTCAGCGAGTTTTAGTTTTAATTATTGCTTTATGATTTCAAAGTAACTATACATAATTTATCACTTTTAAAATGGTAAGCGGATCCAGGAACTCACAGCTGCACTAATTTACACAGTTGGTCCTGCATCACTTGACTCACATTGTAAAAGAAAAATTGGGTCCTCCGGGTCATCTTTGTCGTGCTGATGCACAATCCAGTGTTTTGATGAAGACGAACTGATTCGGGATTTTTCAGCAAAGTTTGAAATATTTCCTGGTCATTTATAACGTTTTTACTGCTTTTTAATTTTTTGGATAAGGCTACGGCAGATATTTTGACTGGAGATTTGCGTTTTAAATTTCGACTATAAAATCTTGATAGCGTAGCATCTTCAAATTTTATAGGAACGGCATCTCGTTGTAAATTCCAGTATTGTCTAATTCGGTTGGGGAGTTTTTTTCCGTTTATCAATCAATCACACTCAATCAACACAACATATTTATTAAAATCAAAGGGAATTTCCCGTTTCGGAATGTTCCGAATCCACATTCCTCGGTCTGCTGATTTTGATGCCTTGAAAAGATGAGATTTGTGACCTTAATATTCAGAAGAACAGTCCACAAGAAACACCCAACCATTATGTGTGAACTTAATTGTCATTTAAAGTCACTGACACAAACGATTTAAAATAATTACATAAATTTTATGAAGTATATTCACTAGTCCAATGTCCATCACATGTAAACAATTCAACTCTGAATTCATTGTTACACGTAGCGGCAACTGGTGCCTGTTTCCAGTTTTATGCCAAACTTTCAGGTTCGCGGTAATGGGACCGTATAAACTTATCCTTCTACAAGCTGTGGTACAGTAGAGAACAATAATTATTACAAAAGCAACGTAAACGCGCTTTATAGTTTCGCGAGTACAAATTGCCGTAAAGCTAATTGGCTTTCATGCTGTATGTGTACCGATGGCATGTCATCAAAACATTATATAGTAACAAGCGTGGTGACATTGTCACTTCTCCGGAAGACCTTTGGGCTTTCATAATACTACAATTTTGCGTAAGCTTTTCTATGACGATTAACAAATCTCAAGTCCAAAGATTTGATAAAGTTGGTATTTATTTGCCGAAATATGTTTTTTCACATGATCAACTGGATGCATTTTTTAGAGGCAAGTCAAAAGAAAATGTTAAGATCATTGTAAATGACACTGAAGACAAGGTGAAATAATGGGCAACGGTGAGCGAATCTACACAAGAAATTGATTATTTAAAAAAGTTTTGTATTGTTAGATTATAATCAATGGTGGACCCACCCTGTAAAAAATTTAGGGCTCGGGTAAAAAAAATGTTAACTAAGGCTCTCAGATGGCATGCGTGAGGGCCAAAACTATTTTAAGGGTTAGAGCCAGTGTAAAAATTATTTTATTAATTCACCCCTGATTATAATCATACGAAAGTGTATTTCAGAAGCAAATGTCATCATTTACAAAATATTCGATTAAAAAAATCATTTCGGCAAAATAATTTTAATACTAGCGGATCAAGTACTAGACTGCGTCGGTGTTGTTATAAGGAAATAACAGTTATCCACCGACGCAGGCGGTGGCTTGATCAGCTATAAATCTCTAAAATATAAAACGCGCGTCAAGTGCTTCGTCAAGATAAGTGCCATTGTGATTCAGTATTGGGACTTTTAAATCAAACGCTGCAGCTCACTGGCATGATGAGCGAGTAACTACATGCATGTTTTTTAAATGCGACTAAACCAAAGCGAAGCAGAGGCAGAATTCGTCTTTAAGTTCCAAGTCATTTCAGGCAACCAAAAGCAGGTTTTACGTCCTAGTACCAAACAGGTCCCTAGGCCTTCTGTTCGGGACGGGACGTAATTGTCTGCAGGACAAAAAAAATCCCTCAGTAGAACAAAGGTGTCCGCCTATCCTACATGTAGGCCTATTTGTAGACTATTTATAGGGTGTACGGATTTTACTAAAGAGGCGTGTAGGCAAAATAGGGTGCAGGAATATACACTTGAATCCTAGCCTACAAAATAGGTAGGCTCAGCCGTCCGTAAATTACAGCCATATAAGTATATGCTACTGAAGCATATAATTTTCAATTAATGGCATGCGAACAATGTAACGTAAAAATTAAAGAATAATCTGCCCGTGTGACTTGCGATGTTTTATGGTGTGTATCAAGAGTGAAAATTTTGTGCCATTTCGCCTTGATATTCACTGCAATTTCACCGAAAATAAAAGTTTGAAATATTCGGTAAATTGGAAATGCTGTTTCGACCTCTTGAGTGAATACTTACGTTTGTAAGCAATTTGAATTTCAAACAGAATTTCCTACGAGATATGTTGCTAGTGAGCTATAAGATTTCTGTCACAATTGAGTTGTTCTGCTGACATTGGAAAATGTTTCTTGTGGTAATTAATTTATGAAATCTTAAGTGCAACATCCCTTTTGAACAGAGTTGTAAAACTTCGGCACGATTTCTAGCGTAAACCAAGGCGAGATCGACAAACTGTTTTGATCTTAGAAACGTCGGGGGGTTTATTTAGAGAAAGATACTTATAGGAAGAGTAGGATACGTTGAGCTTATTTGTCAATGAAATGTAGGCTTATATGTAGCCTTGGTGTTCCCTATATACGATGGATATAGGATATGCTGATCCATTCGGCCGTTTAAATGTAGGCATATATGTAGGCTCGGACCTAATATTAAATATAGGAAGGATGTAGGGTAGGCTGAGTCATTTGGACACTTTGCAGTAGAAGCTTAAGGGTATGTTAGTTTAATCAGAAAGGTCAGTAGCCACTGGGTGGCGCCATCTCATGTGACATAGGTACATCTTTATTTAGTATTCGCCGAGACATTCCCTAGAATGAGTTTCCCATGAACCCACATACCACGTACCAGCACTATATGTTTTTGGAGGGCAAGTACCATGCATTAAACAGTAAAATGAAATACATTTTTATAGACAAGACAAGTAATTTGCTGGAAAATAGGCATGTATATATTAAGACATTTCATTTTATGGGAATACTTTATTACTATGTATTTGAGGACATAAATAACATAAAGCATAGGGCGGGATAAACACATTTTAAAGTAATTATTCGCATCTGAGAATTGCAAGACAAAATTGAATAGAGGAAAGAATAAATATTTGGGGTGGATGGCAGCTAGGGTATATCGTTTGAAAATGCCTGCCCACATACCCAATTCCTGGCCATTCCTGCTTTTGAAAATGTCGCTTTTACGCTAGGAAATTTGGCCATTTTCATGGTTCCAATTCCTTGTGATAATAAGTAAGACACCAAGATTGTATCACTAGCTTAGATTTACAATTTTCATTCAATTGCATGGCACAGCAAGAGAAAACTCACAGATACGAATGTCTGGTTGTTCGTTAATAGTTACAGAAACAATGACAACCGAATCAGTTTAATTTTAACAACATGAGGTGATATATTTTTTCACACTTATGAAAATAAATTTTACATACGCATCAGTGAACCCTAATAGCACACGTCAATCTAAACTGCGCATAAAATACGGTGCAGTGCAGAAACTATGCAAGTGCAAACTATTGAGCGCATAATATATTCCTTCTAGGTGCTAGAATTCCTACGTCAATTTACGGGCATTACATTCTAAACTGCAGTAATCTGTTTGCGCATTTTTATACTTGGCATAAAATGCGTTATTTTGACGCCTAAACAAAAAGCGCCAATTCTTGATTTGCGGGCATGCACATTACACAAATTTACAGCATGCCGAAGCTTACAGAGATAATCAACCACAATTTAAAGCAACGGTCCTATGTGCAACAAGTGCCTGACTCCGCTATGTGTGTTCTTTTTATCAAGCTTAAGGATTTTAACAGACTCGCTGAAATAAAATTCTTCCAGTTTTCTTAATAAATAATTCAGCAGGTGCAACGCCTTACTGGGTGGTTGTATTTCCAAAGGAAAAAACCGTAGAAGTTGTTCCTTTTAGATGGGTGAATTCATCGGAAACTTTGTTCTTTTTCATTGAAATTTGGCCTAACCTTGAGGAAGCAGATTCAGTCACTGATGCCAGCTAAGGATGACTGGCCAAAACATTCTTGTGAAGTATCAAAAATATGCGGTAAGTTCATGTACTCCTGGTTGGCATTATGATTTTACTAATTCACGGAATACTTAGTTGTCAAAGAAATCTTATAATTGATTACAGTAACATACAATGGAGCAAGTAACTGTGCTAATATTCTCATGGAGGATGAACGTCTTAATTAAGATTGGACAGAAACCGAGCCTGATTTAACGGTACGTAGAAGAACTCGAAAAGAATTTCCTGGATTCCAATTAGAATATTTGGATCAGGAGACTGTGTTTAAGCTAAATGAAGAGGAAATCGTAAATACGACTCCTACCACCTCCATTGATAGTATTTCGGTTGCAAGTTTGGGTGTCAGTGATTCCAGGTCTTCATTTCAGGGAACGTTGTAGCAATTCCATAAACATTGCCGGAGAATTTTTAAACTATTTACTACTGGTAAAATTCATTTGATTTCTTTTAATTTTGCATTTAATTGAATTCAAAACATGAGGATTTATTGAACAATGATTAGCCGACGACAGTAGTGATTGAGAAATCACGATATTAAATACTTTCTGAAGTACTGTAACTGAATAATGTTTTAGTTCGAGAACCTACAAGTAAAGCGCATGGGAACTCTGAACAACTGGAGAAAATTATCTCTGAAAATCGTAGTATGTATAATGTTGTAATTTCCATAAATAAAAAATAAGATGCACTATTATGAATGATTGTGTGGAATATTTTAGATGGAGTTCGTTAAATTGTTTGCAGAATTCTACAAGTTTGTAAGTAAACGTATCCCTCAGAAGTAACTTATTTTTTAATAATTGAAAATTGATGATACTTCATAAGTATAACAAAAATGAATATAAGAATATACTTTATTTGCAGAAGAATCATCTATTTCTCATTGGTGGGAAATGGAGCGAGGCTTCTATTCGCGAAATTCTGAAGAAAGTATTAGGCCCAGAACTTTCTCGTTTAATCAATTGGAGTGGAAAGCACTCCAAAGTTGAGTTTGAAAAGCTGCGACTACGCAAAGCTGTGATAGGTAACTAAAATGTTAATAATATTATTAACCAATATTTTACGGAAACTAACAAACTAGACAAGTAATTTAAACACATTTCAGAAGCTTGAAGAAAGCGTTTCCCGGACTTGACTGATGACTGCGCAAAAAGTGTTTGCATAAATTGGTTTCGGGATTCTAAAAGCTTAATAGCTGGAAATGTACCAGAACAATTACCCCAAAACAAATCAAATGTAGTATGACAAAGCGAAGGTACATTGCACAAGAGGTCAGCAGCTTATTACAAAAAATTCAAGTTGAATGTAATTTAGAAGAACCTCTAATATAATCAGCAACGCGGTTCTACAGCCGAATACTGAGTCGTCTGAATGTAGTGATTTTTTGTCGAATTTTACAAGTCAGAGTTATGACCATAACACAAGCAAAAGTGATGATACTTCTGAAGCTAGAGATTCCGTTTCGATGTCCGCTATATTAGAGAACGAATTAATAGCTCAATGGTCCATTGATCACAAAATTACACATGTAGCCTTCTTTTGAAAATATTGAAATCTCATGTAAATAATAGTATTCATACATAATACCGAATAGATTTTTAAGCAAGTTTAACTGTTTGTACAAAGGAATAGTTGTGAGCTCTTTATGGGACGATAATAAATTTTATACGCATGATGGTAAGTTAATTAAAATTAAAGATGTAGCTGAATCGAACAATGGCATTGTAATCAAATATGAGTTATTTATTAGGTTAGAGCAAGTTCACGATTGTCCAGTGAGGAGTGATAATTTAAAAATTGTTAAGACTACTAATCTTTTTTCAAATCCTCATCGTTGCAACGTTAAGTATTTGTTTGAGAAATGTGTGTTACTTCCTTTTGATTCCTATTTTGAACGTATTCATTATTTTGGTACGTTTTGATGTTTTTGAATAAAAAGTAATATATAAATATTAATGTAAATAATCTATGAATTCGTATCTAGATAGCATAGTTCATAAAAAGCATAAACCACGCATATAAATATTCAGCTAGTAAACGCAACAAAGAGCTTGCGTTAATTGCGCCAAAAATACGCATCACGAATGCGCAGTTTTGGCGCCGCATTCTTGAGTATTTTTCGGCTCAAAAAAGATGGCCAAAATGGTACGCCATTTAGCGTTACAGTACTTGCACGGTTTATGCGCAAAAGTGCTATTAGGGAAGGGTGATCAGAAATATTTTCGTTTAAAGTTTGAACCCGTACAGTGAAAATCTTTGAGGCTAAAGGACCAGTCAAATTTTTAGTCAAAAAACTCCCGCTCAGGCCCCCTCAAAGATTATCTGTTCAGTTCTCATGTGTAAAAGAAAACTTACCGCATGGGTTCAAATTTCAACAGAAAACACAGTTATCTGATCGCCCATCAGTAATATCCGTACATGTATAGACGTACATAAACATTTCAGAGACGGGGAAAATTGAGCCTGTAGTTTGAGAAAACTATCTAGAATAGCTATATCATGCATTAGGTTACCGGTGACTACCTGGGTTGACTCTCATGGTTGTTTCAACTATCGTTTAGCCGCATGAAAATAATCCTTGTTTCAAAATAATGGTGACAATTGTAGTTCAACTTATTCATAATCAATTAAAGATTGTTAGTGAGACCTTCTGTACATTTTCTTCTAATCAATAATGATTCTTTTCTACCAATGATTGCTAAAATGCTAATAATTGACTTTCATCAGTACAATATGGTGCTACTTTAGACTAACACTTTTGCTGATATACGAGCCTGAAACTTAGTCACTTTTGCACATTAAATTTTTCTACAACTGTTCCTAGTTAACATTGATTTTGATAATTCTTTCCTCTATTCATTAGCTAATAATAATGACTCATTCTATATACCTTCTCACCATGAAACCATTAGGGAGCTACTTTGTAAATCACTAAATTGTTCTCCAATATTACCTAAAGATTTTCTGTTGCGTACATTAACATATGTAGCTTAAGATCTAAAATTGACGAACTCTATATTAATGCATGATAATAAAGTTGATATCATGTGTGTTGCTGAGACATGGTTGATGCTTGTATACACGATGGGGCATTACAAATTGAAGTATATTCTCTCTGCAAGAAAGATATAAATAAGCGGTGGAGTTGTTACATATATCAAATTAGCAGTAAAGCCATCCGCATTTGCGGATGATAACACGACTGATGAAGTTACTAATGGTGATAGTGACGTTTAACAAATTACAACATTTATGGGTAGACACAGATACGTGTGTAAGTGCCTTTTCCTTCACCTAGCAATTCCCCTTGGTCGTCGTACGAGGTAATAAGTATACTAACATTTTCCCTCGAAGTGACTCGGGAAAATGCGACATACAACTGTACATGGGTAAACTTGCTTTCACATGAAATTGCCTGGGCCGTAAGACAAATGGGTACTCACCTTCAATTGATGTTAACGTAATGCGAGGTAAACACAGTCTCACCTTTCGCCCTACCCGTTAATACTGTTGCATATATGAGATTTTGTTTCAATTCTTTGACAATTAATCTTGTGCCGCTACAAAGACCACTCTTCGTATTTAAATTTCGAGGCAACATTATGATTGCTCCTATTTTAAGTATGAGGTAATGAGCTGGCATACCGGAAGGTTTAATTGAATTTAGGTACTCGACAGGGTAGTTCCGAATGTCGGTATTATCTGCACTATCAATCGTGTCAGCGCTTAAATAACATCTCTTCACCTGGTAACAAACTCATTGTCAGCACCTCATTATTAATTCTCGAAGCGTCCTCATTCAGAGGACAAAACAGTTCTGTTAGCAAACTCTGTTATATTCTCTGCTGTGATTCTTTCAAAAATATCAGTAACCAAATTGCTTGTGGTAATGAAATGTGAAGGAATTTGTACTATGTCTTCTTTCCCGTTAAGTTTCATGTTCAATTTTTCGTCTCCAAGCTGCAGAATCCATTCTGAGAATGGCAAATCTTCACGTGCTCTCATATTCACGGAGTTTGAAACATTGAAAATATTTCCAGTTGGGGTAACTTTTAACATTTGATTCTATAATGGAAGTTCTATTACCATACCGGACAACATTTAATATTTGTCTGAAATTGCCACCAAGATTTATAAGTTTCCCCCAAAGACTGTTATTTTTCATAATTTCTCGCAAAGGTGTATTTACTACATCCAAACTATCTTTGCTTGCCATTGAACATTCTTCCCAAATGATTATTTTTGACTTGTGAATTTTGTCAGCTTCGGCAGAATTCATTCTGATCGATCATGTGCTCTCTTTGTTAACATTCGGAGGAATACAAAAATGTGAATGGTAGGTTCTGCCTCCCTTCAATAAAGTAGCTGCAATTCCGGTTGATGCAACAGCTATTGCAACACCCTGATTGCCACCGAACATGTTACCACGTACATAACTCATTAAAGTTTTATAAACAAATGTTTCCCCACTTCCTCCGGGACCATTTAAGTAATTACAATTATTTAAAACATCGTGGGGATTTATGACCTGTATGACATAGTCCACAACGGCCTTCTGCTGATCGTTAAGCTTAACATGGTTTAGCTGTATGTTCCAATTCAATACTAAAGTTCTCAAAAACATGCTAGAAGTCTGTAGCATAGGCAATTTGAAGTCCCTTTCTTCCGATTTTGTATGCATTTTAAGAATATCTTCAATCTCATGCTGCAGGTTGATTATGAAGAAAATCTTCCATACGTTACTCTTTAAATTGCACATTTATTTGTAAAGCGTTTGCAGGTAAACCAAACAAACAAATGTAAAGAGCTGATGGAGCTGGTGTGAAATCTGAAATATTACACCCTGGTTCATGGCATGAAACCATTGTTGATCATTTTTAGTCAAGTGGAGCTTTACACATGCTTCTTGAAATGTTGAGCAAACCTCCCCGTTAATTGTCTTTAAATCATCGAATGATGTTGTCCCCCTTTTATGTAAAAGCAACAATTTGATGGAATAATGTTTGAAGGACTGACATTGAACATACGTCCAATAACATTTGGGTTAAGTAACAGTGGGCACGCTTTTGCCATGGCCTTGTTATTGGAATCCGTCGCGTCAGTAAACCAATAATAATTAGGTATATAGGCATACAGATATTACCGAGCTTTAGTATCGACAGCATTCAATTTAAAGTATGCTGATAATGTCGAATCTTCGACATTTTCCAACGCTTCAATTTCGTCACCAGCTCTGCAATACATTGTTTGCGCATTTGGTTCATGAACATTAAGGCAATAAATCGTGTGTGATTTTTCTTGCATCAAGAAACCACACGACCTCCACATCGCTTCAGGAGCACCCACGTATCGGGCATTATGACGATCGATTTCGTCAACGTTTCTTTTCTTTTTTATTTAAAAGTAGGTCATTACAATCGTGACCCTTTAAATGTATTTATAAATGTATTTTAACGCTTTCACTGAGGAGCAAATTTCGAGATCATTAAAGTGACAATTATACTTAAGAAGTAAGTATTGTATGGTACAACATGCCTGTTTGTAAATATAATATCTTTACCGTTTTTGCCTTTTCCTTTTGAAAACTTTACCCCATCATTCCGTCTCCGGTACCCTGGAAACCCATCTGCACTCGTATCAGTGCTTCCACAATAGTCTTTTGAAAATCTTTTAGAACACGCTCCAATGCTTATACATGGTTCATGAAGCATATGTGTTGCTACTGCTTGGTAGAGCTTTGGGTTGCGTTTGTCTGTCAGGACGCCCAACCGCTTTTCCAGTTGCAGCCGCTCGTTTCTCAACATATTCCAGAACAGCAGAGTATATTTCGGCTTTCAACGTTTTTGGATTATACCTTAAATAATTTAGCCTATTTGTTTCCATTCTGCAATACCTATCTACCGGCTTATCTTTCCCTCACAAAGCAAATGATTGATCCGATCTTTCCGAACTTGAAAGTGAAAACTGAAGTACATCATTTCGGTTATTTTAATTTTACCATTGACCGTTTTTAAATCTTTGTGCCATCTTTGTTCTCCAGCCGAAAAATCTACAGGGTAGGTCAAAACATCAAGATGTGGATCCAGAATATTAATATTCTTCATCTTTTTATCTTCCCTTAGATATACATTAGATCTCTTTCAAAAGGGGGTTCGCCATCTGCATTTATAATACCATAGCGATTTCATTAGCCCTGGCTGCATTGTGCCGTCTACGATCATAATTATTTTTTCGTCGAAATGGGCATCATGAAATTTTTTGTGTTCTTCCCGGATGCAACCATATCATCCTCTACTTCGTTTAGCATTCGAAAGAAACTGACTACAACATTATTTGCTTCCATGGTTTGCAAAATTGCGGGTTGCAACCTGAATTAGCAGGATTTTGCTTATGAAGCTTGGATGCCTCTGCACTATCATAAACATATAGTTGGGCATATATTGGTGTACCACCTTGATTAGGATACAGTGGGCCACTACAATGATACAGTTGACCATGTAGTCGAAATAAAAATGGCCCCTTGACGTAGTCTTTATATCGCCACCACATGAGGCCGTTGCTATCGAAGAGTTATATGAACGAATATTATTCATAGAATCTTCATATAAAAACATTTCAGTGAAAACAACAGGTGCTGGATCGAATGTTTTAAGTGAATCAGTTTTGCCATGATGAAAACAATTATAAAAGCTCAGATATTTATTTTGTCCAGCTCCATTCCACTTTCATTCATTTTCAAAATGTAGTGCATGACAATAACGACATTCTTTGTCCATTTCTCCAATATAGTGCTAATTAAAATCATTCTCATTGATATTTTTGGTCAGCCCACGAAACTTGGTCTGTTCAGCGTGTATTCATTTAGCCATATGCCGCTGTGCTCTTTGGGATTCGTTGATACGGATTTAATTTTCGATATTTTTGACGTTGGACATAATTGGCTTCTCGGTTTACTGCATAACGTGCTCTTCGATTGGTTGTTTCGAAGTTTTTGGTTGTCAGCAATATTGGCCGTTTGATTATGCTCTGTATTATCAAATTGAAAAACGACTTCGTCTTCACGTTGCATATCTGTGTGTGCATTCATTATAGGCTTTCGGCTTCGTTTATGCGGGTTCTGCATTTTAAATCAGATAATCAAGAAAATTGTAATCAACGAACTTTATTTTCGAACAAACTATTTAACAGACACGTTAGTGTACTGTAATGCAGTGGATTTTGTCTTGAATAGACAAGTTAGTTTACTGTATTACAATAATTTTGCCTTTAATAGACAGGCTAGTTTACAGTATTACAATAATTTGGCCTTTAATAGACAGGCTAGTTTACTGTATTGCAATAATTTTGCCTTTAATAGACAGGCCAGTTTACTGTATTGCAATAATTTTGCCTTTAATAGACAGGCTAGTTCACTGTATTACAATAATTTTGCCTTTAATAGACAGGCTAGTTTACAGTATTACAATAATTTTGCCTTTAATAGACAGGCTAGTTTACAGTATTACAATAATTTTGCCTTTAATAGACAGGCTAGTTTACTGTATTACAATAATTTTGCCTTTAATAGACAGGCTAGTTTACTGTATTGCAATAATTTTGCCTTTAATAGACAGGCTAGTTTACTGTATTGCAATAATTTTGCCTTTAATAGACAGGCTAGTTTACTGTATTGCAATAATTTTGCCTTTAATAGACAGGCTAGTTTACTGTATTACAATAATTTTGCCTTTAATAGACAGGCTAGTTTACTGTATTGCAATAATTTTGCCTTCAATAGACAGGCTAGTTTACTGTATTGCAATAATTTTGCCTTTAATAGACAGGCTAGTTTACTGTATTGCAATAATTTTGCCTTTAATAGACAGGCTAGTTTACTGTATTGCAATAATTTTGCCTTTAATAGACAGGCTAGTTTACAGTATTACAATAATTTTTCCTTTAATAGACAGGCTAGTTTACTGTATTGCAATAATTTTGCCTTTAATAGATATTAATAATAATAATATTCTTAGACGCTCATCGTTCATTCAGATCACCTTTCAATATAAAGCTTCTAAGCTATGGGATCTCCTGCCTTGCTCTACACTCAATCTGAAACTGAAGGACTTTGAGTTTGAACTAAACAAATGGCTAATTGCTAAATAAAACTAATATACAGCATTATATTTTAACTACATTATCCACCTAATATAGTTTCGAAATATTGAGATTACGATTGAGATACGAGTTTTACGATTGATTGTCACTGGAAATACGTATTTAGCGCTGACAAGTAACATTAGCCCCATGCCCACTCGGGATCGGAATGAAATTTTATGGGAGTCATCTCGCCCTGGTTTGCGCGGGAAATCGCGCAGAAGTTTTAAATTATAATTCGTGATCAAAGGGTCCCCTCTGTCCAACTTAAAATTTCCCATGTTCAATCGCATAAGGAAACTTTATTTTCAAATTTCACGGAAAGTAAAAGCTCGTTGAAATACGTTATAACACAATACAAGCATGTTTGCTAACTTGGTTCAAGCCATCTCGCCCTTTTTCCCGGTGGAAACCAGATTTACGTTACAATGTTTTTTAAAAACGATACGGGTCCCCTACGTCTGCTTTAAAATTTTGCATGTTATATTGCATAAGAAAATTTCGTTTGCAAATTTCGCGAGTGTAATAACATTATAATTGATAATTTATGCAGCATTCCCAAAAAATGAAAAAGCAATTAAATCTTGTTGGCTTTGATAATAATGAAATTGAGTCAGGGTTACGTTCTGAAGTAAATTTTAAAAGCAGTTAACTACTTTGTAATGTGCTGTAAATTTTAGTCTTTGCGCAGGTTATAAACCAATAAATATTAAAACAGATTCAAATTAAAAGATTGAAATCTGGATTGTAGGAAATTTACACCAGTATCTTGATTTTTTAGATTAATTTATGTAATTAGTTAATACAAGTTGTTATCGGTTATTTGGTGACCAGTCGAGATGTTAATCAATCTACTCTTATATTGAATCCTTTATTCATTCAAGTGGAATTATTTTCTAATTCAAAAGTCGTCGGCACTTCAAATATTTGCTACAGTTGAAAAGTCTACGCGGAGAAAGTGTTGTCGTATAAAGACGTTTTTACTTCACAAGTAAAGTTTTAAACCGTTATTTCAGCTGTACCCTGCCGAATAATTTTAGGTTTCGTACCGAACAGCATTTAATGAATCTTATGCCACAAATCTCTTCCACTTCTACCACTATGACGTAAACTACATGAGAGCAAGGGCTTATAATATATCATTACTTCTGCCCCCACTTGTTCTCGACTTTCACCAAAACCATAATCTTATCGTGTATTGCATGCTGTATGCATGCGCGGGACATTGTGGGCCATTATCAGATTTTTATGATAGATCAGCGGAATTTCAACGAGGAATACACATTTTTTGCATTTGACATTATTAGCAAGTTAGCCGAAGCGCACGAACCATGTATTCCTGAAAAATCTAGAAGCGTAAACATTCAAATTGCCTTTCAAGGCTCTTTCGGAAGCAGTTAATTGTTTTGAGTATACACAAGTACGAAAAACATGTGGAGCAGATAAGTTTAGATAAATTGGATTTTGAGCATGATGAATTGGGATGAATTCACGTCAAATTAGAAACAACTTGTTTCAACTCAATCACAATAATTTAATCCGCACAGGCGTGTACGCATCTTAATTGAACACAACAGTTAGTAAAGAGGTGTGGGTAATCACTATTATAATATAAATCCTCCATTTCCGTAAATTTCAAGTAAATTTAAACATCTGATCATATTCATTAGAAAATTTATAAGTCAGTCCTTGCAAGCGTTTTTGCAGATCTTACTAAAAAGTTTATAATCCACTTATAAAAACGTTTTCAAGCTCTGATTTGTTTCGTTTCCTCAAATTAATATTTAGTAAAATAAATTACTGAAGCCAATCATGTTGAATGAATTTTAAAATTCGATGTACCTTTTAAATTTTTATTCCATGTTTAATATTTAATTTGAATTTACATTAATAAACTGCACAAGTTATTTCCCCAAGATGTTCAATAAAGTTTTTATTTACATGAAACTTCCTATCATAACATAAATACTTTTGATATTTGGAAATCCTATTTTTGGTAACATTCATTCTTTCCGAAACCATGTGTTAGTAATATGCTCAAAAGTATTTCAAAAATGTTG
Organism: Allacma fusca; assembly: GCA_947179485.1. Taxonomy (NCBI): domain Eukaryota; kingdom Metazoa; phylum Arthropoda; class Collembola; order Symphypleona; family Sminthuridae; genus Allacma; species Allacma fusca. The sequence continues at coordinate 2,766,738 of OX359250.1, read as the reverse complement.
CGAAGGTTTCATATTTTCTTGGATTAATTAAGTGGCCGTCACAGCTTCTGTTTTGTCGATATGCGACCTGATTTTCGGATGGTTGGGCATAGTTTTTGAACCAGTCATTTAGTTTTTTCGATAGTACGGTAGTTAAGATTTCCCTATCGTGTTAACTAGAGGTATAGGCCTATAATTTCCAGCATCATTTTTTTCTAGTTGTACGTGTACTTATTGTTAACAATGCTATTACTACTGCAAAATACCGATTATAGTTGGCTTTACGTTGTTGGATTAGATACCATGACATTTTATGCAAGAAAACTTATATTTGAAGGCATTCTATCTCCATCAGTCAAGTGATCAACATTTGTCTCGTCTCTTTCCGGTTCTTCTAATTTTTACCACTGGTTTTCTCCGCGTCTCACAGTTCAATCTATTTTATTTATAATTACTACTTAAAGATATTATTGGTCGAAATTAATCCTAGTTGTACTTATATTTATGCCAACATGAGCCTGCCTTTATCTTTAATGAAGTTAGTCCTACTTTTCTCGGCGTCTCATCACTTTGTTCCCGCTGTGGTGTGTGGAGCTTCAGGTTCTTTCAGTCAATTCCTCAAGGAGTTGAAGCATGGTGTAATTATTGATAAGGACTTGCTCGGAAAAAGTAAAGGTAAAATAAATTTTAAAATTAAAAAACTAAAATTCAATACCCAATGTATTTATACCCTTAACTCACCTGTGTCAATTTGAATTGACACCACTGTATCATGGTAACTTCACCCAACTGTATCATGTTCGTGTGACACCACTATATCATGTTCGTTTGACACCGCTATATCATGTTCGTTTGTCACCACTATATCATGTTCGTTTGACCCCACTATATCATGTTCGTTTGACACCACTATATCATGTTCGTTTGACCCCACTATATCATGTTCGTTTGACACCAGTGTGTCATGTTCGCTTGACACCACTGTTTCAAGTTATTTTGACACCGTTGTGTCAATTTCACTTGACAACATTGTTTCATGTTCACTTGACAATAGAGTTTCATGTGCACGTGTTGCCAGTATTTCTTACGCACCTGACACCAGTTTATCATGTGCACCTGACACCAGTTTATCATGTGCACTTGACGCCAGTGTATCATGTGAACTTGGCGAAATTTTTTACACATTTTGCATTTCCAACCGTATGTTGAGTGTACTTTCAAGGAACATTGTTCATTACGAACGTTAATTAGCCTGTCAAGGCACGTTGTTCGTTCCGAACGTTTAGTAGCCTGTCTAGGCACGTTATTCTTTCCGAACGCTTAGTAGCCTGTCAAGGCACGTTGTTCTTTACGAACGTTTAGTAGCCTGTCAAGGCACGTTGTTCTTTACAAACGTTTAGTAGCCTGTCAAGGCACGTTGTTCTTTACAATTACAATATGGATAGAAACGCAAGACGACGAGAATTGTATGCAAATCGCTCAGAAAATGAACGACAAGGAGAAAGTATAAGGCGTCTAACACTTCTTGATTCAAGGCGAAATGAAATTAATGAACACAGGAAAATTGCGAGATAATAATAAAACAGCCAGTAATGAACTACAAAAACATTATCGTATCCTGAATTGTAATGCTTGGAATAAGCAAAGAAGGGAAAATCACAATGAGAATTGTGTTGTCTTAAATGAGCAACGACGAGAAAATCATAATGAGAATCGTGTTGTTTTATATGAGCAGCGAAGAGAAAATCATAATGTGACTCGTGTTGTTTTAAATGAGTAGCGAAGAGAAAATCATAATGTGACTCGTGTTGTTTTAAATGAGTAGCGAAGAGAAAATCATAATGTGACTCGTGTTGTTTTAAATGAGCAGCGAAGAGAAAGTCTAAATCTCAATCGAGATGTTTTTAATACAAGTTGCCGTGAACATTATTTGGCAAATAAAAGACAAAAACTTTCTCAAACACAATATTATGGATTAAAAAAATATTTTGGCGAGAATGAGCTGACAGAATTCTATGTTGGATCAACGAATAAGGAGTGTGTACATTGCCAATCAATGCACTTTGAAAAAGAGGGTAAATCAACAGGCACTGGCAATAACAAAACCTGGAGTTTTTTCTCGTGTTGCCACCATGGTAAAATAGATGCGATTAAAAATTTCAAAGCGCCATTAACTATATTCAGTGATTTATTTTAAAAAAAGGATTTTCTGAACAACATTCGACAGTACAGTAATTCCATTGCAATGGCTTCGTGTGGCGGAAAAGTTGATTATTTAAATGGTGGACCGTTCGTGTTTAGACTCCATTGTCAATTGTACCACTGTAGTTGACCACTGTATCCGAATGAAGGTGAACAGCCAAAGTACGCACAGTTATATATTTATGAAAGCCAGGATGCTGTTAATTACAGAAAGGAAAATTCTGCAAAACAAAATCTGAGGAAGCTATTCTTACGATGCTTCCCCATTTTATGGAAACTAATAACAAGTTGGTTCATTGTTACAAAATGCTAAAAGAGGTAGAAGATGAAGTGGTTTGTCCAGGAAAAGACAAAATCTCATGATGTCAATGACGTCAAATAATAATTACGATTCCAGAAGATATACTGTTGCCAGATCTAATGAAATAGCAATGGTATTCACCACAATAAAGGAGCGCCTCCTTTTGATAGATACATTCGGGTTTAATTGAGGGTTAATTTAACCGTTAAAAGAATATAAACATATTGAATGAATTAAAAAATAAAATCATACTACAAAAATTACTGAAATGCAGTTCTTCAGTTACCATCTTCAGACACGAAGGGGCAGTTAAATCATTTGCTTTTTGGTACTAAACTCACTCACCAGCGTATATTTGATTGGTACTGCCGGATGGAAGCCAATAGGTTAAGCTTTTTGCGCTATAATCAAAACAAATTGAAAGCGGAGTCGTATTCAGCTCTGAGGAAATTCGTAACTAATAGAGCCAACGAAACCTGAAAAACCGTAGGAAAAACTGTAATATTTCCATCAAACTATATTGGAAGCCCTAGAAACATGCAGCAGCGTTATCAGGACGCAATAGCAATTGTTCGAAAGTTTGGTAAACCTGATCTCTTTATGACAATGACTATGAACCCAAAAAAACCCATGACTCCTCAAGATAGACCTGATCTTATTGCAAGAGGTTTTAATATTAAATTGAAAGAACTTATAGAAGATATTACAAAACGAAATATATTTGACGAATGCAGAGGATTTGTGTATGTCATTGAATTTCAAAAAAGGGGACTACCACATGCACATATTTTACGGATTGGGTGATTTATATTTAAAGGACCCAAATTGGGTGGACGAAATTGTTTCTGCAGAGATTCCCGATAAAGAATCAAACCCAAAACTTTATGAAGCAGTTACAACTCATATTTTACATGGACCTTGCTCCCAGAAATGTATAAAAACGGGGTATGTAGCAAACCATTTGAAAAAGAGTACCAAAAATGTACCGACACGAGTGTAAATGGGTTTCCTTTGCATAACCGCACACAAAATGGTATTGATGTAATAAAAGGTAATACAAAATTTACAAACCAGCATGTTGTACCATATAACCCTTATTTACTCTTGAAATACAATTGCCACATTAATGTAGAAGTTTTTTCATCCGTTAAAGCTGTTAAATATATTTATAAATACGTCTAAAAGGGACATGATTGCGCTGATATACAAATTAGTGAAACAGGAGCGACTTTAAATATCGATGAAATTACTCAGCATATTAACGCAAGATATGTTAGTGCACCTGAAGCAATTTGGCAAATATACGGATTTTGGATGCAGGATAAATCACATACAATATACCGGCTACATGTACATCAGCCAAATGACCAAACTATATATTACAATGCGGGTGACGAGGAACAGGAAATAGAGAAAATTACAGATTCAAATCTCACAGCATATTTAAACTCAATTCTGAAGATTTTGAGGCAAGAAAGATCCTGTTTTGTGACATTCCAAATTTCTATACATTTTACAAAGGAAAATAGGGTAGACGTTAAAGAGACTTTGATCGCAGTGTGATTGGAAGAATATATGATGTTAGTCCCTCAAACATGGAAAGATATACAATTAAATTATTGTTGCTTCACAAATGTGGCGCTTTATCCTTTGACGATTTAAAGACTGTTGATGGTTTAATCTGCAAAACATTTCATGAGGCATGTGTCAGTTAGTTAAGTTAAATTTGGCAGAAGATGGCCAACAGTGGTATCATGCAATTGACGAAGCTTTAGTTTATCAAATGCCCAAACAATTGCGGCAGTTGTTTGCAATAATATGCATATTCGGATCGCCTTCTAAGGCAGCTGAAATATACCAGTATTATAAACAACATTTGATAGAAGACTTTCTTAGACAAAATTCAAATGAAGCATCAGAGCAATTATGTCTGCATGAAATTGAACATATCCTTAAAAGTCATCACAAATCTGGGGGGAAAGACTTCAGTCTCCCTAAGCTACAATATTACATGACGGCAAGCATGTTTGAAACATTTGACATCAACGATGAGAAGCAAAACTTTATTTCAAATTATAACAAGTTGAATGTAATGCAAAAGATGTTGTAAATCGTGCAATTGAATCCATAAATTCCGTAAATGTTGTCAATAATTGCATGCATCTTAATGGCCCTGGTGGCAGCGGCAAAACATTTGTGTACGACACAATCATGAGTTACGTTCGTGGAAACCTATTTGATGGGAATAAAGGTGTGGCAATAGCGGTTGCCTCTACTGGATTTGCTGCAACACTTTTAAAAGGTGGTCGCACTTGTCATTCTCAATTTGGCATTCCTCCAAATGCAAATATGGATACTACTTCTTCAATGCGCACAAACTCGATAGAAGCCGACAAAATACGTAAATCGCAGGTTATAATATGGGATGAATGCACTATGGCGGATAAGTATAGTTTCAATGCTGTTAATAGGCTATTAAAAGAAATAATGAATAATAATAAACCGTTTGGCGGAAAGTTAACGATACGTGGAGGAGACTTTCGACAAATTCTTAATGTTGTTAAATAGAATATCGATAGTTGAAACGAATGTTAAAAGCCGTTTTAATTGGAAGTTTTTTCAAACATACAAGCTTAGTGTAAACATGCGTGCACGTGATGATCCGGAATTTTTGGAATGGGTACTAAAACTCGGAGATGGAAACTTAAACATGTCAATCCTTCTTACTAAAAGCTTCATCGTAGTAGTAGTAGTGATGGTTGTCGTCCTTATGTACATGCCATGTTGAAACATAGCTGTTCATTTCAAGCTGAATCTGAGTTGTGGCCTTTTTCAGTGCTATTTTTTCTTTCATTTATGCAAAAAAATCTTTAAAACCAAAATCAAAGCATTTTTTCTTTTTACATTTTTACTTTATACGCGTAAAAAAGGACACAACTCAGCTCGATGCACGATCGGCCAACAAATCATTCAGCTTCAATGCATGCAAACTAATACTATCTAAAGTTCCCAACCGATTTCGATGAAAATAATCTCATTGGGTTCAGAATGAAGAGTTGTGGTGGTACATCTCGAAAAACCGCCAAATATCCCGCCCGGAACAATTCCAATATCCAAGCTCCAACTGAGGGTATTTCAATGTATCCTATTAGCTTCTAAACTTCTCACCCGAATTCAATGAAAATTTTCTCATTGAGTTCACAATGAAGAGTTGTGGTGGTACATTTCGAAAAACCGCCAAATATCCCGCCAGGAAAAATTCCAATATCCAAGCTCCAACTGAGGGTATTTCAATGTATCCTATTAGCTTCTAAACTTCTCACCCGAATTCAATGAAAATTTTCTCATTGAGTTCACAATGAAGAGTTGTGGTGGTACATCTCGAAAAACCGCCAAATATCCCGCCCGGAACAATTCCAATATCCAAGCTCCAACTGAGGGTATTTCAATGTATCCTATTAGCTTCTAAACTTCTCACCCGAATTCAATGAAAATTTTCTCATTGAGTTCACAATGAAGAGTTGTGGTGGTACATTTCGAAAAACCGCCAAATATCCCGCCAGGAAAAATTCTCATTTACCCAGCCACAACTGAGAGAATCAACGTATTCTAATAACTTCTAAAGTTCTCAACCGATTTCGATGAAAATGGTCTCATTGAGTTCACAGTGAAGAGATGTGGTGGTACATCTCGAAAAACCGCCAAATATCCCGCCCGCAAAAATTTATATTACTTGGCAGTTACCCGTACAGTGCATTTCTTCGCCGTATGTATTTTCCAACGTAAACAAAAGTTGTAAAATTTTGAATTGTACATCTTCAAAATTTTATCAAACGTATTTTTTAGTTACCAAAATTATTTTCCGCTACCATACCCCTTATGGCACTTCATGTGGCTTAGGGAGAATCTAAACTATTCAGATATTTACGAAGAAGGGGCTATTCACGCAGACTACAAGTTCGTTAAAGTAAAGGCTAGGCATTTGTGGCGAGCGGAACATTCTCAAAGCACGAATTGGTTAGGACAGGATTACAATCTAGATCTTTGGGAAAACGTTTGCAGAGACGGACTGAGAATGAGGCGGGAATTACTTGATACCAGTAATTACCAGAGTGTATGAACATGTATACTACAGTGCATGCATAATGGTCCCGTATTATTTATTCCCACTGGATAATGTAGTTTACTACAGAATTAATCAAACCCATACTTTAGTTTCAAATTTCATGTGATCATTGCATATGGCTTGCACCATCTACAAGTCACAATTATATCGCCTATGTAGGCTGGCAAAGCGCTGCCAGAAGCTACACAGCAAATATAGGCAGGCAAGCAATGCAAACTAGGACAGATATAGGCTAATAGGCACGCAGTGAGAGTACTTGACCCTTGGTATCAAGGGTCTTTTTTTCGTTGAAACAACCTATTAGGGATGTGCCACAAATGACGTCATCCAAAAATCTGTCAAATTGCGACTGACTGACTGAAGGATCATTCGTTGTCACAACGAAAGCTGACTGACTGTATATGACGTCATATGTGTATGTATGCATGGGTATAGTGTAATGCCACAGGGTGCTTTATTATTCAAAACTGTGCTCGTTTGCGAAAAAATGATTAATTAGAAACAATTAACCAGCATTTATTACCTCGTTTTTATCGTCGAGATTTTGTTATTATCCATCGGTAATAACCATAATAAAAGTAGAAGATTAACAATGACCTACTGTGAACAAGCGAGAAACAAAAATCATCAGGTACTTGTACTAATTCATAGTCACAAAATCCTATAGATCAAAGATAATTTGAAGTTGGTCACTCGCTCGGTCAATAATTTTATAATAATGTAACAGATATAATTTACATTAGAAAAAAATATAACTCTGTGACTTTGTGAATTAGGGATAGTACTAATGATTTTGGATGCTGAAGTTGTTATTTAAACTTACGAATTCGCACGGTATTTTATTTAACAGCACGGGTCGGATATTTGTAAATCTCCATGGAAGATTTTTTTCATTTTCCCTGCTGGACATGATGTCCCTGTTCGAAGTAAATTTAAAACTCCCTGTTGACAACATAAGTTTCGTAATACACAACAACAAATTCAAAAATCCCTGCTGAAAAAAAGGTCAACAAATTTGAAAATCCCTGTTGACAAAAATCATTTTCAGTAAAACTCCTCAACAATTTCAAAAATCCCTGCTGACAAAAATTGTTTTCCATAAAACACCTCAACAATTTCGAAAATCCCTGTTTGAAAAAAAGGTCAACAGATTTGAAAATCCCTGTTTGCAATCTTGTTTGAAAATTTCCCTGCTGAAAAATACGTGAACCATCGACGAATTATTTTTAAAATCGAGTAGGTTAATTATTAATGTAGTTAAATGAGCCAGTCAACTATATGAACAAAAGTGTAGGCTATTTGTTGGAGATTTTGTTCACGTGAACGTGAAACATTCAAACTTGGCTTACAAAAATTGATTATTTACAAAGATGTAAACATACTTCATTTTAATTCATATTTAATATCTGACATGCGTTGATGGACTATTTACCCAAAGTTTAAACTTAATAGGGAGTATGGAGATAAGCCCTCCGACATTTCCCCTCCGCACATAATCCCTCCGCTGATAATCCCTCCGAATATATTCCCTCCTGCAGTTGGAGATTATCCCTCCGTCGCATGGGTTGGTTGTACGACAGCACGAGTCACTGCAACTTACATTGCAGTTGCTATAGTAACTCTGATTCCTAATTCGTTGCACCCAAATCATAACAAAAACAATAAGAAACTACGGGTATTTTTATTTCGCTAATTACATTGACTTGCTTAAGTAAATAAACTGCAATGCTCTATAGTTCAAAATGAATGAGACTCTGTCAGTCAGTAGTAAACTTCTACCTGCTCCCGATTGTATTCGAAAACATTGTTTTTCCTACTTGTTCTGTTTCAAAATGAGACAACCCATTCAGAATTCCTGGAAGCTATTCTACATTGACTTCACGACTTTCTTCAGGAGTCAGCAATCATGTTTCAATGTTTTTATGCGACTACTTTAAAGTTAATTGTTTGTGATCTTGATAGCATATTATGTACAAATAAATCGCTGTAACTTCCCGCACGGAAAAAGTGAACATAAATTGTGCACAAAAAAATGTGCGACAAATTGGGCCAAATTTGTGCACAAGGTATTGTTAACAGCTTGCTGTGTACAAACATTTCTGCACACTCAGTTGTTCACAATACCTTGTTCACAAATTTGGCCCAATTTGTCGCACAACTATTTTGTGCGACTAATTTTGTGCACAAATTAATAGACGACAACATTTTATTTCGTAAAATATAAATTTAATCAGCACAGAAATTAAAGGATCAATATCTTCATAAATTTAATTACTCCTGGGATTGGCCCGATTTTTGAGCCTCCTCACGGAGCATTTTAGTCAGCGACGCCAAAATTTTAGCTTTCTGAACTTGAAATTCGCTCACGCATCTTCCCCCAACCGTTGGCTCTAAATGAAATGATTTCAGTGAGAACTCTAAAATGAAAAAAACATGTTGCGGAGGTATTACAAAATGTAAATATTTGTCTGGGTAGAATTCAATTCAGTCAAATTATTGAGCTTATATATGTATTAAATGCGTATACGTTCTGTACCTACTACAGCATCCCGCTTTACAGCGTCAACAGAAGGTAGCACAGGGACGTTCTTGTTCGCGTTGCATGTCCTACCCATTAATGACCGACCAATCATTTCATCACTTGAAAAAACAAATCGAAATAAATTTGTCGCCAAAATGGAGGGTGTCCTCGAAGCAAGTTTAGCTGCAGCAACTTTAGACGCCCGCAAGTAAACTCCACTCCCTTCCAAAAGCTCAACTTTTTTCTGGAAAATATTTATAGCATTTTATAAAATAATAACTTATTTCGTGCTACTCAGTAATGTTGAAGAGTATATAAATTATGATAATTAGGATAACTCCTAGTATTTACCTTGCGCGATAAGGACGACTTCATTTTGCGTTGCAATTCCTCAATCAATTCCCGCTGTTCTTCCAGTTTTTCTAGAAAACGTATTAATTGTAAATATTAGTTATAAATAATTTCTGGTCCGGGAACAAAAATAAACTTAGAGGAGCAATACTACATAAAATGTAGTTTAGCAACCGGGAAAAATAACTTTTTTTATTTTCTTTACTGGCACTGGAATGAAACTTACGTTTGTAGCCCTTCTTCGCAGATTTCAACTTCTCAATTTTTGCTTCCAGTCTAGCGATAGCTTCAATAGAATCATCTTGATTAGACGATTGTACGGAATTATCAGTAGATGCAGGAGATAATGTTGAAGAATTTGCAGTCGATATTTCATGAGCGGCTTCAATATCCGGTACTTCATCCAACTAAAAAAATATTAATGGTACTATATAATGTTAAATGAGACAACATATATAGAGTTAATTTTGTCTTCGGAAATTTAAAACCAACCTCAATATTTTCATTTGGTGTAACTTGTCTCTTGGTCCGTTTGTTAAGCACGCTAACAATAGATTTTGATCTCCCAATTTGTTCTTGTTTTCGCTTATTGGACTGAATGATATATTTAATATTACCAAAACTTACACACTAACTTAGGTCAATTTTTCAGTGTATAATACTGGTTATATATGTTATCACATTTATTATAATGACTTTCTTTGAGACATCAGCAGTCGCCGTAGTCACATTTTCTTTAGACTTGTCATCCATTTCAGCAGCTTTGATTGCAAGGTCATCACAAAGTTTATCCATTTGCTTCTTGGTGCCTGTGAGTCATGTAAACATGCAAAATTACTGATCTTCGTGTAATGTATGACTGAATACCTTCATAAATCTTATTCTTAATTTTGGTAATTAAAGTATGCACTTACCATTGTAACGGAGAGTGACATCGTAATGCCTTTTCCCCCATGAAATTTTGAGTTTCTTTCCCAGATGTGATTTCACACTTCCTCGAATGCTGCCATCAATGATATTTTCAGAAGGAATAACGGAATAAACTTTAGGTTCGCCTGAAAATTCTACAATTACGTACATTTTTGGGCAATATATATGTTCACTTCACACACGCCTTGATTTTCCTAAAATGGCTGACCATTTCCCACGGCGTGCTGTAAGCGGGAAACAGTTGTATGCTCAATGTCTATTGTTGAGCTCTTTGTGCATTGTGCAAGCATTGAGAGCTGTACAGCGCAACTTAATTTAGTACATATTTCATTCATTTCTTGATGTATGTATGTTGAATACACTTTAGTGTATACAAAGTTTCTCAGAACAGATTTAAATTAACATCATTTTTACTCCAGTTCTTCAAACTTATCATGCGTAAATTCATAGTGAACTTTTTAGTTTTATAAATTACACATTGTGTCACATTTATTAAACACTTTACACAATGATCTCGAAATTCAAATACAAACAGTATGAAAAATCCCCAGTGAACAAACTTCCAAGAAGATCGAAGCACAGAATAGTAAAAGTAAAATTTTATTACTTGCACCTTATTAACTAACTGCGTGTAATACTACAATTGTAATATATTTGACTACCTAATTTTTTTAGCGTATCAAGAAAGGAAATTGCTCAGGAGCTATTATTAATTACATTTTGGGAGCAAGACTTGATGATGAAATTAATAACGGGAGACGAAATACATCGGTATATTGGTTTCTATCATTTGAGAAGATATATTGAAAATAACGTAATAACATGCAAAATTATTTTTTTATTTATGCAGTCATCAAGTGATTCAGATTTAGACGTCGATGATGATAGATGTGATCCTTCACCCGATTTAAATTGCGTAGAAATCGATTTGGAAGAAGTGAGGATTATTTATTTAAAAAATTATTTTTATATAGATAATATAAGATTAATGTTAAATTCATGGTTTGTGTAATTACGGGTGTGTCGTAGGAAGATTCAACATCAAATTTGACAAAGGATGAAAAGGTTCTGCTCATTGCCGCATTCGTTATAAAGCATGGACTCACAAAGGAAGCCACAAACGATTGTTTAATTCTAATGAGATTGCTATGCCCGGATGATATGGATTTACCGGGAAGTCATTTTCTGTTGATGAACAAATTCAGAGCTAATCAAAGTGACTATAAAATCAACTATTATTGTGATTTTTGCAAGAATGTAATCGATGGTCCGGCTACAAAATGTACCACTTGTTCTGTGAGCGTTGAAAACTTGAAATTGAACGCCAAATTCTTTTTAACATTCGACGTTAAATGTGTGCTCCAAAATGTGCTAGCTTCAAATGAAATCGCCAAAAATCGTTTTGAGAATTTAAAGTGTCGAAATGCTGAAAAAGGCAGTGATTACTTAAATGACATTTGTGATGGAAAAATGTACAAACGCATGAATCTAAAAGCAATGGACATTTCGTGTTTCATGAATACTGATGGTGTTTTCCCTTTTCAATCTTCTAAATACAGTTTATGGCCGATTTTATTATCCATTAATGAGCTTGATTATGCCATACGTAGGCAAAACACAATGATAGTGGCATTATGGTTTGGCAAGGATAAACCAAATTTTGATATCTTTTTAAAACCAGTTATTAATATGTGTAATGAACTATCCCGTGTTCCTGTCAGCTGGAGTTACTCCGGCGAAACGTTTTCGAGCCATTGCTACTTTCCAATTTTTATTGCGGATTCTGTTGCAAGATGCATAGTTCAAGGAATCAATCAATTCAACGGTAAATTCGGGTGTCCTTGGTGCAATATTAAAGGTGAAATGTTCCAACTTGACAATTGCAGTCAAAGTCGCAAGTGGATTTATAAATACACGGAGTGCACACTACGAACGCAGGAACAATTTGTAGAAGATTTGTCACAGCTCTCAATTAAATTGGTGACTCCAGGTTTTAAAGAAAACAGTTACCATGGAATCAAGTCCGCTTCTCAATTGCTCCTATTACAAAGATTTGACATAATACATGGCTTTTCTTACGATGTCATGCATTCCTCGTATTTAGGAGTTGTAAAAATGCTAACATCGTTTTGGTTAGACAGCAAGTACCATGAACGTATATTTTACATTGGGAGAAAACTGACGGAAGTGGACAAACGAATATGTCTTTGTAGACTGCCCTACGATTATGACCGAACAATAAGATCTGTTACACAACGAAAATTTTGGAAGGCTTTGGAGTGGCGAACGTGGCTATTTATTGCATCAACTATTTTACAGGGAATTTTACCAGAGGTTTATCGGCAGCATTTTCCAAGACTTTCAAATTGTTTGATGTTGCTGTCCGATGAGAAGATAAGCGCCGACGATTTAAATTATGCCCGAGATAATTTGGTTCACTTTGTTAAACAAGCTGAGTATTTGTATGGCGTTGAAGCATGCACATTTAATCTACATGTTCTACTTCATGCGGTTTCTTGTGTCGACAACTGGGGACCATTGTGGGGATACTCGGCTTTTCAATATGAAAACTACAATGGAATTCTAAATACTTATTTCCGAGGAAGTCAGAAGATTATGACGCAAATAAAAACTCGAACGTTTGAGCTTGTAACGCTGGAACAAAAAGCGCGGCTTGATTTTCAAAACGAAGTAGCACATGAGTTTTTTAATTCAATGATGCAATCCAGAAAGTTTTCGAAGCAATTTAAGAAAGTGGCAAATAACGTGGTATTTTTAGGCCCCTCAAAAAAATATCCCTTTTCAATAGCGGATCAAAGGTTGCTTAAAGCCCTAGGTGTCTCTGTTACTTCCGGTTTGAACTTCAGAAGATGCATCATAAATGGGAAAGTTTACAGTCGCGCAGACCAAGCAACCTCGAAGCGGAACAATTCCATAGTTGCAACAACGGATGGCAGGATTTGGTTAATTCAAAAGCTTATTTATGTTACCAGCGGAGGTGGAAATGGTATAGCGGTTGTGCAAAGGGTTCAAGGGCAGCCCAATGCAGTTAATTCATACCGTACTGATGTAAGCCATGTTGATGATACGTGGGGATTTATTCGAATATGTTCTATTTTAAGAGAAAAGTTTATTACTATTGATTCTGACTCTGGGAATTTGAAATATTTGATTAGAATTCCTAATATTGTGGAGCATGAATAAAGTGTATTGAACTATAGTTCTGTGAAAAAATTATTTTATACCATATTTTCGTTATTAATCCGACTGCAAGAGAAGCATGTATTTATACTAATCAGCACACTAATTTAAAATTTCGTATGTACATTGTCTATAAAACGCATGCCTATATTAATTCTTTTGTATGTTCTATGGGAGGTACGAAACTGAGGTGAATGCATGAAGTGCGCGGATTCCAAAATAATGTAAAACGCTTCTTAAAAATTATTTGCTTCTGCAACTTTGTGCACAGCATTATAGTTACAATGACAAATATATTCGAATGTACACAATTGTGCACGTAATATTATTCAATCCTGAATTGTGCACAATTGTTAACAACATTTCCATGCGGGTTGCAAATTCTTTAATTTCCTTTCCCGTTTGATTACTCCGGAAAATTAAACCTGACCATAAACCTGACCCCTGAACCTAAATATAAGCTACTGCTATTTGCGATATTCACTGTAGTTTATAATCGAACTAAATGTAATTTATTATTAATCCAGCGTTGATTTTATTTATTGACTACATAGCGTTGCCATGGAAAAATGCTTCTGTTGTTTCAAACAGAGGGTTTATCTCCATATTTGGAGGGATTATCTACGGAGGGATTATGTCAGAGGGGTTGTCTCCGGAGGGAATATATCCGACCACGTATTGAAATTACACTGGAAGACTGAAAATAGTTGCCGCCTTTCTTGCAACAATACTAGCGACATAATGTTGAAACGCGTCTTTTCCTGGAATCAAAGCGTTCATTCAAAAATTGTGTGACCAGTTCTAATAATTGTAGCAAAGTTGTCCAGCAAAATGCATATTAACTAAGAAAATTTCAAGACAAGGCTGGCTGACACGCATTTGGTCTATTTAAATAGTTTAATTCGCCATTTTAAAAGCACCGTATCGTTGGCTAAATTATTAAAAGTACCATCTTTGTTGGAGATCAAAATTAAAAAGCAAAAGTTACGAAATGAAAATGGTACCTTTTAAAATTTATCCAGCGATATATAGACTTTATTTATCACAACATTTAGTTATTTTAAAAAACATTTATACCCCGCAACATCGGATTAATTTAAAACAAATTAAACAATTCTGAAATTTATTTTCTGTCAACCGACCTACAGTCATCCTAACATAATTTAAAAACAGCTGATCCGATATTGACCCGGAATTGTGCTAACGATGCTAACATAAATTGGATTTTGGGCTTATTTTTGTGGATGGGTTATAAAACTCCATGTCAGTTTCCATATGATTTTTGTTTATTGTCAGTACAGATAAAGCCACTCCAGCAATGAGGTAACTAGAGTTAGATATTTACGAAATGTTGTAACAGTAATAATGTAATATTAGGAACTTTCTGAAATAGGCTACAAATGGGGCAAATTGGACAGTTAAACTAATCATTTCATGTTAAGATTTCTTAGCTGTTTGGGTATTTTATGTAATAATTCTGTGTAATTACTGTAAAAATAGAACTTCTAGGGTATCTGTATCTAAAATATTATTGTTGCAATCAAATTATTGTTACAATTAAAATTCATTGCTGCCAGACATCCCATCCGCCACGGCGGATGGCTTGATTGCTAGTTGAAGATAAAAAAGCGTAATGGTTGAACAAACTTTAACGTGGTAACCATTATATAATTACAAAAGCAACAATCATTTACTGTGGCATCATGGCTTTTATGCAGCGTCTAATAAAAAACCGTCGTTGACGTTCATCAAACTCTTATCAGATTGTTGGATTATTAAACCTTCATTGATTTTTCTCAATAGCTGATTTGGTTCTTTTATAATTGATTTGGCATTATTCCTGCCGATGGAATGTTTTCTGTTGTAAACATGCCGAGCAATTGCTGATTTCGGAGAGGAGAATCGTTTTCTGGAAAATCTTTACACATTTTCGGCTTGGATTCAAACTCAAAGAAAAAAATTAGGGAGAGATAATTACTTGGTTATTTTATCATTAAAAATTACCCAAATAGTAAATACCTGTATGAATAAGTCATTCCTGTATACTTCCCTAAGTAATTTTTCGATTGTTAGCTTAAACTGGTAGTTGCTTTCATTCCTCATGTTTTGTCATTTATATTATTTGTTGATTTGATCATTATTAAATTTAAAACACTTATCGTATATCACTAAACTTTGCAACTGGTATTGTGTGGAATTGATATACCTCTGTGCACAATTTTATCAGTTATTTGGCCTAACACCCTGAACTTCTCCCTAATGCTTTTTAAATGGTGGCTACGTAGCTACCAAACTATAAAAGTTGTTGATTTTGGTGGATATCTTTCGACTTTTCAGAGTTACACTAATAAGAAAATTCACGAGTGCCTATTTTTGTCTTGCATTAACTTTAAGTCTTTGATCATTGTAATAGGATCAGTGGTTCGGATGTTGTTCAACAATTATTCGTTTTTAGTTTATCGGTAAAAGCAAATACACGTGCTTTTTGCAGAACGAATCTTTCAGAAAGATGAAAATTCTAAAAAGTTATGAAACAGTAAAGCAGCTTCGTCAAAATAAAATTCAACAAATGAGCTTACTCCAACCTCCAACCAAAGAACAATATTTGAAGTTTAAGTGTTGTGAATTTTGTGAATTGTGACTTGTGACTGTGGATTGTGAAATCGACAGGGTTTTTCTCTTTGACTGCAGTGCAGTAAACCTGGCCCCTCCCGTCGTCCCGTCCCTCCCCTAATCTATAATCCGTCCATGTCTGCATGTATATTCATCATGTATTCCCTATTCTCATGTCTGTACTAAACCCGTGGAAAATGTCTATAAGTAGATTTAAAAAGTTAATGTACATGTAAATGAGCTACCTTAAGAAAATTAAGCCAGTAAAACCTAGAATGTTAAGGAATAATCCAAAGAGAAAAGACTGGTTTGTGTTTGTATGTGCTCTTGTAAATGTGCTTGGGTTTATTAGTATCAAAGCCGAAAAAACCAGTGTTAAACCAGACGACAGTGACTCAAGAATAACTGATGAATTGCCAAGTTTAGTAAAGTATGGTAAATTCTGTATGCAGCCTCCAGAATTTGATGTGGATGGCAAGCCCCAAAACACTCCCTCACCGTTTGACCTGGAAATATTTACATTGCGTGGAGCATCCAATGTAAACACTCTGCAGTTAATACTCCGTCCGAAAGGCATTACTTACCATTACATGGTGATGCAAGCGGTAAATGAAGATGGAATACCAATTGGAATGTTCCATCACTATCCGTGTACAAATGCAGTCAATCAAACCAAGTTCCATCCTACAGGAATCAATCGGATAATGAATTTTTGTACAATGCAAAAGTATTCCCAAGACCCTGTGAATAAAAAATATGGGGTAGGGATACAGTTTGTTTTGGTTGGGAATTAAAAACATCATTTCTAATAACTACTTGTATGTTGTCACAATCAGCAAGACATGCTGGGGTTCTGAATGAAATGCCTAGATATATTTGTATTTTATAGAATACCAACTTAATGTACACAATGTACCGGCCTGAAGAAGGTCACCTGGAAGACGCGATGGTGTTTTGGAGCTGGCAGAAACATTTAGGAAAGCCACCTCCACGTAAAATACAATTTCGTTACGCAGCTGTGAAGGAGGTAGAAGGGGAAGAGGATATGTACTGGGTAATGCATTCTCCAATTATAAACTTTCAAGAAAAGGATATCTACGTAGAACCAGACGATTTGGGAATCATTAAAAGTTTACAAATACAATGTTACACCAATAAGTTATCTGATTCAAGTGACAGTAACTTTGCTCTTACGAAGGACAATGCGGAAATAATTGTAAATAACATTTTCCTCGAAGAAGTTGTGACTTTTCCAGGTAATTCAATTATTACATATGTACATATAACGTTTGATTCACACTTCAAGCTAATATATATGTAGTTCCGCTATTAAAGTTCTACTGTCTACTAACTAAATAAATACTGTAATAATGTACTTGTGCAAACGGTAAGAATAAGGATGAGAGTGAGTTAATAACTAACTATCGTAACGTTCCACGTTCGTATGAAATCCAAGATTTCATAACAAAAGAGGAAATTGATACTAGTTTAAAAGTACAATTGGCCGAATTAGGTTTGGTTTGAGGCGGATCAGAGTTGTGGCGTATAATTCTTAAGACTGTCTTGTTAGTTCTGATTTTACTCGTAGTAAGTGTACTTACAATATGAGCTTAAAATATCCTGCGTTTACAAATCATTTTAGCTGAAAACACGATTCGAAAAAGATCAAATCGTGTACGAGTCATTGTACTTAGGGTATGTGGATTTGAAAATGCCCGGCATTTTGGGCATTTTCATTTCAGGGCGAGGACGGCAGAATATTGGGCAAGGCCATTTTGGGCATTTTCATTCGAGAACACTTGGGCATTTTGGGCAGAATCTGGGAATAAAATACCCGAATTTATACAATTTGACAGTTGATTTGAAAATGTCAGCAATTTTGGAGGTAAAGAGTTCAAAAATGCTTTGCCAGGTATTTTCATTGTTGTGGTTTTGGCTTATGTAAACACGTAAAACGAACTTCCTCTACCTGGAAATACCTATACAGTATACACCTCTATACATGTATTTATATTGCTGATGGGCGATCAGAGATATGTTTACTGTTCAAATTGAACACATACAGTAATTTTTTGTCTACACAGGTAAACTAAAAATACAATATTTGGGGTACCTGCGTGGAGGATGTACATTGTTTTACTCGAGCCATTTTTACAGGAGTTAGGGTCGACTATATTTTAATCAATCATGCTGTTGATTTTCATAGGAGAGTTAAATTATATCACGCCATGTTATTGAAATTATTGATTTTGCTATAAATGTTTCTGCAATTAATATTAACGAACAAGGGAATAACCAGACATTCGCTTTTGTGATTTTTCCTTCGCTGCGCTCTTATACATTTGGATACTTTGAAATTTGGTGTTTCAACTAATGATCCAATTTTGGTGCCGTGAAAATTTCCAAAATGCCCAACTTGCCCTGCCCAAAATCAGGGTATTTTCAAAAGCTGCCCACGTGCCCCAAAATTGGGCATGCGGGTAGGCATTTTGGACATTTTCAGCTGAGCGGGCAAATACTGCAGGACATTTTCAATCGACATACACTAATTTGCACTACAATAAAATATAGTTCAACAAATGAAAAAATGATTCAAAATCAAATTGATCTAAATGCGCCTTATCATCGAATATTACAATAGCTAAAACTTTCTTGGTGCCTGCGGAGTGAGTAATCAACATTAGGGCTTCTACCAAGGGCAGTTTTGTTGTCCCGCAAAAGATTCTGTCTCGGCCTAAAACCTTCGGAAAAAAGGTTGCTATTCCGTCCAGAAATAACACGGGGACAATATTTATATCACGAAATGACCCCCTTCCGTCCCGACCGGAAACCCGCTCTGGGCAGAAAGAATCCAGCCAATTCATTCTCCAGTAGAATGGATATTAATACCCCTTATAAAAATACTATATATAAGAATTATGTAAGGCTCTTATAAAATTATGCTCTAGTACGGAAAGATATCCAAGTGTGCAATTTTTTTTCTGCACCTAAATACTATACCGTCCCGAAAATTTAACAAGATATTTTGAAATTGTCCCGTCCCCATGAGAAGCTCTGTTGAACATAAACTTAAATACTGCTTTGTACCTTTTGTAGTAATAGGGAACCATGATAATTAAAAATTCATTTTGTTGTAGCTACTCCGTCTACATTTAAAGAGGCAACAAAAACGTCCACTTCCCTTGTGACGAAATCATCAACAGGAATGCCAACACTTGTTAAGTATCATGGAAGCTGCAAACATATTGAACAATTCCAAGTCGAGGGTATTCCTGAATCCTCAAATCCGCCAGTAAATATCAAGCTATACGAAATCATGGAAGAAGCCAGCGCTAACACTTTGGCAGTTGTTCTGGAAACAAACGTGACCACTAGAATTCAATTTTTGGTAATCATGGCATTGAATGAAGATGGGATACCTGTCGGATTTTTTCACAACAAGGCATGTGTGGATCCAAACAAAAAATCATATGGGTTACGGTATATACGTGAGATGTGCAGCCAGAATCCACTGATCAATTCAAAATGGGGAGTGAGTAGCCAGCCATCTGTTCCCAGATAAAAGCATGTGGATTCTTAAAAAATATTTCCGCGTGTATACATTTTACTTGATACAATTTTTTTCAATAATATCTACAGAACACCAGAATGGCTTACATTATACCTAACGAGACTGCAGGCTACGAGTCTCTAGCTACTGAGTCAATTTTTTGGAGCTGGTCTATGAATGATGGGAACCAACCTAAAAAAATTCAATTTAAAGTGGCTGCAATTCACAAAGTCAAGAACGACCCTTATTTGTTTTGGGTGGATATCAAATCACCTGTCATTGATGTTAGAGATGTAATTAAATTGGCGAAGCCAGAAGATTTTGTCAAAAAAGCCGTAAAGTGCTACGAAACTGAATTGGCAAAAACTTCCAACAGAAATTTCGTCTTATCAAGCAGCCAAGATGACATTTCTTTGAATAAAAGATTTTTGCAAGACTTACTTCCTGCCTTTGGTAAATTTATACATTTACTAAATTAGTTATTATAAATAAGTTTAGCCCATACGTTCTGCGAATAGCCATCACAGTAGACTACAAGGTCCAATCAACATTATGGAGCCACGTTGTTTTTCGAGATATTGTTTCTGGAGGTATTGTTTTGTATAGATATAATGCAACTTCAGAAGAGTAATTATATAAGGTATCTCACAACATCTATGAAAATGGGCTAATTTCCTTGACACCTTTATGACTCTAAAATATTCTATCTGAAATTCATGAAATCTGTCAAAAAATGCTTCCAGAAAGGTCGAGCAGAATAAAAACTATTACATTAAAAGAATTTTTCTAGTGTTTGTTACCCCCAAAATATACAAAACGGATGTACAATGTACAAACCTTCAAAAACGGCTCTATAATGTGTAGATTAGACCTGTAAATTAGTCACACGCTTGGTTTTCACTAGTTGGTGGTGGCCTGGCTAATGGTGGCAATGCTTAAATAAGTAGCATATTTACATTCAAGCATTGGTAGGTTAACTAACCAATTAGTGGAATCCTCTCACCACTGTTGCAAATAAATGAAAATTATTTATTTTAGCTTAATGTTACGGGTGCTCATAGAAGCACATTAACACTAGAGATATAAGACGTCAATCTACAAAGATGCTCATTTTCCATAATCTAAAAATATATTTCTATATTTAACTGCATAACCATTATACCTAGAACCAGACATGTCCAGCCTTTGAAGGCTATCCTTCAATGAAGGCTTCATTGAAGACGGAAGATAAATTTTACAAAGAGTTGGGAATGGAAGGCAGGTTAGCTGAATTAATTTGGGAAGGCTGAATAAAGGCTTCCTAATATTAACAGAAAACGGTAGACGAAGGAAGGGCGTCTGTAAAGTAGCCCTCTGCTATTTAAAAGGCTTCGCGCGTACAATTACAATAGATCGTCACAAATAAAACGATGAGAGTGCTACTGAAAACACTGCAAATGCAATTATATACACAATAAGAAACCGTAACCGCTTATTGATATACTCATGGAATTTATGGTTTGGACGAACTTGAGTATGTTTGTTTAATGAAAAATACCTAGAAATCATGCAATTTTGAATTGTAATGCTGATTTTAAGGTGTTTGACCTGCAAAAGGGTTGTTTAAATGCATTGCTATGGTATTTCCTGTTATGAAGGCTAAGTGGGAAGGAAGGCTGATTTCTTTTGAAGGCTGAAGGCAGGAGGCATTAAATTAATAAACGAAACAAGGCTGAGGGAGAGCATTATATTTTAAGGCTTCACTTAAAAGAAGGATGAAGGAATGCGCTTTTTCAAAAAAATGACCTTCGAAGCTTTGAAGGAAGGCCATTTCGTTTGGCCATGTCTGCCTAGAACTGTCGAATTAGCTTCATGTAGATCAGGCTCGAGCTATACGGCGAGGTCCAAAGATGGGCAACTGGTTTTCCTCGCCTGAAACCTTACCTCTACAATGTAATCTCGATTTTTCTTCCTAATACCCTTTCTAAACCGGACTTTTGCTGATTTCCTTTTTCCTAAAAATGGTCATATAATTGCCCTTCCTATTTCCTTGTCAGATTATTAAATTGCCTAGTAGGGCCTAAAATGCCTAGTTTAGTCTGAACTGCCTTTGTTCAGCCTTAGTTGGTTGGGTATGCCTTTGCTACTTTGGTCAAAATTGTACATTTCTTTACGAATAGCGTTGAGAAACAATATACATTAACATAAGCGGGTAAATATGATAATTGTCATCATTTAAAATGTATATTGTACATAGACGAACACATGATAAGTTCCAAGTTTGGATTGATTTTCTGGAAGATATATTTTAACGTTAGCAGTATTCAGAATATTAATGTACTAAAAATAAACCCTGTTCACAGCACACCATGAAATCTACGGAAACACCGAATCTAGAAGTCTAACTATTAGTGGGGTCCATATGGGTGGAATTTCTTCAGTTTATTTTTGCCTATGTCGTTTCTTCAACGTTATACGGCCCAATACAAATAACTAGCAGAAATCATACAAACCAGTTTCATCTCTTGCCGCTGGTTGGCATCAAATATGTCTTCCCGGTAGTCCTTCCTAGGATCCTTCCAATTCCCTCACCCTTCCTATGAACTTGCCTATTATTTTACATATTCTTAGCCTTCCTATTCTATTTCCTAGTTTTGACATAAATTCTACAACCTTCCTAGTTCCTTTCCTAAAAACCTATCCGTTTTGCTTTCCTTCCTTCCTAGTTGCCTTTTTACAAGGCCTAGTTTCAGGCGAGGTGCCCATCTTTGGCGAGGTCTGTTTGGTCGAGAAAAGGAAGCTACATAACTGCATAACAATACTACAATAGAGCTGCCTGCATACAACCTGCGTATGCAGAGCAGCAGTCATACAGTATCTTGCAGTGTGTCATGCAATTGTATGTAGCTACTGCAGTTCTCGATTTCCAACTTACAATTAGCTTCTTTGACCCCTGACAGTGAGGTCACTTAATCTGGGTGGTTTCGGAGGAAATATGTCGTTTTAGCGCTTGGAAAATCCCAGAGAACTCACTAACATCACGTCTTTCATCCTCCATGGGTCCTTCTTTATAAACACATAAGTTCTCCCTATTATTGTTAGCCTAACGAATGCGGGACGTAATTGTGGATGTTGCCACTCAAAACTTCAATATAGTTCGACTGTTACAGGGCAGTACATACTAGAGGTGGGACCCGGAAGCGGGCTTTTTGATTCGGGCTGCAAATCTAAATACTATAATTTGAAGATGATGACAGAGGAAGTGGAAGAGGGGCATTTTTAAATCTTCGCTCCCTCCTCAACGCGCCTTTTAGGCTTGCGAGTACACAATGCCATAAAGCGCTTTTGCTATAAGTAATGCAATGTACAAGCACAAGCCACGCAACGCAGAACGCTTTGGCTTTAGCAACAATTGCCGCTCCGCGTCCTCTCCCATTCCATTACATAGCATGCTTCCACCGACGCAGGCGGTGGCTATGCTGCTCGTACGAACTTACGTCGGGCTCCGACCGGGTTCGGGCTGCACTAAAACAATGAAACCGGGTTAAGATTGGGCTTGGGTTTGCATTTATTTTTCAATTCGGGTTTCGGGCGGGCCAGAAATTACAAATGACCCGACATTCCTACTAGAATAGAATTTAGGGCAGAGAGGTGGCATGCATATTTGACGTTGCGCAGAGTTCAATCATTGCTCTCACGTATGTATATTCATGATAAATAATAGTTCATTGTATTTAAAACGTACACATGCTTAAGTATTTTGAAACGATCCCTTCCGCTTGATAGTTTATGTTCAAAAATTTTCAGAGACAAAAAGAAGTTTTGCTCCTTTAGTGCACGCTTATTGAATGTGATGAATAAGGATGGATAGTATATGTAAATATAATAGAATGTGTAAACGAAGGTTTCACATCGGATTCAATTGTTACTAAAAAGCCGGGTTTTCATCGGGTTTTAAAACCAATTAAAGATCGTGTTTTTAGCGGGTTCGGGCTGTAAAAAATTTTGGAAACCGGGTTTTTAACGGGTTCGGGCTTCACAAAATTTAAGGTTCATAAAACGGGCCGGGTTGAATATCAAATATTTTGCCCGTTGGCGGGCCGGGTCGGGCTAATACAGTATTTGTTCAGGTTTCTTCCGGGTTCGGGCCTGAAGTCAAGCCCGAATCCCACCTCTAGTACATACCGCATGTACGCCTGTGAGCCTTTGAGTAATTGGCACTCGCAAACCAATGAGAGGAAGAGCAAGTTTTAAAAATCCTTTCACCATCGTCAAATTATGTTATTCTGAACATTCTGAAGTTACGTGTCGAAATACATACAGTACGGAACAGATTCGTGTAGTTATAAGACAATTTCTAACAAACCCCTATTATTATTAAGCTCTACCCGTCCGTTGGGTTGTATCTCCGCTAGCTAATCTTTTAAAACTAGCGCATGATATTTTGGATTTCATATACAATAAGCCTTCTCAACAGGTTTTGATTCGTAAGTCTCACACAACACTTCGAAGTAATTGCCCCTGTGAAGCACTTACTAGTTCTTCACTCGAACGTTTTAATTCGATACGCATGTACGAGTTCGTGTGACACCTACGAATTGATCCAAAAGACAATATAGATGTAGGCGAAAGGCAAGCCGAGTGTTTGAATTTATTTTTAAAGGGTTACACTTGTCAACCTATTTTTCCCAAAATCGACTGGATTCGTGCTTATGACATAAAACATAAATGGGAAAAATTCGAACAAACGAACCCATTCTCCCGTTATCATGTACACAGACACGAAGGCGCAAGGACAGCAGGCACGAAAAAAATTTGTAGGACATCCGAATGCCCTAAAAATGGTGTGGCGGGTGCATACACACACCCGAATTTTATAACAACATACGAATGTAGGAATAAAAACAGATAAACAATAATTTTACATTTTGAATTTTTGTAAGCAAAAAAACAAAATAACAAGTATCAACATTGTTAAACTTTGATCTTACCGGAATGACAATAAAATATTAATTATAATAATACAGTTGAGCAACAAACGCCAGAAGGAATCTCTACGCAGTTTACCAGTACTACCGTTGCTACTTCATCTTTAGCAGAGGAATCGTCGCCTATCGCAATGTTTTCCGACTCAACAGGTGTATCCAGATTGAATAAATTATCTACTATTGACAGTTCTATGGATGAACTGCCAACAATTCCTCCAGTAAAAGGAGTTCCAAATCTTGTCCGACAAGGCGCAGTGTGTAATGCAATTAAACATTTTGAAGTTTATGGAGACCCTCAAATAACACCGCCTGGTTTTAAAATTGCCGTTTTCGAGATAATGGGGGAAGAAAATTCAAACAGTCTTACCATTTTGATTGGAAGGGAGCAATCAGCAACCCCGTGCAAGTATATGGTCATGATAGCATTGAATGAAGATGGAATTCCTGTTGGACATTTCAGCAACAAAGCTTGTCCAGATCCAAATTCTAAAGTACAGGGTCATCGCCAGAATGAGGAGCATTGTAGCAGCGACCCAAAAATCATTAATAGATATGGGGTAGAACCTTCATTTTTTACGAGAGCTCAGAGCTGTCCAAAATATATTCATTTTAAATGCGTTGAAGTTTTTGTTTGTTTTTTTCAGAGGATGAAGGTATTTTGTAGTTTGTATTCTCTAAGCCTTGCAAAGCTTTTAAAGCAACATTTTGTATTTCAGCTGACAATGACAATAATTTACAATCTTTCAATTCAAACTTTCCTGATATATCCATTGTGTCACTTGAACAATCATTATTTTCGTAACGCTATGTTTTGCATAAAATCAAGCATTAGAAAATCCACACCGAAAATATTTTGTATGTATAACCTCTCACTTACGCTTTGTAGCCTGATGATGGTCTTCAGTTTATTACCGAAAGTTATAAATAAAATCTACTTGAATATTTTTCATGTAAACCAAAGAAATGGATACTCATATTGTACTATGTAGTTGTATTTTGGACAGCTCTATGAGGGTTTTGAAACAACCTTCAATTGTATCGTTTTTACTCATGAATCCTAAATGTTGTAAGTGATCATGCAAACGTTTTTTGTATTCAGGATAGAAGATTTTCTTATATAATACCGAATTTTAAAAGAGGCTATCATTCACTTGGCGATGAATCATTTTTTTGGAACTGGAATCCCAAAGATGGTTACCGACCTTCAAAAATTCAATTTCGATTGACAATCATTCAAGAATCGGAACTTTACTGGTCAAATATTCTGTCGCCGGTGTTGGAATTACGAGATAATGTATACAAGCCACCCGAAGATATGTTACACGAGTTGCATCCATGCTACAAAAATTCGGTTGTTGCCAAAAATGGAAAACATTTTGTGATATCTGACAATCAAACTGAGCTCATTATAAACAAGCATTTTCTAGAAGAACTTTATCCAGAATTACGTGAGTTTTGCTAGATCTAAATATCCTTAAGGGATAATTACATACCAAATTATTAATTGAATTATTTTTCACAATGAGGCAATCCAAATGTATTACTCGTGTTATTAAGTACGTGTGCTTATGACTACTAATTCCAAGCTCTCATTGCCAGTGAGCTTACCATTAGTATATTACGTCAGTAATTCGTTTGTATGTACTAATTCCAGTCGTACACATGGCATTTGGCATTGATTCGTATTCAGTGCCAATATTTTCCATTCTTTGAATAATGAAAAGTTTATTTTTAGGTCCCTTAACTTAAGGAAAGCTAAACGGGTGTATTACAGTGAATAATACTGCTGGCGATACATATGTGCTGAGGTCTCTATTATGTACATACATCGTCAACGCTCACCGTTTGTCTTGCATGTAACAGGGCCTTAGCACTGATTGTAACTACGTTGAGTTGTAGCCGTGTTACTTTTTATGATATTATGGGTTGGGTCGATTCGTTAAAGTGGCGTCTTTTCCCCGCGGTGGCTTCCCACAGGGAAGGTAAAGATAAATTCCGGGAACTCGCGACGTAAATACTTGCAGGCTGAGGCTAATTTTCTCGAAATTAAAACTTTCGTTTCAATTTCCAAAAACATGAAATCTGGAATTTTGTGGTGTCAATGCATGGGTACTAACGCCTGTTGTCGAAATTTTAATCAAAAAAATTTGGGACACGACATGACGGGATTAGTTGATTTATCGAGTTGTGGCTTCTCACTGCAAAGGCATCCCAGGGGGCAACACAGGAATAAAAAATAACACCACAGGAGATTCTGGTGCAAGGAGTTGCAGACTAACGCCAATTTTCAAAATTTCGAAAATTTTCAAAACATGCGACTAGTTTGGGTGAATACCTGACGACTAAGGTGAAAGCTTTTTCGAAATTTTGAAAATTACCCCACACGCATCCCTCCACTAAGAGCGGAAAGTCCTCGTCGCATCACTCACTCAGCTATCGACTATATTGCACGCACATATTGAAAGCTGAAATCAGGTTTAATTATTTTTTAGGGCCGACGCAACAGCTTTCATTATTTTTTAAATAATTATAATCTATGCTGCTGTATCGAATATAATCTATACAATTGTTGGATCAGGTGTACGGGCACCAAACAAATGATGGATTTTGGCGAGTTACAATGGCGAAATCCCGGGGTCTCTTCGGAAAATTAACAAACATTCCATTTATTCCCTTAATATTACATAAGTGATTTCTTGTACATGCCAACAGATAACCCAGAAATAACTCGTAACATAAACTATAAAACCCGGTTTTCTCCCGACAATATACATGTATTCCAAACCACGCCATATATTTCTATCCCGCCTTGTGTAAAAAACTTAACACAGCTTAATTCCTACATGAGGCAACGGTTCAATAAAATACCCCAAATACAAAAACCCAATACCAAAATAATATTATTTACCCTATCTTTGACTACTGCATTAACAGGAGAAACGGAAGCATCATCCACTGAAATAACAACAAATGGAACTACTGAATCAATGGAAAAAACTATAACTCCAGCTACGGAAATTTCATCTACTACGGGATCAGAGGCCACTTCCAGTGAAAGTGTAAAAAGTACGATATTAGGTACAATGAGTGCAGCAGAGGAATCCGCTTTTACTCCATGGCCCACCATCGCTTCAGTTCATGGAGTTCCTACGCTTGTCAGACAGAAAGTGTTGTGTGGTGCAACTAAGCACTTTGAAGTTCAAGGCGATCCGCAAGATTCACTGCCACCGATTTCCCTCAAAATATACGAAATGCTTGGTAAAGGGGACGAAAACACTTTATCAGTAGTGGCTGAGCATGAGGCTGATGCTGAACAGTATCAATTTTTGGCAATAATCGCCTTAAACGAAGAAGGCATCCCCGTTGGTCATTTTGGAAACAAAGCTTGTCCCGATCCCATTGCTAAAATGCAAGGCGAAAGACAGTTACGTCACGATTGTACACATGATCCAATGCTCAAAGAGAAGTACGGGGTAAGATGGCCGTTCGTTCAGTAGATTCTGTTTGCACGAACCATGTAATTATATACAGTATATAATATAAATTTGATCATTGATATACTCCATTTATTTCATTTGTGCAGTCCACGCGGTATGCTTACACGATCCCAAGACTCGGAACTTCTTCCTTAGAGAAGGAGTCTTTCTTTTGGACGTGGAACCCAAAAGATGGCTCTCGTCCACACAGAATTCAGTTTACTTTGACAATTGTTCGTCAAACAACTGACAGAGACCGTTATAAGTACTGGATTGTGAGATCTCCAGTGATAGAATTCAAGCAAGTTGTGAAGTTGAATGTTGCAGATGACTTCCCTTCAGAGAGATTTCCCTGCTATGCAAATACCGTTACCGACCATTCAAATCGAAATTTTGCTAAGGCTAAGAATCAGTCGGATTTACTAATGAAGGACGAGTTTCTTAAGGATTTATATCCTGAACTAGGTAATGTACATTTTCGTGGATGATTTTATACACTTTGAACACGGCATCATACTAAATCCATAATGCACCATGCTAAACGCATCAAGCTTTACGTAAAAGGTAGTTAAATACATAATTGGCTCAATCCACGTAGCTAAATGGACAGTTGTCCAAATGCATTTAAAGTATCTTCATTCCACGTAAATCTAAGCTCGAGTTTTCTAGTATGTACCTGTGCATGTATAACTTCATGCATAACACATATTTTGTGTTTAAGCGCAATTTATTTAGTGAAGATCCGATTTTACAGTGAATGTTTTCTAAACACATGTCCGCTCTAACCGTTTTTTAATGAACTGTTTCAATTTCAAAATACCCTGAACACCAATTTCTGAACTATTCCTGATTACAATGAAGTATAAATCTTCTTGAGACATAACTAAACTCAAATCACTTAGTCTTGAAAAACGTCTTTTAGATGCAGCAGAACTTATTGGAATAATATGGAAAGAGCTCATTCTAGTTAGTGAATTCCAGCCCCACGGTAGTGAGATAAACTAAAATCAAGCTTATGAATTATGATTATTTGAGATTGTTGCGTTGTTAAAGCTGTTGTGTGCACGGCACTGTTCTAAACGACGTCTCCAAACGAGACAGGGAAACGTCACACAAATTAGATTCTCTTAACCTAAATTTCCCTGTACCCCTAATATGAAAGTTCCACCTATCCGTAAAGCATTTTGTCGATTAGATTCCAATCCCCAATCTATAACGTTTCCCCTACGAGTAACCGAAAAATCTACACTTATCTACATGTAATTTAAAACTGACTCTTCTATTCGTAAACTAAACTACGTCTCCAATACTTCAATCAAGACAGACGAAAGACGATACAATCCGCGAAAAATTATGTATCTGGACAATATTGTCGTTAACCTTAACAAAGCATTCAGGATTTGTTTATTTCCTGAATTAAGCCAGTAACGGAAAATCATTTTTGCAAGTAATACATGTAGTTTAAACCTTCTACAGGGTCCTCCACAATAGAATCTACAGAAACTTCCACGGAACCTTCCACAACAGAACCTTCTACAGAACCTTCTACAGAACCTACCACAACAGAACCTTCTACAGAACCAACCACAACAGAACCTTCTACAGAACCTACCACAACAGAACCTTCCACAGAACCTACCATAACAGAACCTTCTGCAGAACCAACCACAACAGAATCCTCTACAGAACCAACCACAACAGAACTTTCTACAGAACCAACCACAACAGAACCTTCTACAGAACCAACCATAACAGAACTTTCTACAGAACCAACCACAACAGAACCTTCTACAGAACCAACCATAACAGAACCTTCTGCAGAACCAACCACAACAGAATCCTCTACAGAACCAACCACAACAGAACTTTCTACAGAACCAACCACAACAGAACCTTCTACAGAACCAACCATAACAGAACCTTCTACAGAACCTACCACAACAGAACCTTCTACAGAACCAACCATAACAGAACCTTCTACAGAACCAACCACAACAGAACCTTCTACAGAACCTACCACAACAGAACCTTCTACAGAACCAACCATAACAGAACCTTCTACAGAACCAACCATAACAGAACCTTCTACAGAACCAACCACAACAGAACCTTCTACAGAACCTACCACAACAGAACCTTCTACAGAACCAACCATAACAGAACCTTCTACAGAACCTACCACAACAGAACCTTCTGCAGAACCAACCACAACAGAATCCTCTACAGAACCAACCACAACAGAACTTTCTACAGAACCAACCACAACAGAACCTTCTACAGAACCTTCTACAGAACCTACCACAACAGAACCTTTTACAGAACCAACCATAACAGAACCTTCTACAGAACCTTCTACAGAACCTTCTACAGAACCTTCTACAGAACCTTCTACAGAACCTTCTACAGAACCAACCACAACAGAATCCTCTACAGAACCAACTACAACAGAACTTTCTACAGAACCAACCACAACAGAACCTTCTACAGAACCTACCATAACAGAACCTTCTACAGAACCAACCACAACAGAACCTTCTACAGAACCAACCACAACAGAACCTTCTACAGAACCAACCACAACAGAACCTTCTACAGAACCAACCACAACAGAACCTACTACTACAGAATCTGCCAGAACAGAACCTACTACTACAGAATCTGCCAGAACAGAACGAACCCCAACAAAGGAATCCGCTCTTACTCCATGGCCCACCATCGCGTCAGTTCAGGGAGTTCCAACACTTGTCAGACAGAAAGTGTTGTGTGGTGCAACTAAGCATTTTGAAGTTCAAGGCGATCCGCAAGATTCGCTGCCACCGATTTCCCTCAAAATATACGAAATGCTTGGTAAAGGGGACGAAAACACTTTATCAGTAGTGGCTGAGCATGAGGCTGATGCTGAACAGTATCAATTTTTAACAATAATCGCCTTAAACGAAGAAGGCATCCCCGTTGGTCATTTTGGAAACAAAGCTTGTCCCGATCCCATTGCTAAAATGCAAGGCGAAAGACAGTTACGTCACGATTGTACACATGATCCAATGCTCAAAGAGAAGTACGGGGTAAGATGGCCGTTCGTTCAGTAGATTCAATTTGCATGAACCATGTATATGCAATATATCGTCGCTGAAGAGGCAAAATGGAATACATGCATTTTCGATTAAAATCAAAAAGGTCTACATGCAGTTTTACTAAATGCAAAATGGAATAGATGCATTAAGTTTTAAAAGCAATATGGTCTACTTACAATTTCGTCTAAAAGCAAAATGGTCTACATACAATTTGGCTTTAAGAATGGCCATTATGAATGTATACAAGCATGTAGACCATTTTGCTTTTAGAGAAAACTGCATGTAGTTCATTTTGCTTTCAGGAAAGCTTGCAACTATTCCGTTTTGCCTTTAAGAGAAAAGGCGTGTAGACCATTTTGCTTCTAGTCGAAATTGCACTTAGTCCGTTTTGCCTCTTCAGCGACGATATAATATATGGTTGGCTAAATTCTAAAAAGTACCGTTTTCACTTGCGAACCCATTTAAAAAGCATTTTTTTAGAATTTAGCAAACGATACATTTGATCATTAATATTCTCCATTTATTTCATTTGTTCAGTCCACGCGGTATGCTTACACGATCCCAAGACTCGGAACTTCTTCCTTAGAGAAGGAGTCTTTCTTTTGGACGTGGAACCCAAAAGATGGCTCTCGTCCACACAGAATTCAGTTTACTTTGACAATTGTTCGTCAAACAACTGACAGAGACCGTTATAAGTACTGGATTGTGAGATCTCCAGTGATAGAATTCAAGCAAGTTGTGAAGTTGAATGTTGCAGATGACTTCCCTTCAGAGAGATTTCCCTGCTATGCAAATACCGTTACCGACCATTCAAATCGAAATTTTGCTAAGGCTAAGAATCAGTCGGATTTACTAATGAAGGACGAGTTTCTTAAGGATTTATATCCTGAACTAGGTAATGTACATTTTCGTGGATGATTTTATACACTTTGAACACGGCATCATACTAAATCCATAATGCACCATGCTAAACGCATCAAGCTTTACGTAAAAGGTAGTTAAATACATAATTGGCTCAATCCACGTAGCTAAATGGATAGTTGCCCCAGTGTATATAAAGCAGGGTTGGGGGTTTTTTTGGTTAAACTTTAGTGAAGTGAAGTAAATAATTGTAGCTTCTGGTCTTGTACGTTTAGAAATTCGGAATCGCTTGTAGAATGAAAAAGCTGCCAAACTTGTGTTTATACTGCAAACTTATCGTCAAAATTATATCGAAATTATTAAATATTTAATGCTTTACAGTATGATACTTATTGAGTTTGGGAAATAGTAAATTTGTTCTTTACATGTTTTTGCATATTAATGAATGTTTTGGATTTTTGTTTAAACTAAATAACCAGGTTTTTTTGGTTTAAACCGGTTTTTTTTTTGGTTTAAACAAATTTTCAATCCAAAACATTCATTAATTTGCAAAAACATGTAAATTTGAACAAATTGATACTTATTGAGTTTGGGAAATAGTAATCATAAAGCATTAAATATTTAATAATTTCGATATAATTTTTACGATAAGTTGGCTGAGTTCTACTTTCCCGGCCAGAAAATTACCTTCCACCAGGATTTCCACCTTCCACTAGACCTTCCACTAGACCTTTCACTTGACCTTCAACCAAAATTTTACAGATTTTTACCTTCCAGATCTTTCAATTAGAGGCCAGATGGAAGGTCCTTCTACCTGGTTTCCCTGTGTTAACTAACCCTCTGTGTTCTGGTGGGTGAAACACAAAGTGCGAACTGGAGATAGTTAATGCGTTGCCCCTGTGTGCGACTATTCAAACCGTGAATCAGCGTTTTTATTTATTGGAAAAAGTAAGTCGCAACTCTAAGTTTGAGTCTTACCATTAGTCGTTAGTTGTTAGTTGTTACGGAATTTGCTAGAAACCAAAGGTGGGCAAAAACAGTTCCTGTCCTAAATCATACATACATTTTATAGTTAACAAAGAGCATACATTTTGCATACATAAATTTCTCCAGAAATTTAATCATACATATATGCAGCATATAAATAAATTTAAGTAATAAGTGTATGTATGTACACGTGTCTAAAAAAGTGTATGTTAAACGTTATGAACCTTTATAAAAACTAATGCGAATACACCAATAGACACATACCGTGCCAAGAAAATACAGATGGAGCTCGCTGAACATACACGGTACATACATACCTAAATCTCCCGGTCTTTTATACATACATACTAGTACATGCATTATTCACAGCATACATACATGTATCATACAGTGTTTTAGTAGAAACTTGGAGCCTACAAATATTGCATACAAATATTCGGGAAACGTGCGAACATACATAAAAAACTGCGTATATTTATGCATAAATATAGGATATGTGCCCACCTTTGCAGAAACGTTTTAAAAATTTTGTTAAAAATCAGTTCACCGGGAAGTACGGCAACTGAGCTCTTTCGAATCATGTGGTTTTCCAGTGGTTGATTTTTATCAGTCCTTCGACATAATTCTACACAACACCATCGAAATCCCACCATCATACTTGTACATATCATATAATGATTTTGTAACAGTAACTTGTTTCCTCAAAGGTACCCTGCATTTTTATAGTTAACTACACGAGTTAGTTTTAACTTAAAACAATCAAGTGCTTTAACCTCCGTGTTAATTTTACGAATAAAAAATGCGAAACATAAGTTAACACATCGAAATTGATCCAAGACTGTCATTTTCAGATGAATGGGCACCAAAGAAATGAGCTTCGGCCATGCAGTAATTCATGTAGGGGGCAATATAGTATTTTTTTAGTTAGCTCTTTCTAAATATTGTCAAAGCCAGACTACAGAGTGGTCAGTATGGGTAATGTGGGCAGTCACTTGGAAGGTCAGGTGGAATGATCAAGGGGAAGGTTGATGGAAGGTGGCAGTCTGGTGGAAGTTACTTATGTATTATAGTGTTAATATATGAGTGAGTGGAAGGTGGAACATAATTTTGTGGCCGGGAAAGTAGAACTCAGCCGATAAGTTTGCAGTATAAACACAAGTTTGGCAGCTTTTTTATTCTACAAGCGATTCCGAATTTCTAAACGTACAAGACCAGAGGCTACCATTATTTAATTCACTTCACTAAAGTTTAACCACACAATGTCCTGTTTTCTTCCTGAATTTTTTTAATTAAATAATATGCTAACAAATAATCCTCGCCATACGCCCACTCGGGATCCAAATTAAATTTTGTGTAACCTGGCCCAATGTCCCAGCAAGAACAAAAGTTCGGGCCATCTCGCCCTAGCTTGAGTGGGAAATCGTGCAGAATTTTTAAATTCTAACTCGTTAATAAGTGGTCTCCCCGTCTCCCGTGTCCAACTAAAATTTTCCAACGAGAAATCACGGCGCGGTTTAAATGATTTCGTTTAAACCAAACCAACCCTGATACAAAGTAACTAAATTAGTCGTTCAAATGCATATAAATTATCTAAACGAATAATCGCCGAAATACATCAGGATTGCAATCTAGGGTAGGCCGCACTGTCCTGGGTCAGGGTAGAAAATTTAAGACCTTCTGTAGAAAAGCAACTCTCATTCGTAACACACACAATACTACACTTCAACCCCAGACTTCCCCAGGTAACGCTTCAAGCTACATGAAACCTTGTTGTAATTTGTAATACTTTTATTTAGTTATTATTAATTAGTAATTAATTAGTAGGATTTTTGTAAACCTCCCTGGAAGACGATTTTTGTTTTTCCTACTGCATCTTTAAATTCTTGTAAGAAAGACATTACCATCTGGATATTATTTTACGTAAAAACAATCTTCCTGTCATCCTTACAAACTCCGAGCCCTACTTCAAGGGAGAGGCATTTGTAAATGATCGTATTTTAATATTTTATTCCATTTGCATGCAAGTTACCTAAACGATCATAACTGCAATAATTAATTGGATAAAAATTCGGTAAAAAGTCAATAGTATCAAATTCCATTAAGAAAATAAGCATTTAATAAAAGAAATATTTTAAAAGTTCTGAAAAGTGGGCCAAAATTAACAGAAGATGCAAAATGCTCCCGACAGTTAAGCTAACTTTTACTACATACACATTCTTCTAAAAAATTTAGTATAAACAAAAATGATTTTTGAAAACAATCCAAATATCTTTGACATTCAAAGCACATTGATAACCACAATAGTCTTCATTATGTTGCTGTTACGATTGTTTGGTTTGGTGAACCTTCTTGTATGCAAACCTGAGACTTTAAAATATGTAAAATACCTGGTATTAATAAAATACACTGGGGCAACGGACTCCCAGCAAGAGCATTTAGAAGCTCTCTGAAAACTCCGTTAAGACATGAAAAGATTTGGCATTTATTTGAAGCCTTAAATTGGAAATTCTAGTATCAATTGAACCGGTGAAGCCCACACAGGGATTTACGAGCTGAGGTTCAGAGTAGAATTTTTGCACCCCTGTTGAAAGTCAGATACCTCAAGACAGGGATTGGATTTTTGTAAATCTCCTTTGAAAACTCCATTTCTGAATTTCCGTGCTGAATTTTATGTCAGTAGTAGATATTAAGAATACCACCTCGCATTTTCTATCGATTTTTTCCGAGCACGGCCGACCAATCCCGAGCCTTGCCTAGTTTGAGTATGTTGCATATTCTGAGCATGCTCAGTAGAATTTGTTGGAGTTGGGAGCATTCCCGATCGCTCCCGACGACTCCGGGGAGTATGGGGTATCTGTGTACTTATTTGAATTTCTATTGATTATTTCCGAATATTATTATTGTTGTTGATCAGCTGTTCATGCCTGTTGCATCTCCAGCTGCTACTAGTGCTTTTGTTACTCGACAGATGTACGCACATGTTCAAATAATTTCCTCATACCTTAAGGATCGTTCTATTCAGGTCACCGCAACAAATGTTTACTCTAAAACAAGCTGGTCACATGAAATCATTAAGATACCACATTGTCTCTGAAGTTGTTAGGTATAATATGTAATTTTTTGAGACAAGTAACAACTTTAGCTTTTCATAACTTTTGATTTATTCATAACACCTTAACAAGTGTTTACTCTAAAATGACCTCATTATAGGCTACAAGCAGGTCGCATGAAATCACTAAGACACCACATTGTCGGAAGTTGCAAGCAAAATACATGCTTTAGGCTAGGATGATATATTTAGTTGCACCTCCCGCGGCACCCCAGCTGAACATACTCCCGCTGCACCCCCAGCTGCACTTACTCCCGCTGCACCCCAGCTGCACATACTCCCGCTGCACCTCCAGCTGCACTTACTCCCGCTGCACCCTCAGCTGCACTTACTCCCGCTGCACCCCCAGCTATACCTACTCCCGCTGCACACTCAGCTGCACATACTCCCGCTGCACCTCAGGCTGCACCCTCAGCTGCGCATACTCCCGCTGCACCTCCAGCTGCACCTACTTCAGCTGCACCTCCAGCTGCACTTCTATTTCTGTATATGTAGTACCATCCAAGCACTGTTCCATTGCTCTCTTTTTACATCACATTTGACGCAATGAGATTTTACATGTTATTTAAATTGATACATGTATGCGATATCGTCTTCTTTATAAACAAATGATTCTTGACTTGCAATATTGTATTACATGTCTGAACGTTGACTTCTTTTTAAACAAATGATTCTTGGCTTGCAATATTGTATTACAAGTCTGAACGTTTAATGTAAGTTTCTTGCATTATGATTTCTCATCATCAGGTTGACATTTTCATTTTACATGGGCATCTCCACTGAATATAATTAGGTGTTCATGTAAATTAAAGATTCTGATAATTTGGAATATTCATACAAATTACGATGGCTTTTGACGGTAAGCTACAACTACATATATATTTTACAGCTCGTGTAGATTTATCTAATAATTATTGATTTCAGTTTACATTTTAGTAGTTATGCTTAACGTCATTACATATTTAGTAAGTAATACAGTTCACAAACTTTTTTTGTTCAGGTTGTGGTATTCACTTTGGTTGCTATGACTGCGTATCCAAAGGATTTTCCTACGTTACGCTCGTAAATCAGACGGTTTGCTGCATTCTCAATATTAAGAGTTTAGACGCGGAGTGGATCACTGTAATTTCAAAGATGAAAAGCTGCTCGGACATCCCGCCCCAAGCTTCTGCCCACACAGTGATAGGTACGCGTGTTTAATTACATGATTCAGGCTTCATTTGAGAAGAAACATTTCATTCAATTACTAATATTAAAAATATTGGTTTTTGGCTTTCTCTCTCTCTTTCTCACAGTTACATTGTGTGTCTTGCTCGTATTTCTTCTGACGGCATTCATTGCGTGTGGGTTTATCGCATATTGGAAACGTAGGAGAAGGAAATTTACAATGGCACAAGTAGGAATAAGAAATGAGGATAGTGAGGAAAATCCGTATGGTGAGCTTACTCGCGGTTCCCCATCGTCAATGACGGGCGGGATGGAAAATCTGGTACCGTGCTTTCAAGGTGAAATTGAAATGGATGAAATCATTCTTTCTCCTGCACTACCTTCCCGAGTCTCTGCTACAGTTGAAAACTATTCTCTTTCCTACGTAAGAGATAACTCTCGTCCAGTGCGTGAATCTATTATGCAATAATATGCATATGAGAAGTGCAAAAATATAAATTGTTACAGACTCGGTGCAAGTATTTTCCAATGTAAACTTCAAATACTCTTTTCATGTTATAGTATAATTATACCGACATAGAATGATGTATATTTGTGAATGTTGAACTAAGACAGCTTTACGGTGAAATGATAAAATAATGTATTAACTCTTATATATGCTCAACATTCAATATAAAACGTTCGAATATGTTCTTATTTTACAATTTTTACTTATGATAAAAATACTGAATCCGTGTAACTATAATGTGTGGATCCTATAATTCCATTATTTTGAATAAAGTAAGTATTTTAAACAACTCAGTCAACATGTGGATTTGTGCAAAGTGTCACACTAATATATTTATAGAAGGCAAAAATGATTTTAAACTACTTCATTTTTTTGAACAAAACAAACTTCACGACCATGAAGGGAATTTTGTTCAAGATTTTATGCAGCAGTGGGATGGCTCAACTGGCCTATTGAATCGTTAGTGAGAATCCGAGCAAAAGACCAGCCCAGGTGTGAACACATTACACACATCAAATGTTTTTCGTTGCACACACAAAAGTTACCTAGCTCATCACGTTCCAAAGCAAGAAGTGAAGCAAGTACGTCGTCAAGCTGTTTAACTAGCACCAATGCAAATCTCGACAGCAGTGATGGCTGGTTGACGGTCTCTAGTTCTGCAAAACGACAAGTTGAGCAAAACAAAACCCAAGAAATAAATTCCATAATGAACGAACGTAAACAAATCGTTGAAGCATTGAAGACAGATGCCAAAATGGGGAAAGCACACAAAAATGCACTGTCCAAGCAAGTTGTATTGTCTACTGGAGAAACCCTGCACTTCGTCAAAGTAAATAAAAAATAAATTCCTTTTCTCGAGGTTCCATGGATAATTCCAAACGAAGTGTTAGATAACATTGAAGTAGGAAGGTCTCCAAAAAAAGTTGAAAGGTAGTTTTTTCTTTTCATTTTCCCTCTAGGATATAGTTGTAGTTGATTTAAGTTTTGTTGTTTTAAATAATTTGTTTTTAATTTAATTTAATCGTTGTTTTATTATAGTAACCTCAACTGAAGAAGCACCAGCAACAAACAGTTTGACATTGTAAGGTCCAGGTGGAAAGTATTTGGCTGGTCTTCTCGCTGAACTTTCAGCTGATTCTAATGCAGACCAGAATCAATTTACATCTCATTTATCACAGAACGCTGCAGAGGACTCTGGTAGCA
Organism: Allacma fusca; assembly: GCA_947179485.1. Taxonomy (NCBI): domain Eukaryota; kingdom Metazoa; phylum Arthropoda; class Collembola; order Symphypleona; family Sminthuridae; genus Allacma; species Allacma fusca. The sequence continues at coordinate 2,727,615 of OX359250.1, read as the reverse complement.
TAGGAAATGAGAAAGCTCTTGCTGTTGTTGTTGTTGGTGCCGAGCAGGAAGAAGAGAAATATTTGGAAGAAGAAGAGCCAGAAAGCAGCAGCAGCAATGTGGGTGAAACAACTTCAGTCGAAACATCGATAGTAGCTAACAGTAAGGATGACAACTGTAATAACAAGCAGGAGGATGTCGCACCATCGCCAGCACTGCCAATATGCTCCAAAGGAATTGAAAATTATAGGTCGTTAGCTCAGGATGAAAGGAATGACAATGTTGACGGTCATGATGAAGCAGAAGAAGAAGATGTGGTGTGGACTTACATGCAGGATATAAATGAGGCTTTGGAAGGCTGGGATGTGGACGAATTTGCTACAGAAGAGGTTGAATTCGATTTTCAGTCTATTTTTATCCAGCCCACGGAGTGATCATTTAATTTCCATCATTTCCTTAGCTATTTGCATAAGTAGACATGACCATTAATGAAAGTGAATGCTTGTTAATATTTTACATATTTAGGCGACGAGTGGAGAAATCAGAATCGAGTTTAATAAAACCTTGAGGTATCAATACCGAACGCACTGCTTGATTTAATATATCATAATGTAGAGAATCCTCTTTTTTCAAACTTTCAACTAGATTTGACAAAGAGCGAGGCAAAAACTGATAGCTGTCGAGCAGTCGCAACTTTGCTTTCCCATTTCCGCACCATGCTTTTTTCGAGTTTTTTCTGTCGCCTCCGTAATTTGTAAAAAGTGGAGGTATATACATATATCTAGCTAATATTTCAACTGGAACAAATTGTTCTCCAGATTTTGCGATTACATTGTTTCTCTACACATATTATTTAGAACAAGTCAGTGGAAAATATTCCAGAAAAGTTCAGGTATATTTAATCTTAGCTTGTTAACAAGTGACCGAGCGATGACCCTTATTTTATCTTATCTTAAGTTCTGGACAGATTCCCTGCTATGATGTACCTTCGCATTGACGCAAAAACCGCTCAAGTTCTTTGTGCTAATATTACTAATGTATTTTATGACTCGAACAAGAAACCAATCTCTCTCCATAAGTACACCTGAAAGCAAGCCAGAATTAGTATTGAAAAATAAACTTTAATTTGTCAATTTATCACACATCTGTTTCTAAAGCCATCATTTTTAACATTATTGCTCAGCACATACTCATACTTAATTTCGACATTTCCACGAACTATTGTCTATTACGGTTCTACTGCCCTTACCACCACCGGGCTATACTTCCATTATATCCTCAAAATCAAATAAAGACGTGTTCATGTACTTAAGTAACAAATGATGGTCGTACTTGCTACTGTTATGACATATGCATGGCAATTCATATTTATATCTAATACGAAGGTTGCATCCTTGGCACAGACTTGATTCATACAAGCCTGTGTCATGATTATGGTTATGTACTTTAACTACGCGCTTTTGTAGCGTGCTTGAGTCATTCGTCACTTTAGCTTTTTTAGCACGTGGACCAAAATCAGTCTCGGCTGACGCCAATGAGGATGGTGCCTGTTCTTCTTCTTCCTCTTCTGAATCTGACTCCTCAATAGGTATAACATTCCCCTGATCGTCAATGTCATAACATGCCCCAATCTGCTAGCGCCAGTCATATGGTCGTCACTCTTAGTAAATTCACGACGACAATGTTCACAATGTGTTGCATCCTCACGACGACGATGAAAACGAATCCATTATTGAAATGTTAAGCTGACTAACCAGATATAGAAGCTGAGGATGAAGTACTTTTCCAGACGTTATATGCAGCAGCACATAGTTTGTACAGTGTAATTATTACGAGAATGGAACGCAGAAATACTGTAGAATACGCTGGTTTTTGGTTCTCTGCATGGGAGAGCAAATCAACATTGCTCGCCACTCCACTAGAGCTGTTCGAGTTGTTGTGATCTATTCCATCGTATAGAACCTTTCGAAGTAAAACGTATATGTTGCTAAGCAGTACGTTGCTGACAGAATATGAATTTTTCGTTGAGGATTCTAACTTGTTGAGTCAAACCGGCAGAGCACACCCTTTCTGTGCACGTATCCATATGTTCCTGCTCATATAAAATATCTGCTTCACTCGTTGCCAGAGAAAAAACAGCATCCAAAGGAAAAAATGAAACAAACAAGTAGTTTTCTCGCACGTAACATTTTTCTCACCGTCTCACTTTTACAACGTTAATACGTTTTTGCCTAACCCGTCGCTTGGTTTTATTCTGACGTTTCTTATTGTCCCTAATTTTTTTATTCAAAATTGATTTTCCTTTTCCATAACCTCGCTGATTTTTTCGCGGTCTTAAATTCTTTTTTCGCTCATTGAGCTCTGCAGATAATTTATCATTAGCAGCATTAACGTTGTCGTTGTTGTTTTTTAGAGCTTCTTCGTCATTTTTATCAATTCCCTCAACGTTTGAACCATCCGACGTTGAAAAAAGTTAAAGTTGCAAACGTCGACGAGGGGTTAGAAAGTGTTGAAAATAACAACAGGAAAATTATCCGTGTATGTTGTCAGTTACCACAGGTAAAGTATAGAAAAAAATACTGATTGTTGATTTGAAGATTTCCTTCAACGCTATCAAATTGTTCAGAATCAGTAGTTTTTATTCTATGCTTTACCTGTGGTAACTGACAACAACATACACGGATAATTTTCCTCTTCTTATTTTCAACACTTTCTGACCCCTCGTCGACGTTTGCAACTTCAACTTTATTTTCAACGTCGGATAGTTGTGTCGTTGATGATTCGTTGGCTACATGGCTCGGATTATTCTTGATATGACTCGTACCTTGTGTATTAGAAACATCGGCTGTTTCAGCTTCTAGTGCTTTTTCCACATCGGTATGCTTAAACTGCTGTTGGAATATTTTCATAAGCGAACCGAAAAGACGAGGTTCAAGTACACGATACACTTTAGCCATTTCACTGTAAGCTGATAGTTAACACTGCAATTAGTTCACAGGTAATGACTTTCAACAGCACAACTGTCAAGATACTCCGTATTAAAACTGCGTTCCTAATGAGCGTAGGTCTACAATCTTTTTTTGCTTCCACGCAAATTTTAAGTTTTTTAATAATAGTAATTACTTTTTGGGGTAACGATTTGCAAAACTTATTTGTATTAATTATTGTCTCCACCACTGCTTTAACTTGGACTTTACTTAATTTATTTAAGACAGAGATAAACTTGGATCGGTCTTCTATTTGCGCCAACTTGTAGAGTTTAAAAATATGCTTCTCTAATAGAGTATATTCCATTTTATGAGGCTGAATAAACTTCAGTATCAGCATTTGGAAATATTGAATTGCGAACCCAATATTGATACATTTTATTTTTAGGACTCATGTCAAGAAATAATAAGCCAAATTGATTTGCAGTCATAGCCTTTATATACGCTTCAGTTAACATCTTAACTTGTCCTGGACAAACTTGTCTGTCAATGTTTTTAATAGTACTTCTATCTCTCGGAGAGTCTAACAAAATTAAAATTTGAGAATTCAAACTAATAGTTCTCAAATTCTTTTGAAAAATATTCTGTGTAATTAATATAAGGCTTATTCCTAGATGATGCGAATACTTGGTAAAATATCTGGTTACAAGTTCAAGATTTTCGCCTCGTGTAATTTCCTCTTGATGATCATCTATACACACCAGACAAGGCGAGGATGCTATAGATTCAATGTCTTTTCAATTATTTGTAAATATTACGTTGAGATCCTCTTCATGCAATTGGAAAAATACAGGTTGGAATACACTATAAACGTATACAACTTTCTCAATGTTTCTCAACGTCGAAAAATTCCTTTCGTCTTTTAATTAATTCCAGGATAGCGTAGGTTTTTCCAGTACCAGTGCTCCCTGCTACTAAAATAGTTGCTGGATGTGACACTTGAAAATTGATACTGCCTTTACCTTCACTTGTTGACTCACTCAACATACTGATGTTGACTACTCAATAAAATGGAATAGACTGTTTGTATAGCTAGAAATGCAATAGTTTTTATTTAACATTTTTCACTTATCACGCAATTTTACATTGATTTTTAAATGGTATGCATTTGTCTGCTTACAAGATTGTCTGGAATGAAAACAACCAGAAGGATAGGAGAAATTCGACATAATGCACCCAAATGGTTCAACCAAAGGATGTCGAAAGCTAAAGAAAAAATGCAACGAAAGACTAAAAGTATTACGGCAAAACCCAGGAAACCAACAACAGACAACAGAATACAAAAACGCAAGAAACCAATACAAGTAACACACCTCTAACTCCAAGCTAGAATACTACACGTCTTTAAGGAATACCATCATATCCTCAAAGAACTCGACAGACTTCTGGAAAAGTCTGAACATTTTCAGATGCAATAAAAGAAGAGGCGAAACTACAAATTTAATTTCTAATGAAGCCTGGGAAAATCACTACAGAAACCTATTCGACGGAGTGGACAGTACGCCTCACCGACAGATACAGACGGCACACCAACCATTTCATCTTGATGAACTGAATCAGACACTCAGGAAATTATCAAACAATAAGAGCTCAGGTACAGACGGCATTCCTAACGAAATCTGGAAATACTTACCACTGGAATTTCGGCCATGTCTATTAGAATGCATGAATAAGTGCCTTGCAAATCCCATCCCTGATACGTGGGGGGAAATAATCATAGCTCCAATATATAAGAAGGGTGACAAAAACTCACCTTGTAACTACAGACCAATTTCTTTAGTCAACACAATAGTAAAGCTATTTACGATGCTCCTGTCAAAGCGACTGCACACATGGATCGAAAAACATAAGGCGTTAGCAGAATCCCAAGCAGCATACAGAAAGCATAGAAGCTGTTCAGACCACTTGTTTGTATTAAACACTCTAATACAGAACGCGCTGGCAAACCAGAAGAAGTTGTACTGCTTATTCGTAGATCTGCCAAAGGCATTTGATTCCATTAAGAAGAAACGTCTATGGGATAGGTTAGAAACGCTGGGAGTACCTGCCTACATTCTTCTGAAGATACAAAAAATATACAGTCAAGTAAAGGCAAAAATCCAAACATCAGGGGGATATACAAATTTCATGGACGTACTTAATGGAGTACTGCAGGGGGAAACACTGAGTCCGACGTTATTCTCTATATATATTGATCCTGTCAAATCCAAAGTACGAGGTGCGAAACTGCTTACCACTGAAGTTACCATCCTACTTTACGCGGACGACATCGTATTAACAGCAGACTCCCCCGCAGACCTCCAAACCCAGATCGGAATTCTCAACAGATTCTTCAGCAGAAACGATCTCAACATAAACCTGGAAAAAACTAAGGTGGTAATTTTTGGAAAAGGACCAGTACCAACAAAGAAAAACAAAGTTATGCGAATGGAATTCTACTACAATGGAAATATTAAGTAGCAAATATTTAGGAGTGGAGTTTCATCGAAACGGAAAATTCCTCTACCACCTCAAACAAACCCTTTTGAAGACCAACGCTGCAGTCGAGTTACTTTTAAACACTACTAGGTCAACCAAACTGAACGGTATAGAAATCATCATGAGACTTTTCAACTCTTTAGTAACAACAATCCCACTCTACGGATTCCCAATTTGGGGAATGGAGTTTGTAGATGAAATGGAAAAGATACAGACTAAATTTTTACGAAGAATTACTGGAGCCTGCAATCTCACTCCTGGATACGTCCTGCGTCTGGAGACTGGAAGTAAATTAATGCGAGCAATAATTGCGAAAAGCATTATAACAACAATGTACAACTCTATCTTCTCAGAAAATGCAACTGTTATGGCTTCAAAGTGCTACAGGCTGCTGGAACAAATTCACAAGGGAATACTTGGGGCGACAGTTTATGGAGAAAGATAGATCTCCATTCTACAAACACAGATGTAGAATATATGTTGAAGACTGAGAGCAGCCGGCAGTACATTGCCGTTCTTATAGTTTGAACGATTGATTCCGTTTCCCAATAATTCTGAATTTGCAGTGTGCTTGAGGGATTGTAAAGCGTACAGAGAATCGTCCGTGCCTGCCCCGTTGGCTGTAGCAAAGCTGAATGGGATCACTCGGTGTTGTAGCAGCTCTTCATTCCAAGAAACATCAACTTGTGATAGATTTTTATCGACAAAGTTGAACGGATCCTTGGTTACTTTCCCGAGAAACACTTCTGATGAGACCAGACCAATTATTAAAAGCCTTGGAATCCTTTCTGTAGGTTTTAAAAGATTTAGTCATGTGCAAGTCACTAATTAGCATTCAAGAAAACTACATACATTGATGATACGTACCCAACACAATGTTTTCATTAGATGCTGAAGTGAGACCCTGAGCGATGGAAAATGTTTTTAAATCCACATTGACTATGTGAACTTCTTTCACAACGAAAGCTAATATTTGTGCATATCCATGATTTGCTGTGAAACTGTTTTCTTTGAGGCATAAAAGACTGCTTTGACCAGTTGAATTTTATAAGGACATCCTGAAATCACTGGCAATGTATCTACTTTTGAATCAATACAAATGTCAGGAATACTTCGTCGTAAAACGATTCTTAATTCCTTCCTGTAGGTAGATAGTTATTATGGTTGAACAAATTACAGCTCAAGTGTCCAAGTAATGTAAATTCTTTTGATATTTTTGCTCTGTCGTATCGCTCCTTAAATCCTTCGTCTGTTACATCAAAAACTCCCTTCTTGTTGTTTGGAAACCAGAACTCATTCTGAAGTCGATTTTTCTTCGAAATTTCTGTTGTAGGCAAAAGTCGTTGAATATATGCTGTAGTAGCATACATATTACCAAATTCGGGTTTCATTTAAATAAAGCTCCAAGTTTGAAAAAATCCGTGAAAGAAATTAGAGCAAGGAGCTACAATGTCTGTAGCGTCACAGTTGGTGCCATCTGCACGAAGAATTCTAAGAGTCATTGCCATAAAGCTTTGAGATAAATCCAATTATCCAGCAGATTCTGACAAGTACAAAATTCCACAGGGTTATACGCGTCCTTAACGGAAACCAAAGGATAGCAAGGACTGTAGGCAGAACTGAATTGTACACTAACATCCGTTTCAGGGAGAGATAAAAGATTTAGTTGGGACCGTAAAGATTGAGTGGAACCTGCATAAGCACCAAGTTTTTCCTGGAACACCGAACTTGTATCCATGGCGACGATTGGTTCTTTTATTTATTTTACACACCGTCGTCGATTTACGTTTCCTCCTTTCCTCTCTCCACCTCGTCGTCGTCGGCCTGCTCCGATCTGAACATGTTTTATTTAATTTTTCTTTCCCTTGCCCTTTGTTTTTCTTTTCGTGGTTGATACACGTTTCGCCTTCTTCCTCGTTGAGGAATTTTTCCTCCTTCTTTTAACAGAACCGCCAACTTGCTGTACTGTACGTTTACGTTTCCTACTCCCAGACTTGTCTGTAGACAAAGCTGATTTCAATGGAATTAGATAATTTGAAGCTTCACCAGTTAATCCTGCACTTCCACCTCCAATTAACTGGTTGTCAACAGATCCAGAGCTGTTGTTTGACTGCGAATGAGGACGCTGAATGAAACAAGCTTTATCGTTGTACTCAACGTGACGCATTATTAAACAAATTAATCACGAGATCTGAAATGTAGTGTCACAAATGTCGGTGTGTCAGAAAAATCCCAGGGTTGAAACTTCTCGTTCATAAAGTCAACTCTTAGCGAGCGGAGTTCTTTACCGCTCACTTGGACATATGTGACTGGGTGGAATGAAACTTCTGTCTCCTCATTTAAATTAGTCGTCATGGTTGTTTCAGCCAACAATTGTATAGGTTGACTGTTATAAAATTGATTTTCAATAATGTTCAAAATTATAAGAATTCTCTTTGCTGTTCCAGCAACTGGAATAATCTCGTCTTCCCCGGCTTCATGTTCCCGAACTTCTTCTTGTTCAACAACTTCATGTCCTACGGGAATTCTACTAACATTTTTAAAAGTAGTGTCAAAAGGCAGCTCAAAGTAGCTCTTTACTGCATACGGTAATTCAACAGAAAAATATTTTGGCACTTTATTTACGATAAGCGATCCATTGTCATTTGAGAATCTCACTTGAAATTCGGGGTATGTTTCATTTTTCAAGACATCGTTCACAGCATTGAGCACATCTTTCACTCCAATAGTTTTTGGTTCTTGCATAGGAAGAAAAATGTAGCTTAGGCAGCCTACACGGAATGGCAAATTGTCTTCAGCTTTAATTTTATTAAATTCCAATGCATTGAACGGAGTAAGAGCCTCATGCTTTCCCATCTTAAATCTTTCAACATTAAATCCTAAGCTACAGATGATAGGCAGTGGTAATATAAGATAATCTTCAGCGTGCTTTGCTGAAGTTTGTACTTTCATCACACACTTATTGTTACTATCAAAGTTAAAATTAACAATAAATCCAGATTCCAACAACATGTAGAAAAGTGCGTTAAAAAATTCTTTAAACTCAGTCACTTATTGTTTTCTAAAGTATGTCAAACTTTGAAATTGTTGTTCCAGTGTGATCAAATTATTTTTGTAAGGGAATTTTTCAAATTCAATTTCAAATTGTGTAGGCTTTGGTAAACTTTTATATTCTGCTTGTCATCAAACTTTCTGCAGTGTAATTTCCAGGGGAAAAACATTTTCTACGGAAGCCAAGCATTGTAGACAAGTTTTCAGATAACAATATAATTCATTTGCTTCGCCATTATTTTGATTTACTGTAACTACATATTTTTCATTCTGTACATTTCGTGTGCTAAATGAAACTTCTTTGCCAGCTCTTTTTAATTCCAAGTTTACATAAGAAATAAATTCTGCATAAGTGTCAGCTGCGTTGTTACATACTAATGTTATTTTGCTTGGACGAAGTAAGTCTGGAAACATGGGACCATCGGGAATAGTCTCTTCTACGGTTAACAAACGACGAGTAGTTCTTGGTTGTACAACTTGCCTTGTGCGCGTAACCTTTCGTCTTTTTTCTCTTTTCGTGTATAACGGAGTTTCAGTAGACCAACATCGTACATACCCTGTTCAAGTCTGAGTGGAGATGGAAATGTATGTACAATATTTCCTATGAATCCTATTCCTCTCGTGTTGTTAGCACTGGATAAGTTTGCAAAAAAGCTCCGTAAGGCTGTCGGTTCAATATGACCGTTTTGGGGTGTGTAGTTTGTAGATAGAGACATGTTGAAGTAGTCTTTTTTCTATCTCTAATTCTTTTTACGATAAAACCGGTTGCTTTTGACTTTTTTCTCCTCCTTCTTCCTCTTCTTTTTCCGGATAGCTTGCTAAAGTCAATTCGGCTTCGTTAAATTGTCCGCTTATTCCTTCAAGTGGTACTGAAAGATCTTCCAACAAGTACGTCCAGAGCAATGTATCTTGCACTTCTGTCACTCGAAAAACTTCACGAAAATAATTCTCCGAGTAACCTATTAAACCAAAATCTAAATTGTAAATGACTGATTAATTTTATTTTTGTGGAATTATATAATAATTATAAGAATTGTCCGCTTACCCTTTTCAAAAATTAATTTTGCACGTGAAATTCGAGCAAGATCATTGACATGATATTTTGAGGGTTTCCGAAGCATGTCATTTTTTTCCTTTAAATATTTACCAAACATTCGCTCCCAAACATCATGTTGATTTTCAATTGTGACTGCTCTCGGAAGTCTACCTATTGCACGGTGATATGTATTATTATAAGTCGCTACAAATTGTTGTAAAACATTATCGATTCTCCTTGTATTATTTTCCGTCATGAATCTTTGGAGTTTTTCGAATAATCCGGGAATATAACGCTCCGAGATTGCTGCTTTATTACGGCTATGAATATGGTATGGGTTGATTTTGTTCTCCTTTGGGAAGGCACGAAATTTTCCCGATACATACTCCTTGCCTCGGTCGCTGAACAGAAACAAAGCTTTGCCTGTTCTTGCTGAAAGATGGACTGAAATGCGGAAATCATTGATTCTGCATCTGTTCTTTTAATCAATATGACATATACCATTTTACTAAAACTGCCTACAACAATTACAATAAAGTTATTTCTTTTGTTCCATTTTGAAATATTCGAAATGTCTTTCAGATCTGTAGACCAAACTTCGTTGATAAAGTTTAACATTATTTTTCTTCTACGAAACTTGTGACGCACTGGTTTATGTAGAGAGTAAGAATTTAATTTTAGCAACTCTTTTTCTACTACCTATTTATCTATCCAGTGTGGTTGATTCTTAAGTAATGCACTCATCCCTGTATAGGATCCTGCCAATCGTTGATTTAAATAACTATTTCGCACTGACGACAACATGATGAATTAACAATCAGATTATTTACACAGGAATATGTAAACTAAGACTGTCGCATACAGTTTGACAATGCGGTATTTATAACATCCTTTAGGTACGAGAAAATTATTTGAACATGTGCGTACATCTGTCGAGTAACAAAAGCACTAGTAGCAGCTGGAGATGCAACAGGCATGAACAGCTGATCAATAATAATAGGAAATAATCAATAGAAATTCAAATAAGTACACCAATACCCCATACTCCCAGGAGTCGTCGGGAGCGATCGGGAAAGCTCCCAAACTCCAACAAGCGTGCTCAGAATATGCAACATACTCACACTCGGTAAGGCTCGGGATTGGTCGGCCGTGCCCGGAAAAAATCGATAGAAAATGCGAGGTGGTATTCTTTATATCTACTACTTATGTCCCTGCAAAAAAAACCCTCAACGATTTAAAAAATCCATGCTTAAAAGAAAGTCAACGATTTCCAAATTCCCTGTTAAATAATTTCGCTACAAGACGTCAAATCCCTGCCAAATAAGATAATATAATAATAATAATAATATAATAATATCTGAAAATCCTTGTTTGCGTAACAAATTACCCTGAAATACGCCAAGAAATTTGAAAATCCCTGAAAAAAGGTCAACGAATTTTAAAATCCCTGTTCGCAAAAAAGGACCTCTGCTCCTTGAGATTTTCCCTGAGAAGAATCTTATCCTCTTACAAAAATTCGACCAGTGCCTCAAGATAACTAACATTTGATAAACTGACGTAGTTAAATACAATAAAAGTTCCCCCAACTTAATAGTTTCCCCGATTAAAGTTTACAGGAGGTCTATGAAGGTTCTGTGTTCATTTAGTTATGTTTTTACCAAGATGGTTTTGCTTTGACTAGCAAGTTTTTATAATTCTTTTGTAAAGTGCCTTAGGCATTAAAAAACACTACTTTCCGGACCCTTCAAAGTTTAAACATATAGAATGGAAAACTTTTGAACCCCTGAACCAATTGGAGTACTCTAAAGCCTGAAGTCAGCTAGACAATGCTACTCGATATTTTTAAGCCGCCAACAAGTATCAAAATAAGTCAGTATAAGCATATTTTTAGCGTTGTTTCTATCAAAATCATAGCTACGCTTCAGAATACATTGGAAGTATAGCTCCTTATTGAGTGATTACCTTGCGGAACCGTACTCGAACTCGTACTCGAAATCGAAGCATCGAGTATGGACTCCAATCCAAGGTACTCGTACTCGCCACATATACGAGTACTCAGGAAAATACTTGAAATAAGCGACCGAGTTCCAGTTCAGAACCCGAACTTGTTTCATACTCGCGAGTACGGAACTGTAAATACCGAAATCCCGTACTCGTACTCGTGCCGTGACTCGAGTCTTCATACTCGAGTATTTAATAATAACAAGACCACAATTGAACAGTGATTTTTTTTAGATTTTAGAAACCTGAGAGAGCCGTGTCTGGTGGATACAACGATTTTTTGTGATAATTTCATGCGCGCCTTCGTCTCTTTACTGGAAATTCAAAAGTTTGCAACACTTGTGTGCACGTGTACGCTTACTCGTATATTGAGCATGTGGTACTCGAACTCGATAATCCTTATGAGTATTTTTATTGGACTCGTACTCGTTTGATACTCGTACTCGTAAGTATGTGAAAAATCGTTACCCGTACTCGAAACCCATTTCAAGTATCGAGTATTCACAAAAATTTGACCGTACTCGACTCGAACTCGTACTCGATACTCGCCGGTATACTCGAACTCGATAAGGAGCTATAATTGGAAGAGTATCTCTGAGTTTCCACCGAACAACATTTTTGGCAGGTATACGGACCACTTTAAAGTGAAAAATATTCCCCGCGTCAAACCGGGAAAGTGTCGAATATTTTACAAATGCCGATATTGGGGCGGTATTCCTTAATTTACTTAGATTTATAGTAAAATGTTACAACAATTTGAGTGTTAAAATCAGTGCTCGGCACGGGTACGAAAAATCGGTACCCGTACCCGTATCCGTACCCGAAGTGCGGGTATTTCAATAACTGGTATCTATACCCGTACCCATACCCGAATATCCGGGTACAAATTTTTCGTACCCGTACCCGCAATGTTATCTCAATCCATGTACCTGTACCCGCATTGTACCCGTACCCGAAAATACTCGAAAATTGTACCCATACTCGGGTATCTCAGTGTCGTACCCGTACTCGTACCCGGGTACTTTATCCAGATTTGTTTTAATGTAATACATAGTACGTTATATGTAATAATGTATGACACCTGAGTGGGTAATTTTGACTAGCTAGAGAGGTATTTGACATTATATACTTTATTGAAGAGTAGAGCGTTTTTGATTAGAAGTAAAATTATCCCCATTTGATTGTTTATGGGCTGATGGGCGAAGTATTTTATACCACCCAGTCCATATGTACATGCATTTTTGGCTTGGGACTTGGCGACTCGATTTTTCACTTCTTGATTTATTCGGCCTTTTACATTAATTTTCTCATCTCAGTAGCTCTGTGTACATGTTAATCATTAATATCTTGTTACAAATATCCGCCTTTTCCTAATCAACTACTAATTACAAAAAATATCTTGCCATCCAACTCATCGGAACTCTAATTTTTAAATTAATTGTGGCTAATATCAACCATGTTGAAATAATTGGAATACGTGGATATTGCTTAGAATCAATTTATTTGCCAAGCTTTCGAACTCAAACAGTGTTCATCTTCAGGGCTTAATTATGACTAACTATGTTATCCTTGTTTGATGTAGTATTTATAAAATTTTTACAAATTAATGGGATTAATTGTGGCTAATGAAGTATCATGTGCATACGTGTCAATCAGACTATTTATGCAATTAGTAACAAATTACTACATTATGAAGACGTTTTGTATAAAATTTCGTTGAAACCTATTCTCTACTTCTATTTTGATATTATTCCTCGTCTGTTTATTAATTATTCTTCCTAAAACCTGTTTCCATAAATATATATATTATAGATATAAATATATATTTTAGCAACACAGTCTGAAATACAGTTACTGCATGTTGTAAGGTTAAAAGGGTATTAACAATAAGCTATATGTATTCAGAATTACTAAAAATACCGACAGAATTTTCCAACGGAAGTTCCATTATTTTCATAAAATTCATCAAAATGTCTCAAATCTCAACATATCCAAATACTCGGGTACAATGGTCGCGGGTACGGGTAAATGACACCATTATACCCGTACCCGGTGGGTATATACCCATTTTGAAATCCTTGTACCCGTACCCATACCCGTATCCGTACCCGAAATTTTGAGCCGACCAAAGTGTACCCGGGTAGTACCCGGAATTGTTCGGGTACACAAAATCCGTACCCGGGTAGTACCCATACCCGTACCCATACCCGTTTACCCGAGTATTACCCATACCCGTGCCGAGCACTGGTTAAAATACACCCAAACGTCAAAACTCAATACCAAAATAATAACTGAAATTAATTGACTACAGTATCAATAGGAGAAACGGTAGCATCATCCACTGAAATAACAACAAATGGAACTACTGAATCAATGGAAGAAACTATAACTCCAGCTACGGAAATTTCATCCACGACGGAATCAGAGGCCACTTCCAGTGAAAGTATAAAAAGTACGATATTAGATACAATGAGTGCAACAAAGGAATCCGCTTTTACTCCATGGCCCACCATGGCTTCAGTTCATGGAGTTCCAACACTTGCCAGACAGAAAGTGTTGTGTGGTGCAACTAAGCACTTTGAAGTTCAAGGCGATCCGCAAGATTCACTGCCACCGATTTCCCTCAAAATATACGAAATGCATGGTAAAGGGGACGAAAACACTTTATCAGTAGTGGCTGAGCATGAGGCTGATGCTGAACAGTATCAATTTTTGGCAATAATCGCCTTAAACGAAGAAGGCATCCCCGTTGGTCATTTTGGAAACAAAGCTTGTCCCGATCCCATTGCTAAAATGCAAGGCGAAAGACAGTTACGTCACGATTGTACACATGATCCACTGCTCAAAGAGAAGTACGGGGTAAGATGGCCGTTCGTTCAGTAGATTCTGCTTGCATGAACCATGTAATTATATACAGTATACAATTTACATTTGATCACTGATATACTCTATTTATTTCATTTGTGCAGTCCACGCGGTTTGCTTACACGATCCCAAGAGTCGGAACTTCTTCCTTAGAAAAGGAATCTTTCTTTTGGACGTGGAACCCAAAAGATGGCTCTCGTCCACACAAAATTCAGTTTACTGTGACCATTGTTCATCAAACAACGGACAGAGACCGGTATAAGTACTGGATTGTGAGATCTTCAGTGATAGAATTCAAGCAAGTTGTTAAGTTGAATGTTGCAGATGACTTCCCTTCAGAGAGTTTTCCCTGCTATGCAAATACCGTTACCGACCATTCAAATCGAAATTTCGCTAAGGCTAAGAATCAGCCGGATTTACTGATGAAGGACGAGTTTCTTAAGGATTTATATCCTGAACTAGGTAATGTACATTTACACATGGATTTTTCACATGGATGATTTTATACACTTTGAACACGGCATCATACTAAATCCATAATGCGCCATGCTAAACCAATGCTCATACTGGGTACAGAAGCTGGGACAGTACCGTTTCTATAGTACCTGTACCCATACTCGAAACTAAAATGTACCTGCACCCACAATTTACCGTAATGTACTCATAATGTACCCAAAACCTGTACCCGAGTATCTGTTGTTTGTACTAGGGTACTTGTTGCGTACTGCATGGTGCTAAAAGTGCTCGACGGAAATTGCCTAACCAGTGGAATGTGAATGTCACAAATGCCCAATTTGTCAAATGTCTGGGGTTTTGATCGTTAAATACGTGGTTCAATTCCGTAAATAATTTTTCACCCACATTTTTCAAATTATCCACATTAACTAATTCAAAACATCACGTCAGTCAGCTCATAATAATACCATGTAAATTCCTGGATTCCTCAAAACATACGTGTGTAAAATTATACGTGTGTAAAAACAAACATTAATACGTACGTGTAGAACTAGTTTTTCTGTAATTAATACCATGTTTGTTTCTGCTGGAATCAAAGCGTACTTGGTGGAACCTGCGCCATTCCTTAATGTTCTCACCAGTTTCAGAACAATTAATACCAATGCTGTCAATGGGGTTAAAATATAGTTGATTTGCCTTACGTAAATCCTCATTGTCAGTACCAGTTATCATTCAACTAATACCAACTATAGTCTCGGTGTTCCGAATGGGATCAGTAAAAAGAATAGTGCTTTGATAATTTTCTGAACAATGCATTTGTGTGGCACGTTTTGTTATAAACAGTAGTAGTAAGGTGAGTATTTAATTAATCATTAATACTTCGGCAGTGTCGGTCGATTATTTTTATATTTTATATTCTTAACCGATGCGTTTCAAATTGAAACAGTTATATCGTCATTCGATATCGTTATCGCCATTTTAGGAAGAACGATAACGATATTAACGATATTTAAAAAATGACCGATATGCTAATATCTAGTACTAATTCAAGGACTGAGCTAACCCTCAGAGTTGCCTTATAGTACAATCTAAATATTCCTAAATAGAAGTTATAAATTATTAAGCAAACGTAAATTACAAGTAAGCAGAAAGTATTACAAAAATAATCAAAGCACAAAATGGATGAACTTTGATTAAATATGTCTGCTAAGATTATTGTCATTCCTTGAGTCTATGCTACATTTCATAGAATATTTAGATTATACTAAAGGGTTAGCTCAGTCCTTCAGTTAGTATTTAAGGCTAGAAATAGTCAAGTACAGTGCACTCTCTCTATAAGAGCACCCCTAAAACACTCCAAAAGCGCTCTTATAACTGTATGCTCTTATAAGGAACATGTGTCTAAATACATTAAAATACTGGCTATACCTTATTAAGAATTGCGCTAACTAATACATTAAGAAGTGCGTTAAATAAGACATCACTAAACAATACATAAGATTCCAGGGTACACCAATTTTTATTTATAAATAATCTGTTATTATACTATTCATTTTTGGTTGGAATGAAGTAGTAATTTGTGTCTACAGAAATCATTGCAAGATTTTTGCCAACAATATTTTTATTTACATCCAAATAATCGATTAATGTATGTTCATATGAATCTTTATTACGAATTAGCCTCTTTTGCTTTTGCTACATATAAGAGATTGTGTATAATACTTCGTCATCACCAATTCCACTACAATGTAGACATTGGCGCTGTTGGTGTTTTTGTGCAAACATTTCATAATCGTTTCTTTTTTTTCTGGGATGTCAGTAGTAGGTTTTATTTATCAGATCATTGCATTACGATTATGTAAGCTAGTAACTTACGTAATAATATTAGATTTAGTTTTACTATTTTATCATCATTCTTTTACATATACACAAGTTATCTTAATATCTATAATTTGGGAGTCTAATATCAATTGAACTAAAGTCATTTTTGAAAAAAGAGTTAGCGGCCCTCCAATAATTCTCGAAGGATATAACTGCCATGCATCCACGCTGTTTTGCTTGCTGATAGTCTACGTAGATTAATTCAAAAAGCTCGTGTTTGATAATATTTGACAGGGTTACAGTCATAAATATGATTGTTCAGCTCAAAGTATACATATTCATAGATTAAAACGTATGTTATATTAATTAAGTGACTGAGACATGCGTCAATCTCAGTTAAATTAAACATTCCAGTCTTGATTCAGGCGTCGGACCATTTATTTTGAGATTTTATTATGTGTTGTTAGCAGTAACTCCACATGTGTGTAAAAATGTCAGTATTTATAGTGAGTGCTGGTTGCCTGTTTACAACAAAATGGGCATCTGTTTATGTTCAGGAGGCCCATTTGATATGCCATAGATGGTGAGCAAATACCATTATGCCACATTTTCCAGACCACTTCCTTTTCTTTCAAACTTTTGAACCTCAAGGATTTCCAGTTGTAAATTTTCATTGTCTCAAGATCTGATTTTACTAGAGATTTCTGAGTTTTCCAAAAGCAGAACAGGTAAAGATTATCTTCTGTTATAATGGTGTGCTCATTTGTTGTAGCATGAAAAGCTTCATACATAAGAGTGTCATCTGGTGATGTTTTGAGGTCTTCTATAATATGGAGATATTGTTTACGGATAATTATCGATGTACGTTTTTATGCTGCGGTTTCTACAATTATATCAAACTCATGTGTATTGTCCCGATGTTTCACAAGATAGAAGCCTGCGTTAAGGAGGAAACTTTTGTGAGGAGTTTTAACGTAGAGATCAATTGACATGTCTTCATAAATGTTATTAGGAATTTTTTTCAGGCGGAGTTCGATTGCTTGGAAATTCTGTTTAATCTTATCATAGTAGAATATTTGAGTTGTATGGTTCTTTATAATAGAATTGTAGATTCTATCATAGTTAACTTGAAGAAAGTAGCTATTAAATTTGTTGAATAATAAGTGAATTGCATGCCTGATTCGAAAAACGCATATTTGACTTGCCGGATGTTTCACATGTAAACCGCCGTAGTAATTATTATACACAAATAGCCTCTTTACCCATCGTTTTCCAATTATCCATAAGTACTTTTCACAGATTTTCATAATTTTGTTTAGGAATGTTTCAGGCGGATCAATTACTTTAAGTCTGTACCAAATTATTGGTAGGATAAAGATACTTAATATTTCTGCACGTAGCATTAGACTTGCTGTAGGATATTTCCGCTCATAAAATGCAATCTTCACTTGTAATTTGTCTTTGAGCTCTGACCAGTTTCTTTCACAATAGCTTTGTGCACCAACATATATACCAAGTATTTTCACCCCATCCGAGTTTATTAGAAAGTTTCTTTGTTTCCATTTTCCTAACAGAAGACAACTGCATTTAGACCTGTTTAGCTTTCCATCTGAATAGTAAAAGTACAAATTTAGTTCTTTTTCAATAATGTTCAAGTGATCATAACAGCTTATTAGAATATTTGTTTCATCAGCATACGCTGACAAGTAATTTTGTGGCATAAGATTATATGGAGCAGGGCCTTTTTCTGCCAGCACTTTTGACAATTTAACAAGGAGAATCTCGTGTACAATAATAAACTGCTCGCCACTAGGCCACCTTGTTTTATTCCTTTCTCTATTGGAATATATTTGGTAAGCAAGTAGCCAATTTTAATTATGATATTATTTTTGTATAGTAGACTGATGAGGTTAACTAAATTAGGTCCAAAATTGAAAGCTTTTAGTGTGGCACTTAAAAATGTTCTATTAACATTGTCAAAGGCACTCTCCTGGTCTAGAGATATTATTGCACCTTCATTTATTTCCTTTGTTGCATACCTTTAGAAATGTAAGTTGTCAAATATAGACCGTCTGGGAACATTACACGACAGATACGGCCGTATTATTTTGTTAAGCACAGGAGTAATTCTGTTTTTAATAATAATTGCAAGCACTTTATAGTCACTATTGGTCAGGGTTATCGGACGATAGTTTTTAAGGTCAGTTGGGTCTCCGTTTTTGTGCACTAGAGTGACTACGCCAGTTCTAAGAGACCGAGGTAGTTCTTCAGCGGTGTAGCACAATTCATATAGCCAGAGTGATATTATTTGCATTTGAGGAAGAAATTTTTGATAAAATTCCGATGTTAAACCATCTGACCCAGGAGACCTGTTGTGTTGTAGTGATAAAATATCATCGTGAACTTCCATTTGATTAAGTGGATGATCTATGAGTGTATTTTCACCTATGGACAGTTTTGGAAATTCTTGTAGGTACATGTCATAGTCTAATAATGAGTTATTTAGTTGTGTATACTTTGTAAGAAAAATTCATGGATAGATTGGACTTTTTCATTGTCAGTTTTATCTGATAGAGCATCCTCAATTCGAATTGAGGTTTTTATATCAGGAATTTTACGAAGATAATCTGAATTTTCACTTGGGGTTGTAATTGCATGATCATCTCAGCAAAGCTTGATTTCGGGCCATGTATCATTTGGTATTGTTATGTATGTTTCAGTTGTCTTTTTGTATTTTTATGCTCGCTAATAATTAGATTTTGTACACTAATAGCTGCTCCACGAATTTTGTGCTTTTGTATCTCATATTGTTCTACAGAATTACGCTCACTTTTTATAAACTCATTTAATAATTGCAGAACTTGGTAGTTAAAGATATCATTTTAAAGTAGATTATTGTTCAGCCTCCACATGGAATTTTGTTTGCCGGTATTTAAGTTAATATTTACATACATTGCATGGTCACTGAAGGAAGGAAGAGTATGTGTTGAACTGATTTTGCTGACAAGGCTTGCATTAGCATAAATTCTGTCAAGACGGGCTTGAGGATTATGCGTGTGCGTTCCTACATGCGTCATTACATTACCATTTGGATACATATACCTATATGTGTCAATTAGATTAGCTGAACTGAGGATGTGCTGCATGGTTTTCTGAAGGTTAGCTCTTCTCTCTTTAGAATTTAATCTATCTAGAATCTCGCAGTCTACATAGTTGAAGTCTCCACTTATGATAATTTCATCATTGTTGCTTAGTTTGGCAGTATATGATTTTAAAATTTTACAGTCTCAATGCTTCAGTGTCATTGTGCGGCACATGTAAGTTAATAATATGGATCTTTTTGCCGTTTATTTCATTTATAGCTGCTTGCATTTTCCCTGGGATTAAGGTTATGCACTGTGATGTATAATGTTTACTTACAAGAATGTACCACTAAAGTTGTTGGAGTGTGAGTTATAGGACTGAGTGTATACTGTAGTGTTGATACTGTTGTGTATATGTATGTCAATATTTGTTTCTTGTGTGCAAAATATGTTAGGATGAAGTGTTTTGATTATCTGCTGAATATTTTTAATTTTTGCAGGGTTTCTTAGCCGTTGTGTATTAAGTGTAATTATTTTTCAAGACATTGATCACAGAAGATTTTTTGCAATGCTGCCAAGCCATTGTTTCTCCAACATATGTGTTGATGACATCATTTGTTGTAGATCAATTAGTTGTGACTTTAGTTCTTCTGGGTCTAGCTTCGATAATTTAACTGCATCAGATATACTGTAGAAATTGTTTTGACCATTTCGCGGAATGCTCTGTAAGAATTTCAATAATGTTTTGTTATTGCAGGGCATTTCATTATTTAGGATATTCCGTTTCCGAGTTTTTGCGTGGTTCTGTTACGAAGAAGATAGTTTCTGACTATCATAGTCTTTCGTTTCTTAGAGGGTTTATTTCCTGGAACACTTTCCACTGTTGCACTAGACTCCTCACTTGTATATCCTTCCAAAGAGTTTATTCTACGTCGAGGAACCAATGGTATTAGGTCAATGCCGTTTCGTTGATTTTGATCAATTGCATCTAGATCTGTTTGCCTGGTTACAGATGCATATGTTTTGTTCCAGGCATATGGACAGTCTTTTCCTACGTGGTTATAGTCACTGCATTTGAAACATTTTCTTCTCCCAACTTGTGCCGTTATCACAAACTTCTTATCTCCTTCATTTACAATAATTTGTTCTTTGAGTCTTTGTGCTGAAGTGAAGGACATGTAAACGGTTCTCGTCCAGCTATTAACATGAGCCCACTCTTCTCCAAGGTTATAATATGGTTCGTTTTTAATCTCACCTTTTACAGATCCATGGTTTTTAAGTTCTTCTGTTATACAGCCATCACTGATCAACGGTGGCACATTTATTAGCTTTACTTTCTTTAGAGGGCTTACATATGGTCATATTGATGCACTCTTGTTGTTATTTCAATAAATTCTTGTTGTAGTTTCTCTGCAGCTTCAATTGATGTCAACCAAACGCCATAGTTATTTTTCACTCTACCGCCGCTTGCTAAAATTTGTTGCCAACAATAGCTCCAATTGCTTTATAGTAATCCACAATTGACGCTCCTTCTACTGATTTGATTACAAATACATAATCGATACGGGCCTTCTTTCCTTGGGTTCCTCCTCCAGTGTCTTCACCCGTAGAGCTCATCTCCATGTTGCCAATATCTATAGAAGTTGCACTATAGAAGATTCGCTAAAGATTTGGAAATACACTACTTGGTGATAAGGGACCTCAGGTCAGATACGTCTGTTCTTCTTGAACGACACAAGAACTTAATAATACACATAATTGTTTCTATGTCTGCTCATATGCTCTTATAAAGGGTTTTTTAACGCGAGGGAGTAAAATGCCAGCTATTACTTCGAAAATGCTCTTGTAAACGGAAGCATTCGGCCAGGAGTTGGAATTTGTCAACAACTTTTTCAATCCAGCTCCATTAACCGTACCCACTTTATTGTCTAAAATCTAGAGTATCCGGGTAGTACCCGCTTATTTGCGAGTATGCAACTTCTGAACCCGGGTAGTACCCATACCAGTACACATTTACCCGAGTATTACCCGTACCCAGTCCAAGCACTGCTACACGCATCAAGTTATACGCAGGGTTGCAAAATTGAAAATGCCATGGCATTTTCATTTTATGACATTTTTGGCACTTTGGGTATTCAGCCTATGGGAGGCATTTTTGGCATTTTCGCCCCGATTTTTTCGATGTAAACTTTAGCTATCCACCAATTTTGCATACTATATCCTAAAACTGTATCTTTAAATAGACAGTTTTATGAAAAACAAATAATTATTTTATATTATTATCTCGTTCGCATGCATGATGATGTATGTTTATAAGACTCCGCGGGCAAACATTAATATGCAACACAAAAATATCTAAAACTGACAGGAATTCCATAGTTTATACACTGGACAACAGTAAAAAGTAAGTTTTTGCATTGCAAAATATTGAACTCCTAAAATTAGTGTAACTCGGAGTAATAAACATTTACCCTACAAGCACCAAGTTTTGAAATATTTTACAAGTAATACAATTATAAAATCCAAAATTCTTTATTAATGAAACCTAATTTTTATAGACATTTTTGTATTGTTTTTTTACTATTATCAAAATTTGAAACATTCACAGGCAGTGGTCAAATCTTTCTTTTAAACCCCGTAAAGTCTTCTTACATAATAGAGGTGAGTGTTTGCAACTTTTAAAAGCAAATGAATATTGCAAAATGTTTAAGGATTTTGGAAATATTTTCTTAATCCATTTTGTAAACTACTGATCATAAATAATGAATTAGGAATATTGGATTTCTTTTTGGAAAATCGAAAGTAAAACTTTCTTCAGATTGGATGGGCTTGAATATCACGAACTCCCATGTTTACGCTACAGGATCAATAATGGTCATAGTGCATCATATGTTTTTCAATGTTCATGTTCATGTTTTTGCCAAAATGCCGGGCATTTTCTACGTATGGCATTTTCCGCGTTTTTGGCATTTTGAGGGCATTTTCATTTTTGCAACCCTGGCTATACGTACAACGTAGTTAAATACATAATTGGCTCAATCCATGTAGCTGAATGGATAGTTGTCAAAAGGTGCATAAAGTATCTAAATTAGTCGTTCAAATGCATATAAGGTATCTAAACGAATAATCGCCCAAATACATCAGGATTGCAATCTAGGGTAGGCCGCACTCAGCAGAGCTTCTGCCGGGGACGGGACGTCGGGACACTGGATGGACCGGGACGGGGCGTCCCCGGGGACAAAATAATTGTCCCCATGTCGTATTCGGGACAGGTCGAGGACAAAAAAATTGTCCCCATTATTTTCGGGACAGGACGGGGACAAAAATATTCCCTATTATAATCGGGACGGGATGGGGACAGAAAAAATTGTCCCCATTATTTTTGGGGCGGGACGGGGACAAAACAATCGTCCCCATTGTATTCGGAACGGGATATGCTTTTTGGCCGTGTGTATAACGGGACGGGACGATCAAGCAAAGCAGAACAAGGATAACGTTTCAGCTTTTAATGCTCGTGAGTAAACTATTCTGTGAGTTCTATCTGTATTTCAGTTGAAAATGAAGCGTATTGCTCAAAAAATGACTGGTACTTCATCATGGTTTTATGATTAGGATTATTAGATTTTGGCATTAGAGCGAATAAAGACAAGTTATATATATTTATAATCATAATAAAAGTAAGTAATCATACACATTATTTGAAAACGCATTCGAAACTTGAGTGCCAGAATAATTTTGGTGACTGAAATAGAACAGTTATAGTTAATACTACTCGTACTTTCCTACTGTTGAAATATAACCGTGATTTAAGCTGTCTTAAGGAGAAATCTTGGAAATACGATTCTATTAAAGTTTTTTATGTTTTTGGTACAAATATTTCTTGTACGAATTTTTCCTTATGTTCCGATTTTCGGTATGATAATGTCGACTACTGTTTTTAGTAATTATCGAGACGGGACAGGAATTTTGTTCACATGCCCCGATTTCCGTGATCGGGGACAACGTTTTTTAAAAATTCTGGGGACGGGACGGGGCCAACGTTTTTGTCCCCATGTCCCGACTATCGGGACGGTACCGGGGACAAGGTTTTTGTCACAGTGTCCCGATTGTCGGGACGGGACTGTGGACAAAGGTTTTGAAAAAATATCGGGACGGGACCGGAATTTTGTCCCCAACAGAAGCTCTACCGCACTGTCCCGGGTCAGGGTAGAAAATTTAAGACCTTGTGTAGAAAAAACAACTCATTCTTAACACACACAATATTACACTTCAACCCCAGACTTCCCCAGATAACGCTTCAAGCTACATGAAACCTTGTTGTAATACTTTCATCAAAAGCAATAATTATTAAGTACTACACACGTATGCATCTTCCAGGCACGATTAGGATTGTTGTAAATCTCCCTGGAAGACGAGTTTTGTTTTCCCTGTTGCATCTTTAATTCTTACAAGAAAAACATTAACATTCATATACTCCTTCCGGTAGCAAAAAATTATAATAATTTAAAACATCCCTGATGAAAACGAATAGCTCCTGAAAGAATTCAACAAGCCATTTAAAAATCGTTGCTGAAAAACAACCTCGGAATTACCAGCTGGATATTATTTCACATAAAAAGAATCGTCCTGTCATCCTTACAAACTCCGAACCCTACTTCATGGGTGAGGCATTTTCGTATTTTATAATTTCATTCCATTCGGATGCAAATGATCGAAATGACCATAACTGCAATAGTTAATTTGGTAAAAAATCGGTAAAGTCAATAGTACCAAACTAAGAAAATAAGCGTCAGTCAAAATGAAATTCTTCGTTTCGGGACGAGAGTCCCAAAACGTGAGCCAAAATAACAGAGTATTCAAAATCATTCCGACAGTTGAGTTAACTTTTACTGCACACAAATTTTTGCACCATTGTTGAAAATTAGATACCTCAAGATAACTAACATATTATAAACTGACGTAGGTAAATGCAATAAAAGTTTGCCCACCTTAGGAGAAATGAACGATTAAAGTTTACCGGGGGTCTATGAAGGTTCTGTGTGCACTTGGTTTTGTTTTTATGAAGATGGTTTTACTTTGACTAGCAAGTTTTTGTAACTCCTTTCAAAAGTGCCTTAAGTGTAAAAATCGCTAAAACACTACTTTCGGGACCCTTCAATGAAGAAAGATATGGAATGGAAAACTTTTGAACCCCTGAACCAATTGGAGTACTCTAAAGCCTGAAGTCAGCTAGGCAATGCTACTCGATATTTTTCAGCCCCCAACACGTATCCAAATATGTCAGTATCAGCATATTATTAGCGTTGTTGCTATCAAAACTCTTTCATAGCTACCCTTCAGTTGGAAGAATATCTCTGGGATCCGTAAAGCATTTTGTCAATTAGATTCCCATCCCAAACCAATAATGTTTCCCCTACGAGTAACCGAAAAATCTACACTTATATGTAATTTATAACTGACTCTTCTATTCGTAAACTAAACTATGTACGTCTCCAATCAAAACATACGATACAATCCGCGAAAAATTATGTATTTGGACAATATTGTCGTTAACCTTAACAAAGCATTCATGATTAGTTTATTTCCTGAATTAAGCCAGTAAAGGAAAATCATTAAATTTGAAAGTAATACATGTAGTTTAAACATTCTACAGGATCTTCCACAATAGAATCTTCTACAGAAACGTCCACGGAACCTCCTGCAATAGAAACTTCCACAGAACCTTCCACAATAGAATCATCTACAGAACCTTTTACGGAACCAACCACAACAGAACCTCCTACAGAACCAACCACAACAGAACCTCCTACAGAACCAACCACAACAAAGGAATCCGCTCCGACTCCATGGCCCACCATCGCTTCAGTTCATGGAGTTCCAACACTTGCCAGACAGAAAGTGTTGTGTGGTGCAACTAAGCATTTTGAAGTTCAAGGCGATCCGCAAGATTCACTGCCACCGATTTCCCTCAAAATATACGAAATGTTTGGTAAAGGGGACGAAAACACTTTATCAGTAGTGGCTGAGCATGAGGTTGATGCTGAACAGTATCAATTTTTGGCAATAATCGCCTTAAACGAAGAAGGCATCCCCGTTGGTCATTTTGGAAACAAAGCTTGTCCCGATCCCATTGCTAAAATGCAAGGCGAAAGACAGTTACGTCACGATTGTACACATGATCCAATGCTCAAAGAGAAGTACGGGGTAAGATGGCCGTTCGTTCAGTAGATTCTGTTTGCATGAACCATGTAATTATGTACAGTATACAATTTACATTTGATCATTGATATACTCCATTTATTTCATTTGTGCAGACCACGCGGTATGCTTACACGATCCCAAGACTCGGAACTTCTTCCTTAGAGAAGGAATCTTTCTTTTGGACGTGGAACCCAAAAGATGGCTCTCGTCCACACAAAATTCAGTTTACTGTGACCATTGTTCATCAAACAACGGACAGAGACCGGTATAAGTACTGGATTGTGAGATCTTCAGTAACAGAATTCAAGCAAGTTGTTAAGTTGAATGTTGCAGATGACTTCCCTTCAGAGAGTTTTCCCTGCTATGCAAATACCGTTACCGAACATTCAAATCGAAATTTTGCTAAGGCTAAGAATCAGTCGGATTTGCTAATGAAGGACGAGTTTCTTAAGGATTTATACCCTGAACTAGGTAATTTACATTTTACATGGATGATTTTATACACTTTGAACCCGGCATTATACTAAATCCATAATGCGCCATGCTAAACCAGTGCTCTTACTGGGTACAGAAGCCGGGACAGTACCGTTTCTATAGTACCTGTACCCATACTCGAAACTAAAATGTACCTGCACCCACAATTTACCGTAATGTACTCATAATGTACCCGAGTATCTGTTGTTTGTACTAGGGTACTTGTAGTGTACTGCATGGTTCGCTGATTAAAAGTGCTCGTCGGTACTTGCCTAACCAGTGGAATGTGAATGTCACAAATGCCCAATTTGTCAAATGTCTGGGGTTTTGATCGTTAAATACGTGGTTCAATTCCGCAAATAATTTTTCACCCACATTTTTCAAATTACCCACGTTAACTAATTCAAAACATCACATCAGTCAGCTCATAATAATACCATGTAAATTCCTGGATTCCTCAAACCATACGTGTGTAAAATTATACGTGTAAAAACATACATTAATACATAGGTGTAGAACTAGTTTTTCTGTAATTAATACCATGTTTGTTTCTGCTGGGATCAAAGCGTACTTGGTGGAACCTGCGCTATTCCTTAATGTTCTCACCAGTTTCAGAACAATTAATACCAATGCTGTCAATGGGGTTAAAATATAGTTGGTTTGCCTTACGTAAATCCTCATTGTCAGTACCAGTTTTAATTCAACTAATACCAACTATAGTCTCGGTGTTCCGAATGGGATCAGTAAAAAGAATAGTGCTGTGATAATTTTATGAACAATGCATTTGTGTGGCACTTTTTGTTATAAACAGTAGTAGTAAGGTGAGTATTTAATTAATCATTAATACTTCGGCAGTGTTGGTTGATTATTTTTATATTTTATATTCTTAACCGATGCGTTTCAAATTGAAACAAACATCGTTATATCGTCATTCGATATCGTTATCGTCATTTTTAGGAAGAACGATAACGATATTAACGATATTTATAAAATGACCGATATGCTAATACCTAGTACTAATTCAAGGACTGAGCTAACCCTCAGAGTTTCCTTATAGTACAATCTAAATATTCCTAAATAGAAGCTATAAATTATTAAGCAAACGTAAATTACAAGTAAATAGAAAGGAATTACAAAAATAATCAAAGCACAAATTTATGGATGGACTTTGATTAAATGTCTGCTGAGATTATTGTCATTCTTTGAGTCTATGCTACATTTCATAGAATATTTAGATTATACTAAAGGGTTAGCTCAGTCCTTCAGTTAGTATTTAAGGCTAGAAATAGTCAAGTACACGTGCACGACTGTGAGAGATGATGGTTTGATGAGGATGGGTTTCCATAGAGTACAGTAAGCAACATTGTAATGATAAACTTGCTTGCTTTATAAAGTGCAGAGCAGAGGAGAACAGAGATATTCTAAATTCGAGCTACCACTCGAGCAACCAGGTGCTGTTTTTCCTTCCTAGTGGCCTCACGCGCTGATTTTAATGTTTAAATTGTAGAATGCACTTTAACTATTTCCCCCTAAAGCGTCACAAAATTTAAACATGTTGTAGTTACATAACAATTTTCTATTTCAAAAATATTCAAACTTTATTCTACGCGAATTGTTAATAGGTTTAGTAAAATGGGCTGCATTAATGTTGATACCTAATGCAAATGTGTACATACATTGAACTGTAAATATATGTTAAAGGGTACTTACTGTACGTTCCTTTTACCCGAAATGGGTACAGAGTCCATGTGGAAGTATTCGACCAGGAGTTGGAATTTGTCAACAGCTTTTTCAATCCAGCTCCGTTAACATCAGGCCAATAACAGTTTTTGTTATCAGAGGTAATCCATGAACTTTGAATATTTATTCCAGCCATGCTTACTCTCCAACAGCAGGTGCAATATAAAACGGAATGGTATGAAATGACCATTTCAGAGCATGACTAGCAAACATCGTTCAGCAGTCATTTTGAAACACGCTATGTTCGATTATTTCAAGCATACTTCTGGGCACTATCATATTTTCACTGCTTCTCGAACGTTGCGGCATCCCTGTTTCATTCTTGTATGCACGCTGTATTGGCAATGTGGCCCAGCATGCTGCTGCGATACCACCAGAACCTAATGTTGGGCTACTTCAATGGCTACGGCGAACACTCAAATGACAGGCGCTTCGAATAAAACACTGGGGTGCTTATATTCTTCCGACTGGGAAAGTGTATGTAAGGTCATGTGTCTACTTGTAACCCACCAAGGTCAAATTAAGGTCGTGAAAATGATTGTGACCCATCAAAAAAGTCAATTTGAGATCATATTACTATTGCGACTCACTCAGGTCAATTAGAGGTCACGTTGCTAGTTGTGATTCATTGAGGTCAATTTGGGGTCATGTTATTTTTTGTCACTTTTTCAAACTCACAATTTGAGAAAGTTATTACCCCTATCGTGGTGCTTTGTTTGTTCTAGTTTCGTTTTATCTTATCGCGGTTTTGTTTTTTCGAAAACAGATTTGTTTTACTCAAAGAACAGTAACTGCACAAATGAACAAACAAAACGCGAACCACATTGCATTACCAGGTACAGCGTGCACGGGTACAGGTATTTTACATAATTATACCCGTATCTATTGGGTACTACCCTGTTGCCCGTACCCACTTTATTGTCTAAAATCTAGAGTATCCGGGTAGTACCCGCTTATTTGCGAGTATGCAACTTCTGAACCCGGGTAGTACCCATACCAGTACACATTTACCCGAGTATTACCCGTACCCAGTCCAAGCACTGCTACACGCATCAAGTTATACGCAGGGTTGCAAAATTGAAAATGCCATGGCATTTTCATTTTATGACATTTTTGGCACTTTGGGTATTCAGCCTATGGGAGGCATTTTTGGCATTTT
Organism: Allacma fusca; assembly: GCA_947179485.1. Classification (NCBI taxonomy): domain Eukaryota; kingdom Metazoa; phylum Arthropoda; class Collembola; order Symphypleona; family Sminthuridae; genus Allacma; species Allacma fusca. The sequence goes on along the minus strand of OX359250.1, from coordinate 2,698,284 downwards.
CGCCCCGATTTTTTCGATGTAAACTTTAGCTATCCACCAATTTTGCATACTATATCCTAAAACTGTATCTTTAAATAGACAGTTTTATGAAAAACAAATAATTATTTTATATTATTATCTCGTTCGCATGCATGATGATGTATGTTTATAAGACTCCGCGGGCAAACATTAATATGCAACACAAAAATATCTAAAACTGACAGGAATTCCATAGTTTATACACTGGACAACAGTAAAAAGTAAGTTTTTGCATTGCAAAATATTGAACTCCTAAAATTAGTGTAACTCGGAGTAATAAACATTTACCCTACAAGCACCAAGTTTTGAAATATTTTACAAGTAATACAATTATAAAATCCAAAATTCTTTATTAATGAAACCTAATTTTTATAGACATTTTTGTATTGTTTTTTTACTATTATCAAAATTTGAAACATTCACAGGCAGTGGTCAAATCTTTCTTTTAAACCCCGTAAAGTCTTCTTACATAATAGAGGTGAGTGTTTGCAACTTTTAAAAGCAAATGAATATTGCAAAATGTTTAAGGATTTTGGAAATATTTTCTTAATCCATTTTGTAAACTACTGATCATAAATAATGAATTAGGAATATTGGATTTCTTTTTGGAAAATCGAAAGTAAAACTTTCTTCAGATTGGATGGGCTTGAATATCACGAACTCCCATGTTTACGCTACAGGATCAATAATGGTCATAGTGCATCATATGTTTTTCAATGTTCATGTTCATGTTTTTGCCAAAATGCCGGGCATTTTCTACGTATGGCATTTTCCGCGTTTTTGGCATTTTGAGGGCATTTTCATTTTTGCAACCCTGGCTATACGTACAACGTAGTTAAATACATAATTGGCTCAATCCATGTAGCTGAATGGATAGTTGTCAAAAGGTGCATAAAGTATCTAAATTAGTCGTTCAAATGCATATAAGGTATCTAAACGAATAATCGCCCAAATACATCAGGATTGCAATCTAGGGTAGGCCGCACTCAGCAGAGCTTCTGCCGGGGACGGGACGTCGGGACACTGGATGGACCGGGACGGGGCGTCCCCGGGGACAAAATAATTGTCCCCATGTCGTATTCGGGACAGGTCGAGGACAAAAAAATTGTCCCCATTATTTTCGGGACAGGACGGGGACAAAAATATTCCCTATTATAATCGGGACGGGATGGGGACAGAAAAAATTGTCCCCATTATTTTTGGGGCGGGACGGGGACAAAACAATCGTCCCCATTGTATTCGGAACGGGATATGCTTTTTGGCCGTGTGTATAACGGGACGGGACGATCAAGCAAAGCAGAACAAGGATAACGTTTCAGCTTTTAATGCTCGTGAGTAAACTATTCTGTGAGTTCTATCTGTATTTCAGTTGAAAATGAAGCGTATTGCTCAAAAAATGACTGGTACTTCATCATGGTTTTATGATTAGGATTATTAGATTTTGGCATTAGAGCGAATAAAGACAAGTTATATATATTTATAATCATAATAAAAGTAAGTAATCATACACATTATTTGAAAACGCATTCGAAACTTGAGTGCCAGAATAATTTTGGTGACTGAAATAGAACAGTTATAGTTAATACTACTCGTACTTTCCTACTGTTGAAATATAACCGTGATTTAAGCTGTCTTAAGGAGAAATCTTGGAAATACGATTCTATTAAAGTTTTTTATGTTTTTGGTACAAATATTTCTTGTACGAATTTTTCCTTATGTTCCGATTTTCGGTATGATAATGTCGACTACTGTTTTTAGTAATTATCGAGACGGGACAGGAATTTTGTTCACATGCCCCGATTTCCGTGATCGGGGACAACGTTTTTTAAAAATTCTGGGGACGGGACGGGGCCAACGTTTTTGTCCCCATGTCCCGACTATCGGGACGGTACCGGGGACAAGGTTTTTGTCACAGTGTCCCGATTGTCGGGACGGGACTGTGGACAAAGGTTTTGAAAAAATATCGGGACGGGACCGGAATTTTGTCCCCAACAGAAGCTCTACCGCACTGTCCCGGGTCAGGGTAGAAAATTTAAGACCTTGTGTAGAAAAAACAACTCATTCTTAACACACACAATATTACACTTCAACCCCAGACTTCCCCAGATAACGCTTCAAGCTACATGAAACCTTGTTGTAATACTTTCATCAAAAGCAATAATTATTAAGTACTACACACGTATGCATCTTCCAGGCACGATTAGGATTGTTGTAAATCTCCCTGGAAGACGAGTTTTGTTTTCCCTGTTGCATCTTTAATTCTTACAAGAAAAACATTAACATTCATATACTCCTTCCGGTAGCAAAAAATTATAATAATTTAAAACATCCCTGATGAAAACGAATAGCTCCTGAAAGAATTCAACAAGCCATTTAAAAATCGTTGCTGAAAAACAACCTCGGAATTACCAGCTGGATATTATTTCACATAAAAAGAATCGTCCTGTCATCCTTACAAACTCCGAACCCTACTTCATGGGTGAGGCATTTTCGTATTTTATAATTTCATTCCATTCGGATGCAAATGATCGAAATGACCATAACTGCAATAGTTAATTTGGTAAAAAATCGGTAAAGTCAATAGTACCAAACTAAGAAAATAAGCGTCAGTCAAAATGAAATTCTTCGTTTCGGGACGAGAGTCCCAAAACGTGAGCCAAAATAACAGAGTATTCAAAATCATTCCGACAGTTGAGTTAACTTTTACTGCACACAAATTTTTGCACCATTGTTGAAAATTAGATACCTCAAGATAACTAACATATTATAAACTGACGTAGGTAAATGCAATAAAAGTTTGCCCACCTTAGGAGAAATGAACGATTAAAGTTTACCGGGGGTCTATGAAGGTTCTGTGTGCACTTGGTTTTGTTTTTATGAAGATGGTTTTACTTTGACTAGCAAGTTTTTGTAACTCCTTTCAAAAGTGCCTTAAGTGTAAAAATCGCTAAAACACTACTTTCGGGACCCTTCAATGAAGAAAGATATGGAATGGAAAACTTTTGAACCCCTGAACCAATTGGAGTACTCTAAAGCCTGAAGTCAGCTAGGCAATGCTACTCGATATTTTTCAGCCCCCAACACGTATCCAAATATGTCAGTATCAGCATATTATTAGCGTTGTTGCTATCAAAACTCTTTCATAGCTACCCTTCAGTTGGAAGAATATCTCTGGGATCCGTAAAGCATTTTGTCAATTAGATTCCCATCCCAAACCAATAATGTTTCCCCTACGAGTAACCGAAAAATCTACACTTATATGTAATTTATAACTGACTCTTCTATTCGTAAACTAAACTATGTACGTCTCCAATCAAAACATACGATACAATCCGCGAAAAATTATGTATTTGGACAATATTGTCGTTAACCTTAACAAAGCATTCATGATTAGTTTATTTCCTGAATTAAGCCAGTAAAGGAAAATCATTAAATTTGAAAGTAATACATGTAGTTTAAACATTCTACAGGATCTTCCACAATAGAATCTTCTACAGAAACGTCCACGGAACCTCCTGCAATAGAAACTTCCACAGAACCTTCCACAATAGAATCATCTACAGAACCTTTTACGGAACCAACCACAACAGAACCTCCTACAGAACCAACCACAACAGAACCTCCTACAGAACCAACCACAACAAAGGAATCCGCTCCGACTCCATGGCCCACCATCGCTTCAGTTCATGGAGTTCCAACACTTGCCAGACAGAAAGTGTTGTGTGGTGCAACTAAGCATTTTGAAGTTCAAGGCGATCCGCAAGATTCACTGCCACCGATTTCCCTCAAAATATACGAAATGTTTGGTAAAGGGGACGAAAACACTTTATCAGTAGTGGCTGAGCATGAGGTTGATGCTGAACAGTATCAATTTTTGGCAATAATCGCCTTAAACGAAGAAGGCATCCCCGTTGGTCATTTTGGAAACAAAGCTTGTCCCGATCCCATTGCTAAAATGCAAGGCGAAAGACAGTTACGTCACGATTGTACACATGATCCAATGCTCAAAGAGAAGTACGGGGTAAGATGGCCGTTCGTTCAGTAGATTCTGTTTGCATGAACCATGTAATTATGTACAGTATACAATTTACATTTGATCATTGATATACTCCATTTATTTCATTTGTGCAGACCACGCGGTATGCTTACACGATCCCAAGACTCGGAACTTCTTCCTTAGAGAAGGAATCTTTCTTTTGGACGTGGAACCCAAAAGATGGCTCTCGTCCACACAAAATTCAGTTTACTGTGACCATTGTTCATCAAACAACGGACAGAGACCGGTATAAGTACTGGATTGTGAGATCTTCAGTAACAGAATTCAAGCAAGTTGTTAAGTTGAATGTTGCAGATGACTTCCCTTCAGAGAGTTTTCCCTGCTATGCAAATACCGTTACCGAACATTCAAATCGAAATTTTGCTAAGGCTAAGAATCAGTCGGATTTGCTAATGAAGGACGAGTTTCTTAAGGATTTATACCCTGAACTAGGTAATTTACATTTTACATGGATGATTTTATACACTTTGAACCCGGCATTATACTAAATCCATAATGCGCCATGCTAAACCAGTGCTCTTACTGGGTACAGAAGCCGGGACAGTACCGTTTCTATAGTACCTGTACCCATACTCGAAACTAAAATGTACCTGCACCCACAATTTACCGTAATGTACTCATAATGTACCCAAAACCTGTACCCGAGTATCTGTTGTTTGTACTAGGGTAATTGTAGTGTACTGCATGGTTCGCTGATGAAAAGTGCTCGACGGTACTTGCCTACTACCTAGTTGAATGTGAATGCCAAAAATGTCTTCCCACCATTGAAAAACATCTGGGATTTTGGTCATTTTCCCTAGGATTTAAGGGTATCCTATTACAAATGGCTTAAAACGGATATACTCGGGTACTGTATGGTTCGCTGATTAAAAATGCACAACGGTAGTTGCCTACCCAGTGGAATTTGAATGACACAAATGCCCAATTTTTCAAATGTCTGCGGTTTTGGTCATTTTCACTATGATTTAAGGGTATCCTATTTCAAACGGTTTAAAAAATCATTTGAAATCATTTATGGTTTATATTTATTAAACAATACAGGTTTTCGAATTCTACTACGCCAAAATAATAACCAGATGAATGAAATGAAATTAGTTTTCGTGAATTGGTTACTGAACAATTGTTGTATCGTGTAACAATAACTAGTTGGGACGAATTCTTTAATATCAAAATCTCCATAACCAAAACTTATTTTTAGACTTCGAGAACATCTGAAAAAACGTTCTTGGCTAAATATCTTTCACAAAAAATCTATTAGCAAAAGTTTCTCAGAAAATTCAAGAGACTTTTCAGGAAGTTTCTTTGTAGGTTCTGACGTGGAAAACTGTGGGCAGGACCTAAACACAGGACGCTAGGTTAGTATACAAAGATGAAAGTAGGATTTTCTTGTCTTGCTATATTTTCATTCAACGACAACATGTTATATGGATAATTATACTTCATTTGACGCGTCCATCATAATTACGACTTGTATGCCTTCTTGCATTCCACACATTTTAAAAATAGTTACGACAATAACTTTTTATACACAAAATTTGATTACTTTGCTACCCTATTACTCCACGCACTTCGGTGTCTACTACAGCAGACAATCGTTTTTAGCTCCGGTGAAAATCCGTTTTCTTCAAAACCGAATTTTCCTGTCCAGAAAATTTCCCATTAATTTTCAACGACTTTCATACAGTAACGGTTTTAACTATATTATTGATACAGCTTACTATTCCAGGCGTTTTCTCTTTAGTTTCGGTTTGTCAATGAAGGCCCCAAACAAGAATCATCACTCTCTTCTCCTGGTACCACCAGCAGTATGGATATTAGCCGTTCTAGGTCTAGACACCCTCGTTCCAGGGATTCTATCTCCGATTCTAACCCACCAGAAAGAGGTCTTTAGCCCTACCGTTCTCATAGCTGTGAAAACAGAAGTTGCACTCCAACGTGGAGTTCATCCAGTCACGGTTCCTATTCACAACTGCAAATTAATGCAATGCAGAAAATTCTTCGTAAGTTTTCTACCCGCAGTTGTAGCAGACTTCACAACGTTCTCATTCATCCAGGTTTAACCATGGTCAGAATTCTAACTAGAACAAGATCACATTGACCAATGTTCGTGTTGACGCTGATAATGACGTACTCTTACTTTAAATGGGTGTGGATGACGATGCACAGGAATCATGCCAAGGAAACCAAATATTTACTCTGAAAAAATAAATGCTGGTCTAGTCAAAAATTGGAATCTAATTGCTACCGATGGTGTTCATGATATCAAGAGAACGGAAATTCAAGCCACCATGTCAGTTTCGTCTAACTGTTCACGTATATCTCCACCTAAGCTGAAGCCAAAACTTCAAACGGAGATTATCGCTGAGTTTTTGGGCTCAAGAAATCGTCAGTTCTCTACTTGGAAAAAGTTTATAGTGGCTGCTCTTATAGTATTTTGTCGAGCTATAACAGGTGCCCGGCTTAAGAAGAAGGAAGAGGTTTTCACAATCGACAGGAACCCAAATCCTACATCTTCAACACTATCAGCACACTTAGAACACAAGTGGTCACATCCAATTTCAAGGAAAAGGTCAAGAAAATTGTGACAGATTCCAAGTTCGATTTCCTCTTGGAATTTGGCGAAGACTCACAGTAAAGTCAAGGTCTTGGCGGAAATGTCCAAAGTTCGCCATTCCCTCAAAACCAATAAACCCGTCGTCTCAAGTAAACTACAAGGTCACAAAAGGAAATCAATTCGGGAGGATCGTTTAAACTTCCAGGGCCCGCTCCGTCAATCCAAGTCAAGCCACCGCAGCTGGCGTTCTCGTCAAACATCGACCAATGGAAATTCTAAGGTTTTTTACCCGCAGTTAGGAATCCATTACTAAATATAAAATGGTATTAGAGGCAGTTAATGGTCTAAAAATCCTTTTATATCCTGTCCTCACCAAAAACTGTTTACTTACTCACTGGACCCTTACGTCATTGGCTGAACTAATTGGCACTCTCATTTCATGTGTCCCTTGCGGTCTTCTATATACGAAGAATTTTGAAAGACTAAAGTTTCTTGCTATTCACCAGCACTACCAAAGAAACTTTGTTTTCAGAATGTAAGGAGGATATTTCCTGATGGCTAAGAACACTGCCGTCCACAATATACAGTCCCTTATTATCTTCTAATTTCAACATGTAATTTTTGGACGCTTCCCTATCTAGTAATCGAGGCACAATCAAATGTTTCTGGGGTACAACCTATCATGATACAAGCATTAATTTTGTCGAAATTGTTGATGCTCTCTACGGGTTGAGAGCTTTTGCTTCCAAAAGTCGAAGCTGTGCATTTATATTTAGAATAGTTAACAGCACAGCTATTTCTTACATAAATATATTTGAGAGATTCCAATATCCCGAACTAAATAGTCCAGCCTCCCAGATCTGGAATTTTCGCGAACACAGACACCTTTATAGGTTTGCCTCCTATATCACTTCCGATAACTACACCGATCGTGAATCACGCTCTCACAGGTTCGAGACCGAGTTGGAACTCCGTGTATCCGTTTTGAACAAATCCTGCCACATGCCGGAGGGTTTCCTGTCAATATAGACTTGTTCCTGTTGAGATATTTCCTGGAAAATTGACACTTTTTCATGGGATGTAGATGCATTTACTCTTTAAGATTCTCCAGAAAATTATTTCTGATAAAGCGAGGCGAGCGATAAGAGAGGGTGGTAGTAGTACTGTACTGGCCTAGCAAACCCTGGTTCCCCCTTTCATGAATCTACCGAAATGGAAACAGTAAGTCATTGCAATGCCTGATTTACTTCTGTTTCCAGCAAGCAACATTCACTCAATAACACTACCTCTACTTGTTGGATCTTGTCCGCCCGGTGCTAACCAGACAACAAATCAACTCAAATACTATAGACATCATCACCACATCTATGACCTTTTCATCCTTACGACAATACCCTGTATACTGTAAATGCTTGACCAATTTCTGTGTGACTTCTAATTGGGACCCTTCGGTGGTTGAATTAAATGAAGTTCTGTCATTTCTTCAACATCTATATGACCTGGACCCCTGATACAGTAGCATGAATGCTGCTAGATCTTTTCTGACATTAGTATCTTGCATAGAATCAGACGGCATTGGCACACATCCACCTGGACTACCTGGGAAACAACCACTTCAAGATGTATTCCTTGGATATATCACTATGAAGACTATCGGTCTTATTAGTCTAGCTACTGCCCACAGGGCACAAACGTTCTCCCTGATTAATGTACGTGACATTGTCGAGAAAGAAAGTGGTACTGAATTCAAGATTCACTCTCCAATTAAGACCTCCAAACCTGGGTAAACACAACCGGTCTTGCTCTTGCCTCGCTTCGCAGATCATCCACACGTTTGCGTCTCTAGGATTTTATCTACTTACCTTCAAAAGAAACCAATTTCATTCGCATCATTCCAACCATCTTTTCTTGGTTTTTTAAAAGCCACATGTACTTGTGTGTTCTCAGAACATTTCTTGCTGGATAAACGTATTTTCAAGCTTAGCGGAATATATATTACGACCTACTTGGGTTAACAGCGTTCGTCACGCTTCAATTTCTGTAGCAGCTGCAGGTGGTTTATCACTGGATCAGATTCGACTGAAGGCGGTATGGTCACCCTCCTCGTCAGTTTTCCCGAATGTCTACAATCGTCCTAAATTAGGTTTTAAAATAAATGAGTTTACGATTGACGGGTGTATCAGGAGAGCTAAGTAATCAAACCAATTTTGTTTGTGAAAAGTTGCTCTTGCAACTGTTTGTAAAATATATTGTATACAACAGACCTGGAATTCAAGTTCAAGTAAAACTTTACAAGATCATGTTTCAACAAACAATGCAATATCACTGTTTACCGAGCATTACCGAGCAAAAATTTAATTTCCTCTAGCTTGTACAGTCCAAAAATTTGAATATTTAGATGTAGAAACTTAGTTAATTAATTGTTTAAGTTATGTGCCCTAAATTCAGTACAGTCAACGATAGAAGTTTTTACATTACTTACAGTATGCAGATCCACTTTAACATCTAGAGATTAATTCACAGTCAGTACAGCACCAAAGATCAATTTCAATAGCTGTGTACACCTATAAACCATGTTTAAGCACTTGCAGTGGTAAAAGCTTTTACACTTATTGCAAGCTAAAAACAACACTTTGCGCCTTAGTTTATCTGAGCACAATTTACAATTATTTAATCGCATAGTTAGACTGTTGTAGCAATAGAAGCCATCACGCTAAATGTCAAGTGAAAGCAACACAAGTATATATAAGTAATTATAAACAAGCTTCTAGTCAGAGGTTTTTAAGGAACGTATATAGGAGAGAGACACTGCACTGAACAAGGGGTTTGGGGATAGGTTCTCTTTAGAACCTGCCTGGTGCTTGTCCAGATGTGGAATGAACGGGTTCGGGTTACAACTTAATTTGAACTTACCATTGAAATCTCGCGTTCATGTAAACATGAAATTACTGCTTGAATCAAGTCTTGGTTTTATCCAGACTTGACATTACTACCATGATCAAGTTCGGATCATACAACTGCAAAGCCATGAACTCGACCTTTCATGGTCAAGTGCCAAGTTCCTATTTATCCGCTAATTTAAATCTAACGTTTTTGTGAAAGGGCGAAGCGGGTATTGCGGGGTTTTAACGAGCAACGTGTTGCGTGCACAATCTTTGCTGGTGTTTTTCTTTGATTAATTTTTGCTTTAAATATTAATATTTTTTAAACAACTGGAAAATGAGCACACCTGAAGAATCCCAACATTACGAAGAATATGCTGATCCTGGAAGTCAAAACCCATCAAGTAGACAGAAAAAATGGTCGAAGGATCAAAGCATTTCACATTTTGTGAATCTACAACAACATACGGCTGCAAACACTGTTTTATCATTCATAAATTATTCTAGATGTTGATATTTAATTGTAGAAAATCGTCGACGTCCCATGTCAATATAATAGCACCAATTGTAACTGTAATGTACATGCAGTTTCCAGCAACTTCTTGTTTGCATAGTGCAGTCAGTACAATTCATGTAGTTTCTCGAAAGATATAAGTTTAGGACAACCATACAGGATAATGTTATCGGTTATTCTAAGTAGGCCTTCAACCTTAGCTCAGTTGTAACTTGATGTGGTTTTTGCAGCTAAGGTTGACATTAATATTACTTATATTCGTGACGCAAATGTAAATTATATTTTTTAGAAGTTCCAGAAATAAGGCCAACCTTTTATTTTACGCGGTTCTCTTTGTGCCCTGATATTTTCTTCTTGTATGAAGGAAACCTTAAAAAGCATCACTCACAGAACCTTGAATTGAACGTATCTAGTAAATAAATTTAAAAAAAAATAATTTCCTTTTGAACTAACGACAGTGCAAGCACAAACTCATTGTTTTTCTCATTGTCATTTACTACTCATCCAGTCCTCTAATTCTCCGAGCCATCAAAAATAAATCAAAATAAAATTTCGGGTTTTTCTATTTTAAAGTATATGTACAATAGTATAACTTGAAACTCACCGTCATGTTCAAAGTGATGGTTTATTTTGAACTGCATGGTCGAATTCATGATCATGGTTTATTTTGAACTGCATGGTCGAATTCATGATCATGGTTTATTTTGAACTGCATGGTCGAATTCATGATCATGGTTTATTTTGAACTGCATGGTCGAATTCATGATCATGGTTTATTTTGAACTGCATGGTCGAATTCATGATCATGGTTTATTTTGAACTGCATGGTCGAATTCATGATCATGGTTTATTTTGAACTGCATGGTCGAATTCATGATCATGGTTTATTTTGAACTGCATGGTCAAATTCATGATCATGGTTTATTTTGAACTGCATGGTCGAATTCATGATCATGGTTTATTTTGAACTGCATGGTCGAATTCATGATCATGGTTTATTTTGAACTGCATGGTCGAATTCATGATCATGGTTTATTTTGAACTGCATGGTCGAATTCCTGATCATGGTTTATTTTGAACTGCATGGTCGAATTCCTGATCATGGTTTATTTTGAACTGCATGGTCGAATTCCTGATCATGGTTTATTTTGAACTGCATGGTCGAATTCCTGATCATGGTTTATTTTGAACTGCATGGTCGAATTCCTGATCATGGTTTATTTTGAACTGCATGGTCGAATTCCTGATCATGGTTTATTTTGAACTGCATGGTCGAATTCATGATCATGGTTTATTTTGAACTGCATGGTCAAATTCATGATCATGGTTTATTTTGAACTGCATGGTCGTTAACGCGTAGTATGTATTAAAATGCGTCCTATGTTCTATTCCACTAGTCGATAAATAGTCAATCTGATTGATTGTTTAAATTTTATTTGTTTATTAGATTACTGGGAGGAATCAATACAAGTGTTAGATTTCATCTTGAAATTCTGGTAAGAAAGACAGTAACATAGTCGTGCATCCCTCCCTGCAGCAAAAAATGTTAATAAATAAAAACATCCCTGTTGAAAAAGAACAGCTCCAGAAAGAAATCAACAATTATTTGAAAATCACTGCTGAAAAAACCTAGGAATTACCAGCTAGATATTATTTTACGTAAAAAGAACCATTGACAGGATGATTGAGTAATTTTCGGAGTTTGTAAGGGTGACAGGCCCGCACCAATTGAGAACCCTACTTCAAGGGAGAGGATTTGTGAATGATTTTTCGTATTTTAATATTTTATTCCATTCGTATGCAATTTATCGAAATGATCATAACTGCAGTAATGAAATTGATAGAAATTCGGTAAAAAGTCAATAGTATCAAATTCTGTTAAGAAAATAATCGTCAGTCAAAACGAAATATTTCGAGAGATCCGGAACGTAGGCCAAAATTAACAGAGTATTCAAAATGCTCCCAACAGCTAAGCTAACTTTTACTACATATACACTTTTCTATAAATTTTAGTATAAACAAAAATAATTTTTGAAAACAATCCAAATCTCGTTATATACATATAGCCCATTGATAACCACAATAGTCTTCATTATTTTTTTGTTACGATGGTTAGGTTTGGTGAATCTTGTTGTGTGCAATTTTGAAACTTTAAAATATGTAAAATACCGGGTAACAATAAAATACACTGGGGCAACGGACTTCCAAGCAAGAGCATTTAGAAGCTCTCAGAAACCTCCGTTAAAACATGAAAAGATTTGGCAGTTATTTGAAGCCTTAAATTTGAAGTTCTGGTAACAATTGAACCAGTGAAGCCCACCCATTGATTTACGAGCTGAGGTCCAGGGTAGAATTTTTGCAACATTGTTGAAAATTAGATACCTCAAGACAGGGGACGGATTTTTGTAAATCTCCTTGGAAGATAATTTCTGAATTTCCCTGCTGAGTCAAATGTCCCTGCTCCTCAACGATTTTCAAAATCCCGGTTTGTAAAATAGAATCCCTACTCTTTGTGATTTTCCCTGCCAGAAATATTTTCTTCCTTGGGAAGAATCTTCCCAACTTCCCGCAAAAATCCGACCCCTGCCTCAAGATAACTAACATTTTATAAACTGAGGTAGGTAAATGCAATAAAAGTTTGCCCACCTTAGGAGAAATGAACGATTAAAGTTTACCGGGGGTCTATGAAGGTTCTGTGTGCACTTGGTTTTGTTTTTCAATTTCAATTTCAATTTAATTTATTTAGGATTCTTTTCGGGCAGCGCCCATATCATCCATACATTGTGATTACGTGTATTTACCTTAAAACGATAAGATAATAAAATGATTATAATATAAAAAAGTCCACTCAAATATGAGTAAACCTATTAAGTGAGAGCTTGAACTCTGCAAGGAATCTTATACTAAAAATCTGTAATGGTTTGGAGAAAGTTATTCCTGGATGTACAGTTTTGGATAAATTTAAAGATATCACATATAAAATCCCGGGAAGGATTTCTAAATATGCTGAGAAGAAATGACTCAGTAGTGTATTTATTGATGTGGTATTTTCCTAACACACAGTGTCTTGGGTGGTCATATAATCGGCATTTCGTAACAATGTGGAGGAGATCCTCCTGTTCCTGAAGGTTACAGGAAATGCACATGTTTGGAAATGCTAGCTTGAGCTTTGACCCGGGCGTGTAAAGCGTAGGAGAATCAATATAGGAGAGCAATCTTATATTAGCAAACATACGTATGTATTTGAACGGGATGTTATAAGTTAGATAGGCAGATGTAGAAAAATGATTCTTAATTAATTTATAGTTGGGGAGAGACGATGAAGCAGAGATTCTGTGTAGGTCTTCTTGTATAAAAGAATCATAGATTACTGCCATGATATATGGGAAAAACCCAGCTAGATATTCTGGGGACTGGAAATTCCAAACAGAGGCGAAACCATATTTGTGTAGAGTGTCACGGATAAAGTTGGGCCATGAGGCCTTTGGCCTGTGGGGCTTATCGTTACGACCGAGGAACCTGGATCTCTCATAGCATATCTTAATCAACCTGGATTGCGGCAGTAACAAAATTTTTAGCCAAAATCGTAGAGCCCATTTATAAATTCTGTAGAGTACCAAGGTCCGACCTGTTTCTACTCTAAGGGCGTAGGACGGTGTACGCTGCGGTAACCAGAGCAGTTTTTTCAGAAATTGATTCTGAATGACTTCTAATTTTTCTGTAACGTGCAGAGCCCATATTTCAGCAGCGTATGTCATGGTTGGGATGACTACAGTGTCAAGCAGCTTCATTCGAGCTTCCCAAGAATCTGTTCTTGAGACGGAAAGTATTTTTATTGTGGGGCCTATTGTTGCAAGCGCCTTGCGTGTCATCTCTTTCGCCGCGGAACAAAATGAGCCAAATGCTGTAAATTTTATCCCCAAGTATGTATACTCAGGAACTATTTCAATAATTTCCCCCTTCAGGCGCCACCTCCAAGATGACAATAAATTTCCCCCGTTCCTAAAAATAATTATTTTAGTTTTTGATAAGTTAATAGTAAGGAAATTACGATCGCAGTAGTCGCCTAGAATATTAATTTTTGATTGAAGGCATAGCTTGGATTCTGCAACTGTGACATTATCGTCAGCAAGGAGCAGGTGATTTACAGTGTTTTGTCCCCCTAGACTGACTGGAGTGGCCCCGTGAATCTCAAAGAAGTTGTCTAAGTCGGAAATATATAGTGCAAAGAGCAGTGGGCTTAATATGTCTCCCTGCAATACACCTTGTGTAATCTCGTGCGGGTCAGTATGATCGTTGCCTACCCTAACTCTCAAAGTTGCGTTTTCATACAGTGATTTGAGTACCAAAATAAATTTGCAAGACACTCCATAATCATTTAATTTTTTCCATAGTAAGTTGTGGTTTAAGGAGTCAAACGCTCTAGCTAGATCCACGAAAAGCGCGAATAGTTTGCCACCTGGGGCCCTGAGTTTTATTTGAATTATGGACATAAGGGTAAAAATTTGATCGATGCAACCCCGATGTTTCCTGAAGCCTGCCTGCGTTTCGGGTAAAACATTCGTATACTCGCACCAGGAGTATAAACGGTTGTATAAAATCCTGGTGAATAACTTCGTAATAGTGTTAATAAGGGCTATACCTCGATAGTTGGATGGTAAGGATTTGTCTCCCTTTTTGTGCAGCATAAACATTTCTATAACGGACCATGCTTTTGGAGTAAGGCCACAGGAAAAAATCGAATTAAACAGGGTTAAAAGGTGTTGAAAGAGTTCGGGGGTAGTAAATTTCCAAAATTCGTTAGGTATAGTATCGAAACCGGGAGCTTTATTAGATTTGAGAGCTCGGATTGCAAATTCTAATTCTGAAATCGTAATTTCAGGGTCCAAATGAACATTTCCTTTAGAAAAAATTTGCTCAGGGAGGGATATTACCGGTCTCTTGGGCATAGTTTCAGAGTAAAATAACTGCCAAGATTCTAATGAGATTGGATATTCGTTATTAGCTCTAGCTTTTAAAAGATTAAATGATTTCCAGAATAACCTGGTGGATTTTGGGTATCTCATCCCTAACCTGATGCGCACAGCGTGCTCCTTGCGCTTGTTTTTAAGCAGATTGTTGTGCGCCTTTCTTGCCTCTTGATATTCCCTTCTTGATTCCTGAATTTGAAAGTTTTTTCTAAGGGTCTTTAGCTTTCTCATAACATCTTTCCGTGACACTCTACATTCTTGGTCATACCACGGTTTGTTTCTGGGTAGGTTGGTACCGGAGAATTTCTTCAGCATCCCACAACTGTCTGCAGTGACTTTAATTGCTTCAATCAGTGTGGAATTGTGGGTGTCAATACTGGTGTTATCTGCAATATTATCCAAATTATATTTAAGGATCCTCTCATAGTCATCTGAGTACCCACTCCACTTAAGAATTTGTTTTTGTACAAGGAAGCTAGTGTAAGGGGAATCAGCAATATGTACCAGATCTAAGCATATGGGAAAGTGAGGTGAGAAAGGAACGCCGACAGGATATAGATCAGATATAAAGTTCAAGCTAGCAGAGTTTACCCAACACTGATCAATTACACTTGCGCCATTGTGATTTGAAAATGTGAAATTTGCTGGGGAGTCCCCTTGGCAACGCCCATTGAGCAGCACGAAATCCCTATCCGACAGATTTCTAAACATTGAGGCCCCTCTAATGTTAACAATATTGTCTTGGCTTCTCCTATTGTTTTTCAGAAACGGGTGTGTAATGTCTGGGAAAAAATCCAGCTGCCCCACACGAGCATTTGCGTCACCCATAACAAACATACTTTCCCCAGGAAATTCCATGGCTAACTCATCAATTACATCTGCTAATTTAAGAATGTTGCAGTTATTATCATTACCGGGTTTTACATATAAAAAGAATAAAATTATAGTCTTATGTGTATCCAGATATCTTAAAACAAATGTGGAGAGAAAGTCATAAGTGTTAAATGTTTTAATTATTTCAAATGTTTTCTTAATAAAAATTAAGAGACCTCCACTGGGTCTCCCTAAAGAATGGGCTTTGGAAGCCGGATTTACAAAAGTATTAAAGTTAAAAAAGTCATTAATTTGTGTAAATTCTGTACTTGTGTACCATGTTTCAGCTAAACAAAAAATATCAGTATTTAGGAGAATTGACTTGTCGACAGGGCTAAGATTTAGAAAATTTGCGATACCATTGCAATTCCAGTAAATGATTTTACTAAGAGTATTGTTGGTATGAGAAATGGGGCTGCCGATGTCCTATGCAATCTGGGCCGCGTTGTTCATAGTAATTCTTGGTCTGAGGTTAGGAATTCCCGGGATTTTAACTATGATCAGGCCATTAGATTCGAAGTATTCTTCGGAGTCTGGAGAGAGTTTCGCTATCAAGTATCTATTAGCATATACATAGCTCCTCAAGTTGGCATCCCTTAATTCTTTTTTCTTTTGCAGAAGAAGTGCTAAAATTTGTTGTTGCTTTTGGGACAAATCATCCCTGATCACAATTTTCGTGTTCTTCAGGTTAAAAGATCTTGCTTTGAACAGTTTCAGATTTTTGGAGCTGTTGAACTTCAGTTTGTATATGGTTGTTGTAGGTTGCGATTTTGAGTTCGCATTTACCGTTCTGGGACGCGGAGTGATTGCTTCAACACTGAACCATTGTGACACCAGGCTCACGTCAGCGAAGTTATCCCATAATTTTGGTAGTAAGTCCCTCTTGATTACCGTCTCTGCAGAATCATTTTGGGTGGCCCCAGGGGTAGGAAGTCCCCGGACAATAAGGTTGAGCCTACGGTCCCCGTGGTCTTGAAAATTTTCATTATTCTCTAAGTGGAACATTTGGACCTTAAGTGATGCAATTTCCTCCTCCTGTGTGCTGATTTGGAATTTGAGCTCCTTATTTACTACATTCTGTTCTTCAATTTTTCCTTGAAGGGCTGTGAATTTCGTGTTCAATTCTTCGAACTTCGTGTCCAGTTTTTGTTGTAGTTCAGTCTTCGTTGATAAAATAAGCTGAGCAAGTTTATCTAGGTCCATTTCTTGATGACTTTCGTTGTAGCTCCTCAGGAGTTTTCTTGGGGTTTCTAAACTGCTATATTGTTCTTCCGTCTCTTGGGAGGCTTTACGTTTCCCTTGGTTAGCCACTGAGCCGGATGTGTCAACTTGGGTGGAGCCGGGGGATCTGGTTATCACCATATCCTCTTGTCCCGGTGAGCTTGTAATTTTGATTTCCTAGGAAGAGTTAAAAGTCCTGGAGCAAGTTATGTAGCAAATGTTGACAACAGGAGGAATATTTCCAGAAAAGATGCGAATAATAGTAACTATGACGAATTTGGAGTGACTGAGAGTAAATAATATTAATAAAGGTATCACTCGCCTGAGGATTGGCCCGGAAAGCACCTACAACATTTGCTAATTTTTGCCAATTTACAGTTGCCAATAACAGCCTGGTGCTTCCGGGAGCCAGTAAGAGGAGTCAATCCAGCGTCAGGAGAAAAACAATATAATTACGTGACTCCTGTGTATTTGCCAGTATGAGTATGTGTACATCAAATAAGTTGGAATGGGCTGGCTTTACTAAATTGACTGTGTAAAACTTTAGCTTCTATCAATTCCTCCGTCTTATTAGTCTCCTGGATGCGTTTAGGTACACTTTATCGCGGATAGTAACAATTGAGCGAGTTTGCAAAGTTAGGCCTCCGAATTTTATGAAATTATTTCAAATTTTTGCCAAGAACTTCAAAAGTAAGTGTTGTTCAAACGAAGCGCCAACCAAGGACCAAAAAGTGGAAAGCATACGAATGCTTGCAATTCTTTTGAGCCTCCTGGTTTTGTTTTTATGAAGATGGTTTTACTTTGACTAGCAAGTTTTTGTAAATCCTTTCAAAAGTGCCTTAAGCGTAAAAATCGCTAAAACACTACTTTCGGGACCCTTCAATGAAGAAAGATATGGAATGGAAAACTTTTGAACCCCTGAACCAATTGGAGTACTCTAAAGCCTGAAGTCAGCTAGGCAATGCTACTCGATATTTTTCAGCCCCCAACACGTATCCAAATATGTCAGTATCAGCATATTAGTATTAGCGTTGTTGCTATCAAAACTCTTTCATTGCTACCCTTCAGTTGGAAGAATATCTCTGGGATCCGTAAAGCATTTTGTCAATTAGATTCCCATCCCAAACCAATAATGTTTCCCCTACGAGTAACCAAAAAATCTACACTTGACTCTTCTATTCGTAAACTAAACTACGTCTCCAATCAAGACATACGATACAATCCGCGAAAAATTATGTATTTGGCAGAGATGCGCATCCACAGTTTCGTTACGTTACGTTACACTATTATGATAGGTTTTAAAATTGTCGTTAATTATCATTACATTACTAAATATCGTATGAACAATTCAGCGTTACCGTTCCGTTACTACAAGACAACGGTAATACTCCAGCGTTAATTTTCGTTACCATTAAAAAATATAAATAGCCGTTACTTTTCGTTATCGTTACTATTATTGTCCTCTCGGTATAAACTAAAATGTCAAACAACTAGTGCTGCCAGACGTACCTGGTATGCAGAAAATGTAGCAAAAGGCAATTTACAGTTTCTGTGTAGTTCTTGATTCACCTGCAATGTGATCCGCATCCCGACTACCCGGTGTGGTAATCTCAACATTTGTCCTTTTTTCAAAATCATTTTTCTCCTTTTACTAGCAGCAGTGTTCTCCATGGTTAGTTCTTATCTACTAAAAACTTTGTTAGAACCAAAACTGAATTCGTAAGCCGATCACATCGTTTTTTTGTGAGCAAAAGCGTGTGGATTGATCAAAATAAAGGGTCAAAACCTTCCTATTGAAATTTGCCAGGTTTTCAGTAACGTGTACATAAATGATGCTCAGGGATCAGGGTATCCACAACCAATTCAAGTTGTTAATATTTCCCCCGTTTATTTGCACGCACAGTTACTCCAAGCCAGGGTTGGCAAGTGGCAAGAAATGGCCTGGCCGTTATTGGTTAAAATCCTGTTCTTACCGGCTTGGTCCAATTGCTTGGGTTGGTATAAAATGGTCGTAATTAATATTATCCAAATAAATCCACTGTCCAATAAAAACCGGTTTTAACCGAAACGTACCACCGGCTTGGCTAATATTACGCATACATGAACACAGGGTTGCCAAGTGGTCAGAAATGGCCTGGTTATTATTGGTTAAAATCCGGTTCTAACCGGCCCGGACCTGTTGTATAGGTTGGTATAAAATGGCCATAATTAATACTATCCAAATAAGTCCACTGTCCAATAAAAACCGGTTGTTACCATTTCTTGCCACTGGCTTGGCCTTTATTTATAAAAGCCGGTTTTTTGCCAACCCTGCTCCAAGCAAAGCCAATAATATATATATAATAATATTATAGTATATAATAATGTACATGCATATATTTATTTGATAGCGTTACGTTACGTTACAATATCGTTTTCTGTTTACACACGCTTAAGCGTTATAGTTATTCTGATAAATGTTAGCACACCCTAGTTCCGTTACCGTTACGTTATTGCCTGCTCCAAATATAGGCCGTTACGTTAAAAAACGGCGCTATTCCGTTATTGTCGGTAAAAGTAACGTAACGGGCGCATCACTGGTATTTGGACAATATTGTCGTTAACCTTAACAAAGCATTCATGATTAGTTTATTTCCTGAATTAAGCCAGTAACGGAAAATCATTTTTGAAAGTAATACATGTAGTTTAAACATTCTACAGGATCTTCCACAATAGAATCTTCTGCAGAAACGTCCACGGAACCTCCTGCAATAGAAACGTCCACGGAACCTCCTGCAATAGAAACTTCCATAGAACCTTCCACAATAGAATCGTCTAAAGAACCTTTTACAGAACCAACTACAACAGAACCTTCTACAGAACCTCCTACAGAACCAACCACAACAGAACCTTCTACAGAACCTACAACAACAGAACCTTCTACAGAACCTCCTACAGAACCAACCACAACAGAACCTACAACAACAGAACCTACAACAACAGAACCAACCACAACAGAACCTACAACAACAGAACCAACCACAACAGAACCTACAACAACAGAACCAACCACAACAGAACCTACAACAACAGAACCAACCACAACAGAACCAACCACAACAGAACCTACAACAACAGAACCAACCACAACAGAACCTACAACAACAGAACCAACCACAACAGAACCTACAACAACTGAACCAACCACAACAGAACCAACCACAACAGAACCAACCACAACAGAACCTACAACAACAGAACCTACAACAACAGAACCAACCACAACAGAACCTACAACAACAGAACCAACCACAACAGAACCTACAACAACAGAACCAACCACAACAGAACCTACAACAACAGAACCAACCACAACAGAACCTACAACAACAGAACCAACCACATCAGAACAAACCAGAAAAAAGGAATCCGCTCCTACTCCATGGCCCACCGTTGCTTCAGTTCATGGAGTTCCAACACTTGCCAGACAGAAAGTGTTGTGTGGTGCAACTAAGCATTTTGAAGTTCAAGGCGATCCGCAAGATTCACTGCCACCGATTTCCCTCAAAATATACGAAATGCATGGTAAAGGGGACGAAAACACTTTATCAGTAGTGGCGGAGCATGAGGCTGATGCTGAACAGTATCAATTTTTAACAATAATCGCCTTAAACGAAGAAGGCATCCCCGTTGGTCATTTTGGAAACAAAGCTTGTCCCGATCCCATTGCTAAAATGCAAGGCGAAAGACAGTTACGTCACGATTGTACACATGATCCAATGCTCAAAGAGAAGTACGGGGTAAGATGGCCGTTCGTTCAGTAGATTCTGTTTGCACGAACCATGTAATTATGTACAGTATACAATTTACATTTGATCATTGATATACTCCATTTATTTCATTTGTGCAGTCCACGCGGTATGCTTACACGATCCCAAGACTCGGAACTTCTTCCTTAGAGAAGGAATCTTTCTTTTGGACGTGGAACCCAAAAGATGGCTCTCGTCCACACAAAATTCAGTTTACTGTGACCATTGTTCATCAAACAACTGACAGAGAACGGTATAAGTACTGGATTGTGAGATCTTCAGTAACAGAATTCAAGCAAGTTGTTAAGTTGAATGTTGCAGATGACTTCCCTTCAGGGAGTTTTCCCTGCTATGCAAATACCGTTACCGAACATTCAAATCGAAATTTTGCTAAGGCTAAGAATCAGTCGGATTTACTAATGAAGGACGAGTTTCTTGAGGATTTATACCCTGAAATAAGTATGACGAATCTTAATAATTTCTTGAAGTTTCGCATGAAGCTTTGCTTTTAAAACTAATAGATGTTTTGTTCCTGGAAATGTAGGGACTGCGTTGGTAACTTCAACGGAGTTATTCACTGTAGAAGTTCCCACGGCTTCTGAAAAATTCACATATATTAGTTCAACTTCAGAAGAACTAAGGAGTAGTACATCTGCCCCGGAATGGGCAACAATAGCACCTGTACAGGGTGTACCAACCTTGGTACGACACGGTGTCGTGTGCAACCAAATTAAACACTTCGAGGTTCAAGGCGAGCCTAACCTGGAAGATCCGCCTGTTAATCTCAAATTGTTTGAAATCATGGGGGACTCAAATGCAAATACATTATCAATAGTTCTAGATCGAAAACCTGAGTCGGGTCCGGTGACTTACTTGGTTATTATTGCCTTAAACGAACGTGGCATTCCAGTAGGTCACTTTGGGCATATACCTTGTCCAGATCCGAACATAAAAGCACATGGTCGACGTCAAACTAACCAGAGATGCACTAGTGACGAAACACTCATCAGGAAATATGGGGTATTAATACGGAGTTAATAGCCAATCCAAGGCATTCCCGCTTGTAATAATCCAGCGAGCATTATTCCCGCTGTCTGCATTCCCAATATCCTTAAGCCAACGATAATTCTGCTGTGTGTGACAAAGTGACCGCATAAATTGTTTTATTCAATCATTGAAAGACAAATCCGTTGGTCGTTGTAGTAGGCAATACATGAATGCGAATGCAGCATGTATTTATGTAGATTACCAAGGAAACAAACTAGGGATGGAGTCCTTTGGGAAATATTATTAACGTTCTAAACAGCCGTAATAATACGGATTAAGTTATGAAATTATTGAGTATACAGTCGGCATACCAACGGCATGAATTGTTGTGACGCAACAATATCGTAAGAAATAGCGGCGATACTGTAATAACATACTTTAAGGATATAATGACTGTATCCTTGTATGGGAATATTCACTATAGCTAGAGTCCGTCGAGAAGATTTGATTCATATGGTTTAAACAAAAATGAACCAGTTTTCAATCATTTTATGAATTATTAATAATCTCGTTGGAAGTTCTGAGGTTGGGGAAAATTCAGAAATCTCGACTAAACCAAATTAGCTCTGCTGGTTAACTAACGTCAGGTTTAACTTGACAGGTCGACCGCAGAATAGAACCCAAAACGAAATTAAATAAATGCTACATGGTGAAACATTATTAAATGAACAAAAATATAGCCATAGGTTTCTGTAAACTCATTTTGTGTGTATTTCCCTTCACAGCGTATTGATAATCCTCGAAAGAATGGTTATACAGTACATTGTACAGTAAAACCTGTATATAATGGTTTTCCTAGGGACGCCGAAATTTGACCACTATAGACAGGGACCACTATATAAGTATATAGTGGTCAAAAGTCACTATATAAACATACATATACAGGCATACGAGCAGGAATCCAGCAGTTTGAATTGCATATGTTATTGACAACCAGCAATTTTACACTTTTTTAAAAATAATCACTAATTTACTTCTAATTGAGACTTCGAATTTTCACCTTGCCAAGGGAATCTTGAAGAATACTGCAATGATCTTCAAAGCACCTTGCCTTTTAGGCATTTTCCATAGAGAAATTGGGTAAAAATATTTGTCGACCTATTTATTCGACGAAGTTTCGTTTCGAATTACCTCAGGATGATTAAATCATCTGAGATCTTTTAAAGCTAATAATAATTTTTTAAAATGATTAAAAGTAACCACTAATTAATTGAAATACTTCAAAGGACTAATAATATAGCCAATAAACCATCGTTTGATTTAGTACAAATACATGCAATATTAAACGGCTGGAGATAAAAACGCCCCAAAATGCCTTTAATTGCACTAAACTCAAACAGCTGTGTCATTGGTTCGGGTTTGCGCGAGTTGTATCCCTTCGTTCTGACTGGTTGACCACTATATACAGGTGCTTTAAGCTGTATTTTGAACTGAAGGGGCATGCTCATTAGACCACTATGAACAGGTTACCACTATATAGAAAACCATTATATAGAGGGAATTCCCTATGATAAAGGATAGGAGATGGGACCGGGAAGCCAAATTGGACCACTATTGACAGGAAACCACTATATGAACGGCCATTATATACAGGTTTTACTGTAATTTATTATATGTACGTATACAATGTGTTTCATTTTCTTTTCGTGCTCAATGTCTTCCATCATAGAATGTCGCAAATTATATGACTTTTCCATTTTCAAGTACATTTTTTACGATTTTTAAAATTCGTTTTGTTATTACCGCATGTCAAAATTGCGGTAATAAAAAGTGGGGATTTTTTGGCGATCTTAGACATTACAAAGTTGTGTTCTCCAGCAGAGCTTCTGCCGGGGACGGGACGTCGGGACACTGGACGGACCGGGACGGGACGTCCCCAGGGACAAAATAATTGTCCCCATGTCGTATTCGGGACAGGTCGGGGACAAAAAATTGCCCCCATAATATTCGGGACGGGACGGGACTGAAAAAATTTTCCCCATTATTTTTGGGGCGGGACGGGGACAAAACAATCGTCCCCATTGTATTCGGAACGGGATATGCTTTTTGGCCGTGTGTATAACGGGACGGGACGATCAAGCAAAGCAGAACAAGGATAACGTTTCAGCTTTTAATGCTCGTGAGTCAACTATTCTGTGAGTTCTATCTGTATTTCAGTAGAAAATGAAGCGTATTGCTCAAAAACTGACTGGTACTTCATCATGGTTTTATGATTAGGATTATTAGATTTTGGCATTAGAGCGAATAAAGACAAGTTATATATATTTATAATCATAATAAAAGTAAGTAATCATACACATTATTTGAAAACGGATTCGAAACTTGAGTGCCAGAATAATTTTGGTGACTGAAATAGAACAGTTATAGTTACTACTACTCCTACTTTCCTACTGTTGAAATATAACCGTGATGTAAGCTGCCTTAAGGAGAAATCTTGGAAATACGATTCTGTAAATGTGTTTTTTTATGTTTTTGGTACAAATACTTCTTGTACGAATTTTTCCTTATGTTCCAATTTTCGGTATGAGAATGTCGACTACTGTTTTTAGTAATTATTGAGACGGGACAGGAATTTTGTTCACATGCCCCGATTTTCGTGAAAGTTTTTTAAAAATATTGGGGACGGGGACAACGTTTTTGTCCCCATGTCCCGATTATCGGGACGGGACCGGGGACAAGGTTTTTTTAAATTTTTGGGGACGGGACGAGGACACGGTTTTTGTCACCGTGTCCCGATTGTCGGGACGGGACTGGGGACAAAGGTTTTGAAAAAATATCGGGACGGGGACGGGACAGGAATTTTGTCCCCAAAATTTATAAGAAATAATTAATCCCAATCCCAATCCAAGTGTTGGGGAACTTGGATCTAATCCTTAATCCTCAATCCCGGCTCAATGCTTTCATTTTAATCTACTAGTTAAATCCAATTATTTGTATGGCAACGAATTAATAACACATCATAATCTAATACTTAATGAATTATAATTTGGTCAACAATCCTAATCCCAAAATCCACTGCTGTCAGTAGTGTGGATTGGATTATAACTACTGCTATATCATTGCTACATTTTTCAACATCTAGCGGCTTTGTAATGTACCTGTATCTTGCGTTCACATGTCACAATTCAAAGGCTGTTTTCAAACAGGAATCATGTCGTTATGGTTTGTATAAGTATAAATCTTAGCAAAGAACGTGGGAACGCAGTAGAAGTCAAGCTGTTTTACTTATTACGGAGTAACATTCTCTTTACGCTTGCCTCAAATATGTGCATATTTTGATTACTAGTATTTTAGCCCGCATGGAAATTAGCAGCACAATTGTGCTAAAACAAATCCCGTGCAAAAAATGTGAAGCGTTTTCATGCGGGAGTTTAATATAATAATTGAAGTGTGTATCATAAATACGTTGGCTGGAATTGTGATTTGAACTGTCTCTATTTTAAGCAGACTATTTCTAGTTTCACTCCATCCACAATAATTTACTGCTTAGTAACGAGTTTGCTAATTGGAACCAACCTTGTAATTTAAACCAAATATACAGATGTTTACTTCATCGCAGTGTCCTGATCTGAATGAATTTGTTGTAGTCAATGGTACAAGAATCTATGTATGATCTGACAAATATTAACCCGTTAATCATATTTATGTATGATTTAAATTGGCCTATGCGCTAATCCTTTAGAATTGTTTGATTTTTTCTTCATCAATCGCGTAATGTCTGCATCTTTATTAGAAATCGCCAATCCAACGTAAATCTGCAAATTCGTATTCATCAATTTTACAATCTAATCCAAGTGTTTGGAATTTTCCCGTCAATCCCTTAATTCAATTCAATTGATCAGAGATTTTCCTGTCAATCCCTCAATCCAATCCAATTGATCGGAAAATTTTCCCCCAATCCCTTAATCCAATCCAAGTGATTGGAATTTTTCCTGTCAATCCATTAATCCAATCCAAGTGATCGAATATGTTTCCTTTAATCCCTTAATCCAATCCAAATGATCGAACATTTTTCTTTTAATCCCTTAATCCAATCCTGCAGGTCGTTTGTGTAAATTTCTCATCCCTGATTTTCACCGCTATGTATGAATTTTATCACCAATATTATTGTTTTTTAAATTTGAAATGATGTAGTGCGCCGAAATCAAATAGCATAATGGTATCAGTGAAATATGCCCTTCTATCTAAATCGAATTATTATAAATTGTTTTTGTATGCACTTCACTTTTATACTTGAATTGTTAAGACTGCTGGGAGTGTATTCTAATATAATAATCACAGCAAGACTTCAAACGTTACAAATAAAATTATTAGCAGAAAAACTAAAAAGGAGTTGCTTTTGCAATAATTTTATATGTAATAATCGAATTTTTCGGCATCATCAATATTATTACCATGACATAAGCTGGCCAAAAATATGTAGATGCAACGATCGCGTTGCTTACGGCCTGTGTGGCAGTTTCTTGATACATGTGAAAATATATCTTCAATTTAATAATTTCTTATCCATTATTTGAGCAGAATCTTGTTTTATACTTTTAAGAGCGCAAAAACAACTCGACTTTGAGCTGTTTTACTAATCATTTCTTTAATGCTGTTACTAGGTTGATTTGTATTATACATACAATAGGAACTCTTTCTAAGCTATTTTGCTATTGTTTTATTTCATAGATTTTCACAATAAAATGTTTTGCTAGAAACGGTATTAAGATAGTTTTGGCGACCACAAAAGAAGTTATTAAAATTGTTATAAGTTAGTTTAAACTGAAATTAATTTAATACCATTCTTCCATGCGTCAGTATTTACTATTAGTATTCGTATTAACAAGCCCCTGCCCTTTGGGAACTTGTTTTCTACCCTTGAGTCAACGATCAGATTGTGGGAAAATTTCCGTCAAAATGTCCGTGTGTTTGAATATCCCGCCAAAATGTAACCACAAATTATTGCTTTGTAATTAAATTTACTTAAAAGGAGCTCTTCACTAACCACACAAAGCCCCAAGAGATGGCAGATAAAAAGCTTGACATTCGCAGTCACCGATGTTAAGAACAAATTAACAGCGATAGAAGAAAGTGGGAAAGTTGATTTGTCCACCTCAGGACAAATTGCCGTTTCATGAAGTTATCAAATCCATGTTGGTCGGTGTGAACATTTTTGTAAAAGCACAATTACGGAGCGATTGTGAAATTCGAAAAAGTGCAATACATTTTGACTTTGATGTCGCCTCTCGGTCAATAATATCTCATTAAAAAGATATTTAATTGCTTTAACATTTTTTAATTATTATTATTTAAATTACTAAAATTAAAATAATTTCGACCTCATCGAAATCCAAATCGTTTCACTGTTTTTTAAACAAAATTTCAGCATTTCTTTAGCCGAGAATAAACCATCTTCCTGAGACTTATCCCCCCTCAGTCTACGTATGAATACCTAAGAGCTCATTTAAAAAATGAAATTACAAAATAAAATAAAAATTGAAATCGTAGTTAAATTTATCACAAATATTTTCACAATCTGAACGTTGGCTCTAGTGAAGAAAACAGGTGTAGAGCACATATGATGGGCACTGTCTTATTGCTTCAAGAGTAACTTCAAGAGATGAGAATCAATACCACCATTCCCAAAATGCATTACAATATGAAAGTACTGCTGAAGGAGTTGTATTTTAAGTATTTAGTATTCAATAAGTCTCACTTCGCATGGTAAATCCCTTAAAAATTTCTATTCCCGTTGCGATTTCTCAGAATTGATTGAAAAGTTGTTCTTGATGATCAGTGTTTGACTTGTGATTTGTCAATATGGTTTACATTTGGTTTATTCGCGGGGTTTTCAAGTATTTGATAACGCAAAAATTCAGAAAAACTAACAAACACCCACAGGTAATATCGCTATGGTAACGATCGCTAACCACTACCTATCCAAAGTATTGTAACAATGCCCCCGTTTTTATGTAGCTCCCGAAATACATTTCAAAATATTCAAACACGAAAACAATATTTGCGGTCAGTTGGAAGTCAACATTCCCGTAAAGCTCTAGTAGAGTTGAACTCCTGCTAGGAATAAGGCGTGCCACTAGTTCAAACTCTTTATTAGATACATATTAGACGTATGATTCATTATCGATATCAAATATAGTACAAATACTTCTAAAAGACTTACAGTAAAACCTGTATATAATGGCCATTCATATAATGGTTTCCTGTCAATAGTGGCCAAGTTTTGATTCCCGGTCCCACCCCCTATCCTTTATCATAGGGAATTCCCTCTATATAATGGTTTTCTATATAGTGGTAACCTGCTCATAGTGGTATAATGACCAGTCCCCCAGTTAAAAATACAGCTTGAAGTACCTGTATATAGTGGTCCACCAGTCAGAACCAAGGGATACAACTCGCGCAACCCCCAAACAATGACAGCTGCTTGTGTTTAGTTCAATTAAGCATTTGAACCACGTTTTTATTTGCAGCTGTTTTATATTTTGTTATGCTTTTAATAATCTTAACATAAAAACTACTTGTTTTGTAAGTTTTCGAATAATCTAGTAATTATTAGACCGAAGTTACAGTCCTCACACCTGTCTCAAGACACGGTGTGCTATGAGAGTCACTGCAGCGTTTATCATTTACAATATTCATTGCAAAAATGAAAATTTGAAGTCTGAAGCATGAAAATATCAGTGATTATTTTTAAAAAGTATTAAATTGCTAATTTTCAATACCGTACGCAATATTTAAAACTCGGGATTCGTGCTGGTATGCCTGTATGTATATGTATGTGTTTATATTGTTACTTCTGACCACTATAGGCTTATATAGTGGTCCCTGTCTATAGTGGTCAAATTTTGGCGTCCCTAGGAAAACCATTATATACAGGTTTTACTGTATTAGCGCCAGACATACGCTTGACAAAACCGTTAAGTCAGAATCAGAACGAATAGCTTTCTGGAGCTTTGGTGCCCTAGCCTAGTCCGACTTGACTAGGAAAATATGGAATAGACTAGACTAGTGGTTAATGGGGAGCAAAATGAATAGACTCGAATTAGGCTGCATAGTGCGAGCATAACTCGTTTTCATAAAAATACTTCATATTCTTGTGTCATAAATATGTACACGATCTTTAACCATGGAAACGAAAGGGTATCCTTGCTTCTTGTACTCCAGCAGCAGGGGTCGGATTTTTGTAAATCTCACTGGAAGATCATTTTTGAATTTCCCTGCTGAATATAATCTCCCTCCTGGGAGGTCCTCAAGGATTTCAAAAATCCCTGTTGAAAAAAAAGGTTGAAATCCCTGTTGGCAAAAAGAATTCCACACAAGACGTGAAATCCTGGCAAATTAGGCCAATCAATCTAAAAATCCGTTTGAATAACAAATTCCCCTGAAACACGTCAACAAATTTGAAAATCCCTGCCAAAAAAAGGTCCCTGGTTTAAAAATCCCTGTTCGTAAAAATAAATCCCTTCCCTTTGAGATTTTCCCTGCCAGAAAAATTTTTTCCCTGGGAAGAATCTTCACGTCTTCCCACAGAAATCCGACCCCTGTCCAGCAGCAGCTGGAAGTAGTATTTCGTCGTTGAAGAGGCTGATTGTGAGTAATCTAGATTCATTTATGGCTGAAAGCAAAATTATGTACACCCTGTACAAATAGTTACATTTACATGTAGATTATATTGTTTTTGGTGAAACCTGTTGAAGATAATCTTACTTGTAATTAAAAACGCATCTAATTCATTTTAGCCATTCACTGAAGACTTGATCAACCCATTTCTAACTATTTACAAGTATTGTGTAGCTTTTAAAGCAAAAATGCAAATATTACATTATGAAGACATGATTTTGTATGCTTATCATTGGGATCAAGTTTACTTTAGTAGCTCCTTTTTTTAATTTAATAAAAGTTGGTACATATGCAATATTTCAGTAGTAGATTACGAAACAAATTTTTGTCAACGAATCTCTAGTCCCCGAGATATGAGAGGTCAAATGTCACATTCGTTACTAAATCATAATTTTGGGATTTAGCTTGTAAAAACTAACCTGACCGTCCAAAATTGAATATCAACGTGGTGAACCTAATCTAACAATCTAACCATAGAAAGAACTTCAATATAATTTTATCAGTAAAATAGGCATTAACAGAAAAATGTGAACAGTAATCTAAAATGGAAAACCTAAGCTAACCAAAAATAGGAAAACTTGGAAGCGATTTAATCAGTAAAAAGGGCATAACTAGGTAATTGTTGTGGTTGAACAAGGGTAGGCGTGCTCACGGGACTAAAGTTTGCAGTTATACGCTACCGTAGTGAACGTGACCTTTGACCTCTCATACGTCGGGTACTAGTGGTTTGCTGACAAAAATTATTTCAGTTTTTAATCTGCTTTTGAAATATTGCTTGTGAACCAATTTTTATCAAAAACCGCGTGGAGCTATTACAGTAAACTTAACTTCAATTTTCAGGTATCAACGGTTATTTTTAGTTCGTGAGTGCTCGACGTGTCACTTGTGCTCATTTTTGGGCTGCACAAGTGAGTACACTCAACCGGGGAGTGCCAGCAGTGCTGCAAAAAAATATGAAAATATTTTATTTACAACGATTAGTCGGCGTTAATTTTTATGTTAAAGATAATAGTGTGCGAACTTGCTGTGGAAGGGGTGCAGTGTAAACAATAGTACTTGTTTTTTAGTTCATGAGTGCTTGACGTGATACTCGTACTCAACTGGCGGATTTCACATTTTATTTCGTCATTCCGACCTCCCTCATTTTATCCACGAACTTCTGAATCTAAGACCAGGATCAGGGCAATACCTGGTCATTACATTTGAGCAATTCCCGTAAATTTTTAGCTCGAGTCTTGAATAGGAATTGACTAGGAATAGACTAGGAATTTTAAGAAAGAGTGTGCATAGGACTAGGAATAGACTAGGAATTTTAAGATAGAGTGTGCATAGGACTAGGCTAGGAATAGACTAGGAATTTTAAGAAAGAGTGTGCATAGGACTAGGAATAGACTAGGAATTTTAAGAAAGAGTGTGCATAGGACTAGACTAGGAATAGACTAGGAATTTTAAGAAAGATTGTGCATAAGACTAAACTAGACTAGCGCGAAGAAATTCGTAGAAGAATACACTAGAATGGAATCCTAGAATTGACAATCCTCAGAAAGAATAGAATAGACTAGACTAGTCAACCTCATGGACACCAGTGTTCGGGAGCTTTATACCTGGTGATTACGTTGATAATTGCCGTTAAAACAACAAGGTTAGAAAACTTTAAAGAATTATGCGAGCGCAAATTCTGATGATTCTGTCACTACTATCAGGTCGCAAATTAAATAGTCCCTGTGTACCAATTTTTATAAAATTCTAAGCGTAATACCGTATACATTGCACTTATTCCCGGTTGTAACGCAGAGACACATTTTGTTTTGTTAAACTAGTCCTCGTGGTTGAAATTCGTTTCTGAAATAGGCAATACCAAGATGGTTACCTTAATTTACGGTTGGGTTACCTGGATCCTGCTTAAGGAAATAATAGTGACGTGACAATGCAGTTGCAGTAAAATAAAAATTTCAAAGCCTGACTTAGTGTCAGGATAAAACATAAAACATTTTATGATTCCACCACTGGTCACGGTCACAGCATTGTCTCTTTTGTCATTCCCACAATTGTGTAATAAGACTTTGTTATTAAACTGTAAATAGAGCGGGCGATTTGCTTACATGCTACCCGACATATTTGGTGGATACAGTACACTAAATGAAGAGTCGTTCTTTTGGACGTGGAATCCTAAAGAGGGCACCCGACCTTCAAAAATACAATTCAAAGTAACCGCAATTAATGCAAGGCACGCTTCTTCGACGGAGTGGATTTACTGGGTTGTATCATCCCCGGTAATACAGTTCAGACAAAATATTCCATTTACGAAACAAAGCGACTTTCTCCCAGAGAAATACTATTGCTATAAGGATATAGTCCACGCACAATCAGAGCGGAACTTTGTGTTAGAGAAAGATCAGTCTGAAATTATCCATATGAGCCAAGAATTTCTGGAGGACTTGTATCCTGAGTTAAGTAAGTTATATATATCTGTATTACATGTTGTTCAATAACCTTTGCCCCTATCTCCACGATCTAGCACAATAGCAGAGCAAAGGCAATTTTATTGCGGATCTGGAAAAAGCATATTAGGAAGACGTTAGTCTTCCTTCAGCGTTCCAAATTTGGTATTTAATCTTTCCGCATATGACCGCAGGAGCATCTCGAATCTACCACTGTAATTGTTCATATCTTCCATTTCCTAAACCTGAATAATTATTAGCGCGTACGAGTCGATTATCTGATGTCGTTGTCCAAAGATCCTCGAGGATGAAGGATTCATTTATTACCCCAGGGTGACATTCCCAAAATAAACACAACCCATTTTTGTCCCTATAATTTAATCACACAGTAATTCCTACCAGAAAAATCAAAAACGGGTGGATTGAAAAAAATGGATTGAACTCCACTTTTGATCTTGCGCGGACGAGTCCCTTCTACAGAATTTACTGTTATTATTTTATTAAGATCTCTTTTCGGCGGCTCCAATATCATCCGTACAGTTTAATGAATGTTACAGTGAATTAAATTCAAATAAATTTGACCAAGCTTAGGAGTGCAAATGTATGTAAGAAGAAGGTCCTTGGCTTGAGCTTGAAGCCACATTAAGGCTGCAAACAATGAAACAAAAATCCTTTCTAATGCATCAAGTTGTGAACAAATTTAAAAATCGCAGATAAAATCTCTAGACGACTCATTAATGATAACGAGCAGAGATGTATGGTTTATGGTTACTTATGTGGTACTACACCAGGAGATTTTGTCTTGCTTGGTTTTATATGCTACACATATTTTCCCCTGGATACTCCATTGCGATTTCCTCCATAATTTAAATGTCATTAGGATTAATGTCCAGTTAATAAAAATGTTACAATTGCAAAGTCCTTATGTTGTAGATTAAACCAAGTTTCTGAATTCCAATAAATTATTACTTGTTGTATTTTCTGTCATATGGGGTCGCCTAGTTTTTAGGTGGACAATATCGGCCTTGGCAGTTGTTCATTACTGTGGTTTTGGTCTACCTGGGAGGAGTAGGTATGTAATTACGTTTAGTCTTGTTGAGGAATTGGATTGTGTTACAGCTCCACGATGGCTTTATAGAATATTTATCTGATTTTAATTCTTTCTACCTGTTTTGGGATGTCCCCATTGTTTCACGCTTGTTTAAATAAATTTCTTAATGAAAACTGATCTGCTTCAAGTTTTGTTAGGTCTTCCCTTGCTCTTTGAATTTTTTGAGTAAGTCCATGGCCGTAGAGATAGTCGTGTGAGGGTAATCATGACTGACCGTTTGTTTGGATGGCCCCGGGACGGTATGTTTTTCCAAACTGTGAGCAATGTCAACGTCCACGCAAGTCATCCAGTTATGCAAAGCTACCTTGCAAAGATTCGAATACGTTTTTGTGACAATACTAGCGTTCATATCACGTAATAACGTTACTTAAAAAGATTTACCCTCTTATGTTTGGAGTTACACGAATTGTGTCTCTCTCGGGGAATTGACCAGGAATTCAATTTTACGAGATTTAATTTAGAAAGCCATTTTCCTCCGAAAATTATACGTTGCAAATACTTTCTAATTTATATTTCATGCCTACGAATAACCTACAGCTGGACCTTTTGCTTCTGTGTGT
Source organism: Allacma fusca (assembly GCA_947179485.1). Taxonomy (NCBI): domain Eukaryota; kingdom Metazoa; phylum Arthropoda; class Collembola; order Symphypleona; family Sminthuridae; genus Allacma; species Allacma fusca. The sequence goes on along the minus strand of OX359250.1, from coordinate 2,664,628 downwards.
TGACTTTACAAAGCTGAAGTCATTGTTATTTAAAATATTAGTTTTTCAAGTGAATTTTGTCACAGGTCCCGGTTTCTGAGATGCATAAAAAAATTGGTTTCATGTCAGTAATAAAAGAATTCAAGCACTGGAAGTATGTCCTAGTGCATACATTCCAGTACCCGATATTATTTATAGATGCTTGTCGTTACAAGGGTATAGACCGTTGTCTCATGCAGTTTGATCTTAGACGTGATTTCTTTTCTCTTCTCGGTTTACTCTCGCATGTTCTGCGTCTTCCACACAGGTAAGGTGATAATGTAGACTAGGATATTTTTCCGCCTCAGTATAAGTTTTGTATTCAAACTGCTTCTTGCTCAGACAATTTAGCAAAGCTCACTTGTACTGCTCTCGGTTTTTTAGGTTTCGTCAGTTTGACTCTGTAGGCGTTGTCGATAAAAATTTCATCAATTTTCATCATCTCATTCAGTTTTTTTTCTGTCCGAGTCCGAGAAAACGAGCCTTTTATAATTGGTTTCATAGAAAAGTTCATTATTTTTTGTACAGCAAAGGCAATTTTTACGATTTATTACAGTCGCAATTTAGCGCTGTGGATTTTAATATATAATGCGATCAGAAGTATTGCTACAGGGTGGCCCCAGTAGCTTGCGTTTGTACATTAAGTAGAAGTTGTCTTATTAATGATCAACTGAACTTCGCTACAATACAAACATGCAATTCAATACCGTATTAATTATTATTTATTATTAACGGTAATTACCGTATCCGGAGTTTTGTTCAAACAATTTTTTTCCAATTTTGATCTGATTGTAATGCGTATTACAAAGTACTAAAGTAGGAAAAATTTTTAGAAGCAACTCATGAAACGTGATTCAGAGATAATTGTAAATTATTAATACTTACGACTTAAGTACATTTGAGAAGTTGGAAAAATTTCTAGTTTTAGATTTACTGGTCTAAATATAAATTTTAATTTTAGGCTGCAACTCCGTAAAAGTGTTCAGGTATCTACGAAATCAAAATCCTAATAATTCGTGGATTTAACCTCATCTTCAATCTCAGCTAGTAAAAATAGCAGTTCATCAACCAAAATTAACACTTGGTTTTTTATAAAAGTAATCATTAAACATAATTTAATCTTGTATTTAAACCATGCATGCAACTTTGGGGAAAAGTTCAATAATTTTTTTTTTGTTTCATTTTATTTTCTTTCGCGCAGCGTTCACTCACACTCAGTTCATTCTTATTGGTTATACCATTCGCACTCAGTTCAATTCATAAGTATGTCTTTTTGCGTTCAGTCACGTTCACTCTATATATAAAGACTTTATTGACACTGCTTCTCAACAGAAGTAGCCATACATTGACTCAGTATACTATTTCCTAGTGTATTATATCATATATGATAGTATAATGTTTTATGTATTTCTGTAAAAATGATTATTACATATTAAAGCACCACTTTTTAGCACTGTTGCTACTACTTCATCAATAACAGTATTTGAAATTCTAAATCGTTTTAGAAATTTTACAAAAAATTTTGAAATTGTTCCACGTGCACCTATATACAATCCTATTGATATATATATTGAACGTTCAAATAAAAAGTTCAACTCACGTTCATATTATCCGTCCTTTGAATCAATTCAGTTCAATCATGAATATTTAATTTAAAGTTCCTATTTTAATCTTAAATCTTATTTTTAATTGAAAATTAGAAATTTCCAGGGATATCTGCCGAAAATATTTAGTTCTTTGATGGTTTGAATCAGTTTAAGCATTAGGAACATATACGTTAAGTCAGAGTTCCGTAATACGTATTCTCACATTCAGTTCAATTCAGATCTCGTAATCGTATCTAGACGTTCACGTTCATTCACGTTCGTTACATTTGCCAAACAGGTCGATTCAAACTCATTCGTCACATAAATTGATAAATTTTGAGTTCACTCAAGTTCACTCAAATCTTGAAATATTTCAGAAAAGTTCAATTAACGAACTAGTTCATTGAATGAACTGTTGCATGCATGATTTAAACAGTAAACAATTGCCCAGACAGTGAACGGTCAACTTTAGTAATAGCTATTTTATACTTGGTTTGAGTGAATTTATATGTATGTATTGACTGAAACCAAATTATGAGAGTCACACTGTATAAATTACGCTTAAAATCCCCTTTACTGTTTTTGGTCTAGAATGAACCGAAAATGGTTTCAGTACACTCGAATTGGTTCTGAACTTACCATTATTAGCATGCACCGATTGTGGTCAAAATGATACCCAAAATAGTGTTCCCGACTGACTGATGACGACACACCATTTTTCCACATCATAATCTGACTCAAGATAATGGCCTTTTACTGTTAGAAATCAGGATAATTTGGCAGAGCTAATGTTCTCTACCACCTTTTAATGAACAAAGATATATAAAAGGCTTCTATGCTATTCAACTTAACTGGAAACAAATTTCACCAGCACAACCTCCTGTTCACGTAAATGTACAAACCACTTCAAATTTTCCAATTTTCGAAATTTTTCTTGTTCCTAAAACGATATCAAAACCTTTTATCATAATGTGCATCATTAGATCCTACGGGATACATGGGGCAAAGGTTATTGAACGTCCTGTACTATGCAGTACCAAAGTTGTCTTTATTGGTTCCTGCCTTTATTAAGAACAAAGGTTTTAAAATTATATTCCCATGAACATATCTTCAGGGATTCCAGCTAGCACGAATACGTTCTTCCAAAAAACACCAGAAAGCACGAGCTCAACGCCAGGCAGTGACAATAAAACAGCAGACACAGCACAAATGACGTCTGGTGTGGTTAGCATTAAAACATCCAGTGAAAGCAGGAGTACGTTACCTCCTGTGTGGCCAACAATAGCATCTGTTCAAGGAGTTCCCACCTTGGTACGTCAAGGTGTCGTATGCAATCAAATTAAACACTTTGAAGTTCAAGGAGAGCCAAGCAAAGGATACGCACCAATTTATCTGAATGTATATGAAATTATGGGCGATTCCAATTCAAATACATTATCGATAATCACAAGGCAAAATCTTACCCTGCCTCCTATAACTTATTTGGTAATCGTGGCTCTGAACGAGAATGGTATCACCGTCGGTCATTTTGAAAACAGAGGCTGTCCAGATCCAAATGAACTTAGGCATGGCCTTCGACAATTGAATCAACAGTGCACAAACGACAAGTCACTTATTAAAAAATATGGGGTATGTTTCATATACGCTTTTCTGGATTACCAGAACGATATATCGTATATAGTTACATATGTAACTAGTAACCACACATGTAACGCCTATTTATTATTGCAAGAACTACAACGTTACTATAATTAATAATTTAAAATAGAACACACGATTCGCCTACATGATTCCGGATATTGCCTCTGGTTTCAACACCCTAAACCAAGAATCGTTTTTCTGGACTTGGAATCCGAAAGAAGGTCATCCTCCAAAAACAATACAGTTCATTGTAACTGCAATTGATGAGGGAACGGATACAAAAGAAGCCTGGAAGTACTGGATTGTGCCTTCTCCTGTGATCGAGCTCCGGGATAAGGTAAAATGGGTGGAACCAAAAGACTTACTCTCTGAACTGAGTCTTTGTTATGCAAACATTCTCACGACGCATTCCGAAAGAAATTTCGTATTAATCGGTGAGCAGAACCAAATTAGGCTGAGCGAAGAGTTTGTCGGTGACTTGTATCCAGAGTTGAGTAAGTGTGCACGTTTTCGTTATTACGTCATTGTAAATGTAATGTAACGTAATGTAATTGTTATATTCTGTCAAATCAACACTGTCAAATCATTAATTGTAAGTTTGTACGTTTTGTATCCTAAAATTCGTGGGTGCCTACAGCTTTCTGTCGTAATCGAACCACAACATACAGAAAATCATATATGAATATTAGATCCTAGTGAATTATTTGTTTTTACAGGAAAATCGACCACAGAACACACAAAATCACCTTTTCGATTATTACCCAGCCCAACTGTAGAAAGTACAATTATTATTAATGAAGTAACAACAACTATGCCGTCTGTATTTTTAAATCAATTACCAGTAGAATACGACGAAACTGAAGGAGTAGTATGCACAACATTAGATTATTTTAATGTGGATGTGGACCCTTTAAAAACACCTCCACCAGTGTACATCAAACTGTATGAAATAATGGGAGACAGTAATGCAGATGTTCTCAGTGTCGTACTGCAACGACAGAGAAGTATTAGCTTTCACTACGTGTCGGTCACAGCATTAAATCAGAATGGAGTGCCCGCTGGTCATTTTGGCAACAAAGCGTGTCCAGATCCGAACACTAAAATGAAAGGGCTCAGAGTATTTGATGAGGAATGCACTGATGACCCCCAATTAATAAGGAAATACGGGGTTCGAAAGCACCCATTTCAATACGTTTTAATTACATCAGTAATACGTACTAAATAACGGTACCGGAGAAGAGATTTAATGTTCTGAAATGCATTTATTATAGCACACCCGCTACGCTTCAATAATTATTCCTTTTGAGCCGACAGAAGGAGAAAGTTTAGATCAGGAGTCTATCTTTTGGTATTGGAATGCGAAAGATGGAGACCGGCCTGAGAAAATTCAGTTTAAAATGATTGTGGTCCGAGAAACAGGAATCCAAGAAAACCCTAAAGAGTACTGGATTCAAGTTCGATCTCCGGTTGTCCGCTTTCGGGAAAAAATCAAAACAAAGGGATTTAATAGGGAAGATGATGGGAGCAATAGTTGCTATGTGAATAAGCTTAGCGAAACTTCTGATCGAAATTTCTATATTGATCCATCGGATTCCCAGATCCCTATGAATAAAGTGTTTATGTCCTCATTGCTCGCGCTCACAGGTAAGCCGGAACGTAAAGATTATAAGATATATGATTATATGTATTTAATAATTAATTTATTCGTCGATTTAGCCATTGCCCCTACAACCTGTACCTGTACAACCTGTTCCACTACGGTAAGGTTCTCAACAGATAATTCAAACATCCTATCCGTATCTTATCCGATCCGAATTTTTACCGATAATACTGAAGCGTATCGGATCCTATCCGCTTCCATCGGATTTAAAATAATCTTATCCAAATCTTATCCGCGGATTTTGGGGTGACTTCTTTATCCTCTATCCGAAACCGTCGGATACAAAAACATGCTATCCGCGGATATTCTATTCTGTCTGTGGATACACGAATCAATTGTAGAAATTGAAACTGTTCCTACCGTTGGACTTTTAGTTTTAAATTCAATATATTGCTAGTTTATAACATATTATAAAGACTAAAAAAACCGTGCACATATGTGTGCTTGACAAAACGTTTAATATAAACAATTTAAAAATTGAGAGTTCTATCGTTTCAAGTACCCTCAAAAATTTCCTTACTGGCAAGCTTGACCAATTTCAAGCGTTCAAGCGTATAAGAACAGGTAACTAGAATAAGTAGCTGAATTTCAAAATGTGTCTGAATTTCTGGTCAAAACTAATCTATGTTGAGAGATAGGTGAAATATTTGAGAAAACCCCAACAATCACTAATGTTGTTGTACGCGATTCAGGAAAATCTTTGTCAAATGTATTTTTTGTGTATGAGCAAGCTCGAAAACACAATAAACATACATACATAAAAGTTTTGAGAAATCGACAAACTAATCTACTGTCGGTGTGTGCAGCAGATAGCATTTATGTTTTGTTTTTATTTTATGCTTTCAAAACTGTTTTATCCGCGAATGTCCTCGGACGGATATCCGTGTCGCCATTCTTAGTTTTATCCTACCCGTATCATATCCGTATCCGATCCATATCCGTTCGGATATATCCGATCCGTTGAGAACCTTGAGAGAGGGCGTTACGTTACAAAGTTTCATTTACATAATATAATACAAATGGGATATTAAATTTCGTTATAACCTTTGAATGCAGATGAAGGTGAATCGACTACTGAGTCACCAGTGCATTCTACTAGTACAAGTACAAATATTGATGAAAGCACAAAAACAGCTATTGAAAGTTCAAGCACAACACCTAGTGAGAGTGCCAGTACAGTCAGTAAAGACAGTAGCACATCATCACCTGAATGGACGACGATAGAACCTGTTCAAGGAGTTCCAACGCTAGTTCAACAAGGTGTAATGTGTAACCAGGTCAAGCATTTTGAGGTAGAAGGACGGCCTAGTAAATCCTTTTCACCAGTACACCTGAAAATTTTTGAAATTATGGGGGATGGCAATGCAAATACTCTAGCTATACTTATTGAGCCAAATTCAACAGCTCCGGTACCTTCTATTCAATATTTGATTATAATAGCTTTAAACGAAGAAGGTACTCCTGTTGGCCATTTTGGTCACCACGCGTGCTCGGACCCAAATCCTCAAAGACAAGGCCGGCTTCAAATAAGTCATAGATGCACAACTAACAAGACGCTAAATCAAAAATACGGGGTAACATTTGTTTCCAATTATTAGTGCTGCCCCATTATATAAGATAATTAGTTTGCATTTGTCGATACTTATTGGATTCGTACAGATATTAGTAATTTGTTATGGCCACAATTTAGCCAACCCGATTTGCCTACTTAATACCGGATGTGGCCGCTGGGTATACATCTCTGAATACGGAGACATTCTTCTGGACATGGAATCCGGTAGATGGCCATCGCCCTCGGAAAATACAATTTATATTAACTGCAATTTATGAAAACAAGTCTGCCATAGAGAGATACCGGTATTGGATCACACCATCACCTGTCATAGAGTTTTTGGATAAAATAAAATGGACGCCACTTGAAGATATTTCGCACAGCATGTATCCGTGCTATAAAAATGAGCTAACAGCCTGGGCTGAACGAAACTTTTTCTTATCAACAGTTCCTAGTGAAATTAAAATAAGTGACGAGTTCCTGGAAGATTTGTACCCTGAATTAAGTAAGTATACATATATAAAGAGTATAGAATTGTAGAATCACAATGACCTTCCGTTATATACGATTTTAAGGAGAAGCTTATAACTTACCAATTCAAAAGGATTGAGTATTCCAAGCCACTAATAATTTTACATTGAAGAGTAACACTTTTGGTGTGAACTGGACGACTAGATTTTACAATCCTGGCGATTTCCTCCTTTATCCACTTTGTCCACCTTTTTCCACTTTGTAATATATATTGCTTATAGATATTGTTCTATGTATTATCCTATATATTTTGCTAATTTCAAAGAGCTTTGTGTGGTGTATTTATTTGCAGTCCCCAAGTTTGAACTTGAATTTGCCATTACTCCAAGCACCCGTTTAGGCATTATATGGTAACACCCATTTTAAGCATTTTTTGCATAGGAGGTGACTTTTCTTAATTTTTTGGACTAAGTGTTGCTGGAATAAGTTAAAACTTTTTAATAAGTTTTCCTCCTATGCAACCTCCTATGCAAAAAATGCTTAAAATGGGTGTTACCATATAATGCATAAACAGGTGCTTGGAGTAATGACAAATTAAAGATCAAACTTTGAAACTGTAAATACACCAAACGCGGTTCTATGGGATAAGCAAAATACATATGTATATATAACTATTTATAAGCAATATATCGTCGGTGAAGAGGCAAAATGATCTAGGTGCATACTCGATTAGAATCAAAATGATCTACATAACTTTTTCCCTAAAGGCAAAATGAACTAGGTACAAGTCTTTTTAAAAGCAAACTGACCTACATGCAGTTTTCCATAAAAGCAATCTGTGTGAGAAAAATAGCTTCTGCAAGGAGGACACGTAGCTTATAAGGACGGTAATTATTATTATTATTAATTATTATTATTGTTAATTATTATAAGGGGTCAGTGAATAAATATTTAATACAATTTCATTATAATTAAATAATATAATCTGACCTCAAATCATTATCACATTACTTTTCCTAAAAACTACAATTTTGGGTTTACTGCCTCCTAGTATTTATTTTGTATTTTATAATATAATTTAAACGCAGAATAACCAATTTTTTTATGAAAAAAAAAGATTTTTAATTTGTCGCATATTTATATACTGACATTATAATGTGTTTACACGTATTGTTTTTATTATAATTTGCATCTAGATCATTTTGCTTTTAAGAGAAACTACATCTAGATCATTTTGATTTTAAAATTCAATGCAAGTAGTTCATTTTGCCTTTAGTGAAACTGCATGTAGATCATTTTGATTCTAATCGATCATGCACCTAGATCATTTTGCCTCTTCACCGACGATATATAACAAAGAGTAAAGGCTAACTAAGGAGGAAATGGCAGGGATTGTAAAATTTAGCCCAACTGAACAGTCCACACGCCGGAGTTTAGCGATGCCCATTTTTTTAACTCATGACGGGATTGGCTTCGCTTTTTAAATGCATGCATAATGTCGGGAGAAAACTCGGGTTGTGTTTTCGGATTTTTTCTGACTTACCTAACGATATAATAGCAAAAAATGAATCTTTTTCAAGCGAATAACAGGAAGGTTTGTTAATATTTGAAGGTGATCTGAAAAAAATGAAGTTTTAGTATTGCAACCGAGGAAAATGTATTGGTTGTTGTATGTGTTGTATAATTGATAGTAGAATCTTGATGAATACATTTCCTATTTCCATTTTCATACCTTTAATACTTAAAAAACGTTTACAATCCAATTCAAACATGTGCGGGTTCTTGCGATATCTACCGGTTAATACGAAACACAATTTCATATAAACCACAAATCGTACTATAGATGGCGCGAGCACAAGTACACAGTTTCTGTACATATGTATTTGCACATGTTAACACTTGACATCATTTAATTAGATTTAGCTTAGAAGATTTAGCGCCAGGTACTACACTTATTCATTAAAGTATCTCTTCGTTTCTGGTTTCTCTATTGCTGTTCTATCGGCAGTATTAGTCAAGTCGGGTTTTACTTTTTTGTTCACATTTTATCATGGTCAGTCAAGAAATAATATAAGAAGCTTTTGCACAAAAAACATTTGAAGCTTTGACAGAGGGATTTAGATTTTTAACCCCACAATATTAAAAAACTCAATTGATTTTGCAGTTTTTCGGGTAAAAATGTTTTTAAGTTACCTTGCTTGTGAATTCAAAAGTGCACTCCTAATAATTTCATAGTTAGTACAATCTTAACAAATGTCTTTGTTTTCAAAGAAAAACCAAGAACAACATATTACTTACCGACGGAAGAAACAAGCAGGGTGGAATTTCAGTCTACGACAACAACTTTGTCAATGGAACCTTCTTCTGAATCCTATGATCCTTTTATACCGACATTCTTTGTAGCTTGTAGAGCGGCTGACATTTTTAATTTTGAGAATGAGCCGTTGCGTTTAAAAGCTCCAGTCGATGTTCAAGTATACGAAATTTTTGGAGACCAAAATGCAGATGTCCTCAGTGTACTTTTCAGGAGAAAAACCACGGATGTGTTCCATTACATTTCTATAGTTGCTTTGAATCAAGATGGAATTCCAACTGGACATTTTGGAAACAAAGCTTGTCAGGACGCAAACCCTCGAATGGCAGGAATACGGAAACTTGATAGATGCATTAAAAATCCATCATTAATCAAGAAATATGGGGTTAGATTTTATTTAAATTTCGTCTAACATTTAAATGAAAACCCATTCATTTGTCGATGCTAATTTTGCAATTCTTAGAACACTCGGTTCGTTTACATAATCCCGAATAAGAACAAAAATTACGTAAAACTAGACGAAGAGTCAATATTTTGGTTTTGGAGTCCTAAAGACGGACCTCGTCCTACGAGTGTTCAATTTAAAGCCCTCATTGTTCGTGAAACAGGGAATGTGGCTAAACCTAAGGAATTTTGGGCTGGAATTGATTCGCCTGTAATTAATGTTATGAAGGCAGCAGAATTAAAAACTTCGTACAGTTTGGGAAATGAGACCTACCATTGCTATAAAGAAAAGGTTACCGAGGATTCCAGAAGGAGGTTTTACATTTCTAGTCGTATGAATATAAACATGAATCGCCAATTTTTGTCATCTGTGGAAAGCTATACAGGTATAAAGAAAAAACATCACATTGTATTATCATTTTTTCTCTATTTATTAATTTACGTAGATATTTAGTACGAATTTTGTCTTCTTCCTAGCTCATTTAAGCTAGCGTGTTAATTTTCAATTCTGTCATTTCAATAGAGAATTTCTTGCCGAGATCTCAAAAATAAACCGTTTTTCTCGGTATTGTACTTACACTGCGCACGGTTATCCAAACACCAAAAGGATGTGTATTGGTGTTTTGACTACAGATGAATTGAATTTTGATAGTTTGCTGGATGCGCTGATCCACAAAAATATATTTATTCAGAAACTGTTTGAGATTGTATACAATACCCTGAGAATCAGGTACAAATGTGATTATATTGGTTGTGTAGAACAGAGCTGCGCACAAGTACAAGTAGACCACGAGCATTTCAAGTCAAGATAGCGTTCGGGTTCAGGTAAAGTAATTCATTTAAAAGTCATGAACATTTCGAGTCAAGTTCCGGCATTTCGTGGTCTTGATTAGTGTTTCTGTTCAGTACCGGGAATTCCCCAGGTTTCGGTTCGGTTTCGGGTCAACGGTTTGAAGAACCGTTAAAATTCGGTCCGGTTTCGGGTCAACGGTTTAAAGAACCGTTAAAATTCGGTCCGGTTTCGGGTCAACGGTTTAAAGAACCGTTAAAATTCGGTCCGGTTTCGGGTCAACGGTTTAAAGAACCGTTAAAATTCGGTCCGGTTTCGGGTCAACGGTTTAAAAAACCGTTAAAATTCGGTCCGGTTTCGGGTACATAAATCAAAACCGAAAACTTTCGGGAAGTGTTTGTTTCGCGTTTTGGATGAAAACGCGAAACATGCATTTGCGAAGCATTTGTCAACTATAATTTGAAAAGCGACACAATTTTGACTTCCATAAAAATGAATCCTATACATTTTCTTCCGGTTCGGGAACCGGTTTAATTTTCCGGTTTTGGGAACAGAAATGGGATTTTTTTCGGTTCGGGAAAACGAGTCGGGTCGAGTTCATGTTTTGGTACCGTTCAGAAACACTAGTCTTGATCATGATTTCGTACCTCAAGTCAAGTTAGCGTTCATGAATAAATACTTTACTTGCACCGTAGTACTTGGTCAAGTATATTAGTATATACATGGCCAAGTAATCCAAGAATTACTTGAAATTCCGAACTAGTCACCATCAAGAATCACTGAAAATTTTAAGTTCGCGGTAATCTGGAAAAAGGTACTTGAGTATTCATGGTCATGTCAAGTTCGTGGTTGGATCTTTTCAAACACTGGGTTCGGGCCGTTCATATTTAAAGAGCCTGCTTTCGGACCTTACCACTATTTTCTGGTTATGTTAAGCTCTTTGTTTTGCTCATTATCCTTTCCCATCTCATGTAAGAGCTCATATTAAAAGAATTTAATTGCTATATAACAAAAATTACTTCAGCACGCAGTTAAATGGCGAGATATTCAAAATATGGATGTCTCTGAATACTTTTGCAATCTAAATTTTGCCTTTAGAATAGAAAACAAGCCTCAAAGGTGCTTGGTTAAGTTCTATTAACTCTGTATCAAAAGGGTTAATCGAGATTTTTAAAAACCTGCTTATATGGGATAGAGGAAGACAAACATGTAATTGTTAATGCGTATGTGTTGATTTTAATTTCTGACTTTTTAACAATTCGTGCAAATTCTAATTTTGCAGAAGAATCCTCAACGGTAGACCCTGGGACATCTTCACATGCGGACCATAGTGAAAGCAGCGTGGGAGAAAGTAGTTCCAGTGAACTTACGACAGGGTTAACTCCAGCGACTTCCGTCACGAAACCTAATCTCGTTAAGCTCAACGCAATTTGTAAGGGAGTTAAGTTCGACATAATTGGAAAAGGGAAACCTCAAACGAAACCTCCACCAGTCAGACTTCACATTTATGAAATCGAAGGGGACAGTAATGTCAACACCTTGAGCTTGTTGGTTAAACGGAACACCTCGTTCACATTTGAATATTTGGTAGTGCTAGCACTGAATGAGGATGAAGTACCAACCGGTCATTTTATCCATCAGCCTTGCCCTGATTACAGGCAAAAAACTCAAGGCCGACGTCATGTTTCCGCGTTTTGTCCCGAAGAATCTGCTTCTCCACGCAAGCATGGGGTACTGTGAATTAATCGTTATTTAGTTTAAGCATTTCTATTCTACCTCTTCGTAATCTTGGAGCTGGTTACAGCATTACACTAAACGCCGTGTCAAGCTTCCGGCGATCGACATTCCTGATGAAATTAATCTCGTGAAAACAATTCTGCCGTTTTAATCCCGATCGTGATAATTCCGCTTACTGTAGTCCCGCCGCTGGTAATTACGCCAGCGTCTGTGTTCTCTGCTCGCGTGTGACGAGACCCACTTGAATATCAGCTCATCCTTAATTTTTTTAAAATTAAAAATCTCAATGAATTCTTGGAAGTCGCAGAGTTACCGAAACCTTACCATTAAAGTTGCAAATTCCAGGACAGTGGTCGTATGGGTACAAAAGTTCCTGTTCCCACTTAATGGGTACTCCCCTTAAGTGTTCCCGTTCCCGTTATGGTTGGAACCGGGATTTAGGTACCCATTCAAATGAATTTAATAAAAATAAGTATCTGTACCCGTAAGCAGAAATTGAAAATATTTTGGACCCGTAACCGTTCCATCAGCTTGTGTTCCTGGGTCCACGTAGTGTTGTACTTAAATGGAGTAAAATTTATTACCAGGATTTCAGTAACTATCGAACCCTTCGTTTTGCTGATGAAAAACGGACAACATGCATGGCGGCGTAACCCCCCGATAGCGAAACATAACCGCTTAATAACTAATTGTTTAATTCTTCAAAAATTATGTACCGAGTCGACCAAAAATCAACACATGAAACAATTATATAACGGGAAAGATGCCAAAATGAATGGAACATTTATACTGCCCTTCCACTAATAAATCCGAATGTTGATGAGGGTTTAAAAACGGCACTTATTCTTTGAGATGAATTAATAAAAATAATAATATACAAATAATATTAAAGATAATTATTTTACAAATATAATATACAAATAATATTAAAGATAATTATTTTACAAATATAATATACAAATAATATTAAAGATAATTATTTTACAAATATAATATACAAATAATATTAAATATAATTATTTTACAAATATAATATACAAATAATGTTAAAGATAATTATTTTACAAATATAATATACAAATAATGTTAAAGATGATTATTTTACAAATATAATATACCTCAAAAATATCTCAAGTTTCACATTATCGTCAAGTTCAAACTAAAATTTCTCATTATCGTCAAGTTCAAACTAAAATTTCTCATTATGGTCAAGTTCAAACTCAAGTTTCACATTATGGTCAAGTTCAAGCTCAATTTTCAAATTAGACTGGAGTCACTTTGAAATTTCAAGTTGCATTAGAATTGAAACTCGAGTTTCAAGTTTCATTCCTACTTCAAACTTCTGTTTAAGTTTCACGCAAATCCAACTGATTTCAAGTTACTTTGGAATTCAAGAACGAGTTTCAGATTTTAATCCGAGAACAAACTCAACTTCAGAGGAGTGTCAAGCGACTCTCAAATCGGAATACAAGTATATGTATATATCATGCAAGTTAGATTTGAGTTCACAAATTCAAATTAAATTGGAGGCTTGGATCTCAAATTTGTAAACAAAAATAACTTACTGTTATTAATTAATATACATATTATTATTATATTATTTAATTATTATTTATATTATTAATTAATATATTAATATATGTTGTAAATTAACCACGTAAACCAAAGAAATGGATTCTATTAACTTACTGTTATTTTTGAAACTCGAGTTTGAATTCTAGTGATCCTGACATTACATTTTCATTCGAGTGCACCCTGAAGCTTGAATTTGAAGTTGAATGTAGTGTGTAGGCGTTGAGAGAAACCTTATTTATGTATGTATATGGGGATGGGGATGATGTGAAGGTAGAAGTTACATCTGTAAGGTTGTCTGTTGTGTGTGTGTGTCACGAGCCTGCAAAGGTGGAGAATTGCTGTGTAGATGGTGGCTCGGTATTAGCTTGTACGTTTATGGAAGTTAATTTAGAGACTTGATCAGGGAATGGGTCAAGAGGTGAGAAGCTGAGGCTTCTGGAAGGTTGGAGAAGTCGATGAGGAGAGAGGACAAGGAGAGCTTGTTTTGGGATTTAGAAGAGTATTGGAAGGCGTGCTCCCCATAAACGGCGTGGTTCCCATTTAAAAGAATAAAGAGCTTTTTATATTTTCAAAAGCAATTTCGAGTAGTTTTATAAAATCGAATTATTCCCTGAGAGTATATTGCGGCACTTTGGTACGCCAACCCTGTCTTCTGGATCACCTCTACATGAATATAATTTGAAACTCGAGTGTACCTTGAAATTTGAATTGAAAGATTCAAACTAAAAAGTAGCTTATGCTTGTACTCGAGTTTGAAGTAGAGCTTCCTTCGGGTTTCCGAAATCCCGAAGTTCCGTGTTCGGAAACGGAACGGAACAATTTCGGGACATTATTTTTGGTTCCTTATGTTAATCAGGACAAAACCGGAACATGAGCACTTGTACCGATGATATTGGAACCGGGACGGTTCAGAGCAGCGGTACGAAAAATGTCACATATAATTTATGTCATCAGAAAGCGGAATTGCTCTGTTCCGATCCGATCCCGGTGCTGTTTCAGAAGTGTCGCGCCATCCTTCAACAAAATTGGAAACATGTTTCGTATCGCTCTGGATTGTAAGCATGCTTTATTTGGCAAAATAACGGTGTTGGATGGATAGTTATCGATTTCATTTGCAGATATATAATGTGAGTATCAATTTCCATCAAAATTAACGGAATCTTAGTTAATTTTATTTGCCTTAAGGCTTGGCTTAGCGCAAAATCGAACACCTTTCTATTGAAAAAATGCAAATAGTACAGCTCGTGATTTCAATTATTGATTGTCGTTCCATAATTATAATAAAATCATCAGTATTTTAAAATACAGAATATAAATTATTTATAATCAGATACCAAACTTGTACATCGTTATAGTTGTAGTAGAAATATTACAGGTAGTGTAATTGCATTTCATGTACATGCAGTGAAAAATTCCTGGGTGTTTCTGAATGGATCGGGTTCGGAGCAGAAAAACTAGCATAATAATTTGGAACGGAAAACAAACTATGACGGAAACAAAACTTTACTTCTTAGTTCCGAACGATTTCAGTTAAAATGTTCCGATAACCCGAAAATCGGAACGGAACCGGGAACAATATTTTCTGTAGGTTTCGGAATGGAACGGAACAAAAATATTGAACACATTGGAAGCTCTAGTTTGAAGTCTAATGTAACTTAAAATTGTAGTTTGAGACTCCAGTCTACCTCGACACTTGAGTTTGAACAAAAACTTGACTTTTATACACATATACATATCTTGTTTGGTATCGCAACTTTTTGCATTAGGGTTCCCAGTTTTTTGAAACGGCATTCCGGGACAAAATAATTTTAAATTTTGTTTACGTGTACACGATTCCTAATTGTATTTTTCAGCCTTTTTGGCATCCAATAACATTTTGTTCTCCGGTTTGTTAAAAAAACCAATTCACAACATGAAAAGTGCACATTAAGCCTGACTTGAAGCTCTGCCTTCACAAGTTTTGTTGACATTAAGTTTCTCTCGGCTGTCCAAACTTTCTTCACTAGGCTGAAATTACTTTCTGCAAAATCGTTGCTAACAGGAATTAATATCACGAACGATACAAGCTTGAGTAGTTCCAGACATTGATCTTTCTTAAAAAAACTCAGCCCACTTTGCACGGACCGATCTCACGATCCCCGATCACAAGCAAAAACTCAAGTTTGACGAAGTATGCAAAATTCATTGTATAGCTGGTCCTCGTTTAATTTAATACCGAGTTACCGAATGCAACGGCAATATTTAGTAAATAAGCCTTGGATACTAAGAATTCCTCTGATTTCAAATTAAGTAGTTCCATTTCAAAAAATTAGTACCACTGAAATCAAAATGTCAGCTAAAATAGGTCTGCAGTGATTTCAAAAAATCCAAAGCTTCCTGTTCAAAGCACTTTTTGTGTTTTTTAAGTTTTCAGAATTGCATTAGCGCTACTTCCGTAAAATTTATCGTTGTATCGGCTAACACAACTTTGCAGAAGAAATTTCATTATGGCGTAAACTTCCGTAGAAGTACAATCATAACACTCCAACATTAAAATGGGCGAATTCATTTATTGTAAAATACTGTGCACAATAAATAGGTGACATTCGGGTAGGCATTCTACTTTCGCAGCATCTTGATTGCTGTTATGACATATAACCTTGCGAATAACAACAGGGCAGTCACTTTGTTTCTTCAAAAGAAAATATGACTTCAAAGCTGACCTATTAGAAAGGAATCTATCCAATGCTGGAAGTAAGGAAAGTCACATCCACAAATTCACATAACTGTTTTAAAGAGTCTAGTCTCTGCGCAGACGAGCTAGATTCGCTAAAAACCTTTAAGACTAAGCCTTCAACATCCATTGATAATTTATTGCATGATTTTTCACAGCGTTGAGTATAATGTGATATTTGAAATTAGCAGAAAAAATTGATGGATTTTCTTCCTGGAATTTCTGAAACACATAATGTTGGCGACCGTAATTTTCGTTCGCATTGTTCGCGCTGTAACAGCAAATATATTGAATTTTTAATCGTCTCCAGATTATTCGGTTTGAAAAAATCTAAACTTTTTAAGTCTCAGCACCTGCTTTCTCTAGGTTTTTAGGAACTTTACATGTGAGATTTAACAGACCCAAATTCTTCATACTTCACAGAGAAAGTTGCTGTATACAGTAAAATCTTAGCAGGGGTCTGGTCATCTTGCAAATTTTTGAAATTGATAACCTCTTCCCACATAAAATTGTCAAACCTAGACCTTTTTAATTATTACCTGATGCTTGACCGATTTTGTTACGCTTGTATTCCCATTTTTATGATTTTATTAGTTTTATGTAGATGGCACACGATGCTCTCGTTTGAATCGAGCTCCTCTAAATCGAAATATTTTATTTTTCTCTTAAAATCTCGAATAATTTTCGTAACTGTTTGAGCTCGACGTTTCCGGGACATTTACGTGTCCCGGAATACACCCTTCCGGGACACGGGACAACGATTGTCATTCCGGGACTGTCCCGGGCATTCCGGGACGTCTGGGAACCCTATTTTTGCTGGAATTTGCAACTTGAATGATGAGGCTTCGGTAACTCCGTGACTTTCAAGAATACAAATTTTGTATGGAATTTTAAATGGGAAATGCCATGGCGGGAATATATCCGCGATATTGAGTCTAGAGCGATTTTATCCCCGGTAATGTGTCTGGAGGCTTTATATCCAACATGGGTGGAATTAATTCCACGGGGATTAAATTGGCGGAATAATTTCCGTCAGAAATTTTTCTTCCGGGATCGTGAAACAATTTTACGGATATTTAAGGGTTAAATAACGTTCCCATAGAAACAGCTGAAACACGAAAACTATGTTAGATTATTGGGAGAGATTATCTTCGCGTGTCGAGGGATTATATCCCGAGGAATACATCAGACCACGGAGTTGGTGGTAATTTTCAAGCCATCATTACGTTACAGGATGTCTGACGGTCATAATTTGATAAATTTTTTGTTATGAATTAATTGGATTTTCCTTTGGCGACATTTATAACTACTAGTCCAATTACCATGTCGAATTTTGTATTGATCTTACAGAGAATGGCTTATACAGTACCAGATACCAGCAGAGGCTTCTCAAATCTTGACAACGAGACATTTTTCTGGACCTGGAATGCTGATGATGGACCACGCCCAAAAGTAATACTGTTCCAGCTAACAATAATTCATAGAGTTGTTGGCCGTGATGATATCTTCTGGATTGTACGGTTACCTCCAGTAATAGAATTTAGGACTGAATTCGCATGGAAGCGTCCTGACTACGCTGATGAAAAAAAATATAATTGCTATGAAATGGCATTGACTATATTTTCTTTTAAAAATTTCCTCATCGCTCCGTATACTATTCACAATCATCGATTTTTAAAGAAGTCACTAGCAGGTACAGACGTCTGTCTTTTAAAAAACAAATACGATATAAATGTCAAATATATGATGTTTGTGCAAGGTATTTAGTTTTGTTAAAACGTCAGGAAGCGGCACAAGCACAGATAATTATGAAGAGCCATTAGATCGCGTATCGGATATTGATAGATTGTTTCCGAAAACGAGACACGAGAGTATTAAATTTCGAGGCCTACCCCAACTAGAAAAACTGAACCTTAGTTCCAAAGAATATTTACCAGAAACGCGCCAGGTTGATGGCTTGCCAGACGAAAAAAGATTGTATCACCAGTGTTTCAGTGGCAAGCGCTGCTTGGAGGACGTACCCGGTTGCGCTGATTCCCACCGTTGTCGTCTCTTGGCAACTTATAGTCGAAACCATGACTACATCCGAGATTACTTCCGCTTTGAATTGATGGCTAACATTCCTAGTGGTTATGGTTATGTGGCTGTAGCGTTGTCTTCTGATTCTAACATGGTAAATATTTTTTAAATATGTTTTTAGTTCCTGTCTACAAGATTTGTAATCAGTAATCAAAAATCATACAAATGCTTTAGGGAGACGATAGCGTTATTGAATGCGTCGTTGACTCCCGTGGTTATACTGGAATCTATATGTCTTTTAACTCGGGATACCAAAATTATCGACTGGTATGTGGCTTATAATTATTTTACATATCTTTTTTGTACTGCATAGTATTCAAGCTAAAATTATATTATTTTGTAGTCAAAGGCATCTTGCACTGAAATTTCAAGTGGTCCGTTGATGGGTTGTAATGTAACTGTGGTTGATGGAAAACTGTTATGCAACTTTTATCGACGAAATTTCATTCAAGTAGGGGGCCAAATTTTTGATATGCTTACTGTTCCATATTACATCCATCGTGCTAGTGGCCACAAAGTCACCGATTTTCGAGGCACACCGAGGCGAAAAAGTAGGTTTTTCTGGGTGTGATTTGATAGTAAATGTAATCTATATCAACAGAGATTACAGGCTCAAGATCTCAAGAAGTTTCTCCTTGCTCCTTTATTGCTGTCGTTTAATAAGTTCAATAACAAACCCGCTTTCTGTTTCAGGTCGTGTGAAGCGGGACATAACAAGTTCGATAACCTCGACGGTATCTGCAGACCCAGATACAGACGTTGCTATTGGAGTTGATGGCAATATTGGGCATCATGACATTGTTTTAACAACCAGTAAGCCTATGTTGCTCAGTGACGTTGATGAGGTAACGCTTTTAGTAATATCTTACTATACATGGAAAGATGAATTGTTCCGACAAACTATCGACTTGCTCCAATTTGCTCCATGTCACAATCGTAGTAAAACACGTTCCTTCAAGTTACCATGTGAGTGTGAGTTGTCCTGACCGAAGTAGCTAACAATCTTATTTTAGAAATTCTCATTGAATTTATTTAAGTGAATTCTTGTAGTAACCACCACATTGTTCCGGGGGTAAGCGATGCAAATTTTTTCCCATATGCGGGTGTAGGAAAAATTTTGCGCTGGAATTTTTGAAACTTTAGAATAATCTCTTGAGAAAACGCGAGTTTGTGATTTCAAATAGAATTTTTTCCGGTTAACAAGTTCGTATTTACAAACAATAGTCTATGTCAAATTTCTTCATGGGTTAAAGGGAATGTTAGAGAATATCTTGAAGGCGGTATGTACAAAATTTCGGTTTTCTTCAATATAACCGCCATAATAACCGCTGCAATATATAGCCTTTTCTTTTGGCACCAGTGCATTTCCAACATTTTTTAACGGTAATATTATTGAAGTTATTACAAAGAGGATTCAAATTATGAAAAACCCGTGGAAATAGGGTGTGTTGTTGGCAGAGCTATGCAAAATAGTTGGTCTTCGATAACAATATAGAAAAAAATACCCGAAATAAAATATGGAAAATGCAAAGTACAAAGTAAAACACCTTGGTGCTTTTAGGTTGCATTACTAAAATAAAAATACAAAACGTGGTAGGTAATTTAAAATACTCAAATAAAAAATTCTGTATTTTAAATGCAACATGCTTTTCTTAAATTATCCACCTAATGCTCGCTCTTTTTGGTTTCTAGAACACAAGCAACCTTTTAAAAACAGCATTAGATAGCTAATCACTTCAAGTACTGTACATAAGACATGTGTAGTAACAAATTGTTCAACTTGTGGCGAATTGGTCAGTCTATTATAAATTCATTTTAAGTTGTTTGACTACCGAAAATCATCTATTTTTTCTGTTTATGAAGTAGTGTAAATTAAAATGATGTTTTTCTCTATTAATTATTAATGTAATTATGTAATACCGACAACCTGGACATGTTTGCTGTAGTAAACGGGATTCATTCCAACGTGTATTATTCCATTGCTAAATGAAATTCTCACATCCTATGTCAAAATGCATTCCGATTCGGATACCGATTCCGATTCCCATCCTTGCTTTTTTCAAGATATTATTTCGGAATATGAATTCAAAATAATATATTTCGTAACTTAATTTTATGCCAAAATGAAGTGCCGCTTTTGGGGTACGTTGGAGCAGTGTGCAATGTCATAATCATGCTGGTGAAAAGTACATATTTTGATCAGGGTGCCCAGATTATTCGAATCTCAAATCAGGACTTAAGTAAGTTTTAAAAAAATGAAAAACCAAAGATATTACAAACATTTTAACTATTTGTGTTTGGCTTGCATATGTTAAAAACTATTTCATTCTGGTTTCAAAATTTTGAATGAACTCCTCCGTGACAAAAAACAGTAACCCTCACTTTCCGGATCTTCATAAATATCTGACAAAGTATAAGAAAAAAATATTTTTTCGCATCTAAGTATATAAAAAATTAACGTTCCTGAGATAATATATCATTTACCTTCGAGCAAAAATTGAGCTATAAAATTTTGAAATATAGCTGCTACTATAGCTCCTTATCGAGTTCGAGTATACCGGCGAGTATCGAGTACGAGTACGAGTTCGAGTCGAGTACGGTCAAATTTTTGTGAATACTCGATACTTGAAATGGGTTTCGAGTACGGGTAACGATTTTTCACATACTTACGAGTACGAGTATCAAACGAGTACGAGTCCAATAAAAATACTCATAAGGGTTATCGAGTTCGAGTTCGAGTACCACATGCTAAATATACGAGTACGCGTACACGTGCACACAAGTGTTGCAAACTTTTGAATTTCCAGTAAAGAGACGAAGGCGCTAATATGAAATTGTCACAAAAAATCGTTGTATCCACCAGTCACGACTCTCTCAGGTTTCAAAGTATAATCTCTCTCCATTTAGTACATTACTATTGAAGTTAAAACAATTAGTTAATTCTACTGGCTGAACATATTAACACAAACTCTTCGACAGGCGTAGTTGAATTGATTGAAAATTTACAGAGACACTTTACCAACTGCATGTTCAATTTAAAATTTTGGGGGAATTATTTGTGAGAAATTAAATGAATCTAAAAAAAATCACTGTTCAATTGTGGTCTTGTTATTATTAAATACTCGAGTATGAAGACTCGAGTCACGGCACGAGTACGAGTACGGGATTTCGGTATTTACAGTTCCGTACTCGCAAGTATGAAACAAGTTCGGGTTCTGAACTGGAACTCGGTCGCTTATTTCAAGTATTTTCCTGAGTACTCGTATATGTGGCGAGTACGAGTACCTTGGATTGGAGTCCATACTCGATGCTTCGATTTCGAGTACGAGTTCGAGTACGGTTCCGCAAGGTAATCACTCAATAAGGAGCTATAGCTGCTACTGTGGTTTTTCCAAAACTCGGCTCACTCGTCAGCTGTAGTTTTGTTATCGCTGTTTTTAAATGCTTGAAGTGCACCTATTTTTTTGACTCATACACTTAGTTTGTTTTATGATTTTCTGTCGAAATATGATTTTAAAAATCTGTGAGCCCACCATTGGCACAACTTGTATAAAATCTACAGGTATGGCATCAAAAATATTTACCTCCTTTGCTGCTACACCTAATAAAATATTATTCCCTTTCCCACTACACATTGTAAATACAAATAATATTAGACATTGCAAACATTTTTACTAATCTTTCCATGAATTTAAATTCAAACATTTAATTCTGGCCCATACATTTCAATAAAACTTCACCGTTTCCAAACTCTCCAGATCCTTCAATTTAGCGTTTTATAAGTTTCCTCTTTTTTGAGCTTAGAAAACACTCGTCGTTTCTTGAAAGCGTATTTTTTAAGTATATCTGCGGAAACGGTTAGTTTTCGATTCAGTTCAATTCAATTCAAAATTTGACCAAGTGAATTGGTTTTTACTGAGCTGAAATGAACCGTTTTCACCACAACATGTACCTGTGAGATATCATAAATTGTAAGTAAACACTACAAAACTGTTCCGTACAACAGCAGCGTCGTTTATTACCACATTTAGCCGAACAAAATTAAACTATTAAAATCATTTTACACATAGAGCATTATTTAGGTTCATATGTAAATAGTTTATGTTAGTATTATAATGGACTTTATGATAAGGAAAGACAACGTTTATTCACTTTATCTCAAAGTGCTACAAAGTCAAATTTTTGCTACCACATACTTTGAAATCAGGACTAAATTCAAGCTCATCAGGTCATCAGGTAACCCTATTTCAAATCAGGACAGTCCTGACCAAATCAGGACTTCTGGGCACCCTGATTTTGATCCAGTTACTGTATTTGAAATATTGAAATACACTTTACAAGTCATTGAGAGTAAATACTAAATGCTGCGTTTATTTCTTACCCTCGCTGCTATCTTTTTCAAAATATCCCAGATTTTTTTGAACTTTAGTTATTCTCATATACATTCTCTTCAAAATTCATTCAAAAAATTGATGAAACTCGGGTGCACCGGCACCGAAACAAATCCTGAAGTTAGCCCGGTTATAATTGGGAAAACCGATTTTTTAAGATATCTTCTTCATTAGCACACATTCCTTTTAATCTTTGAAGAAATTTGAAATAGGCCGTCTTTCTTTGAAATTTGAAGAAATAAATTGATTACTGATTACGATTTCTTAAAAAATCAATCGACTACTGATAAAGATTAATGGTTACTATATCTAGGATATAATTTTTCAATAGGGATTACTGGTTACGGAGTGGTTGTTTTCAAAACTGCTGGAAATAGTTCTATTGTGACTGTGACTCATGAGTTAAAACAGATTGAATAAGTACAAACTAAAACATCCGCATAAACACGTAGTAACTGCTTAGAGTTGCATGTTTTAAATTTAAATTACAATAAATAAATTTATAAATTACAGGTTATTATTAATTTTTAAAATTCCTGAATTGATTATTACAATTAACGCTTACATCTTGAAAAATACATAAATAATGGTTACAGGATTTAAAATACGAAATGACTGCAAATAATAACTAATTCGAGGAAACTTATAATTATTTACAAATTAACGATTAGAATTAAAATGTTAACTCTCAAAAATTAACAGGTAATAATTGATGATATATTACACTCAATTGTATTCAGTTGTGGGATTAGGGATTGCAGATTATTTTCAAGTTATTGAAAATAGGATTACTGTTAAGAATTAGGTGTTAGGATACATTCCCTCCGACACAATCCCTCCGGTAATATTTACTCCGGATATATTCCCTCCGACCACAACCCCTCCCACATTAGAAATCCTCTCAAGGAGGGAATATGTTCGGAGGGAATGTGTTGGAGAGATAATATCCGGAGTGATAATATTCGGAGGGAATATATCCGAACACGAAGAATTACGTCTGTACAATTTTACTGAAGAGATTAAAGATTATTCTTTCATCTTAATTTCAGCAATCCTGGATTATTGTAACCCTGCTTACGCCCAAACTGGTTCTTTAATGTTGTTAAAGTAGTGATACCTGAAGTACGTTGAACTTAAAATGAGTAATGATATCGGGTAGCACGCTATATCATCAGGTCCATTCCAACCCAGGCAGTACTACTTAAATAAGAAATTAATTAAAATTATTCTTGATCCGTTGCGTGGTATTTTGAAAGAACGTGACTACAATTACTCCATAATTCTGGTATGAAGCAAACTGGTAGCCCACAAAGATTACATACAACTATTCTTCAATTTTTATTCCCTCGTATCAACGCTACTATACATTTCTAGAGCATGGTGGCAAAAACCTTTTTTACTTTAACATGGGCTTCTCGGAGTAAACTTTCCAGTAGTAATCCAGACTTCCATTGTTAAATGCGTAAAAATATACAAAAATTAGGTCTAAAATAGCATATTTATTTCTCTTCACCACCCACTGAAATAGCGTCTTTTTGCTCAGCATACATCGTTATACAAGTGTTGATAAGAGAGAATAATATTTTTATATATTCCTTACTCTGAGTAGCCGGCGTATTATACATTAAATTATTTATGCAGGTTGATTACGACTCAAATGAACATCGTTTTATTAAACTTCATGGAGTATTTATGATACTGGCCTGGTTAGCTCTGATACCCAACGCAGTTTTTATATCACGTTACATCAAAGAGAGCTATAGACAAATACTTCTTTTTGGTCAGCCTATTTGGAAAGTGGTAAGAAGTGGAAGAAAATTAACTGCAACAACACCATATTTTACATACATTTTATGTGTTAACAAAAAATGGCTTTGCAGGCGCACGTGGGCTTAATCTCACTAGCGGGATTGTTTGTATTCGTGGGAATGGTAATGATTTGGTCGCACTTGACGGCCATAAAAGTAACTACACACTATTTTGGTAAGGAGTATATCCACATGGGGGTGGGCTACACTGTGTGTGTACTTTTCGGGATTCAGCTAATCGTTGGGATTTTTCGCGGCCTCAGTGATTTTCAAAACTTTTCTATGAATATTTTGCATTTCCTACTTGGGACTATTGCGTATATATTGGCATGTGAGTATGAAACTATGTTATATGATTTAACAAAATGGCTTTATCAAATCAGAGTGTAAGCACTGATTGCCAATTGCCAGTGGCAGTCAGTACACACATGTATATGATTAACGGGATCAATCAATGGTTGAATTCAATCATTTGCATTACACCAGTACTTTGTTAGTGGTTTTGATAGGACGAGCGCACATAATAACCACATCTTTATATCACTGCTATGACGACTTACTAATCATTGTCTGGGTCATTTGGGAAATTTTATGGCATGTAATTATAAGCGTGAGTTAATGAAAATTTTTACCAATCAATGTTCATTCTTTTTAACTTTTATCTTTGTAATTATGAACGTTTTAAAGATGTCTTATTTATACGCAGATCCATTATTTTTTTCAAGATCGGCATATGCGCATAATATCCTGGAGAGCCCTTCTACCTATGCCATTCCCGGTGCTCACAACCACCAAAATTATGGTAAGTTAATACTGGTCATATCAATTACTACTTTACATGCAACACTGTGTGACAGTGCCTGTCATGGGAACGGGTCACACCCGGGTGTTTGGGTGCAGGAACGGGAACGGGTATCATATGGGTGCAAAATGTTTTCACCCAAAAGTGTGGGTACAGGTTTGGGAACCAACCTTTCCAATTATAGTATGTGGGAACAGGAACGCATATGGGAACGGGTGCAATAAAGGCTGAATGGGATCTGTACCCAACAGGATCGGGAACGGTATGCTGAAAACCCCGTTTCTGTTCATGCATACCCGTGTACTGAGGAATCTTGCGAGCATAACGATAATTACATGATTAATTTGTGTTGACGTGGGGTGACCGACTATTTTTGTGTCGTTGGTGTAGTTTAGAGGCAAACGCTCTTTGTTTGATTAGATCATCTCACGTCGAATGATGAATTGTGACAATAAAAATTAATTATATGCGTATGTTGTACTTAGCAGTTGTAAGGTGGCTTAAAGATTACAAAATTAATTACCTAAGTAGAATGAAATATAACAAATACAATGAGTGCAATTGTGTGTAGCCCTTGATAGCAAAAACTGAAACAATAAGTATATATAATGTATAACTTTTATCCTTGAATATGTGAACTTCCGTTTCGGGTACGGGAACGGGTTCCAGGGATTCGGGTACGGGTTTGGGTGCACACAAAATTAATTTTTGGGAACAGGAACGGGTTTGGGTGCTATAATTTTAAAAATATCGAGTCTGGGTGCGGGACTTTTGTTCACAAGATTTTGGGTGCAATTTGGGAATTGGGTTCTGCCTTGTACCCAAACCCAAACTGTGGGAACGGGAATGGGAACGGGAATGGGAACAACTTTTCTGTTCCCATGACAGGCACTGCTACGTGAGTCCAATTGGAAGTATTGTGACTAAACATAGTCTTTGCGCGGTATTTTTACTAATGAGAGATTTGACGCTTTCATTGCTTATGGAATACTAAAAAGGTAGCCCGCTTTGCAGGGCAATGTAGTTTAGTATAAGAGGATTATATTCGAGCAAAGAAAGTCATTTCAAATAGTTTACATTACATCAAAAAATCATATAAAAAAATCATGGTTGAGCGCTCTTGGCAAACTTCCCACCAGGGCCCTGCATATGCCCAACGTTTGATCCGTTGATAGCGGCTAGGAGTTAGTCCCGCATGAAGCTAATCCATTTAACTTAACCATTAATAACCTTAAAAATAACGTTGGTAGTAAATATTGAGTTACTCCCCTCAATTAATATAGTTTGCTGGTCGGTATCAGCAATTTTCTCTTTTACTTTTCTCCCCGCTCTAGAAAGTAGCTCTAGAAAATGCCACACATAATTCACCGTGTGCCAAATCCCCAAAGGGGGAATTTTCCAAACTACGATAACTCGCCCAACTAATGATCAAAAAACCTAAGGGCCGGGTGAAAGGATGGCCCGTAGGTGGAAGGGTGAGGATTCGGTGAGGAAAAGGTAACTTTCCGAACTACGATATGTGAGGCAGTTTCCTGACCGGAATCATAATTCACCTCCCTTCGGGGCCATCATAGTCACCGCACCCATTTCCAGCTTACACTAACCTAACCCTCACTGTCCTCAACAACCACCAACAGAATCCACACCTGGTCGGAAAAGATGTAAGTGACGGTCAAAAGCGAAAAAAATTAGTCCATCGTGTCGAATTGAATTTTATGGAGGAAGCTTTATTGACTATGTACTGCCCGTCCTGATCAGAAGCACTATAAGGGAAATCGGGACATATATTTTTGTTCCGTGTAGTTTGGAACGGGACAGAAAACATTATTTGCAGTACGAAAATTCCGTTTAAACCAATGTAGCTAACTCTCCCTATAAGAGTACATCTTTATGGTCAAAGTTTGTGGGTTATGGGTATCTGTTTAGGCCAGGAACGGGGCAGGATAACTCGTTGGCACAAATATTGTCCCCGTGGTAATTCGGGTTTCAGAGCAGCTTCACATTTGTTTCCGAAATACTAATAATATATACAATAATCGTATATATATTACAATTATTATATAAATTAAATTAATATTAACTAAAAAATTATTACAAAAATAAAAATTAATTTATTTATTTTAATTAAAATTAATATTAATTAAAATATGAGTTACAAAATAAAAATTAATGAATTTGTTTTAATTAAAATTAATATTAATTAAAAAATGAGTAACAAAATAAAAATTAATTACTTCAATTTAATTAAATAAATAGGAATTTAAAAAATTAGTCAAAATAAAAATTAATTACTTCAATTTAATTAAATAAATAGGAATTTAAAAAATTAGTCAAAATAAAAATTAATTACTTCAATTTAATTAAATAAATATGAATTTAAAAAATCAGTCAAAATAAAAATTAATTACTTCAATTTAATTAAATAAATATGAATTTAAAAAATCAGTCAAAATAAAAATTAATTACTTCAATTTAATTAAATAAATATGATTTTTAAAAATTAGTCAAAATAAAAATTAAATAATTTAATTTAATTAAATTAATATGAATTTAAAAAATTAGTCAAAATAAAAATTAATTTATTAAATTAAAATTAATATGAATTTAAAAAATTAGTCAAAATAAAAATTAATTTATTAAATTAAAATTAATATGAATTTAAAAAATTAGTCAAAATAAAAATTAATTTATTAAATTAAAAGTAATATGAATTTAAAAAATTAGTCAAAATAAAAATTAATTTATTAAATTAAAATTAATATGAATTTAAAAAATTAGTCAAAATAAAAATTAATGTATTAAATTAAAATTAATATGAATTTAAAAAATTAGTCAAAATAAAAATTAATTTATTAAATTAAAATTAATATGAATTTAAAAAATTAGTCAAAATTAAAATTAATTTATTAAATTTAAATTAATATGAATTTAAAAAATTAGTCAAAATAAAAATTAATTAATTACATTAAAATTAATGAATTTAAAAAATTAGTCCAAATAAAAATTAATTAATTTAATTAAAATTAATATGAATTTAAAAAATTAGTTCCAAAATAAAAATCAATTTAATTTAATTAAAAGTAATATGAATTTAAAAAATTAGTCATAAAATAAAAATTAATTAATGTAATTTAGTTAAAATTAATATGAATTTAAAAAATTAGTCACAAAATAAAAATTAATTAATGTAATTTAATTAAAATTAATGAATTTTAAAAAATTAGCCACAAAATAAAAATTGATTAATTTAATTAAAATTAATATTAATCTAAGAAATTAGTTACAAAATAAAAATTAAATAATTTAATTTAATAAAAACTAATATTAAATTAAGTGTATATAAGATTTAGAAATGTATTTTTCATAAAATTCAACATCGTACCGTTGTGTAGATACACACATTTACCAAACATGCTGTGAATATAATTACTTATGTACTAGATATTTCTCACCTCTAAATTTCTGCTCAAACAGATGTGTCTGCATCAGATACCTATCTTTACTTCGATAACGGGAAACCGTTTAAAATAATGTTGGATGGCTTTCATATGGCTGGAATCGAAGATGTTTTGTTGCACGGCTTGGTTTGATATAAGGGTACTTCCATTCCTATTTTAATCCTGCAAGTATCCATAATTTAACTATGCTTACAGCATTAATTGCAAGTTACGCCATGCATGCTTGAACTATCCAAGAATATATTATTCCTGTGGTATTTAATTTTTACTAATATGCATAGCCAGATCAAATCCTTCCTGGCCATGATACTTGTGCATATTCTTGCTGGCATTTAAAAATCCTACCGGCCATGATTAAGTTCTGTCCGGAGGTTTTAGAGTGTACGTATAAAGCGCCATGTTACTAAACCATGTTGAATAGTAAAATCAGGGAACCAGATGAAAGTTTAGATATTTATCTGGAAAAATACAGAAAGATAAGAGAATATAGAAATGGGGTTATTTTCATCAGTACGTACAATGTTGTGTTCTTAGTTTTGGAAAGGTGGAATGTCTAGAAAATGCAATACAAATTTTCATGTCCGGGTTGAAATCCATGATGCAACAAGTAACTTGACAGTGCAGGACAAAGTGAATTATGTACCGAATGTTTTCCTGACATTATAATAACATGTTAAAGTTTAGAACAAGGTTAGGTTATCTATTTTTACCACAATTAATTACGCGTAAGTATATTGCAGCTGGTGACTAACAAATTATTACTGTCACTCAGATTTTATACTTTCGCTTGAGCTGACCTTATTTTTTATTTTATATTTACTCTTGGCCACTGAACCCATATTTCTGAGCAGGGTTGGTTTGGTTTAAACCAACCAACGGTTTTTTAATAAAAACCATTGGTTTAAACCAAACATAAAATTTTAATATTTTCAATCCAAAATGCTTATATTTCGTCGTGCACAAAACTTGTGCAGTTACTGTGATATTGTGTAGTTAAACTTTAGTGAAGTAAATAATACTATTAGCTTTTAGTCTTGTACATTTAGAAATTCGGAATCGTTTGTAAAATGAAAAAAGTCAAACTTGTGTTTATGCTGCAAAGTTATCGTTAAAATTATATCTAAATTATTAAATATTTAATACTTTGTGATACTTACTGAGTTTGGGAAATAAATAAATTTGTTCAAATTCACATGTTTTTGCATATTAATGAATGTTTTGGATTGAAAATTTGTTTAAACCAAAAAAACCTGGTTTAAACCAAAAAGACCCGGTTTAAACAAAAAAAACCTGGTTGTTTGGTTTTTTTTTGAAAAAAACCAAAAAAACCCAACCCTGTTTCTGAGCCACATCACAGATTTCAGACACACGACAGGGGCGGGCGTTAACCAAGTCCTGCTCAATTGTATTCTCATTATTTGCTCTAGATAAATTTTTGTTACTATTTCTTGTGCTACCCTTTCGGAAGGCTAGTTTAACAATAACTTTGTTGTTCAATGAAATTACAAACAAGTACTGATACCAGCATCACTGCCCAAACATTCAAAAAATTAAAAACCCGTTAAACAAATCTTATCGCTTCAGTACTTATAATGGTGAATTATTGTTCACTTTATGAATGTAATCATTGCATTCTTGTGATGCTCGCTTCAAATATGCATAATTTAATTTTCGATGTTTCATATTACTATCATTTGACGTTCACTTCAAACTTATGATTAAGTAGCTAATATCAGGGACACTGTTACAAGAGCGCGCTTAACCCTGGTGATTCACTACCGACACTTTCTAAAACTATTTGAGCATACCCAGTGCTTAACCTCGTTTAGAAGACTCCGTAGCCCAAATTCAAATGACAGTTTCAGCAATTAATGATATAAGAATGCGCAGAGTGGAACGTAATACCAGACTTTTCCACGCGGAATCGAACAACACGCGTAAATGTATTTTCAAGACAATAAGGATTTTAAGAAGCAATATCAGGGACTACCCTCAAACCTTTCTTGGAATGGACAGTTAATTTCAAGATTATATTCCACAAAAACAAAAATCGTTTCTTCGTGATAATTTGAGACTTCGGGTAGGTGGTCGTCAGCGGTGGTCGTGTAACCGAGAGCTATATTTAGGATTAGCAACTGACTATATGGTGTACCATACATGCATTCATTGAATGACCATACTGCAGTTTCATACGTCCATAATAATTAAGTCAAGCTGTACAGCATACACCAACTAGTGTTAAATTTTAACTATAATTCAATAATGATTTAAATATCACAATTTAATAAATAAGTTAAAAACGTACGAAAAATATGCTGTAATATGTTCAAAACCCTGCCCTTTGAGCAGAGTATAAAAATACTCCTTAAAAATATAAATATATAAACTATTGTTTGACAGGAACCATTCCCTGAGGAAGGCCACATGTGCATAATTTTAACGTAAATAGTAGCAATTATTTTCTTAAATTTTGTTCACAGAACTTACAATTTTCAACTTCAAATGTAATTTTACATTTCTAATAATGTAGATTAGTAGTAACTTATTTTCACAAGCTCGCAATTGCCAGATCAGTTTTTCGCCCTCAATGGAATGTCAGCTCTAAAGTATAGTCAGGTTTGAGCACTTTAGCATCTAGTAAATTTTATGACATGCGTAATCTTGAAGCTGTTTCTTCACATAGATCTTTCAGTCGTTAAAATGTCATCCAGGTTATCTACAAGCGTTTCGGTTTGGACCTGATAATATGGGTACATGTACTTGTAAAGGAGCACAATTTTAATGACACGTTATATGGGTCCCGTAACAGGTACAGTAATTGTGTACAAATGAGGGGAACTAACCAATAGATTCGCCTTGAAAATCCAACCAAGTTATTTACTGATCCTTGTTGTACTCTGATTCGTTTCGAATGAGTATCAATGATTTATCAGTGAATCTTATTTAAATATATTTAATTTCGTTATTTTTTTAATTCATTTCTGTCCACAAATTATAAATACCAGAGCAAATTTCTTTGGAAACCGCAATGGTGTTACATTGGGAAATAATTTATTATAAGGAGTAAAATAATAATTGGATTAAAAGGAAATAAAATTCTGTAATATTGCTAAAACTACCGTGAGAAACGCTACTATCATTTCAAATACTTCACACGACTAGGTTTGCTACATGCTTTCATTAAAAGCTTCGCTTTGCTACTAACAGTATACCTGACCTATTTGAATTCTTTTTACTTGTTATATTGGTAGTTGCAATCATAAGAATGTGTTTTGCCATGTGCTTTGTATTTACAGGTACGTAGATATCAAAAACCGTAATTTTAGTTTCCATTGAAAATGTGGTTTTTGAGTGTAACGTGTTTAACGAAACACTTGGTTTTGATAACATTTTCATATCAATTTTGAGTATAGTGAAAATTTGATGCTGCATGTTACATAACTGTGAAATGATTGTATAGTATAACACCAAATTGACAAAATAACTTGAGCGGACAATGATTTCCTTATTTAAGCTATTAATGGAAAGCCTCATCGAGGCTACACTTGCCTGAAACCAACATATGAATAAATATTAAAATTTGCAATAATAATGATTAAAGTTTAGATGTTTTTGTTGAATTCTTGGTCTAATTTAAAACCCGTCTTTTCAACAGGGCGAGTTCTTCCGGTTAAATTTGTTTGCCTTCCATGCTGCCGGATCGGTTATAATATCTGTCATGCTGATCGTTCCATACTTATGCAGTCGCAGCGGATGTATATGCGAAGCAAAACTCTGCTGGAATTATCCTTGAACTGCGTTTATCTTTTACATATAATAATCTTGGAAATTATTTGCAAGGATGCATTTGTGTTTCAGTAAACACAGTATTTCAATACACAAATCAGATTTTTAAATTTAGGTACACGCTTATTTCGAAAAAATAATGTGAACCCAGCCGACCGTTAGTTATGTTGTATCACGGTGTCATTCATAATCAGCGGTTGACATGGTCACGCATGATCTCGGAAATAATACATCTAAACGGAAAATGGCAAGTCGATATTTAAACTGTGAGATATAAACTATGTATATCCAAGACTATGAAAATTCGTTTACAATCCCACTATTATCTTAATTAAGTTTGATGTAAACAGGAGAGAGAAAAGTCGGTTGTAAAATCATTTCTATAAATTGATTGTATTACAAAATTTTATGCTAGATAGTTAGCACTTTTAGATTGGGATAAATTGAGATTTTCCAGGGTGTTAGGCCTTGATCAGCTCCTCTAATTCTCACTTTAATATGAAGGACCAGCTGAATTAATATTCAGCAACAATTATACAGTAATTCAGCATGTATTACAAACAATTATTTACTTCTTTACTTTGCAATTATCACTTGTTTCTTAATAGGTACAATAGCACGGTGAAAAGACTTATCAGTATCGAATATGTGTAATCGATCATAGCTTGTCTCGCACTGTTACTTATACAGTTGTAACATTTCCACACTGTTTTTCATTCCAAAAATCATAAGCATTACATTATATAGCATTGATAGTAATAATCATATGGCTTGCGGTGACATAATTTCAACTTTTTAAATAAAAGTTAAAAACTTTTTTCATTTAAAATTAAAGAATATTACGTTTTAAAATTATTTACAATAATTTAAAACAATCACGTTTCAAATTCATTAGTAAGTCATAGTCTGATTCTGAGATTAACTTCATTTTTCTGGCCATTATATATTTCAATTGTTCACTAACTCTGAGTAGAGTGTTGGCAAAACAGAGGCAAGAGTTAAAGGTATGAATGCACCTCCTCCTTTTTGAACAATAATGTCTTTCCTTTTTGGAATATTTTTTTATATTTTCAGATGCAATTTTGTTTAAAACATTCTTGTAGGGAACTAGCTTTTGTACGGTTGGTTTTGGAATACTGGCGTTTCCTTTATAAACGTTCAACGCGCATTCAGACAATGCCTTTATTTCTGATTTATCGAATTCTAATACACTTAATACGTTGATGCTTGTCGCAGTGTGCAATGTACCCCCAGAAATGTCTATACCTTCTTATTTTCGAAATCATTTTGATGTCTCCTGTTGATGTTATCAGTTTCGTCAATTAAAGTAATCTGGAATGGAAGAACGTACTGTTCAAGAGCAGTATTTAAATATAGACAAAATTGGAAGTTTTGGCTGTCAAAGTAGGATGAATTTTGACTTTTTTTCTCGAAATTTCCGACTTTGTTTTGAAAAAATTATTGGACAAGAATGAAGCAATAAGCATTAGCCATTACTGTTTACACAAGCAATATTCACAAAACAGTTCATTGAATTAGATTCGTGGTATTGGAGATAATTGTTCTCAATTGTCAATTTGATTGTCTCTTCACACTTCTACTTTATAGAAATTAAAATAAGTGATGCTCTTAGATGAGATCAATTTATTTAAACTAGTTTGCAGATGTTTTGCACATTTAAGTTGAAAAACACGCTTAATGAATCAATATCTGGATAAACTTCGAAAAAACTCACATTGTTAACGGAAACGAAATCATCAACACGCTTAATACAGGGGAAATGTATTATTTTTGTAAGTTTAGATGGAGGCAACAGGGGATGTATGCAGTGTTACGGAATATATGAGTTCCAAATACTGCTCTCACACTCGCTGTAATCTATTTGTATGGCACTCGGCCTCTTAAAACTGAGTTCCGATGAGAATGACGCTGTCTCGCACTCGGCACTCAAATTTTGAGTTCTGAGGGCGAGGTGAGTGCGAGTTTTGCATTGTACATAATACATAATATGGGATTTCGCAATGTTCACCTTCTTTCTGGGCCACCCAGGAGTATTTGATGGAGCATATTGGTTAAATTCCTCTTGTTGCAGACTACATGCCGGGGTTCACAATCCTCGCTACTCTGACCATCTACAGTCAATATACACTTATATTACACTTACACATACATACATCAAAAGTAGCATCATAGACCATAGATATTGAAATTAGCAACTTACGCAATTCGTGAGAGCTAATGTTTCAATCTGTCATTTGAACCCTCACCCCTTCACACTCAAAATTATTCATCTACAATTTTACAAAATTTCAAAATAATTCAAAATTATGAAATATCTTTCACATACATCCGTATTTCTTTCATTCTTGCATTTCGTTCATCTCAAAAATTAAAAATAAGTTTACCTGCCACATTTGCAATACTAGCAGGAATTGTCTGCGTCTCATCTCCATTCACAGGCACAGCTTGGCTATCCTCGTTTGTTTTATTCATTCCATTTTTCTTTCCACGCCCTGAACTACTTTGACATTTTCTCTCCATCTCCATATTACTTTGCCTGTTATTTTTCTTCTCAACATCTGACAAAATCAAAAAAGAGGTATGCACAACTCTCTTTCAATGCTTACAAAATATACATCATTATAATGCAGAATAACACAGGAATAAGAAAATGAATGGTGCAACCAATTATGATAAAGAAATACCCGCTTGGATTATCTTACTTTGGCTATGATTGAACGACTGAGACCTAAGGTTCTAGACAATAATACCTGCGAGTCACCTGTCTCATTGAATAATCAGGGTGTCATATTTCCTAATGCAAGTTCTTATCCCTATTATATCCCTAGTTCATTATTCCTCTTGTCTTAACTGTGACCACTTTTACTCATTTTCCTCTTATATTTGAAATTATCCCAAAATCTAAGAATGGCACAATTTCGAGTAATGCAACAGTTTGGTAAGAACTTTATCGTCCGAGTTGTGGAAATTATGCCAAGTTCTATTGTTGAAGTGAATACCGGTCCAGATCTTAGCCTTTACGCCAGGCAGTATGAGGACATAATCCTCTGTGACAAGCAACTCAACTACCAAGAGGCATTGGATGAAGCGAGATCATTCTGGATTCTACCTGTTTTTCTTACCGGTGTTTATAGCATCAATACTAGAAGAGCAGTGTCAAACAGTTCACCATAATTTTCCGTCTTCTTACTGACTTTGAAATCCAATCCCATTATTTTGAAAAGAGGATGGAAGACGTCAGGATCATGGCTGCAAATGATTGCCAAGGCGAAGGACTTAAACTAAGGAACCCGATGCTAACATTAACTTATTTCTTGTGTTCCCCACAAGATTTGTATGGATTTTCGTTATTTACATAAATCATATTCTGTGACACATTTAGTCGTTCGATTGGAAAAATAGGTTGTTTATGTAAATGATAATAAAATGTACATTGATAAATAATTATGTTAATATATTATATGTTTCAGTCATTTTGGTTTCCCTGGGGAGATACACACGTCAATTCTGCATACTTTGTCGAGTGTCCATATTGTCTGCAATTGCCTGATCGAGGAGTAGCACCAACTGTACCCTTTAGATGGAGAAGATCAACGAACTTTCAGTTGACCTTCCATCCCTCTGGATCCTACGAACGTGCATTCTTACACTATAAGAACTATCTCAGACAAACTACGATCGGAATTGTACCAGTCTCTACAGTTATCATGACATCTTCTCGCACCAAGACATTAGAGATTATGCAAGTTGCTGCAACCTGATCAAGAGTATGCATCAAACCTATCCCAACTTTGGGGTAATCCAGTTCCACTTTCATTCTTTTGTGTCCGGACCTGGTGGAAACATGCATTCCACAGAATTAGAAGACAACAGCTACACTGCTATGGGTCATCCGATTCCTGTCTACTACTTGATGGTCTACCTGTACCGGTTCGTTTATTACATAATAAAACGTGAACGTGAGGTAGCTTCTTACCAATATCCTTCTTTGGCTGTGGTTTGGTAACTCAAAACTCCAACGTAAGATTATTTTTTTAAACTATTTTAGTATTTCGTTTAGTTGCCGTATGCATGATAATGAATGTGTGAATAATGTTAGTAATGAGAATGAGAGTAATATAAGTTATATGAATAATTTAACTTTATTTTATTGCTCTAAGGACGTGTCCAGCGGATGCAAAACTTGCGAATTCTGCACTTTGGGGATCGATTCATTGGTCTTGGGAGTTGTCCAGAAGCACGATTCACTAAACCAGCAAAGCAGTTTATGGAGTGAATACATTAGTCAAAATGTGTTATTTGACCCTAGTAGTGTGTATGGGGCAAGTGCACTGGTACAAGATAGGGCCTGAGCTGCTCAGGTACAAGCATAGGACCTGAGTTGCTCAGGTACAAGCATAGGACCTGAGTTGCTCAGGCACAAGCATAGGGCTACATCCAGCGCATGTGCATTCCATGCATTTCCCTCTTACCGCCTAAGTCAAACACATGTTATAATCATATAGAGGAAAGGCCGTACAATTGTTACGGCCATAGTAACATACGGTTGAACGGCCAGAATTGTGCACACCGATGCTCAGGATGAAACTGCTGCATAAATGAATACATAATTAGACATGTATTCACTAAAAATACTGGGGAAATTCGGTAAATAATAAATTAATTTAATAATCGCAAACACATGACAAACATATAAGAGCAACCAAAGTTAGTAATTACACATACGTATGCAAAATTAAATAAGGCTGACTCGTTGGTGAGGTAGGTTAGAGTGTCGGATGAAGTTACGAAAGTAAGTATTCAAATACGTAGGAGGGATATGTGTGTGTGTTGGAAAAAAATGGATGATTTATAATGATATGAAAAAATAAAAAGGAGGCTGCTAATATTTTGTAATTTTAGTACATAATTGGAAATATAGCGGTCAAAATGTCGGAATTTTTTGTGTCTCTGCAGTCTAATGCGTGTTTAAATATTTTCCCAGAAAATACGGTTGGGAATTTCAAAAACAAACTAAGTGGAGTTATAAGATTACCTTCTGATGGTTGGGAAGCTGCGCTTGTAGACTGTTCGTACATTTATGGACACGTAATAATTAAGGAGAATGAAAGGCTTGGGAGTATTGAATATTTATGGTTCGACAAAATTAGTGGGGAGGCCCATTTTATAGAGTTTGATTTTTTATCAACGAAGGATGTTCGAAATTTGGTTGATATATTGGAAATGTTGCCAAAAATATGTCCAATCAATAAAATAACTATTGTCGGTCATGTATTTTGTTGCGAAGTTTTGCAAACGGCCAGAACAGTGAACAAAATAAGATTTAGTTCCAAGTTAAGTGCAATATTAGGAATCGATGATTATAACACAGGAATGATTAGTGATGTTTTCCCAAGATCAGTATACAACCCTGCAGTGGATAAAAATGCGCTGCCTATAGGTTTAGATCAACGTGACATTTACTATACACTATCATTTGGAACGGGTCATAAAGCTCAAGATTTTAGTGTTGATATACCTATGGAGTACACTTCTGTGGCGACACATAAAAAAGCAATAGTTCCGGAAGAATTGCGAGAGAAAGTTGATGTATCAATCACTCACTACAGGCAGGATACTTCACCAATGATAATTAAAGGAACGCAGCCTGTATTTGTAAACGCGGGAAACACAAAGATCTTTTTGTATTGTAATATTATTCAACCTCAATACCTGGCGGACGTTCAAGCCCCATGCCTACGAATTATACCGTATAAGGGAAAATATGGTGAAATTACTCACAATTCTTTCGCACCCCCACACTTTTTAAACCTGTGCGTATCCGATTTTGATATTATTCACATTTGGATACTCACGGAGACAGGTGAACCTGTGAACTTTGACTTCGCTTCCGTTTCAGTTACATTGAAATTTCGAGAAAAGCGCACTTTAAAATGAATACTAGACCGTTTAATTGTAATGCCGACTTGGACCTATACTATCGTCGTCTCCCTCATCAAATCGGAGGTGCAATGATGCCTAATGGACAATACTATTTTGCTGGGGCAAGGAGGCAAAGATGTGCTGGAATTGGTGGAATATTTGGCGCCCTAGCAAAAAAGATTCTTCCATTCGCTCAAAAATATGTACTTCCTCATGCACTAAGCGCAATACAAAATACAGTAGCCGACGTTAGAAACGGTCGAGATTTAAAGGACGCTTTAAAGTTGAATTCGGTACAGTCACTAAAAGCTATGGGTCGGGATTATTTTAATCAGAGTGGATCAGGACGACGTAAGAAGCGGAAGGTCATTCGAAAACGTAAAGGAACAGGACGTATTGGTAAATCAAAAAGGAAGATAAGAAAGAGGAGAGAATCAAAAACTCAAAAAAAGAGAAATTCGGTTGTACGTCGAAAGCGTAGGAGAACTAAAAAAGCCATTGATTACCCGACAATCTTTCATTAGATTGTCAGCAGAAGAAATATGGGATCAGTAAACAGTAAGCATACTAATAATTCACCGTACACTTACGTGAGAGACGAGACCTCTTTATTCTCAGATCCGGGGTATGATGTTACAAGATTGGGGACTCAAATTCAAACAGTTTTTCCAGTTACAACAATTCAAGACAGGCTTGCTCCGATACAATTTTATGTCAAGTCCAATGATACACAGTATGTAGACCTACGCTCGACAAAATTAAAGTTAAAATGCCGGATTCTCGAGCCCAATAACAACGTATTAACGAATGACGAAATAGTAGCACCAGTAAATAACTGCTTGCACAGTTTATTTTCTCAAGCATCCTGCTACTTGAATGATGTTTTAATCACTCCACAGAGCAACTTATATCCTTACAAAAGTTATTTGGAGACAATATTAGGATATGGTAAGGAGTATAAAAAATCGCAGCTTGCGTGTGCAATGTTTGCGCGGGAGAATGATCCAGGGATTATAGACACGACTAAAGACGACGGCTACACCAAAAGATACAAGAAATGTTTAAACAGCAAAGTGTTCGAGTTAATAGGGCGGCCATTTATGGATATATGTTCACAAACAAGTTATCTTTTACCCGGTGTCGACATTCGCTTTGTTTTTACAAGATCCCCGGATGAATTTGCACTGTTCACGAATACCGACGTGAAATATAAGATTGAAATTCAAGAGGCTATTCTGTTGATTGAGAAAGTTACTCTTATGCCATCATTAGCATTGGAACATGTACGAGATTTAGAGAAAGGAAAACATGTATCAATGCCTATGAGACGAGTCGAGGTGCGTCAATTCACAATCTCTCCAGGGGTGCATCAAATTACAAACGAAAATTTATTATCTGGACTCATTCCTTATCGTGTCATCATTGGT
Source organism: Allacma fusca (assembly GCA_947179485.1). Classification (NCBI taxonomy): domain Eukaryota; kingdom Metazoa; phylum Arthropoda; class Collembola; order Symphypleona; family Sminthuridae; genus Allacma; species Allacma fusca. The sequence goes on along the minus strand of OX359250.1, from coordinate 2,624,433 downwards.
TTGGTAGATAGCAAATCTTTTATTGGAGATCATAAGTCAAATCCGTTTGTGTTTCACAACCACGATCTTAAGTATATTAATTTAACGGCAAACGGGGAAATTGTCAATACTCCATTAGAACTGGATTACGACAGGGACTTATACGTGGAAGCATACGACAATCTTTTCAAAGGATTGGATATACAGACGGAGGATGTTGGATTGGATATAAAATTTGAACAGTTCAAGTCAAGCTTTGCCCTATACGTGTATAATATTGCACAAGTCAAGGAAGGATTCGTACCGCCCAAACATGGAAACGTTAAGCTTGAATTGAAATTTAATTCTCCGACAGCAAGAGCACTTACATGTGTCTGTTATCTGGAATTCCCGGCAATTCTTCATATCGATCGTTATAAAAACGTTTTCTTCAAAGACTTTAATAACGTTTTATAAGTGCAGGCTATGGATAGTAATCAAATTCGTCAGATCTTGGACAATATTTTTAATCCCAAGAAAGTAAATTATGACGTCATACCCTGCGACTGTCTCCAGCATGTGAATCCGTTGCAGTATCCTATAGCCTTAGTTGCGAATGATGAACCACAATCAGAGCCGGGAAACCATTGGGTTAGTATATATGTACCAAATAAGCATGGACCATTGTATTTCTTTTGCAGCTACGGAATTGGAATTAAAACGTATGCTCATTATTTTATGGATTTTGCCAGAACATTAGATTGTGAAATAATAGAAAATGTCAAGTGTTTACAGTCTGTCAATTCTAATGTATGCGGATTATACGCAATTTATTTTTTAATGAAAATGTATCGTGGATGTTGTCTCCTTAGTGTATATAATAATTTCTCGAAGGATCCTAGAAAAAATGATCTTCAAATAAAAGAATTTGGGACACGCATTTTATTGTTAAAAAAATTATCATCAAGAAATTCCAAATCCCCGATACAATGTTGTACACCATTTATGAAATAAATTTGTTTAAACTAATATACTTCCCAAGTTTTAAGAGTTCCTCGGTTGATTCTTTTTCCCGGTGAGAATGATTTTGGTGTTGAATGATTAATTTTGTTAGGCATGAAATATTTCCATGAACCTTGAACATTTTTGGATATTACCTTATAGGGAACATTGCTTTTCATAAGAACTGGAACAATTTCACTATAGCCAATTGTTGAATCCAAATTACGCCCTGTAGCCAGTGCCTTTGCTGCTGCGTTAATGTTGGAAAATTGAACAACTTTGCCGTTGACAATGATTTCACCTTTTTCATTAGAAGTAATGTTAGAATCGTGGAATGTTTTCATAATAGCTCGCACTCTCTTGTCAATCGGCTTTTTCAATCCGATGCTGGATTTACTTGCTTCTATTGGTATCGGAGATTTAGCATGTATCGACGACTCATTTTTAGACATGGACTTTCTGTAGTCTATTGTTTCTGCCGCAACGTTATCGATTGGAGGTTCAGGAATGTCCTTTCTTCTCATTGGTAATGCAGCGATGGTGTTTAAATTTAAAGAGTGTCCAATTTCATCATAATTTTCATTGCTGCCTGCATTCATATTTCGATTAGATGGTACTGGTGAGACCATGATTGGGGTTGAAGATTCAATAGCACGTTGCTTTTGAAGTCTCCTCGCCACGTCATTATACAATATCGCACGTACATCATCGGGGATTTTGGTGCTTTCCGATAAAATGTTCTTTTTATGGTCTTCCAACGTATCACCAGCCTCTGCTCTTTGTCGTTTTATGTTCATTAAAAGTTCGTAATCTGATTCCGAAATTAATTTCATTTTTCTGGTCATGCTGTAATTTAATCGCCTATTATCTTGGAAATAAGAGTAGGTAAAACTGAAGCAAGAATTAATGGTATGAATGCACCACCACCCTTTTGCACAATAACAGCTCTTTCTTTAATGGAATATTTTTTATATCTTCGTGATGCAATTTTACTCAAAACATTCTTGTACGGTAGCAACCTTTGCACTGTTTGTTTGGGAATTTTAACATTTCCCTTATAAACGTTCAACATGCATTCACATAACGCCTTTATTTCTGATTTTTCAGCGTTTTTAATGCATCCAACTCTTTGCTTTCTGCCACAATTAGCAATGTAGTGCAGGAAATGCTTATGCTTTTTAAGTTTGGAATTCATCCTGTGATCATTTACTGATATTAACTGTAGCGTCAATTAAAGCAATCTGAACTCAATATGATTATGTCATTAGCATAAAGACACTAAGTAAGTGAACATGGAAGAACCGACTATTGAAGAGGATTACTTAGATTTCAATAAAAAAGGGAGTCTTGGTGGAATTCGACATTTTCTTGAAAACAATAAATCAAATAAAAAATTTAATAGACAGGAGGTTGAGAAGAGTCTGTCGACTTTAAAACCGTACACCTACCACAAACCCATACGGAGGAAATTCAAAAGGAGACAAGTATACATTCCATGCATGAATTACCAATATGTTGTTGACCTTGTTGATGTAAGAAGATACAAGAGACAAAATAGTTTTATAACTTATTTATTATCTTGTATAGACGGTTTTTCTAAGTACGCTTATTTTGTCCCCTTGAAAAATAAGAAGCCAGAAACTGTCATCAATGGACTTGAAGTAATTTTCCAAACTTCAAAGGTTTACCCGAAAAAAATTCAAAGTGATGCAGGTTTAGAGTTCACATCAAAACAGACACAAAATTATTTAAAGAAAAGAGGAATTCAACACTTTAGTACGAGTTTAAAGAGTACGAAAGCTTGCTTAGTGGAAAGATTACATCGTACAATTTTTGAACGAGTCTCCAGATATCTAACTCATACAAAGTCTAAAAAATATCTCAAGATTTTGCAACATGTAGTAAATAATTATAACACATCAAAACACTCCCGTATTGGCATGGCGCCCTCTGAAGTTACAAAATCTAACGAGGTCGAAGTATATCGTAAGTTGTACGGTGACCGTGGACTAGACGAATCTAAATCAAAACCAAAGTTTAAGGTTGGTGATAAAGTTTTACGCGTTGAATCGCGTAAGCTATTTCATAAGGGGTATCTCGGTTCGTGGGAAAAAGCCGTTTACACAATTACAAGAGTTGGCAACACTCAGCCATGGACATATTACTTAGAATCGTCTGATGAAGTACCCGTCCATGGATGCTATTACGCCCAAGAATTGCAGAAAGTTAGTCATTTGTAATCTACCTTTTGAGGTATGATGTGCCTATTTTCATATTGTGTAGATATTTTTGAAGAATTTCGCAAAACTCTTTGTTCTAACTCTACTTCGGGTATTTGTGAAAAAGTATCATATAAGTGTAATTGCATTTTGTGCAACTCGGGCATGGCGCAAGCGCAAGTTGATATGAACCTAAAAGCTTCATCAGTCAAGAGTTCAAAATCGTCCTCAAAGCGAGAAAGCTCATGTCACGTCAAGCAATTGCCCCTACCTCGACTGCTCCCACAACCACCAGTTATCAAACAATTGAAGAGAAGCAAATCAACGATTAGTTGCCAATCATGTGTTCATTCCGTGCCTCTTCATTTACGTATTCAAAGCACACCAATTGAAGACGTCGTATATCCGACAATAGATTTGGAAAATGATTGGGTGTTATATGTGGGAGGAGAAGTGGGCGGTGTGGGAGATACACATTTAAATATCAGGCACAGAAAGCGCGAGATAGCAGGGGATTTTCCCGATTGTGGCAGCCCTTATGTTGGAGTTGCCGTGCCTCTTGATATGATCTACTCACTTTCAGAGGGTTTAACTCAGTTGGTAAAGTACATCAGCTATAATCAGCAACAATAATATCATCAAGGAAGCTCTAGACTTTACTTCTTTAGATTTTAAATCTCAGAATTTCAAAATGAATAGTAATTTCAACTTTCGTAAACCTGTAATGGAAATTGTGCATTCTCGCTTTGATGTGCAACGAAAAAATCAAGCATCGGGTAAGTAGTAGCGGCTATTTTATTAATTACTTTTAAGATAAACGCATTATTGATATGAATGGACTTGACTGTTGTAAGGCGTATTGCTTGAAAGTCATTAATAAAATTGTCGTTTCTACTTAAAGGGTTGAAATCTGGAGACGGTGCTTCTCATCATCCCTATCGTCGCGTAGCACGTAGCACAGATTTGATGATGGACGTCCCCATACGTTCGGAAACTGTGGAGGGGCAACGAATTAGTCCAACCCCTGTCGGCACATCATCACCACCATCATCAGGAGATTTTCACCGTGGGGATGCTACCATTATTGATTTACCCTTTTCTGACGCTGTTGGAGAAGAATCAAATATTTTGGGCACGTCTACTCATCAACAAGTCGCTGGTGTTTTTGACGGTGCTGAAGTGGAACGAAAACGTCCTTATGATGCTGCTGATGCTGCAGTTGGTGATGTTGTTGGTGAATCAACAATTCCCGCTGTCAAATCTATTATTGATCCTGTCGCGCCAGTTGCAGATGCTTTTCCTAAGGCTGCTAACCAGAAGGTTGTGTCCTGTTATTATCGTACCCTGCCTTATGAGGGAAACGAGCTAACATTTGTGTACATCAAACGGATGGGGAAGACAGTCAACATGAACATTAGCAGAATTCCATGGTTGATTCAAAGGTTATCATATTATTACAGTCTTAAAGGCGACAATATGCAGGCAATGGGTCAGGCACTTGAAAATTGTTTTAATATGTATGCCAATGTTGCGAGTGAAATCGATGAATCGGAACTTGATATTTGATTTTTCCGACCATTCATTTTGTCAAATTTCCATGAATAATTTATCTATCTAAAATCCATTTGAATAAATATTTTATGGAGAAATTGTCCAATAAAAAATAATTAAACAATACGTGTGTATGTTGATTCATGTACGTACATTCATTCATTTTACTGTCTTCACAATTTTGATTCTCATCTTTTGCATGTAATGCATTAAATTCACCAGTAGTGCATAATATCACATGACTCTGGGGGTAAGATACTTAACATAATACGGAAGGATTAGGGGTAAGGTGGAGGAAAGGAAAAGAGCTTGGCTGGACCCTTTTCTTCCTACCCTTCTCCTTCCTCCCTTTAACCAGCCAAGCTCTAGGGAGGGAGGGCAAAACAACGCCGACGCAAAACTAACTTGAGTTGCAATACACTTCTTTGAGACTGAGATTTAATAAACCATTCACTTCAAATCATTTCTGCAAGCTGAGCATAGTAAGTGACAGAAAGTTACACTTGATCATCAGTATAGTCATCATGTCACGAATTTTATTCGGATACTACAAGGCTCGTGCATTCTACCACAATGGCCAACACACACGATTTATTTCTGACTTTTACGGTGTCAATCCAAAATTGTGGCAAGACTTGGAAAATACAAGACACGTGTACCAATATCGTAAGAGTTTCTGCGAAGATGACGTAAAGAGAGAACCCGAAAAGTATTTCGAGGAAATTTCCACGTATTTACAAAGTGTTGTGGAAACACCCGGAATTGCAGGCATTCTCCTCTTAAACCAGGAAAACGACCCGGATCTCAGATTGTTCCTGTCTATTTGCCCCCATGGAAAATTCTTCCACGGAGCAGTTTTATCACGGGCCATGAGAAGAAGTGGAAAGCCAAGCCTGGAATTTGATTCTGATCATAAATTGTTCGTTTGGATGGAGAGGTCAGTCAAATGGGTTTCATCAAACTGGATATACTTCTCCGCGTACTTATGTAAGTATAACAGTGTCTAAATAGATGTATTGCATTACTGAGAAGGTATTGATTATTTCTTGTGTAAGTGTGTGTGCGTGTGTATGTGCCTGCATTCTTTAAACGGATAATTTATTTATCGTGATTTCTTCCTTATGTATTTTTGTAGATGGCATTCAACTTCACATCGACAATCATTATTTGGATGACGCCTATCAACGTTGCCTTTCCAGAGGGTCGCAGGGCTACTATGTTGACCGTGTGAAGAAAAACCTTACGCTGATAGAGATTGAAAGATGGCATTCCATTGATGGTCCAGGGGATAAATCATTGCAGCCGACTCATTTTCGTATTCACCGGCAATCACGCGGCGGTCCCTACGAATCATTCTACATGGAGCATAGACAGTATGGTTCATTTCTTCAAAGGCGCACTTGGAATTTTGGTATTACTGACAATATGAGGAAGTATGCATTTATATTTTTCGATAAGGAGAGTAAAAAAGTATGTAGTGACTTTAATATGAAAGCGTGTTCGAGAGCCCCGGTGTGGAGTTCATTGGTAGACCTGGTACATGACAAAGCCCCACGACCAATCACTGCACACTCAAGCGTAATTGATACAAAATTCCCACAGCGGGAATTTGTAATTGCTTCAAAAAAGTTCAAACGTTTTTTTGATGAAATCTGGAAAGTTCTGGATGAAAAAATGTTTGATCTTGATTTTGTTGAACAATTAGCAAAAGAGCAGTGGGATTTGTCAGATGATGGTCTACCTGATTTTTTGTGCACAACTGAACGACAGATAAAGAGGCGTTATTATCCGAATCTGCCGAACGTTGACATTTGTGATGAAACATATGAGGAGACGGATGACGAGTGTGGTGATTTCTCATGTTTGCCTACCTATCCGTCTGAGGACAGTGGTATTCCAATAGTAGAATGCTATGAGGAAACTATGTACTGTAGCCCTGAAAAGTCTAGAGCTAATCTAGAATTGTATGATCGAAAAATATCAATGCATCATGATCAGGCTATGTCACATAAATTGAAGGCAAGGCCTAGTTGGTACTATAATAGACTAGACACGTCTGATGAAGAAGGTGATGCTAATATTTGTAAGCAATAAAACGCGCGTGTCAAATTTATTTTCGTTTAGTTACATAGACGGTACACTGTTTATCCGGAAAGATACATGATCTATATCTGTGAGTATCCTTCTGTGTGGCACTTGTATCAATAAGAATGTAACCATGCGGTTTGGAAGTTGAATCCTTGTACGCGGTTTCCAATACTTCATGCCGTTTACCAAAATTTATTTGCCTTCCCAAAATGTTAATAAAGGTAGAATCTTTAACAAATTTAAAGCATATGATGTATTTTGCATTTCTTGTTAGCACTGTTGCACCTTTTTGGTAGAAATTTTGAAGAATTAGAATAACAAACATATTACGGTGATGACTTTCACGGCAGAAAAGGTTTTCAACTTTTTTCCCCATTGTTGCTTCCGTCATCAAATCGTCAATTATTACCAAAACTGGAATTGCATTCCCTTCATCTACATCATATTCTAATCCTCGGATAAACTCGATTTTATTGTTTGCATCTTTTTGCATTTCTCCAAATAATACCGGTTGATATTCGGAATAACAATAAATAATTCTTTCCACCTTTGGATGAAATATTTCATTTCGTCTTTTTATTATTTCAGAGACTAGTACCGATTTTCCAGATTGTGAAGGCCCGGCAATAATTAAATTCCCAGGCACATGTAGCCTATAGTCAAACTCATCACCACTTGCCATTTTTTTCGACCCCGTTATCATATGAAAATGTTAATTTCAAATAAGTGATCTCCAATGTTTTTTTTATCCAGTTTATTAATTCAATTTTCTCAACAGTGATAATCACATCCTCATCAACAACAACAACAACAATATTTTCATGCATGTTCTTTTGACATGACGTTCAAGAGAATACTAAATTATTATTATAGATTAATCTTATTTAAATCTAAAGTTGACTATTCAAACATCTGTATGTCCTTATGCCCAAATGCAACACTATTGTACTTATTTAACCAAAACTTCTTTGAATCAAAGCTATTCAGTGCCTTCTTATTTAATTTTATAGTGTAGAGTTCATGTTTAAAACTACGAATCGATGTCATGGGTATATCCCAAACCACTCCTTCTTCCAAAGACTTAAGAAACATTTCATATGTTATTCTATTTTTACGTGCCACCTTAACTATACCCTTTGCTCTTATATAAGAAACATTTTCATGCTCCAAATCGTCAGTTCTAATTAAGCAATACAATTTAGGTGCTAGAAACACGCCTTTACACAATACACTATTTGGCATCTCATCTTTCATTAGACCAAGAATACCTTTTTGCTCAACATTATATAACATATCTTTTCTCTTATCCTTACAATTCATATATACACTGAAATCAAACCTCTTCTCATTATGTTCATAATACAACTTTTTCAAATCGTCGTATAAATCAAGTTATAATTAAATATACAAATGAGTCGGTGTCCATCATGCATATTTGGGACTTATCTCCGGGATAGTACTTTTTAGTAAAGTCATAATGAAATTGATACATATGTGCCTTGGATATTTCGAGGACAGCACTTCCAGAAGCAATCATTGAATCTAACATAACAGACATTTTTGTCATATAAAATATAACTAAGTCACCATTAAAAAGTATTTCTAGGCTATCTAATGTGGGTTTATTTGCCCATTTTCTACATTCAGCTGCACTTCTGGCAAAACGACTATTTTGATGTTTTCTTTTATCCATGCACATCCTACCATAACACACATTTGGATATATTTTCATTAATTTATTTTTATATGCAGACGTTGCTAAAGCACGTTCTCTTGCACAATATTCGACATACGGCTTCATCCATTTCTTTTGTGAAAATGAGAGAATCCTGTGTACCTTTGATATTTCTATTCCAAGTCTAATATATACTTGTAATGTTCTATAATGCACGACATATTTTGTTTTTGGCTTTAGTGAACATATTAGTTTCTCACCCTTTAGTTGATTTAATGTAAGCCCTTGTCTTTGAAATATCTCTTGGGAGCATGGAGATAAATCTTTCAATTCAGTAAACTCTTTTTCGGGACCTGGTGGAAATTCGCTCAAATAATCGTGAAGCTCTGGAGGGATTGAGTAATCTATTTCAAAAAAATATCCCTTGGGACTCTCATCACTCATTGACATAACCCAAGTGATTATCTCCGCCATGGTCTTGTCTCGCCAATCAGCTTGCCTTACCCATTCATATCCCCCATACGGTAAACTTTGAGACATAGCATATCCATATAAGTTCGTCATATCCCAATACTGAAGGTAACTATGCGGCTTATCTGCTGTATACTGATTACCCATATAAGGATTGTTCACCTCAGCATTTTTTAAACATGTCTGGGTTATTCCCCCACGAATTGACTTTTCCAAGAACAGATACATCTCAGCATCTTGAATTAGATCAAATTCCGTTTTACTCATAATAATGCTGGCATCTTTACTCAACCCTGGCAAACTTACATAATGTGCAGGATCAACTGAAAAAGATTCAATTGTTGTTTTTCTAAATTGCTCAAAAACATCACATAACAATGCGACGTCAGATAAAACGTACAAATCGTGAAACTCTCCTATTGTTCTTATATTGAACGCATTCCAAACTGTTTGCGCATGTTCATACTCCTCCTCACTAATTGTTTCCTCCGTTAATGAAGAATAAAAGTATTCTCTGTCAGGGAGTTTTGTTTCATCAAATTTACTAAAATCACTCATATACTCATACGGGTAATACTGTTTCTTATACAGTAGTTCCAACTTTTCTGAAGAAAAATTACCAAAAAGTTCTTTAACACTATTAAAAATTCCTGTCCCATCTTTGCGGGCAGTATCTACGATATTTTGCAGGGATTCCGGTAGAAATTTTAAAGAATCTACAAATCTAATGATGTTTCCCTTGTCGGTTTTAATAGAAATACTCAAGTGTTTTTCATGAGATAAGGGAATCGAATTAACTGATTTAATATTTTCATTGTCTGGTTTAATTCCTTTTAAAATAAATTGGGAGTCATACGATAGATTGTGAAAGAAAACAGGAATAAAAATACGTACCCTTGCGTTTAAATTACATGAACTATGAGCAAAGCCTACGATTTCATTTGTTATGTGATCGTGGTGAGTAACTTTTTTTTCATTATACTGAAAGCCGTTTCTACAAAAACAACAATTGAATGTAGTATCTCGAAGTATCTTTTGCTCTTCTGATAATACGGGAACGTTTTTATGCTTTTGCTGACATTCCCTTAATTCTTGGAAATACGGCTCAGTTTTCTCTATAATACTTTCCATAAATCTTTCGTGTGCATCTTTACCACGATAAGTTTCTGAATGCATGATTTGACCAGAGTGATGCTTAATTATGTATGCGTATCCGCACGGAAGATGTTCTGATACCTTAATTGTATTCTCCTGATGTTCCAGCATACAGTCCTTGTCTGTGCAGGATTTCAATAGTGTACACTCATCCCTTTGTATTGGTTTTAAAATAGATTCAAAGTCAGCATAAACTACAAACCATTGGGTCAAAGTTCGATTAAAATCCATGAAATTGTACTTTCGTTTAATCGGAAACCGTGTAATTTGGGGTCTGTAGGTTATGCAGATTTCTCTATGTCTGCTTAATGTATCCAAGCTTAAAAATCTTTGCAGACATGAATAGCAAAAGTACGCTTGTCGCCTCCCATTTTCATAAACTAATGATGAAAGACCACTTGTTGGGTTCTCGTCAGATTGTTTTAGTAATACGTAATGACTGCGCTCTTCATGAGTTACTAAAAGTAAGTCAATATGTTTTTCAGCGTATACATTATGACTAACATATAACGGATATACTTTGCCTCTTTTTCTATTATGTCCATATTTAGTTGTATAGCTGTCTCCATTTTCCTCATATCCTATAACATTAACTGATAGTCTTTCATTCTTTTCCTCAAATTTACGAATATCTTTGAGTTGCACGGGATATTTTAAAAATGCGTGATTAACTGTTTTCGAAATGTCTACATAAGATTCTGGTTTAGTTGATTTTTTCTTAGAACGCTCACTCCCTCTGTACAGGGGGTTTAATTCGGCCAAGATTGAATAAAGGAAGCATTTTTTATCATTTGTGTTCTCTATATTAACAACACATTTCTTTGATTTTAACCCGGGTGGTATTTCAAAGAATGTACTATCACCACCACTTAGTGGGTTAAAGGGGACTGTAGTGAACGAAAATTCCTTAATTTTAACTACAGTCCAATTGCTACCCCGTGTAGTTAGCATTGTCAAATCATCGGACATCTTTTTTGCCATTAATTGAATTGTATGATTGATCATACTTTTGTTCAAAATCTTATGACACATTGAATTTAAGAAAAATGTTTCTTGGACATTCTCCTCAAATGTTCTTTTTTCCATTAAAATCTTTGCATGAGAAAAAAATGTGCTTGCATGTTTTTCTCGTAATATTCCTTCCATTGATTCTCGTAAAATGTTGTGGATAGTATGGAAAAGTCCATCAATTGACTTAAATTCACAACCCCCTAAGGACAGTACATATTCCTTACACATATTAAAAGCACTGGCTTTTAATGTAAATCTTAATCCTAAATTATTATCATTAGTTCTAAAGCTACCCCCTATTTGTAAGTTACTGGAATCATTACCATAATATAAGGTCCGATGGGCTTGATATTTGTGAACATCCAAGTCGGCTCTACACTGAAATCGAATTGCACAAACTGTGCAGAAACGGTCACGGTAATCTTGAATTTCCCGTTGGAGTTTCTCTTCATAATCAGCTTGTGATTGTTGTCCCTGTTCTTGTTCGTTGTGTAGTAGTTGTTGCTGTTGATTATGTTCCTCAAGATGAAAGTTGGTGCTGGGAGCTGTAACTCGAGGAAAGGTTTCTCCCATTTCTGCATCCCCTTTTGAAATACATCATCAATAGTATATTTAATCCTTCGATTAGGTTATGTTGTATCATACTCATTTCAAGTAATTTACAAACGATACATTGTGGCAAAATATAGTTAAATATATCACCTCGGATTAAGGTTGCTCCTCCTCCTTCTCCTCCATCTCGTCCTCCTCCTCCGAAGAAATTACCATCGGATTCTTCAGTATCCTTCTCACTTTCGCTATAGACGTTTGGAATTCTTCTGTATTTGAATCTTCGCTGGATGTTAACACATCCGTCGTAGACTCCTGGCTCCCTTCCTCCATGTCGGAATCCGCGGACTCCGTGTCCGATTCCTGATGTAAGCTTGAACCGTTTGATTTCTTCGTCTCCCCCGCATCCTTCACATTCTTTTGATTCATCATTTTCTTCTGGGTGCCAGTTTCTTCGCCGGATAACGTTATTATCTCCGCCTGCTGTTGTTGCTGTTGTCGAGATATTTCTTGTTGCTGGTGGGAGCTGTTCAATACCATACGACTTGTTCCTGCCACAGCCAGTACCCCAGAAACTGCATCCTGGCCTCTCGTCATCTCTTGATTGTTGTCTGTGTTGTCCATTGTGTGACCCTTTAAAAAACCGCATACTTTGGTTTAGCTAAAAGAAAAAATCCAAGAATTCATACATCAATGGTAAAAATAAATATGGTAATAGCAGATGATTGATTTCTGTGTGTAAAGTCCATACCGCTTGGTTGAGTCATCCAATTTCCCACGGTATTTGGGGCTGCATTGAAATCATAGAAGTGCTGTGTTTCGTCCATAATCTGACTATCGGTGTTGAATGAACTAGTCCTGCCAGCTTCCTCATGAACATTTCCTACATTGATAAATATTAATTGCATATTGCGACATCACAAAGCATTAATCTCATTTAAGCACTCAAATATAAAAGAACAGATCAATGGAATGTGCGATGTGAATTTAAATACCTTGGTCTGAATCCACTATAGCATCGAGTGTAACATGATCGGATCTTTGATTACCGTCTGGAATTCTGGAGGACAGACACACTGCTTCAGCTTCTGAAATTAGTAACGTCACATAAAATGATTGTATTAATCCAATTACAGTGCAACATAATTAAAATGACTTCTTTGGAAATACAATGAGTGAACGTTTATATCTTGTTACTATGTGCCTCATTATTTTCTAACATGTCATGTTACCTCATAATAATAATAATAATAATAATAATAATAATAATACATAACATTGACTACACTCATTGTATATGTTCATTCACATTTTGAAATTCAATCATCTTTTAAATACGTTCTTTGGAGAAAATCGGCATTCATTAGGAAAAAACTACGAACCTGCTTCATTTTGCGAGTTGGAAGAACCAGATAGTCCCTTTGACTTTGACCCCATTGATTCGAGTGACCGTTCGTTGATATGCTCAGGCTGCACTTGCACAATTCCTCCATTGTTAATTTGGTCCCGTTGCTCGGATTCTGTGAAGCAAAATGAGTCCAAATATATATATGTGTCGATTCATACATATACAGACATTACTAAAGTAAATTATTTCAAACTAAAAAAACATTAACCCCACGTTAATTACAAATACCTATGAAGGGTTCTTGTTCAAATACCGCTGCCCAATCCGTATGAAACTGATCATTATGGTTCGCTAAGTTATCGTATTCCCTACCGCAATTAAGACACAAATACATCTTATCACAACAGTACACTTTTTTTTTGCGATGTGTAGGAATTTTAAACGGACAAATTTTGACTAAACTTATGCAAAAAAAAACAAAGAGCACAATTGGGATAATCTCACTTGGACTTATATCTCAAGACTGAGAAACTTCAGCTATGCCTGTCACTCTGCAGGTTTATGGCGTAATAATGCGTGTCAAATTTCCAGTAATAGCCTGACATGGTACTCACGAATAAAATCCTTTCTCCACACTCCAACTCTTGTCTCTTCACACCATCAAGAATTTCTTTTCCCTTGAATATATTATCGTAAATTAACTTTCAACATGGTTAGTTACGCAGTCATGGAAATTGTTAAAAAAAATCTGAAATCCCGGAATGTGAAACTTGTTCCGGGTTTCATGATTGGTCGGAACGACCCAGTTGACCCTGCCAGGTATCGGGTTCAAGTTGAAGAACTTATTATAAATGGGAAACATTTCATCTACCAAGAAGCAAAAAGTCGAGCCGGATCTTTTGTCATTCTTCCTACTACGCAGACAGGCATCATGGAAATGGACCACAAGCGATTTGACCCCAAGTCTCCGCCTTATCCATTGTTTTTCCGAAATGGGAACGACTGGTGTTATATGATGGAAGTTTTTGAAGAATGGACACGAAGGTCCCTGAACACTGATGAGAACAATCGGACTCGTGCTGAAATCAACTACGAAAACCCTGGATTAACGCTGATGTCAATGTCCTCTTCTGTCGAAGAGTTGTAAGAATCAACTCATTTTGTTTTTTATCCAAGTATTGATAATTGTGGTATTGAGGTATTTGTTTTTCAAGTTTGACGTTTTTTACTAAGAGTATTTGTTTTTTTATTAATTACAGTCGTCGGGTTTTTCCTGACGAACATCATATTCAAAATATGATCACCTGGGCTAATAGCCTGAACTGTTCGTACTGCACTTTGTTCGGTGTTAATATTAATCTAAACAAAGTGAGGGGATTGACATGCCGGAATGGAAGGCTCTATGAAATGACACACCATCGTCAATCAAGCTACATGAACTGTTTCGACCTATACCGTAGGCACATTCTTACTTCTGAACATTATATTCAACCGGTGGAGTCAACCCCAGAAATGGGGCTGATCTCCAATTTAAATGAAATGTTGAGAGTTGCAGCAATCATTGTCGACTGTGTCCGGGCAAACTACTCGGGATTTGGGAAAATGTACTTTATTTTCCACGTGGATGACTACCTAAATGACGTCCAACAACCTGACATTGAGATTGGAGACGGAACATGCCTACCCATAAGCCTTACAATCCCTGTTGTCTACCTACAGGCATACCTATTCAAGTTTATTTACCACTTGATGCACGATGAACCACGTCTCAGGCAGATTGGACACACTTACAAGAAACCCTTGTTGATGGTATCTTGGAAACCCACTACCCGAACGTATGTATAATTCGTATTCGTAAAATCGATATTTTTGTTTTGTAATAAAACAATAATTCGTAGATGCATAGTAAAAGTTTATAATTTTTGAATTACCTTTTAGAGCACTTGCAAATTCTTCAAAAATGAGGCTCACGGAATTTCGGGCTCGCTTCCGTGGTCTACATCCCATCCCCCAGCTTTGTTTTTCATCCCAGGTGAGGAGCTTTGTGACCGAATGGCTTCAGCAGCTTGGCTACGATCTCACTCGATTGGGAATGAATCATGATTTTGTGTAATCCTTTTAAAATAACAGTGTGACAAGATTTTTCAATAAATGACATAATCTCTGAAATAACATCATGTATGAATAATTTGCTTTAAAATTTCTATTTGCTACGTTTCTAGTTTTTTTAAAAATTATTCAATTGAATTTGTAACAAAAATTATGATACTTACATTTTCTGTTACACGTCTAACGTATCCATCTGAAGCCGGTACATACACACATTTAAAAATCATTGCATATTCGTTATGCAGTTACAACATATGTAATTTGTCATTACTTAATTTTTATATCACTAGTTGATCGTTATTTCCCAGTAATTTGCAAAAGGGTACCGTGAGGTAATTACTTGCTTACACTATTTCTTTAGTGAGCTCCGAATGGAACCTCCGGGAAAATATATTTTGCTAACTTGTATAAAATTTATCACTTACTTCAATTAATTTTCATTCTCTCAAACCTAAATGTGCTATAAACACCTTTCCACACTTTGATTCCTTTAAAACAAGTATAGTCAAGCGTAATGGCGTTAATTAATGTAATTGTAATTAACTAAACGTAATTACCAGATATACGTGAGCGATATACGTTAAATACGAAGGTAACTAAAATGGCAAAAGAAAAAGTCCTAAGTTTTGATATTTGGGGTGTGGTGGATGATACTGCCTATATAATACAATGGCGGGCTCACGTGACTACTGTGGGAGAGGGAACTCTGTATTTGGGAGGCAAATTTTCTCACGTGTAGAATCTACCTGTTGAACTCTTTCATAAAAGGTGGCCTTACAATCATGGATTCCATTGTTGAAGATTGGAAAAGACAAGGTACGTCGTGTTACTTGTTGGAGTTGTGGCTGAAGGCAATTTGTAGACAAGCACCTGTTGGAAGAATCGACACTTTAGTCTTTCCTGGAGGAATCCGCTTACCTCTTACGGTCGGTCAAGAAAGTGTGAAAAAATATTTGGAGCGAAGGATCAAAAGACGTCATGACAAAATCATAATTCACCTTAACATGCATGTGGGAGCATTCAACACTGGTGGATTGCTACTTATAGAGATGAAGAATCTGTACGTCCAGTACTACGGAGCTTGGGTGACCCATGAAGTGAGGAGGAAAGTTACATCTTTCGCAAATCTCGTGTTGAAGAAAATTAAGATCCGGGGACTGAACTACTACACTGGCAATGTGCGATTTCGTTTCAGTCAGCGTTGGATGTACCCCAAGTAAGTGTAACAACTTTATTTACGTGTCTAAATAATTTTTTCATTCACTTTACTCATATGAAGTATTAATTACCCTTTGATTTTGTTGATTGACAGTGTAAGTTTGTTGAGTGGACTTGTTTCTGCGTATTACCTACGTGAGCACTTGAGATGGGAGGTCGTCGATGACCACATCCCTGATGGTGAGCTGGTGGTGGATCTGAAGAATTTTGCAAGGACACAGCATGACCTGCCAGAATTTAAGGCCGTCATCGATTTCCCCAATAACAAGAAGAGATTCACCCTGTTCTGAGTTTTTGCTTCTCATGTTTGGTATTTTTGTACTTAATAAACTCATATATTTGATTAATGATATGACGTCTATTTATTTATGCAGGTCAGTTTCATCATGAGCAGCGTCAAATGTGTGCTCGCATAATTCTGTGTTTGTTGATGGTGGGGTCTGGGTGTGAATTGCACAGAAAGTACTGATTCATCAATACGAATCTGTCCTCCAGCCCCTCATCCACGTCATCAATTAATTTGTATGATGCTCTATGCGTGTGCCTGAGCAACTCAGGTCCTATGCTTGTACCTGAGCAACTCAGGTCCTATGCTTGTACCTGAGCAGCTCAGGCCCTATCTTGTACCAGTGCACTTGCCCCATACACACTACTGACCCTTCTTAGAAGAAAACATATCTTTGAATAATTAGGGGAAATGATTTTCTATTTTGAATTAAAGGATTAAATTTCCTTAGTTCCTGAACTTATGTTAATTGAATTATTTACTTTGAGCTTTACCAAATGTTGACAGTATCATACTTTATATTTGCACTAGTAGTAGTATTCCTCCACATTTGAATTCTATTCCTAATTCCTTTTATACTGAGTTTAATACATAAAGTTGCATGATTTTATCAATTCCGACATTTATTTGTAATTTCGTACAAAACTAATTTATTCCATGGTAATTTCCACTTAATAGGAATTATAAATTTAAATTAAATTCTTTCCCTCTTTCTTTAAATTATTACATCACTGAAATTATTCTCACTTTCAACCTCTCCTTCTCATATTAAATTATTTCGGACCACATTTCACATTATTGAAGAATTATTAATTATACAAGAATTATTAAATTACTTGTATTATTCATATTAGTCCTAATTTTACATTTAATTTCATTAAATATACACTTTCGTATTTCAATCGTCAACATACGTCAGTTTGTCAGGATTAATTTTCCATAATTAAAAAATTCCGCTGCTTTTCGGCCCTTAAAAGTAATAAACAAGTTATGGTACAATAATTATTTTATAGTACAAAAATATGCAGAAAGAATGAAATTGTTTTTTCAAAACCCAACGCGATCACACACATGATTTAATAAAGAACTTTTTCTCACATATGTTTTTGCAACGCAATCTGTGATAATCTGATGCACGTAACTTTGGAGTTTGGATAATTACTGTGTACTGAAATTTGGAGCAGAGGATCACTTCGGCAATGAACTTTTTCTTTTCGCTTAAAAAATTTGACTTTATTGTAGATAAATATATGGTGCTGTAGCAGAACTTCGTTTTACGATAAAATTATACAATTATTATGGTTCATGCATTTTCGGGAACACCATAAAAAAGAAAATGGAATATGTAATAACACAAGTTACAAAATATTTGTGTGAATTCAAAATAGTGTGTGATC
This sequence comes from Allacma fusca, assembly GCA_947179485.1. Lineage (NCBI taxonomy): Eukaryota > Metazoa > Arthropoda > Collembola > Symphypleona > Sminthuridae > Allacma > Allacma fusca. The sequence goes on along the minus strand of OX359250.1, from coordinate 2,606,396 downwards.
GCGTTGGTTTTTCAATAAATAATTTCATTGTTCCAGCATATTTTGTACTATAAAATAATTATTTTGTCATAACTTGTTTAGTACTTTTAAGGGCCGAAAAGCAACTACTTTTAAGCTTTTTTGCTGCTAAATTTATTTTGTTCTTTTACAATAACTATTTGTTATATATGGATACATCTGCAAGTATAATGCTGTAATAAAACCATGTATGTATTATTTTATTTCAATGCTGGACTTAAACATTGTAACAAAAATGAGATATATATTTATTAAAATATGGGTAGATGGGAGCAGTAAATCCCAAACTTGACCCTGATTGTCAAGTAGATTTTGCAGTATTCAAGTACTTTTTGCCTAACTTGAACTTTGCCGAATATAGCCGGGATAACTCTTGACTTCACCATGACTAGGTCATGATCCGAACTTGACTTGTCAAGTCATTTTCAAAATAGAAATAGAAAAAAAGTATTCACACTTGACCATGATTTGAAATACTCATGGTCAACTTGAACTTTAGCACAGCTCAGTAGGCCAGCACTGAATGTATTCAACTACCATCATTGAGGAATGGCTTCAAAACCCAGTGCCCCTGTATGCCGCGGGGGTGAGAGAAAGAGAGATAGATGTTGGTTTCTGCGGGATGTAGTGGAAGACGTTGTAGTATCGTTATGATATGAAAGACTTTCCCGTTCCAAAATGTCTTTTTAGTCGATTTATTCGTTAACTTTATTATTTTTTGTTTAAAAATATTAATGTTTCAAACAATAATATTATTATTTTTCAAATGATCAGTGTCTCAATAGTCTTATGCTAACTGCGGTAACCAAAATGCCTACTTTAACGTAAATTAATTTCTACAGTGTGAATACTTCTTTGCCGCAACATGCCCTTTTGTACATCGATTTACATAATATTAAGGGACATTTGTGCCAAATTTTAAATCGCTAGTGAAGAACATCCTTAGAATTTTTGCAATGCTAATTAAATGGTAGCTATGATTCCCAGCCAGCACACTGATGTCGCGGTTATATCAGTGCAACATCAGCCGTACGAATTCACTGATATCGTACTGACATGGATAATTCTTCAGCATGATACAATAATGATATCATTACGAATATGAAATTTCCGCAGTTTTGTCTCTTTATCCTACCGTGCACGAATCGTAAATATATCAGTTAAGCGATATACTTCTGAAGCATTTTTGAGATGCGCCATCTACATATATGGTTCTAATACTACTTGTTACTAATTTATAAAAAATTCGATTAAGATTTATATTTTAGTTTATTGAATGAAACCCATTTTATTATGTAAAAACAACTAAAATTGCAAAATTAAGGTTGATTAAGTTGTAATCAACTTCCTTCGATGTAGGTAATATGCTTTAGGAATTGATAATATAAAAGAAGAATTGAGTTATTAATAAATAGATGACTTTGTGGCAAACTCAGGTAGGTAAATTTCTTAACGTCTTTTCGACACATTTATGCTTCCTAATATTGATGGGAAGATGCCTGGAAACAACAACATATTAACAAAAAGCAATAAAATTATTATTCTAATAATAATAATTGTGAGGACAGTAAAAATCGAAATAGAATTTAGAATTTGAAATTACACATTAATGATCTATTAGACACGGGATTGAGGTGAGCTTTAACTCGGTCAGTTGAGTGTTGTAGTCATGACGTGACGACCTTTTGATCTCGGAATCTGTTGCATTATTAGTGCTGCGGATGAAGTGAACAGCATCTACCCAAAATATATATTCAATTATAAAAATACCATAGTATAGCAATCTGCATTCTATGACTAATAAGGTATTTGCAGATGACGGACATCTAAATAAAGCTGGCCAGCAATCAGATTAAAACATTTCAGCCTGCAAACGGAGATTTTTCAGCAGTGCCCAACAAGGTAAATTGCTGGCGAATTTCATCAGCCAGCAGTCTCCGGAATATATTGTTGGTAACCTGAGTAACATCCTCTCCTCCCGGACTTGATATCATTGCTCGGTATAAGAAACGGTACTACTAGTTTCCCACATTGTTGAGACAATCAATCATCAAAAAATATATTACTTCTAGTTTCCACACTTAAAAATTATTATTTGGATGAAGCATTTAAAGTAACTGACTCACCTTATTACTCCGGGTTGAATTCTTAATGTGATCAGGTCTCTGATTGTTAACAAATCTCTGACTGTAAGTACTTAATCCTATTAAATATTGAAGCAATGCAAGTAGTCAATCAATACGGAGAACTACTGCTAGCGTGCCCATGCCTTGGTGAGAAACTGACAAGCAAATTATGAATTTTGTTTTACTGCCGCCAATATCATACTACAGTACAATTTCCGAAGTCATTCCGAAGCGTTTCATAACATCGAGACAATTTCTGAGTGACTTCACAAAAGCGTCATTTTGCGATTTCTCTGATTTCATTTTAGCATCAGTATCACTGACATCAGTAATGTTTCTGTACATGAATTGTTTCTGATATCAGAAAGAAGCTGTGTGCTGGCTGGGTTGGTCTTAGATAGCAACGATGCCAAATTGTTTTGATATATGCCAATAGCTCTGGAACCCCTTCAGGTGCAACATTGAAAATATGCACGCACATTATTTGAAGTCTCCAATCGACTTTAAACCCTTAAAATCGCCAATAGGACCTTCCGTTCAAATGTCACATGCAAAAGCATTTTTTACCCTCAAGTGATAGCAGAGGCAGTTTCTTTTTAAGGCTAGAAAAGTTGTTTCGCAAAAGATTAACAACGTGATAGAGAGAAGATAAAGCAACTTTCCAAAAATGTAAAAAAGAGAGAACAGAAATACCGCAATGCTAAACAAGCTACCAACATGCTTATATCTTGCATCTTGGAATTTGTATGGTTAACTCGAATACAATACCACTTGCTTATTATGTACGCCTTTGAATATTGCATCCTAGCCTAATTTAAAAAACAGCTGATCCGATATTGACCCACAATTTTGCTAACAATGCTAACATAACTTAGATGAGCTTATTTTTGTTGATGGGTTACAAAACTCCATGTCAGTTTCCACAAGATTTTTGTTTATGATCACAACCACAACAGATAAAGCCACTCCAGCAATGAAGTCACTACAAATAGATATTTACGAAATGTTGTAACAGTATGTATGTATGTATTTGATGGGACCAAGTGCTCCCCAATGGTTGGGTCGCAGCTTGGAGGAGCTCAAGCCAGAGACTTATTGCCCTCACCCGTATACTTGCATTGCTTAATTTGCGGACTTGCATATTGCATAGCCACACATGAATTGTGTGGCATGCTTGTATTTGCGTAATGTCCGGTTTACCTTATCTTACCGCTCCTCTTGCAGGTCGGAGCTGCCCTTGTATAATCTATACAAAGATTTCAGGTTTACTGGTGAGCTAATGGTGTCGTAGAGATACGTCCCATTAATCAGTCACCAGCATTCCTAACTCAAAGATTGCCAAAACCTATATGAGCTACGACGTAAGGTCTTTACCCCCAGTCCAATGCTCTAAGAACGGCAGAGGCAGAGTCATGCATATCTGCACGAGCTTACACACCAGCCCTATCCAGAGTCAGGAAAGGAAGGCAACTACTTTGCATAGGTATGCCGCGATCTGCATGTACGTCTTGCGTCCCCGGGGCGGGCTAAGACTCGGTACACGGTAAACGCACATACAGCCGCGGCACACTAAACAAATAGTATGTAGTTTGTGCAAACCTTACCTGTGCAGTTCCCGACTCCGAATTTAGCCCTTAGATCCCGGGTCAGTGAGGATCCTCCGGCACAGGCACTGGCACTCAACTCGGCAGCCCACAGTCACTGTCCATAGAGGACCAAAGGTCTTTGGGACTAGCGAATGTTATGCGTCCCTCGAAATGTAGGTTGGAGAGATAAGAGAGCCACTGACAGCTACTACCTCTCTCCGGCTCCTACGAGCGGAATTGTAAGTAATTATTTCGGATCAGAAAATTTCTGAAATAGGCTACAGGCGGGAAAAATTCGATAGTTAAACCTTCATGTTAAGATTATTTAGCTGTTTTGTTATTTTATATAATAATTCTGTGTAATTTCTACAAAAATAGAACTTCTAAGGTATTTTTATAAAATATTATTGTATTATATTATTATATTCAAATCATTATTACATTTAAAATTCATTGACGCCATACATCCCAATCGACTCGGCGGATGGCTTGATTGCTAAACAACATCAAACATAAACGAATTAAAATAATGTACTGTCGACGCAAATTGGAATGAGAGCTGGTCAATTAAGGACAGGTGTGTTACGCACGCCTCTCAAATCTCCAATTGGTCCATGAATTTTCAAGCTGTTCTGCGCGAAATTAAAGCACGTATGCACATGCAATGTAAATCCCTTCAAGGCTGGATTAAGAAATTCAAACTTGATAGTTGACAGTATTGACACTCTCCTTACGGTTAAAGTGTCAATCTATGGTTGACAAGAAACCGATGGTTGTCAGTCACTCTATGGTTGGAAGTTTAAGCCAATCGGAGATATAAGAGGCGTGCGTAACACACCTGTACTTAATTGGCCAGCTCTCATTCCCATTTGCGTCGACAGTAGCTATCATGCATTGATGGCGTTCTGGATGGTGCAAAAATGGTTACTCATTCGTGGTCAAAAATCAAGAGACGTAAAAATCACGAATCTAAATATGTTTTGTAAATAATCAATGTTTGTAAGCCATGTTTGAATTTTTCACGTCCACGTGAACAGAATCTCCAAAAATAGCCTATACTTACGTGCATATACTTGAATGGCTCATTTAACCATACAAATGATTAGCCCACTCGACTTTAAAAATAATTCCTCACTGGTGCTCGACTTAAGCGAGAGAGTCGCTGTCATGAATATATTGAAATTACACTGGAAAACTGAAAATAGTTAGTCTTTTTTGCAAAAATACTAGCGACATAATGTTGAAAGGCGTCTTTCCCTGGAATCAAAGTGTTCATTCAAGAACGTTGTGACAAGTTCTCCAGCACAATGCATATTAACAAAGACGATATCAAAGCAAGGCTGTGTGACTAACATTTGGTGAACAGTTTAATTGTCGTTAACGTTACGCTTTACATTTAATTTTTTAAAAAAACATTTATACTCCGCAGCATCAGATTTATTTGAAAATAATTCTGAAATTTATAATTTTAATAATTTAAAACTGGTTACGTGATAAATTGATAGAAACAAACAGTTTCCACAAAAGGCTTATATCTGGCGACCACTAACAGTTGAAATTTATTTTTTTGTCAACCGATCTACAGGCATCCTAACGTAATTTAAAATACAGCAGATCCGATATTGACCAAAATTTGTGCTAATTATGCTAACGTAAATTGGATGAATTTATTTTTGTTGATGATGGGTTATAAACCTCTGTAAGTTTCCAAAAGATTTTCGTTTATTGTAACAGATAAAGCCACTCCAGCAATGAAGATGCTACAAATAGATATTTACAAAAATGTTGTAAAAAGTGTAATAATTGAATATTAGGTAATTTCTTAAATAGGCTAGAGACGGGGCGAATTGTATCGCTAAACACATTTCATGTTAAAAATATTTAGCGATTTGGTATTTTATGCAATAAATACATTAATGTGCAATTACTGCAATCAATAAAATAGAATCTGCATGTAAAAAATTATTATTGCATTCCACTTATGGTTAAAATTTAAATGCATTGGCACCGGACATCCTATCCGCATCGGCGGATGGCTTGATTGCTAGTAAAACATAAACTTTAAACTTTACAATGAAACTAAGCCTTGAGGTTGAATAAATATTAGCATTTTTTAAATAATGTAATAACAAATCCGAAGGAAAATTCGAAAAGTGCAAGTTCTTTGCTTATGTTCACGATGCAGGACCCGGCAGCTTTTCTGAGATCGATTTTCGATTTCAGTTTGTTTTAATTTTGCTACTGATTGTATCGTAAGTACGAGTTACGTTACTACATTCGTGTGCACATGCTACTACTGTTTATGATAGTTAATAAATTTATTTTCTCGTAAGATTTTCGATTTTGACCCAAAACAATAAAAGCGGCAGTCACAAGACGTGATCAACTTTATGAGCTTCCATTTTCATTTTGTACAAATTCATGAAAAAGTTTATTGGAAGAATTATTTGTCACACAAACAGTTGCAACATACGAATCTACTTACAACCAGGTCCATGCTAAAAACTTTTTCTTCGATGACAAAATACAAAATAAAATACAAGAAGTAAAACAAGGAAAATACAAAACACAAAGTTGAATAGTTTCGACTATATTACTAAAATAAAAATACAATACATGATAGCTAACTTAAAATACTCGAATACTATATTTTAAATACAAATTAGTTTTCTTCACCTAATGATCACTCTTCAGTTTCTAGACACACACAACAACTTTAACAATCAACCTTTTAAAAACATCATTAAATAGCTAATCACTTCAAGTACTGCATATAAAACGTTAATAAACAAAAATCGGATGGACCTGACATGGAGGTTTATATTACTATTAAAATACAAAGCACAAATAAATTTCTAGAAAAATTATAATACAAAATATAAATTACAAAACATGTCGTAAGTAACTTAGTTAAGATAGAAATTCAAATACAAATATTTTAAATAATTTTGGTAAGATACAAAATAAAATATTTTGCATCCAGCAAAAACCGAAAATACGAAATGAAAATATCGTATTTTGTATTTTTACTGAGGCAGCATAGAGTTCATGTACTACTGCTAATGTATACAATGATGGGTAACGTTATTGATTAACGTTAATGAATAACGTTATTATCGACAAAATTCTAGTAACGGTTAATGAGAAATAACGTTTAACATTTTACACTTGATTAACAAAAACTTAACGTAAACCGAAACCTCTGTACAGCAAATAACATAAACCGAATCACAGTAACGTTATTATCCGTTACAGAAAATCCTGGTCACTCTTACAATTTACTGCCATCTCTTACACCTAAATGTAAGTTGCTCAAATCCAAAAATAATTTCATGCAATCGTAAAACATTTATACCGATTTGTTTTAGAAATTTGAGTTTATATCATCGTGTGCGTAATAGTCAAACGTATTAAAAAAATAAATACTATATTCAGCTAATTATACGCATCAAAAATATATTTCGGTGACCTGAGAGTTTTTTGTAAAGTTACTGCACTACGTGCATGTACACTGCCGACGAATGTAAAGCACCTTTTAGGACATCACAACTGTTCATTGCAAGTTATTGTAACATTCCCGAAAAAGATAAATGATCTAAATGTATTTTGATAATGATCCGTGTGATTAATTTGACATGAAATTTTCAGTTACAAATTGTAAACAATAATTACTTCATTTTGATTTTGGAACAAGTTGCCATTTTACGTTTGATCAAAAATGGGTGCAGACCATTTTTGCTGGTTACCTACAGTTTATTTCCTCTGAAAAAATTTGCATGATGTCATATTATTGTTTGCTGGAAACAAACGTTACGAGGACTTTTCGGGAATTAATAGTGCTAATAATTATAACTATTTACCATGCTTAAAGAAGCTTTAGATTACAGTGAAAAAATTCGGAAAAATTCTTTTTATCAACCATATTCATTATTGTTAGTATTAACTGTTATTAACCGATTAACGCTATTGAATCCAACTGCTAACCGTTTGTAACCATAACCGAATTCTTAAAATACCAATAATGAAAACGAATTTAGACTCATTAACGTTTGAGTAGTTAACTTAAACCTAAATTTTCGGTTACCCATCACTGATGTATACTTTCCATTAGCGAAGCCGGTGCCTCTTTTTCTCCCAAGCAACTTCGAAGGAAAAATTACATTTGTGTAAATTATTTGTGTGTACGTCGAAATATCCTGTACTTAATACTACTGTATATTTATTTATTGTTACATTAATCTGTTCACGCTGAAAATTTGTTACTTCATTGTCGTCCAGATTTTGCTATACCATGCTTTACATCTCCGCATTTTCACAACCATTGTTAATTTGTTGTTGTAGTGTAAAAGGTAGGGAATTCTATTTTTTATGAACAATTATGTGGGATGGGGGTAGGTGGCAATCGTTTCGCGATGCTCTAAAAATAAACACAATCCTCGATAAATTCTAAAAAATACATGATATCATTAGAAAAATCTCATGAAAGCTCAAGACTTTTGCACACGCGCGTGAAACTACGTCCTATAAGTATTTTATATTGGAATTGAATACTAATACTGTAAATTTCTGTTCCCACTTATCGCCATTGTGACCCCAAATAATTACCCAGGCTAATGAAACAGAGTTCTGAAAAATCGAATCATGCTTAAATGAAAATCTAATAATGCATGTGACTAATGTATGAATCTGGTGTCTCGATTATGTAGTTGAATAATGCAAAATGCAATATAATGCAATATAAATATTTTCTTTTTTGCATCTTCAAATTAAATGTGACTTTCAGGTTTTGGTTCATTTTCTGCTACTAGAATGACGATTCAAACGTAAGTTAACCAAGTCAGCAAGTCCCCACACTGGTAGTTAGTGCGCTCAGTGTTTCAGTTTGTTTCAAAAAATTTGTTTCGTTTCAGTTTAGACGCTGAAATGAACCGAATTCATGGTTTCGTTTCAGTTCACAAAAAAGTGTTTCAGTTCGTTTCAGTTTGCTCTATGAACTGAAACGAAACGCGAAACGATCGTTTCAGGCTCGAAAATTTAAAATGCTTGACATTTCATGGCCCGCCATTTAGTCTAAGTTCATACAACGTCAGTCATACTTCTAAAGGTAAATCTAGTTTTGGTAGTTCGGTTAACTCCAATCATTTTCCGCGTTCAAAGTAGTATCCACCAGACCCCACAAAATATTTCGTTAATCCTGATCCCGTGGTTAATAAGCTAAATTTGAAGATTCACAAACTACAACTTTTAAGGCGTAATAAAATATACGTTGTTTCTTAAGTTATACAGGCTTAACTATATTCGATTACTACTTGCTAATTAATTATTTTGTAATTCAGAATTCATTGGTTTCCTAAGCTCATTAACTGCGTAAAGAAGATTTCACCGCTCTATTCTATATAATATAGTCCATATGCACAAGAAATAATAAATACTATACATAATATCAAAGCAAAATTGTCGTGACACGCGCATTTTTACAGGAGAATTTAATTGCATTTGAAACGTTTGAAATGCGTTTCAGTGAGACTGTTTCGTTTCGTTTCAGAGTCTTAACTGAAACGTTCGTTTCAGCAAAACTTGAAACTGAACTGAAATTTTTATGAAACGAACTGAAACAAACTGAAACGAAACGGAAATTTTCGTTTCAGGAACGAAACACTGAGCGCACTACTGGTAGTTTACTCTCTAACAAATGCTTCGCAGCAAAATAAATGAAATTCAAGTCGAAGGAAATTGCAGCTTACTGTTACTGCCACTGCCTTTCATATTCATAGATCGCGTGGGATCCACTGTATAATATAATTTCTTCCTTTTGGACAATATTTGACCCTTTAAAAATATTTCAATTGATTTGTTTGGTCACTATTCACGCATGCTGAAATTATAGGTTTTAAAGTTGTTAGCTTCTATACAGCTACAATGTGAACATTCCATTTTTTTAATTTAACGGTGATGTTTTGTACAGTAAGTCAAGAAATGATTTAATGCCAGCCTAATACAAGAAGGAACCCAACTTTGCGGGTACAAATTGTGTGTACCCCAAAATGTTTGGATGCAAAACTTATGTACCCATTTTGTACCTGGACCTGTATCCATATACCCGGGTATTACCTGTATTCACGAGGGGCACTACTCTCGCTAGTGAAACCTAAAAAGTTTAAAACAGCATGTTTTCGCTCAATGGAAAATGTAAGGCTAGGTTCATGAATTTCCTTAAATCTTAAAAAACTTTTCATTTACCACATTCTAACCTTACATTTTCCGCTCCACGGAGCGCGACGAATGAAGTCCTTCAAAATATTTATAATAACGGTAGACCGTGTATGAAAAATGGTACAATCTGAAACTCCTATTTCCACGTAAACGAATTTCCTTCGGGTGTGACAGAGGTGTCCATCCTTCGAAGGATTTCCTTCAAAGAAGGCTTCTTTGAACGAATTAAGCGTTAGCTTTGGCAATTATAAAGGGAGCGGAAGGAAGGATGAACGAAGGCCTCTGCTCTTTGCAGAAATAATGGAATGTGAAGGAACATGTTAATTTTACAGCCTTCGAACGACGTTGGAACTTGCAATCCCATCTACTACATTTTAGCCAAAACCCTTCCGTAAGTTCATGTACGTATGTACGTACACCGCTACTCAACTGAAAAACATTTATCTAGCGGGCCTGCTTAATGTTAAGGCACTCCGGAACGTCCGACAAAGTGGTGGGGGGACAACATTTTTGAATTAGTTTTAGTTTCTTTGCTAGTGATTACGGATTGTCGATTTGAAAATGCCATGGCATATTGGGCATCATGCCTGCCCAAAATGCCAGGGCATTTTCAACTTTGGGCAAATACGTAGATTTTGGGCATATTCGGCACTGACATTTTGGGCATTTTCATCCTGGGCATATTTGGCATTTTGGGCATATTCAATTCAAATTTTCCGGCTGATTACCTTTTCCAGACGTTATTGGTTGCTGTTGCTACTTGCACTCGCTACTACTGTAAACTGTCCAGCACACATTTTTATAACTAAAAACGATTACCCGGCGTTTTTGACATACAGGTAAATAAAGCTGGTCAGTAGTGAATTGTAGGAGTTGATGCAGTTTTGAAACCTCTAACCATTGTTGCTAATTGACGAGTGGTTAAAAAGTTTAACATGCAAATTGTTCCCGAATTATTTTTAATTTAGTAGTCAAACATAACTCACATTTTGGAATGCAATAAACTATGCTAATCTCGAAGCACTTGTTAAAAAAAGTTGATATGAGAAATTTTATTTACGCCTATATTATTTCAGCCGAAGGCTGAGCAACGGCTGCAGAGGTTGAAATTGAAAGTTACACAAATCAAAGTTCTGATGGGGAGGATTTTTTTGAGGAGACATTTATCATTGAAGAACCGTACACGGGAGAAGAACTAGAGTATTCATAGAGTGATTAACGTTATACAAAATGCAACAGTATTGCATTCGTCAATTCAGTATAAGGCAATTGTATGATACACATCAAGTATCTTTTGAAATAAAATACATTTGAGCAAAATTGCCATGTAGGCCTTTTTTATTGAAATTTGAATTATTTTAATAGTGAATAAGTGACTTTTTTGTTTTGACTGTATTGCTGAGTTTTGTCTACAAAAAATAATGAATATTCCCTACTGAAAATGCCGAATATGCCCGGTCGAAAATGCCCAAATTTACGGCATTTTCCCAATGTGCCAATATGCCCAAAAATATGGCACGTTGACGGGCATTTTGGGCATATTCACCTTGGCGGGCATATATACGAGGGCATTTTCAATCGACATTCCCTAGCTAGAATACATATTCATGTGGAAATAAAAACCAGGTTCACCTTCCATGTGCGTACAGCATAGGAACTAAATATGGCCTTACACTTGTAAGACCCATTAGGATTTCTGGTTGGTTTTTGCTAGTGCCCCTCATGGGTACAGGTAGTACCCGGGTATATGTGTGCAGGTTCAGGTCCAGGTACAAAATAGGTATATAAATCTTGCACCCAAATATTTTTGCGTACGGCGTACACACAATTTGTACCTGCAAAGTTGGGTACAGGTTAGGGTATGGGAACGGGTACGGAATAATACCTATTTGAGTCGATTCCATCAGGTACAGGTACGAGTACTTGAAATACCTGTACCTGACCTTCAAGTACCTTAAATATTTGGGTACTTTTATGCAAATGTAAAATCGAGAAAGCAGCCCATTTTACAACATGTAGTGTTGTGTTGAACACAACACAAATTTATTACCACTGTTCAATGTTGTTCATGGCCACAGTATTCTTTTATTTTATGTTGTTCATGGGTCGTACACTTTTCAATATCATATAATTATATGTTTATGCTTTTGTTTTGGAATTTGAACTAATTAGCTTGGCGAGCTATTCCACAATCCTAATGAAATTTGGTGTAAAGGGAATACTGAGTAGACAAATCCAAAGTAACAAGGAGGAAGTAGTATCGGAAATACGAAATGTCAAAAATCATAAGAGTAATGTAATGCAAATATTATATTGTAAAAACTGGACAAGAATTTGCTACAAAATTAAGGAATCAAATATTTTTTTCTGTAACATATTTGTATGGGTTAATGTAGGGTTAGATTAATACAATAATTTTTACCCTGGTCCTAACAATAAGCCTCAAAATGACTTTGTAGGCCTTTCCACATAACCTCAGGGGCTTCCATAATTTGTTTTCTATGGCCCTAAATTTTTTATCCTGACCGGGCCAGGGTGGGCCACCCCTTAAATCCACCCCTGGTCTAATGAGAAGCAAGCGCTGCTACCCTACACATTGCACAGATTATTAACCACCCAGTATTGGTCAACAAAAAAGCCCTTAAATGATATTTACTTTAGGAGTTCGACTCCTTACAAATAAAACCTAAACAAAATTTAATAAGCTTGCATGTATGCGATATAAAATATGTAAAATATATCATTAACATACCAAATGGTTAATGGTAATTAGTTTGATGATTTTAATATAATAATTCTTTTGGAATACTTGAACAGCAGTTCAAGTCAAGTTATTTTAGTCAACTTGACTTGAACTTGACTTGAACTTGACTTGAACTTGACTTGAACTTGACTTGAACTTGTCTTGAATTTGAAAAAATTTTCTAAACGAGGTATCCACACTTGCACTTGATGAATAAAGTTTCTCAAGCAACTTGAGTATTCAAGTACACAATTTTCAAGTTCATTTTATAGAACTTGAACTTGGTAAGAACTTGACGTTCAAGTTGGACGCATAACTTGACGTGAACTTGTACTTGAACTTGATTATTCAAGTATTTTTTTCGTAAATGAATAAACAATACTACAAACATCCTAATCATTACGGCTGATAATCATTAGGACGTAATTAGGATAAACTAAACGGCATGCGGATGATCCTTCTTACTAAAAGCTTCATCGTAGTAGTAGTGATAGTTTTCGTCTTTATGTACATGCCATGTTGAATCATAGCCGCTCATTTTTTTTCTTTCATTTATGGAAAAAATGCTTTAAAATAAAATTGAAAGCAATTTTTTTATTTTTAACATTTTTTGTTGACTTAGGCAGGCTTTAGGTAAAGTAACCAAGTTTTCAGCTTAATTCTGTCCAAGTCAACAAAAAATAATGCCATTTCAGAACACAAAATAGTCAAAATAATGTAAAAAAGAGATAACAGAAATACCGCAATGCTAACAAGTTACCCGCATGATTATATCTTATATCATGGAATTTGTATGGTTAATTAGAATTAACTATCACTTACTTATTATGTACGCCTTTGAATATTTAGTACAGTATGGCATATATGATCAGTCATCATCTTTTAACCAACACTATTAAATTCGTCACTCGATTTTTAAAATAATTAGTCACCGGTGCTTGACTTTAGCGAAGGTCGCTGTCATGAATATATTGAAGTTACACTGCAATACTGAAAATAGTTACAGCCTTTTTTGCAACAATATTAGCGTAATAATGTTGAAACGCATTTTTTCCTAGAATCAAAGCGGTCATTCAAAAATTCTGTGACCAGGTCTAACAATTTTAGTAAAGCTGTCTAGCATGATGCATATTAGCTAATATAATTGCAAAACAATTTTGACTGAGAAACATTTGGTTTGCTTAAATAGTTTCAGTTTTAAAAGCTCCATATCGTTGGCTAAATTCTAAAAAGTACCATTTTCATTGGAGACAGTGCTCGGACTGGGTACGGGTAATACTGGGGTAAATGGGTACGGATACGGGTATGGGTACTACCCGGGTACAGAATTTTGCGTACTCGCAAGTACGCGGGAACTACCCGCGTACTCTGGATTTTAGACAATAAAGTGTGTACGGGTATCGTATGGGTACTCACTCATTGACAATCGGGTAGTACCCAATAGGTATGGGTATCACTATGTAAAATATCTACCCGTGGGTGCTGTACCCGAGTATTTTTGGGTACTTCAAGGATTCCTGCTGGGATGGATTACTATGGCTAACAATAAGACCTGCCAACCGCGGAGTTGCTTATTTCTTTGTATACAGATACTTGCGTTAGTGACAAAGCCAAGTGGCTTCGCCTCATTTATGATTACGTGATAGTTGCAATCTAACGCTTTTAATAATTCTTCCCAGGAATCTAATAAAAAATAGAGCGTAGAGTCAGTAAAATCGTCTGTTTATCGACTTAAGCAGTGAAGCTCATCAAAGAAGAATTTCAAGGGGCAGGTTCTTGAGATTCAATTTAATTAGCTTCCATGGGAGCGTAACATGACAATTATTTAAAGACGTATTACGAGATAAGTTCGGAATAAATATACATTTATTAGCAGATCCGTTTCTTAATGCTACAAGTACCCAGGGTTGCCCATTCAAAAACGTCATCGTATTTTGTGCAGGCAATTTGAACATTTTCAATTCTGGGCATTTATGACACATTGAGTATTTATTGCCGTGAATCTTTATAAAAGTTTAGATTAGAAAATATCATTCCTTGCAGGCAATATTTATGTTTCAGTCCCTTTGATTACTGTTGATAATGATGTTAAAAGAGATCAAAACTTTCATGGGGCGGCATTTGAGTCTTATTCGCCTGCATTGGTCGAAAATTTGCGTCTCGGGGTCCATAAATGTGAGAGACAGTTTACGAATGTTTGTTTTATAAAGCTGCAATATAAAATGAATATTCAATCTTGCCTCCCACATTTATTTCCTGAAACCGCAATATTCGACTTGAAAAAATTATAATCAACTCAAATTTTTCCGTATAACATTTTCTATACAGTGTTCAAAATACATTGCTTTGTGAATACATACGTTATATCGTTGATGGAAAACTGGCATGATCAGGAAATTCTACTTTTCTCCTATACTTTACTACCTTGCGTCCTATTTGTAAGGTAATGCCAACAGTTCTTAACGTCGGACCAAGTGTGAAAGAATTCGCCCCAATTGTTTATCCTTGCACCATAGAAGAATTGTTCAATAACAAATTCGCAAGAACACATTTCATTTCATTCCGCAAGTTATTATTTGGACAGTAGCATTTGAATTTCTTCAGTAATTATTAAAAATAAATGACAACAAGCCTTAAATGATTTTTAAAAAATTGAAATATACCCTTAACACCTAGGAAAAATTCCCAAAATTTTAATGGAGGTCAAAAAATTGACAAATTAAAAATGTTCAACTGGGCATGAAAATGCCGTCGGGGATTTTAAATCGGCCAAACTTCCAGTACCCGAGTAATACCCGGGTACAAACAATAGGTACTCGGGTACGGGTACAGATTTTTGGTACATTACGGGTACGGGTAAATTGTGGGTACAGGTACTACGTTGTAGTTTCAGGTACGGGTACGGGTACTGAAATAATTTACCCGGGTACTCGGGTATGGTTACGGGTACCCAGTCACTCCAAACTGTATGGGATTCCTATAGGATGCAAGTTCTGTGAGAAAATGTACCAGAAATCCCACAAGCCATATAGGATCTTATACAAATAATTCAGCTCGTCAGAAACTGGCACTCGATTCTTATAAGAGAGGGTACCATAGGAAGTTTTTGGAAAAATCCTATAAGTTGGGTAGCACAAATATGCAAGTGCGAGTACCATAGGACATTTTCAGAAAAATCCTATAAGCGGGGGGTACCATAGGAAGTTTTTAAAAAAATCCTATAAGTTGGGTGCCGCATATCCTGCAAGTTCGAGTACTATAGGACATTGTCAGAAAAATCCTATGGTTTCGGGTACCATAGGACATTTTTATAAAAATCCTGTACTTGCTTTGACAAGGATTCTGCGCTCCTCATCGTTTGTACAAGACATATATTATAACCGCCAAATTCGCCATACTTAATCAACAGCAGTTGTCATTCACATGTTCTTTGGTTGTGATGAACGTCAAATCGGCTTACCTGTTCTGTAGATTGTTTCAATTTTAACTTACAATTAGTAATAGTAAGACAAGCGAAAAATACAAAAAGTGTGTGTTTTGTTCTTTTTTTTCAATTCATACGTGAAATTATTTACTTGTGACTGCAATTTTATTTTGTAGTGTTACATGTTATTTCCACAGAACTGCAGTGAAGGGTGTATTAATATTGACAATTTGAGATGTATATGTATGAAAACGGTAATGGCAGTTGGCTTAATTGTTTAGACAATTGTAAATATTGTAAATATTTACAATTGTCTAAAAATTAAACTAACTGTAGTACAGATGGCTATGTAGTTTTAATTTCGGAGGAAAATGGAGTAGAAGTAGAGAAGTGCGTAAGATAATAATAAATTTTCAACTATAGGACAAGCTAGAGAAAATCCCATGCGAGGTTGGGACTAGTAACTATGGGATAGTATAGGATCCTGTAGTAAAATCGTTTGAGATATCGTCCGCAGATCTGATACTTTTATCCTATAGATTTTACATGTAGGATCCTATACATTTGGAGTGACTGGGTATACGAACAGCATTTCGTCGTACCCTATATATGGGTACGGGTACGGGTACACGGTTTCTGTACCCATTCCGAGCACTGATTGGAGATCCCATTTAAAAAGCATTAATTAAAGCATTTAATTAGTTTAAAATACGTTTATATACCACAACGTCAGATAAAAACAATTCTGAAATTGATTTTTTGTCAACCGAGCTACAGGTATCCTAACCTAATTTAAAAATCAACTGATCCGATATTGACCCACAATTGTGCTAACAATGCTAACATAAATTGGATGAGCCTATTTTTGTTGTGGGGTTATAAAACTCCATGTCAGTTTCCATACGGTTTTTGTTTATTGTTACAACAGATAAAGCCACTCTAGCAATGAACTTACTACAAATAGATATTTACGAAATGTTGTAACAGTTATTATTTCATATTAGAAAATTTCTGAAATAGGCTACAGATGCGGGTCAAATTGGATAGTTAAACCATTCATGTTAAGATTATCTAGCTGTTTTGATATTTTATATAATAATTCTGTGCAATTACTACAAAAATAGAACTTCTAGGGTGTTTGTATAAAATATTATCGTTGCATTCAAATTATTATTACAATTAAAATTCATTGCTGCCAGACATCCCATCCGCCTCGGCGGATGGCTTGATTCCTAGTATTCTTTACTTTAAAAATTCTAAAAAGCTTAACTGTAAACATTGTAGTCTATTTTACTAATCTCCACAATTACGAGGATAGCAGTCATGTTATTGGCCTGTTCACATTAGTGTTGCCCTCATCTGGTGAGTGTAACTAGCATTTATATTCATGAATATTTGTATTCGTCAATTTTGCTTAACCATATTAACCAATATTGATTTATAAGATTGTTCGTCTCTGCGCCATCATGTTTACTATCAGCAAAAGTTATTCTAACATGGAATAATAAATTGTTCTTAAACTTCTTAGCTTCAGAACAGGCGAACTGCACAATAACTTCATTTTTATATTGGAACAAGAACCCGGAGTAGGTATAGAGAACATCCTTATAAAACAATAAGTCAGAACCTTTAATAATTCAAAGTATGGAAACAGGACTTAAAATTTTTCGTGCTCGTCCACTGGGTATCGTGGAGGCGACTTTAACATTGATGGAATAAAATGAAACACAAAAATGTCAATAATATGTTAATTGACGTATAATTTATATTTTTTTATATACTAATATTATTTTGGGTGAGATGCAATAATGCCACTAATTACGCAATGTTTATATTGCTTTTCAGTGAAAAATATTCAAGTTATACTCAAGTCTTATTCAAGTACTTCCATTCAGTGTACTTGAACTTGACTTGATTTTGCAATCAAGTAATAAATCATTAACTTGAACTTAATCGAACTTGAACTTAATCGAACTTGAACTTGAAAATTCAAGTTCAAATTATATTTTCACTTGAACGTGATGCTCAAGTTTCAAGTTAAAAAAATTTCTGCACTTGACTTGACTTGAACTTGATACGCACTTGAACTATTCAAGTTATACTTGAACTTGAACGCAGCTCTGTTGAACAGTACTAGAGTACTTGCCCGTCGAACATAAAAGAGTGCATTGAGAAGAGCTGATTGTATTGTGAGTACAAAAGGTGACAGTTACTGTGCAATGCATTAAATGGAGACTATTGGCGTCCCGTACTTCAAAATCTGTGTTTGCTTGTTAAACATTTTTTCAAACTCGTGATCCTTTTCGCATTATTTTTAGGGTGGCGTGAGCCCCCTAGTAAATAACCTTGTCCGTACGTCCGTGTGTCCTTCCGCACGTTTACTCAAAAACTACCGGACCGATTTCAATGAAATTTTTTAGACATTCCTTGTGTCAAAAGTAATGAGTTCTGAGTTCGTATTTGGTTGAAAGCGGCTGGATAGTTTTCGAGAAAAAAAATTCTTGAAATTTTGGACTTCAAGTCAAATGACCAAAGGTGTCCACCTATCCTATTTATAGGCCTATATATAGGATAAAAATAGGTAGGATGCAAAATCCAAGTAATTATTGGTAGTAAAATAGGGTGCAGTAATTACCGCTAAAATTAATCCTATATTATATGTAGGAACTGCAAGACTTCACTTTTTATTTAGGAACAAGGTAGGCAGTTTGCGAAGTTAAAAATAGGCATATTTAATAATCTATTGACAAATTGGTCAAGCAATTATTTGATTTAACCTTAAAATAAATCTCTAAAATATTCTTCAAATACGTAACATTTTAGTAGTTCGATTTTTTTCATGTGTTACGATTGCACGCACATAAATAGATGATTTTTAGTTGAAAAAATAGGTCTTTATAGGCTAAAAAATAGGTCTTTATAGGCTAAAATATAGGCAGAAACATTACAGGAGTATATATGTAGGCAAATAGGTAGGCAATTTATTTTTGATAAATAATGTAGGTTAATATGTAGGGAAGGCAAGGCTGTAAAAAATATGTAGTATTTTAGGTAGGCTGAACCTTTTGGACACCTTTGCAAATGACAGTTATCTCCAAAACTACTGAATCGATTTCAATGAAATGTTTTGTGAATATAGCTTATGTAAATCGTAATGATTATTGTTTATGTGGTTGAAATCGGTCCGACAGTTTTTTTTAAATTTGAAATTTTGAAAAAAACTTAAAATTTGTCCTACTTTGAGGGCGGTAGCTGACGCCACCGTACGCGAAACCTCAAATTATCGCAAAGCAATGATTTTTAAACAATTGTTCATTATTATTGTTAAACAGTAGATAAATTAAAGCACCCAGTAATCAAACATGGTCGCAACTATTTTTGCAGTAAAATTTAATATAGGTTTTCGAGTTTATTGTATACGTGATTACCATGAAATTTGATTGCAACGATTAATTTTCTTACAGTGTGCAATATTAGTTACAACAATTATAACAGTCTTAAAAGAAGGAACTGGGTACAGTTCCAGGTACAGCCAGATGCCTGTACCCACGGGTTCAGCATTTGGGTTCTTTTTGTGTACAGGTGCATTTCAGGTACAGGTGAAATGGTTTAAATCTTTAAATTGAGATCAGGTACAGGTACAAAACATTCGGACCTGATAATATGAGTACAGGTACGGGTAAAGGTACACAATTTTAATGTACCCGTTATATGGGTCCAGGTACAGGTTTTTTGTACCCAGATTTTTGAGGGACACTAGTTTACGTACATAGTTGACATACTAACAGAACATTTCTCTAGCATTCTTTACACTGAAACAATTGGTGATAAATATTGCTGGAAACATTTCAAGTCAGTTGGGAAGCTTTAACGATATTATTGACTTCTACATTCCAGTCAGTAAAAAAAGCGCAAGACTGATGAGAAAGGTAAATTTTACATACCTGGCTGTCCATTTTAGTCGACAAAAAAATTTTGCACCTGTAACAAAACAAGTTACTGCATTATACGCAATATGTATAATGTGCACATGTATATGCATAATATAAGCATGTATGCAGTGCACACATCTAAAAGAATACCCATAAAATCTTGTCAATTCAAAGTTAACCTTAACTAATAATTGAACTTGCAAGTTTGATTCAATTGCTGGTTTACACAAGTGCAATTTCTGTCTACTTAAATTGCAATTATTACAAAAGTGCCGGCACTGCAAAAAGTTGCCATTTTAAAAAGTACAATTTTTTCAAATTTGAGCGCAAAATTCCACAATAATAATAATTACTCAATTAGACATTCCGCTCTAATAACTGTAATACATAATAATCGCGAGTATTGTCTCAACGTGCATAAATACTGTACTTACTGTACAATTTCTTCGGTGACGAAGAAAATGTTGCATTAAGTGCTTCGTTGAATGTTTACACGAAGTAATGATGTGCATAGGGGGCAAAATATTAGGATATAGGATAATGGTGTACAAACATATGAGTATATAGCCCCAAATTCATTTAGTGTCATAGGGTAAAGGTAAAAATAATTTTATTAATCCACCCCTGGGGGTAACCTTTATTAGAAAATGTATTTCAAAGTGACTACCTTTACATTGACAGAGGAACCTTTCTTATTTTTAAGCTCCACGACCAACTCCTCGCCCACATTCCTGAGCACGATTTTTTCCATCACTCGCGATTGCTCTTTTGTGATAGACACTTCTTTATCTAGAATAAATAAATTAAAAAGTTGTCACTCAGCACTTTAAAAAATGCAATCGGAAATTTTGGCGCTTTAAAACAGTGCTTGTCAAGAGTACGGTTTGAGTTATCGGACACCCGGGTGTTTGGGAACTGGAACAGGAATCAAATGTGCACAGATCCATCGTGTCCCATACCCTGCATAAAGTCCTGTTTGTAGGCTACTTGTCGGATGCAAGGAAATTTGTGAAAAGCCCTGAAGGCAAAACGGGGTCCAGGACTATAACCAAGCCTGCAATTTTGTCCACTTTTTCCGGCTATTAGCGCAAGGCACGGTAATTGTGTTAATCTTTGAAAAATGTTTTCTAAATAACTTCGCATTTAAAATAATCCTTTTTGTTTGCAATTAATCCCGGAAACGTCTGTTTCGGTGTAAATATAACTGAATATAAATGCTTGGAACTGAATGTATAAAAAATCATGAAACATAATTCAGGAATATAAATTTACCGAAAAACATACCAGTAAAATAACGACGGTCGTCACTCTCGTGTTATATTTAAATAGTACAGATGGAACCACGTTGCACAAGAAATAATCCGTATTAGACTGTATTCATAATTTTGGTCAACAGTGGTTCATTTTAGGACTTCTTGTGTCTAAAAGAGGTCAATATGGAGAATCCAATTTGTTTACAAATGTCCAATCTATGGAGATGAAACAACTGAACATCAGTATTATTATAATTGGGTCCAAGAATCCATGTTACGTTTTACCATCTTAGACCTTTTGGACAAGAACATTACTCTTGCAAGCAAATTTTATGAATTTATGGAATTTTGGAAACCTAGTTTGTCAGGTGACCCTGTGGAGGTCACATTCTGTTATGTTAAGGGTCATTAAAATGTTTAAATCTTGGATTTGAAATTAAAAATCAAAATTTGACCTGGAAAATGAAGGGGTCAATGCGAGTGTACTGTAAAGTACAATAGTATAGTGTAAATGTAAATAGTCATCATTTTACCGCCCATTTACAAGTGCCAACATTAGCAGCCCACCCCAAACTAGTTGAGATAATTAGCTGAAGGCCCAAGCCTGACCGCAGGCTGGTGAGAATATTTATTTGCACCCCAAATCCTGTACATATTTATGGCACAAAGGCACGAACTGGGATCTATGTATTTTTGGTTTGTAGTGTTGGGCCGGCCTGATCCAAAAGCAGAGTAGGAACGGATTTGTGCACCGGTGTTTCAACTTATTGTTAATGTGAAGGGGTAAAATAACCGAAAAGCATGCCACGCACGTGAAAGGTGTATAGTTTTGTAGAAGTTAGAATAAGAATGTGACACACTATTTTGGACTCACTAGTTTCATTATCAAGAATGCATTTTACATCACAGAAGTACTCCAAAATTGGATTTGTTTTCACCACCCCGCCCTTCTTTCCACATGAGCGACAAATGTTGGCCTTGTAATTCAAACGAATCCGGTACTGAAAAACAGCATAAGCATATTTGAGATAAATTGATTGCAAACACCTTTAAGTGTGAACCCTTTGAAATACTTTACACAAATAAATGCTGATGCTCGGCGTACACGTATCTTACAGGCGGGTGTGGAAAACGTTCCCGAGCCTGCGATCCGGGATCGTTGACAAAATGGACCAAAGTAGTTGGGCAACATTGAACGGCGGGATAGTTGGCCATTTTGAAAAACACTGGCGGGTTATTTGACCAAAATTTTTTTCTCTACCCAGGTAGTTGGCCGATAAATTTTGGTAGTTGGACAAAAAAAAATTTTGCTACCCAGGTAGTTGACTAAAGTTTTTTTTGCTACACAGGTAGTTGGCCAACATTTTTTTTCGATACCCAGGTAGTTGGCCAAATTTTTTTCGTAGTTGGGCAAATTGGTTTTTCGATACCCAGGTAGTTGACAAAATGTTTTTGATAGTTGGGCAAATTTTTTTTTTCGATAACCAGGTAGGTGACCAAAAATGGTTTGATTACCCAGGTAGTTGACCAAAAATTATTGTTAGTTGGGCAAAAAAATTTCATGCTACCCATGTAGTTGACCAAACATTTTTGGTTACCCACGTAGTTGACCAAAAATTATTGTCAGTTGGGCAAAACATTTTCATACTACACAGGTAGTTGGCCCAATTGTTTTGGTTACCCAGGTAGTTGACCAAACATTTTTGGTAGTTGGGCAAAAACAAATTTCCCTACCCAGGTAGTTGTCAAAACATTTTTGGTAGTTGGATAAAAAAAGTTTCGCTACCCAGGTAGTCGTCAAAACATTTTTGGTAGTTGGGCAAAAAATTTTTTCGCTACCCAGGTAGTTGTCAAAACATTTTTGGTAGTTGGACAAAAAAAATTCGCTACCCAGATAGTTGACCAAAACTTTTTTTTAGTTGGGCAAAATGTTTTTTCAATACCCAGGTAGTTGGCCAAAAATTTCGGCGGGTTGTTGGCCATCTTACCCCGGCGGGTTAGTTGACCATTTACTGTTGTCAGGATCGTTGACCATTTGGAACTTTTTCCACACCCGCTTACAGGTTTCGATTTCAAACGTTTCTTGTATGTATAATATAAAACAAAGATTCCGTATGAAGAGAAAGTTTGTAATTTAGAAATTTGCAACTATTACGTTCCTACAAAAAGAAAAGCTATAGAGCACTTTCATGCTAGTGTTGTAGTGTTAAAAGAGCCATACGGCTTTTTTGTTCTTCACAATAGTGCTGCTTATATTTATTTTTTTAAAGCAATGCATATCAATACTTCATAGTGACAAAAAATTAGATTATTGACAGAAATGTAGAATCATATTGAACGCTTGATTTTGCATGGAATCCCCCTATAGTAGACTTTCTTTAAAACGACTCCCTTTATGGGGCCACAATCTCCATACCGAAACCATTGGATCCGCCAGAGACCTTTTGGGCGAAGCGAAGCTAAAAGTCCCTATTGCTAATGTCTGGTTGTCTGTCCTGACGACAGCTGCCGAACCAAGGACACCATGCAACTCAAATGTATTTTAAGGGCAGATTAGATCAAAAGTAAGAAGCATATCGATTTTGAAGGAGATCGGGTCATCCGTTGGACCTCAAAAAATTAAATGATTCCAAGTATAAACACACGACGTTTACGTTAAGTTGTCTCTTGCATGAACCGGTTGATTTCGCATGAACTCATTTAGTGCTGGAACATTGTTCGCGTTTAGTTTGTTATTTTCAGTTATTATTTTTTTGAACAAAACATATACAATATCATGGTGCCCTTGGTTCGGCAACTGTCGTCAGGACAGACAACCAGACATTAGCAATAGGAACTTTCAGCTTCGCTTTGCCCCTGAATTAAGCCGTACATAATTATTATTATTGAGGATACGAAGAAAACTTACTGTTTCCTGATTAATCTCCCTGTAAATACAAAAAAAGCATTCATTTATTATTAACATAAAACCACTGACTCCCAGATGCATCATCGGAGCGTGTTAAATCACTTGCAAATGCGAAATCAAGCAGGTGTTTTGAATAATGTCTGTAACCACACTACTTAAAAAGCTAGGATAAGCAATGAGCTAAAAATTAAATTCAAGAAATCCATAGATATATGTAGGTATAAATAAAACTTGAAAAAACTAAAATGTCTGCGGCATTGGTTGCTACATATATCTACGTATATATATCGTGAAACGTCCATTACACGTAAACACACAGCCAATTTATATACCTTGCTGCTCACAAATTATACAAAAGATTCAAAAGCTGCAAATCAAATATTGTTACACGGAATTCCGGACTCAAAACTTTACCATGACATTTCGTGAAAACACTGAATTGCCATTAATATGCACTCAACAATATTGAGTATGTACATAACTAGATAAAGCAGTGACTTGTGTACACAATCCCACACGAAATACATTGTAAAACCCATGTTTCCAGGAATTGTTCTACACTAATCTTGTTGGTAACCAAGCGTTGAAATTTTTCAATTATCCACAAGCTATTCAAGCAAATGCAAAGTAGCCAACTATACTAGTATTCTAAATGTACACTGCATGTATAATTAAGTGTGTATTAGCAACAGAAATGGAACTGCAGAAATGCACCGTCTAAAGCGGATTGGTGAGGAACAATTTTTAAAATGCAAACTTAATACAACCTTGACTCAGTAGGGCTTTGAAGAAGTGCGTTTGCCCCCAGGTCGTCCTTCATTATGGGATCATCTTGAGGGATTGAGCAACTAAATTAATGGTAGTCGAGAAGTCGTGTAAATAACTTTCATTGAAAAACAGAAATCCAAGAATTCTCCCCCTAATTTACATGTCTAGATTAATTACTACAGCCAAGTCTCTCTCCATAGGAGCCTATTAATAAACTAGTAGTACAAAAGCAAATTAGGAGCATGTAAACAGGAATGTGGCCAAGTGCATTTGCCATTCTTAGGAGCGTACCATAAGGGTGTAATTTACAACAAGAGGAATCATGTAAATCCAACCTCAGGCTTTGCACTTGCACATAACATGGGGAGAAGGTGACATTCGGTTGGAAGTCACATACTGTCCCTAGTATCACAATACTGGTATATTACTATTATGTTACTAAGAAAATACCATATAGTTACGTAACTGCTGCGCAATGTTTCGTAGACTTTACGTTGCTATGACTAGGAGTCAACGTATAAATGTCCTACCTGAATTACGATAATATTAACCGTACTATTTACGTTACACGAAAGTAAAATAACAGTAATCAAATGGTTGAATCACAGTTTTAAAAGCGCAAATGATGAGAAATATGCTTCCACTATTTAGGTTAATTATCTACAAATATCTGAAACTACAGGCAAAAATGAATAAGAGTACATATTGTGAATGACAATGAATGTTTAGTATTTAATGCAAAACTATTTATGAATATTCTATACTTTACATCAAAAGTCTTAGCACTAGAGTGTACTATACTAAAGAAGGCAAGGGATATATTGTACTGTTAATAATTCACAGCATCCAATGAAGCATCTGATTGTACAGCACCTACATTCTTGCTGGGCTTTGTAGACTTAAGCACATCGGCAATAGCCAGTTCCACTTGATTCCGTTCCGTGTTGCATCGTCGAGATATATTTTCTGTTAACACCAAAAGTAGTACTTCAATGTTTGTAAGAACGATAATCATACAGTAAACGCTTAATATTAATAATTATTAGGACATTATTATGCATTAAAGCGAATAAAGACAAGATATTACAGTGTATTCCTATATACTGGTTTCCTCTTACAATTAGACATCATTCCATTTATATGGGCACGTTTAAGATTTCCCTAGGATTACATTTACATTGCATTGTAGTAAGATATAGTGGCATCCCCAAATTTTGGCAGGTATTTTGTCATCCCTTGGGGACCACTATATAGGAAATTCACTGTATATTTACAATCATAATTGAAGTAAGTTATCATACATTGTATTTGAAAACGGATTCGAAACTTGAGTGTCAGAATAATTTTTGTTACCGAAATAGAACAGGAATAAAGTAGTAGTAATTGTTGAAATATAACCGTAATTTAAGCTGCCTTAAGGAGGAATCTTGGAACTACGATTCTGTAAATGTGTTTTTTGATGTCTTTGGTACAAATATTTTTTGTACGAAGTTTTCCTCATGTTCCGATTTTTGGTAAGAGAATGTCGACAACTGTTTTTAGTAATTATCGGGACGGGACAAGAATTTTGTTCACATGCCCCGATTTTCGGGACCGGGGACAACGTTTTTAAAATTTTGGGGACGGGACGGGGACATGGATTTTGTCACCGTATCGTGAATGTCAGGACGGGACTGATTGTGAGGACAAAGGTTTTGAAAAACTATCGGGACGGGGACGGGACAGGAATTTTGTCCACAATAGAAGCTCTATGCGAGAGACAACTTAACGTAAACGTCGTGTTTATACTTGTCCTCATTTAATTCTTTGAGGTCAAACGGATGACCCGATCTCCTTCAAAATCGACAGGTTCTTACTTTTGACCTAATCTGCCCTTAAAATACATTTGAGTTGCATGGTGCCCTTGGTTCGGCAGTTGTCGTCAGGACATACAACCAAACATTAGTAATAGGGACTTTCAGCTTTGCTGTGCCCCTGAATTAAGCCGTACATAATTATTATTGAGGATAAGAAGAAAACAGGGAAAAAATACTTACAGTTTCCTGACAAATCTCCCTGTAAATAAAAAAATGCATTCATTTATTGTTAGTATAAAATCACTGACTCCCAAATGCATCATCGGAGCGTGTTAAATCATTTGCCAATGTAAAATCAAGCAGGTGTTTTGATTGAATGTCTGTAACCACACTACTTCAAGTGCTAAGATAAGCAATGCGCTAAAAATTTAATTCAAGAAATCCATATATGTAGCTATAAATAAAACTTGAGAAAAGTAAAATGACTGCGGCATTTGTTGCTACATATATGTACCTATATATATCGAGAAACGTCCATTTCACATAAAATTATTATGCCTTGCTGCTCACAAATTAACCAAAAGATTCAAAAGCTGCAAATCAAATATTTTTACACAAAATTCCGGACTCAAAACTTTACCATGAAATGAATCTGAATTACCATTAATATTTATATTAATCTGAATAAACAATATTAAGTATGTATCTGGATAAAGCAGTAACTGGTGCACACTGCACACGAAATACATTGTAAAACCAGAGCTGCTTTCAGGTAGCAAAAAATCAAAATCCGTACCTGAACCCAACCCGAACCTGAAATATCGGGTTAATTATTTTCATCGACCCGAACTTGACCCTCAGGATCCGAGTTACCATCCGCACCTGTCAGATATTTTTGGATCAGGTACTGCTTGATTACCCACACCTGAAAAAATATCTGAGGTGCGGATCTCAAAACAAATCCGACCCGAACTTGAACCCGAACTCGACTTTCACGTATTTTGTCAGAGCAAACTTATAATCACAAGTTCTATCCTAATACTTTATCGAAGTAATTATCACTTACTTAAATCCCAAATGCGTAAATCTATATTAATTTCAAGTGACAAGTATCACAAAAAGAATGAAAACAGCCAATTTAATCTTCCCAAAGCATTCACTGAGCGATAGCTTCAGTACGAGACCGGAGATCATCACGCTTTTTATATTGTAACCAGGCCTTAAATTAATTAATTTAAAAAAAGTAACCAAGGCTTAAGGCACACGTATACAATAAATTGATTCCAATTCGATGACGTGTGTTACAATGTTAAGGCTATATCATGTACTTAATTAGCAAAGTTTGGCTGCTTGTTAATTTAATTGATATGGCAGCTCTCATGCATCACTAACTACCACGTGTTCTTTAGCCATGTGAAGCTACATTAAGTTCTGCTTGAGAGAGAGTTTCATTCACGTGAACTTAAAGTTAAATGAATGCGGTGAAAAATACTTGCTAAATACCTGAAATTGCAAGTTCGGGTTCTTGCCCCTTGAAATTTCAAGTTCGGGTTCTTGCCCCCTGAAATTTCAAGTTCGGGTTCTTGCCCCCAAACTTGACCCGAACCCGACCTGACGGGTATTTTTCAGGTACTACCTGGTACCTGCAAGCAGCGCTGTGTAAAACCCATGCTTCCAGGACTTGCTGTACACTAATCTTGTTGGTAAACAAGCGTTGAAATTTTCAAATTAACCACAAGCTATTCAAGCATATGCAAAGTAGCCAACTATACTCGTATCTAAATGTACAATGCACGTATAATTAAGTATGTATTAGCAACAGAAATTTAAGGGTAGAAATGCATTATCTAAAGCGGATTGGTGAGGAACAATTTTTAAAATGCAAACTTAATACAACCTTGACTCAGGAGGACTTTGAAGAAGTGCGTTTGCCCCCAGCTCTTCCTTCATTACGGGATCATCTTGAGGGTTTGAAGGTTCAAACTTTATGGAAGTATCCACTGGCATGCAACTAAATTAATGGTAGTCGAGAAGTTATTTAAATAACTTTCATTGAAAAACAGAAAACCAGGAATTCTCCCCCTAATTTACATGTCTAGATTAATTACTACAGCCAAGTCCCTCTCCATCGGAGCCTATTAATAAACTAGTAGTACGAAAGCAAATTAGGAGTATGTAAACAGGAATGTGGCCAAATGCATTTGCCCCTCTTAGGAGCGTACCATAAGGGTATCATTTACAACAAGAGTTATCATGTAAATCCAACCTCAAGCTTTGCACATAACATTGGGAGAAGGTGACATTCGGCTGGAAGTCACATATTGTGCTACTATATTTAATTGAATACGTTTCTGCATATACACATATAGACACTTAAATTGTGTATCTGAAGCGTGTGTGGATACTAATTTTTTGGGAGATTGTAATGTATGCAGCAACCTGGCTTTAAGAGCCAAACCCTCAGAATTGAGCATTGTCTTTAGAAATGGAGAAATAATATTTTGACAAAATCTGGTTTGCTTCAATGTTATTTTTCTTATATGCACTATATACTCTCACTCCTTTCAATGATACAAGTCAATTGTTACATGTATGTATGGAATGCATGTATGTACATATGTTGTATTTAGAACAAGAACTGTAAGGACTAATTTCTCAGACTTCATTCTCTAGTTGAATTTTTGATTGAAACTATTCACATTCAGGCTCAACTCATTAGTGACAAGTATTCAATTAGACAGTCAGATAGTTATACTGAATGAATGAAACCGGATCCAAAAAATGTCAGACACCTAGACCTTTCTTAATTTCTGTAGTGAAACCCTCTAGGACAAAAATCAGTGCTTAGAATTAAATTATTGAAGTAATTGATTTTAACTTACATTTGTCGGCTTGTTCCTTGTTCAGACATTTGAGGTTAAGCTGTTGTTAAAAAATAAAAAGAACAGTTAAAAATATAGTTCCTCCACAATATAATTCCTACGACCAGGACCGTACAATGAAATTACAAACTACATACACGCAGCTACTTTCAACTAATTCTAGTTCCAAAATGTCTATAGCTCCTTCCTCAAGGTCTGGTCAAGGAATAACAGTGACAAATATTATTTTCCTATTGTAACAGAGCAAGCTTTACATAGAGTTTCTGGAAAGTCTTTTCAAAGGGTCTTCAAATGGAATGAACCTTCATGTTAATGTGTTATTTACAAGGGTTAGTCAACTTTTCCATCCCTCTAGCTCACAGAAGGGAAAATTGTAAATAAAACACCTCAATTTTAAATGTGATTTTCCATTTACGCACAATGTTTTTCACATTTCTTATTCTACCCCATCCACCGCATACCCAATTCTTGGGAAATTCGGCAGGCTAATTGTAAACGCGCAACTACATACTTGAAAATATTTTGGTGTGCATAAACATAGGGAGGGTTACTCCGGAAAATTTAAACCTGACCATAAACCTAACCCCTGAGCCTAAATAAAAGCTACTGCTATTTGCGATATTCACTGTAGTTTATAATCGAACTAAATGTAATTTATTTCTAATCCAGCGTTGATTTTATTTATTGACTACATAGCGTTGCCATGGAAAATTGCTTGTTGTTTCAAACAGAGGGATTATCTCCATATTTGGAGCGATTATCTCCGGAGGGAATATCTCCCGAGGGAATATAATATATTTATATACCGACCACGTTTCACACACCTATAAATTTGAACTTACTTTTATTTTCACTCCTTCTGCGTCGACAACTTAGAACTTTATTAGAACTATAATTTTAGAATAACTATAAAACTATAAAGACAATTTCTAGGAGAGTACGTTAGTATTCAGCATTTAAACTTGCTCTCCCCACATAACCCCTATAATCTCACTGGAAGGTGGCCACTGCAGAAGGAAGGTCAGGCAAAGGGAAGGGAATAGCTATTTTTACAACTGCGATTAGAAAGGGATTTCTGTAATACAAGGCATTTTCCTAGTAGCAATGTTTAGCTTGCTTCCCTTCTGCACACACGAATGTCTATAGAAAATATGTAAAAGAGTGCTGTCCTTTATTTAAATATACATATACGGTTTAGGGTATGTGTCAGAGCACTCCTAAAAGTAAAATAATTGCAATAAGGATAAGAAGAAAATTAAGACAATTGTAAATAGGAATTTGTCAAGGTATTTTTGCTCCAAAAGGCAAAATATTCTCATACGTCGGTTTCTATTAGAGGTAGAGAGAGCCCAGGGTGGCAAGAAACGATTGCCCTCCTCTGACCCATATAAGGGGCAACCAACATTAACTTCTCACATCTTTTCACCTAGCACTGAATTTCCCCTCGCTCGATTCTTACGGGTCATGCACACAATTTTCAACGTAGTGACCTGTGTGATACCTCAATGGAAAGCCCATAGCATTTGCTACCAAAGCAAGCGTCAAAACATTTTTGGAAATAAAACTGCTTCAGAAGTATGGAATTTTAAACTTTGAAATTACTATGCTTTCAGAAAAAACCTGACTTTTCCCCACCTGGATCACTGCATCCAGAGTTTTTGAGTTAGATAGATGAAACATATTTTGAAAAATCTGGAAACTGTTTTTTAAATAATAAGGAAAATGATTATTATTACTGTTGCCTTTTACTTGGCTTGGAGCAGACATTCGTTTCTTGGTACCCCACACACTGCCTATTTAGGTATAATTATACGCAGAAAAACAACGCCTCAGGAGGAATGCTTTGACAGTAGTTTGTGACAACCTCTACAGGCAGAGACTCCGGATCCCTCAAAAAATAGACAGGGTTGGACAGGAATTATCCGTCACACTTTTCAGAAATCATATTAACGTTTTATTACATTTTTGCTGCTAAAATTGCTTAAAATCTCAAAAGAAAAATTAATATTAGACATTTAATTAATTTTATTTTTATTATTTCAATTTTTTATTTAAGATTAATTGTATTTTAAAGATTTTAAAATCATTAATAAAATATTAGTATTTGTGCTTATGCATAAATTTAAAAATGTGTATAGACTGTGTTCCAATTTATTAATCTCGTTATAGCTCGTACAAGCAAGAGTAGAAAGTACATATGTGAAGAAATTGGTCTATCAAGATAAGTACTGAAATTTTCTGCGTGATACCGGCCGGCTAAATTAATCAAAGTTATAATTAGTTAAAGACGCGAAGTGAAATATATATAATATATTAAATAAGGGTAGAGGTTCACTTTTTAACACAAGGCTTATATTTTATTCGCAGCAACGTTTCGAGCTTTTACGCTTCGTCAGGCAAATGAGATACTAGTGGTAACATTCAATATCCTTTCTACCAGTCATGGGCAATTGTTTTTCCTTGCCTTTAACATTGCCTTGAAAATTAAATACAATAACACCTGCCTTTTCTTTTCGCCTTCCTTGCATTATATTTTGCAATTTCCCCTTATCCAAAAAGTAGGTTAATATTTGAGCCTTCCTTGCCTTGTTATACTTTTTCAAAATGCCTTGTCTGACCTTAAATGCCCTTTTTGTTCGAAAATTAGCTGACTGTAACATGTGGCTCGGTCTGCAATACGATATAATTATGCAGTGAACGTGTTTGACATAGACGTCAGTGTTCCCGTACCAAGGCAGTTAAAATTTATTTTAAAAAATGAGCATACATTTTAGAAATCGTAAAAATGAATACAGGTAACTTCATCAATAATTTATTTCAATTTCGCAATCCTGGCCTCGCGAAAGAACAGCAAGTTCGCAATTGTGGCAATAGCTATTCTGGCCCTTCGTGCTCTTGCAATAGCTCCTGCGATTGAGAAAAGCCTTTCTACTGCGCCGGATGAAGCTGGGAACGCCAAGTAAACGCGAGCTAGCTTTGAGAGTGTAGGGTACTTCTTGGCAGCAGATTTCCAATACAAAAGTGGGGATAAGTCGCGAGGAATCGGTTCTTCTGATAAGTACCTTTCAACTTCGCTCAGCTCAAATTCCTCATTTTGATTGAAATTCGGCGCCTCGTTCTTGTCCCAAAAAAATACCACATCATCTACTCTCTTACGCTTTGAGGATATGCTTACTGGCTCTTTAGGAAGAGATTCGCCTTGCTCATCGCAGTCACTAGGTGGTTTCATCAAATCAAATTCCTCCGTCAAAATATCCCTAGCTTCATGTTCACTTGGAACATACGCTTCTAGCTTGTAAGGTTCTGTGAATGTAGCTGTCGTAAAACATAATAAATACATAAAATACTATAAGGTTACATATGCACATTCATTAGCAAAACAAACAAAATCGACTTAATGTTACTTAAAAAAGGCTTCATCTTGACCCGTGGATCCAATATGGATGCAAGCACGTAGGCTTTGTTAGCAAAAACTTTTAGTAATTGCTTCTTAGCACCTTTTGATTTTTGGTTGAATTGCAAACTTGCTCCGAAACGCTCTACAAGGGATAAACACAAACTAGCTCGAAGAGCATTCATGTAGTCCTTGACGCAAGCCGTTGATGCGACCTCTGCAAATAAAGTATTTTTAGTATTTATTTTATGATGCAAATTTTAAAAACTTAGACTAAGCTTATGAAATGTTATTTGTACACATAGGCTAAACCATTCAAATTCTTATGGACACACGTTTGTCTATACCAATAAGACCAGGAATGACTTGTGACGATGTAACTTCGTCGGACTGTAAAGTATTTGTAAGTTGTAGAAATGGGGTCAAGAGTGACGCCAATTCAACCATGTCCTGCTCTAAATCTGGGGTAATGAGATCGGGAACCCTTGAACGCGCTTTCCCTTGTTTAGCTTCCTCCAGAACTGCATTCACTTTGGTGATAAACCCTTCCTGTAATATTTATACCTATAGTTAGTACTGACTTTACTAGACATACATTTGTAACGTGCACCAAACAAATATTTTACAAGGTATCAAAATCATCATCACCTCTAGTATTCGTTGCAGTGCTACAAGAAAGCCATTCCATCTTGTGTCCCCAATTTTAATAAGACCCTTGTTTGCAAGAGACTTAAGTCGCTGATTCCAATACGTCGAGTTGAAAAATGCAATTAACTGCTGGACATAGCGCATAATTTCACTTGCACGAGGATTCTTCCTTAGGCACTCTCTAACGACGAGTTGCAGTGCATGAGCAGTGCAACCGTGTCTGCGCATTTTAGTCTCAGACCAATCCACCAAGTCTTTAACGAAATCCGCAAGATTATCGTCTCCGTCCTCAAGCTGGGATATTTCATTTTCCATGTATTCCCAATCCGAAGGATTTATATCTGTTGAGAAAACTTCATTGTTTTCTATTTCCTCACTTTCATCACCACTTTCTTCATCAGCACACGATACATCCACCTCTTCAGCCACTTCCAGTGTGAATTCTTTCATGTCAAAGGCCTTGACATTTTCTGCAGCATTGTCCGTCATAATCACTCCAAGCTTATTGTAAAATTAAATTCATGTCATGATATGATTTATCAAAATTGGACAAATCTACGTGGTACGTAAAATACGTGAAATCCGTTATTTAAGGAATCTGAATTACATACCTGGGATGGACGTATTCCGTACTCATTATGAACTAACGACTTAAATTCTTTTCTCACATTTTCCGCAGTTTTGTGTCCTCTGAAATCCACAAAACCGATTGAATGATTCTTGAGATTCCAGTTGTCGTCGATATAATGCGCCCTTACTCCGAGGACGGAGTGATGGCTTCGACTTGTCCACAGATCTAACGATGTGTGCAAGCAAGCTGGAGAAATCTTTGATATTTCCTTTCTGTAGTTTCGTTTTATCTGTACAGACACAAATTAAAAAATATATATGCACCTATTATATTTACATTGCAATGAGTTCCTCTTCATTT
The DNA here is from genome assembly GCA_947179485.1 of Allacma fusca. Lineage (NCBI taxonomy): Eukaryota > Metazoa > Arthropoda > Collembola > Symphypleona > Sminthuridae > Allacma > Allacma fusca. Next base: position 2,571,774 of record OX359250.1, on the reverse strand, counting down.
AATCTTAACTTCCCGAACCTTTCTTGCTTCGGTCGTTAGGGTCCTTCCAAGTGATCTGCGTGAGGGCATTGCTACCATTCGGTCCAAATTTCTTGCAAAACTAATGAAGCAAGGGTGTTCGACAATATTTAGTGGCAGTCCTGCTATGGAAACCAAGTCCACAATATCCGAAACAAATTGAATCTGTTTTGGATCCGAGTTTGAGTAGCAGTCCGAATTAGAGAAGTTTCCCCATTTTCTCCCTCGTAAAAGAAATTGTGCAAGAGATTTTGTAGATGAATGATCATCCTTACCCTTGAACATCGAGCCATCTATTCCGTGAACGGCTTTCTAGAATATTTTACAATTTAATATTCATTTTTTTAGTGTAAATGTTAAATACTCTTGTGTAAAAAAGATTCATTTTGAGTTTCTATTTATTACCAGCGGGAGAGCTTACCAAGTGATTTATAGAGTTTGTCCACCCTTGCCGGGCACTATACTTCAATGGTGCCGATTCTTCGCATTGGAGACATTTTAACATTCCTCCAGATTTATCTTTTGACGTTTCAACAAACTGGAAGTATTTCACTAGATCTTCTCTCACTTTGAGTTCTTTAATCTTTAACTTAGGCATTTCAGAAATTGGTACAAAAATGTTTCACAAACGCTGACAAAGAAGTTCCGAATTCACATCCCTTCCACTGAGTAAGAGAACCGTTGAATTTAATGGAAATATGCAATATAACGTATCGCAAAGTATCGTTTTAATGCTTTGCTAACGTGGTCGTCTCAATCGTATGTACATATGTATGTCAAACGTGTTCACTGCTATTTATGGTTGTCTTTCTCGCCGTCAGATGCACTTGCAATGCAATTTTTTTTATCCTTACCTTAATCCTTAGCATAAATTGAGCCTTCCTATAACCTTGCCTTTAATACCAAAATTTTCTAGCCTTTCTACTGAATTCCTTTGTTCATTTATAAATTTTTAAGCCTTCCTTTCTCCTTGCCTTCATTGTAGCCGTTTTTGAATGCCTTCCTTCCTTTTTGCCTTATTCCAAGGCCTTTCCCAAGGCAAGGTGCCCATGACTGCTTTCTACTAAGTTGAAAGAGTGGGCCGTCTTCGTCATCGTCTTCGTCTTGGTGTAATACAAATTTGAGATTCAAATTTCCGCGCGCTGTTTTTTATTGGCTGAGCCAGCAATAACTGGCTAAATAAATTATTTAAATTATTTTTTTTTTAAATTAAAAAAAAATATTAAAGCATTATACTGTTTTGTGCTTTTTCTTTTTCCTCTTTGAATAATTTTGCTCAAAAATGAAAAAAGGATGCTAAAAAGTCTTAATAATTTGAAATTAGTAAAAGAAACTTTTTTACATTTTTTTTATGGATTTGAGATTCAAATTTAAGCGAGCTTTATTTTTATTTGCTGAGCCAGTAATAGCTGGCTAAATAAATTATAAAAAATATTCTAAAAAAAATAAAAACATTATACACTAGCAAGTGCGGCGGCATTGCACGGGCAGCCGTCCACAACCAAGACGGTCCACTCTTTCAAATTAGAAATTAGCCTAATAATTATATTATAATGTCAAGTTTAAAATTTTGTATAAATTATAAATCATTGCAACCCCAGTTTTCCCATCCACCTTGGTGGATGGCTTGAATGCTAGTATTGCATATAACAATCAATAAAAATAAAAAAATTGAAATGATTGATTTTTCGATTATCTAAAATAATCATTACTGCTTTTTAAAAAATATGAAATAGTTCAGCCATTTTTAAAAACTAGTAAAAAGCCCTGCTCCGCAGGGAAATTCGCTTGACGTCTTGGTTTGTTGTAACTTGTAACATTAAAACCTGCATGCTAATAGTTTAGATTTTTTTAGTTAGTATTTTGCCTTGATGCTCATTGTCGTCAATTTTTACTTTAACTTTTCTGTATGTAGCTCTTCTGCAAAGTTTATATATTTCGGGCTCCACACAATTAACTGTATAAGTACCATTCCATTCACCCTGTAGTTCCCATGATCATCAGTTTTGTCGACAGATACTTTTACAATGTCTTGAGAAGTGGCTCTAAAAAATCCTACATAGAGTTTACCATGAGTAAAAACGGTTTTGATAACCAAATTCCTACTTTCCTATAAAACAAACGGGTACCCTCATTTGAATTTAGTGTAATTTGGGGAAGAAACATGGTAGCCTGTTAAAACCTTAGCGAATATAGGTTCTCTTTGAGCGGATCAAGCCACCGGCTGCGTCGGTAGATAACCCCCATTTGCCAATACAACACCAACACAGTATAACGGCTTGATCCGCTAGTATTAAAATTCTATTGTCGATATGATTTTTTTATCGAATATTTTTAAAATAATGGTGTTTGCTTCTGAAATACGATTTCGTATAATTATAATCTATAATCACACAACTTCTTTAAATACACAATTACTTGTGTGGGTTCCTTCACCTTGCTTCAGTGTGATTTACAATGATCTTAATTTTAATTTTTTGAAAATCCAACATGTATGTATGTATTTATTAAGCGTTATTAGTAGGCTTGGGAATATTTCGCTAAATTTTGCGTATAAATTATTTTTCGCAAATTTCGCAATAATTTCTAGATAATTTCGCAGTCTAGTTTTTATTGAGTGGCAGTCTAACAGAGGTAGCTTGTATATTATTGGAAAATCCGTTACTTTGAATCGTTAATCTTTGTTGTCTAAATTGTCCGGTTGAACTGTCGAGCCGTTAAATACCACACATTCTCCATTTCTCCCATCGTACGGTATACAACCAAATCTTCTAATGGAATTGACCTACTCGAAAATTTTAAAAGCGACGAGGGAATGCCCCGTCAAATATTTTCCGGGTAAAACCGAGGATCCAGAAATTGAGCGTCTTCCCATATATGTGTTGTACATATACCGTATCCTTCTTGTCGTGAGAAACAAACTCATTGGATTTTGTTCACCAAAGCTTTTCACTGCGGACTTCAATACCACTTTCCAGGAACTGCTGTAACCTTATCAGAGCTGTGTAATTCGAGTTTTTAATCTGTTTGGTTCATTTCTCTGATTTCAATTTGCTGTTAAATATGTTACTGCAAGCTAAAAGACATGTAGCACGTAAGTTTGAAACGTTATTTAAAGCATTGCTGCTTTAAAAGTTGGCTCCACGAAAATCATTGAGTAAGGGCAATGCGATAAATCATAGGTTTTAAATAGGTAAATAAATGCGAAAACGAAAGAAATGACGGGACACTTTGCGAAGTTTCTACAGCATGAGTATCAACAGTACGTTGAATACACATACTAGGGAATTGAATGATAAAAATTTCAAAATATTATTATTGCATGTAAAATATTTTACAAGATTCAGGATTTTGTAATACGATTTGATATTTCGCAGGTAACTTTCCCATTTCGCAAATTTTGCATTTTTCGCATCTTTTTCTTTCTTTTTTGGATTCTACCAACATCTGGGGTTATGTTTCATCCCCATGGGAGTATCCTAACTAATCGTTTTTAAAATTTCGCATTTTTCGCAAAATCCCAAGCCTAGTTATTAGTGACAACAGTCTACAGCACAAATAATCGCATGATATTGAAAAGAAAACAGGAAAACAAAAATATTTGTTATGGAGGTTCGGATAGAATTCAGAATTAAGGAAAATCCAACATACAGTTGATCATGTAAAAACGTTGGCTTCGATAGATAAAAATCAACTGTATCCAAATTTTTCCTTGAGAATTTTTAATCGTCACAACAAAGCTTACGTTAAATTATAGTAATTATTAAGAAAGTCAAAAGGTCTCACGTCGCGAGACCCCAGGACGGCTGACTGTGACAATGCCGCCGCCCTTGCTACTGTGCCCTGCTTTAATAAGTTAGTTTTTCATTAAAAAAATATCTCTTCTAATTTGAAAGAGTGCGCCGTCTTGGTGGTGAATGGCTGCCCCCGCTGCTATTGCTGCTGTATAATGCTTTAATAATTTGTTTTAAAAAAGAAATTTTTAATAAGTAATAATTTATTTAGTGCGCGTAAATTTGAGTCTCAAGTCCGTATTAAACCAAGACGAAGACTGTCCACCCTTTGAAATTAGTAGAGACGATGCTTTTTTATTTTTCGTGCTTTTTTACAATATGCCCTTTTACCTTTTATACTTATTTACACAGATAAGTAAACAGCCCTGCTCCGCAGGGAAATTTGTTTGAAATCTTGGTTTGCTGTAACACATTAAAACCTGCACGATTTAAGCCATTTAAAATGTTAAAATTACATAAACACGTGAAACTGGGGTTTTTGATTGTAAATGATTAAACTTGTTAGCTAAAAACTTCCTTAAAACCATATTTGTAAACAAATAAAAATATATAATGTATATAATATATATGTTTTATAATAATTTTAAGTGATTAAACTTACTTAAAACCATATTTGTTGTCAATTCATTTCTTTCATCAAATATTTTACCTTGATGTTCAGTGCGACAATTTTTACTCTAACTTTCCTTCCAGATGTAGCTCTGCAAAGTTCCTCTAAACGGGGCTTTCTGATATAAAAAATTACTTACCAACATTTTATGCTGGTAAGTAATTTTTGTTTTATTTTATTATTAAAATTATATTATTAAAATTTATTTTGAATAGTAAGTAACAGCTCTGCTCCGCAGGGAAATTTGCTTGCAGTCTTGGTTTGCGGTAGCGCATTAAAACCTGCATGATAATAGTACAAATTAAGCCATTTAATATGTTGAAATTCGATATACACGTGAAAAAATTGTTGTTGAAAGCATTGGTGAACTTCTTACTAAGGCCCTGCGCATGCCCCATGTTTGATTCCGGTGCGGTTGGGAGCTTGCCCCGCATACATTTTTACAAATTAGTTAATTATCGTTCAAAAACTTACAACAATATTTGTTGTAAATGTTTCATTTCTGCTCCTCTCTTTAAGTTCCTCTAAACGGGGCTTTCTGATATGAAAAGAATTACTTACCAACTTTTTACAACAAATCAACAACTACGGATACCGACAATTGTTGCAATTTTCAGCAGGAATTTTTGAAATCGGTGAGGGCCTCCCTGCAGGGACATTTGATTCAGCACGGTAATTCAGAAATGATCTTCCAAGGAGATTTAAAAAAATCCGATCCCTGGTCCGATTGGCTTTCATTCGTTGTTTATTTTTATTTGTCAGTAATAAAGGAGCATCAGTACAATGTGACTGTGACTGTTATTTTTTCGAATATGCTTCAAATTTTTGTACTTATTTACGAAGATGCATTTTTATTTTTTTGCTTTTTTACAATATATTGTGCTCTTAATTTTTGTATTTATTTACGCAGCTGTTTTTATATTTTTTGTGGTTTTTTAGCAATATGCTCTTTTATTTTTTGTACTAATTTTTAAATTAGACGCAGCTTTTTTATTGGCTTGTAGATTTGGCGCGAAAATTCAAAATAAAAATCAAATGAACATACATTTTAGCTCCATGTAATATAGACTTTGTTGAGATAACCCCGGGATTGCCACACCCGTTGAACTTTCGTCCTGAGGTTTCGATGTTTCCTTAATATGTAAATTTGATGTTTAGTCCAGGCAATGCATTAGATTTGAAGAAATGGATCATTCGGTTTCAATTCTGACTTTATCATCTCTTGATGCGTACTTCAATCCAGTAACTAGCATATCATCCAAACTGAGTTGTTTATTCAACACATTCCTCCTGTGTTCCGCAACTCTATCCTCAAGATGTCTCCGTTTGCCCTACATATATTACATCAGGGCATTTGTTGCATTTAATAGTATATATCAACGACTTTGATTCACATGTAAATTCTTGTTTGAGATGTATTGTCCTCTTCACGTTTGTCACCGTAGATAGTTTCAAAGTGTGTTTGCAGGTGACGCATCGTTTACCTCTTTTGCATGGAAACGTGACTGGTGTTTTTGGTATAGATGTTTTGGTAATTGATGTGCGGAGAAGTAATTGTTTTAATTTCGGGGCTTGGCGAAAAGATTGGTGGATCAAAGGTGGCAGTGGAATAATTTGAGAACCAGTAGAATTAGGGATCATTGACTTATATAGCATAATAGCATCATATGCTAACACACGTGCAAGTGGAGAATAGTTGAGTACTAAAGGAATTCGTTATGTTGTTACATTTTGGCGTGGGTTGGCTTTATTGATTAAGTCTTCTCTCGAAATTGATCTGCATTCGTTTATAGCTTCTTTAATATGGGTTTCTGGATAATGCCTGTTAAGAAAGTGTGTTGAGATTATTTTAGCTTGGTTTTCAAACTCATCATTTCGGCTACATATTCTTCTTAAACGTAGAAACTGTGAATATGGAAATGCGTTCAAAGTAGATATTGGATAATATGAATAGTAGGTGTCACATACGTGTGTGAATCTGTGGGCTTCGTATAGATGGTTGTTTGAATAGTTTTACTTAATTGATCCGGAATGATCAATACATCAAGGAATGGGGCTGATGTTTCATATATTTTAAATTCAAATTTTATACAATCATAGTTGTAAATTCTTGAATATACAAATGAAGTTCGTCTTTGGAGCATGAAAATAATTTGAGCAAATCATCAATATACCGTAAATCCAAGTCCGATTTAGCTCAATGATACGCCTGATTGAATTGTTCCTCCAAATATGCCACGAATAAGCAAGCAACAACTGGGCCCATCTTAGTGCCCATTGGAACACCCTTGGTTTGTTTGAAATATATCGAGTTGAATTCAAATTCAGTGAGGTCAAGAACAAGTTATGTGAGACGTATTATTACTGAAGTTGGAATATCAGTGTTAGGAGTTTGATCCAAAAAGTATTTAATGGAAGTCAGTATATCTTGATGTGGTACATTTGTATATAGTGCGACTACATCCATAATTACAACATATCGTCCATCTCCTTGAAATTTAAATTGAACCAGTTTCTTGAGCAAAATCATTAGTATCTTTGAGATAAGTCGGCGTTGATTTATTTGATTTATATTTATTGATTATTTATTTGAGATTAATCAAAGATTTGGCCTAAACATAAATATAACTGGTCAGTTCGCCTGACATATAGAAGAACCACAAAATTTGAGAAGAATTTGTGCATGGTGCATTCGAAAGCCAAAATAGAAGCGAGCATTGGGGTCAAAATTTTCGGGAAAGGAGAAATGTCCCTTTTCCGACATAGCTTATATGTAAATTCAACCCTTTTGGCCTATGATAATGATTATTATTACAATCATTATTTTAAATAATTTTGCCCCCCTCGCGCTTTATTGGACGTTTCAGAATGCCTATCTACAATACAGGTATTTGTACATGATACTCTTCTAAATTGGGTTCAAGATAGTCAAGTGAGCTTTAACGTGTGTCCGCTGGGACTCTCCCAGGGAATGCTTTCATTCGAGGAACTCGAATGCACAGTACTGTTTTGAAAATTCGGTCGGTTCACACAGACAGACTACTAATTCAAAATTGGGGGCATATAGTTATACATCATAAATATGCGTGGAGCGCAAACTTTAATACCAGAGCGTAAAACAATACAAATCGATTTTCGCGAGCCGTGAATAATAAATCATTCGCTAACAAGACAAGAAAACTATGTGTTCGATTCTAGAGTAGTTGTTAGGGCAGCGCAGCGCCCTAATGTAACTCGTTTTCACACGCCCCGGCGTCCGTACGTCTACCAACACAATTGCGCGGAAACTACCTAACGGATTTCAACCAAACACAGCGAAGGATATTATCGCCACGATCGCTGAAAACGATGGGTTCTGTCTGACCTCAAAAAATTATTTTATTTAGGGCCATATGTGTGTTGTCATGTATTCCTATAGTAATTCTTAACCGGTCTCAACTAAAACTTTTCACAGCAAAAGCGTAGTAGGCCCATTTAACTCCTGGATAGATTTCAGATACAAATCGATTGTTCATTGTGACCTTGAAAATTATTTTATTTATAAACCCATTTGTATTTCCATGCATTCTTAACGAAATTTCCATTCAACTTCAATGAAACTTTACACAGACAAGCATAGTACCCTGCAGAAGTCTGGCATTCGTCGAAAGCGGTGTTTTCTTCTGATTACAAGAAATAATTGCATTTAGGGTCCTACATGTAATCCCATGTATTCTTATAGAAATTCTCATGTTTTCAACTAAGCCTTGCAATGCGAATTATCAGCTTCTGTTATCAGCTACTTTGTTATTGATAATGGAATTTTCATCCGACTTCAAACAAACTTTACGCGACCAAACATAGCACCTCCAAGACTCCAAGAACACTTAAATTTTTGAACTACTGGCAGTAAAATAAAATCAACTGCAAGAAAAATTAGCTGTGGGACTGTTCCGGAACGTTCCAGGATTTTTTGGAATGGTCTTGTCTTGAGACTGGACCAGAACATTTTACCTGTTCTCAGTGTAGGACAAGGAACATAATGTATTTTAGACTGTAGGACCGGAACCATCTGGTCCGTACAAATTGCTGGAACAGGAACATATGTTCTGCTCCTCAAAATAACTCAGACTAGACCAGACCACAAGGACCATTGATGGGCGTTTCAGCAAACGCTATTCTATTCTACTCTATTGAATTTTTCAGTTTGCAGCATCTGCGGTCAGTCCATATGCAGGCTTAAATGTAAATAAACTTGGATGTACTTGATTTCACCCGGTTACCTGGAAATTATAGATTTAATTTAAGTTTGTACAGTGGGATAACTATCTACCTGCAGTTTTTAATGCCAGCTGGAAAGTTCTTTCCTTAACATGCATGCCGGAACAAATAACGTCCGGAATGGCTTAAACAAAGTAACACATCCAGGCATAAAATGATGGACCGTTAATATTAGCGGTCTAGCATGACAATAGAATCCGCCATTTGTTGAGAAGTTACTCAAGTGCAGGGCAACTTAGTCTGTTGTCATTTATTTGTGCTATCAAAATATAACTCTTGAGGAATTTTCGAATCAAAATAGAATGAGCTGTTTAATTGTGAATGACATTTTGGAAGATTCGAAATTTACAGAGCTCTACGAGATAAAATTCCAAGGTAAGTACTAGTGTTTGCAGATCGTATTTTAATGATATAGGATATACACAGTCAACTCTCGTTATAAGGGAATCTCTGGGGACTGGGATATTTTGTCCCTTATAAAAACTTTCCCTTATATGCATATAAGGGACAAATTCCCTTATAGTGTATGCTCGAAAATAATTAGTTCTAATTTTTCATCTCTTTTTAACCATGCAGCATTAACTTGACCTTTTCTATTTGTAGTTTTATTCGGCATAAGCTTGTATAGCAGAATAGGGAGCGTTCACAAATGACGTCATCCAAAATACTGGTTTTTAGGCACCCAGTCACACACTTGTCATCAGACATCATCATGTGATGAAACGACGCACCCACCCCATGTAATGACGTCATCATCACCAGGACTGCACAATTGAAAATTCCCTGGGTTTTATGCCTGCCTACCTAAAAATGCCCTGAAAATGTCTTAATTTGAAAATGCCTGGCATTTTGAGCATTTTCGGCAAGTAAGCAAGTCGAAGCAGGTTGAATCAAACTACCAAAACTGTTAACGGTTAAGCAAAAAAATCGTTGGTAACATTCGTCGGTTGAGGACATCATCATTTGGTCAAATCCACCCTACCACTGCGTCATCAACATCATCATCTCCCGTTAGCACCCGCCCACTAATTTGATGACGTCATTTGTGAACGCTCCCATACCAAGTAAATAGCTGCGCCGGTTGCTGGATTACCAGAATGCCTAATTGTTTTCAGATTTGAATCTATCGTCAAATGGTTTTCTAATATTTTGACTCGGGTTTTCTAATACTAGTCACAGTTGAATTTGCCAAATTTCTTTACACACTTGGCTACGAAAATGTATACCAGATTGAATATCAGATATTATCGATGCTTTTGTCTTAAATCCAAATGTTTACGATTTGCACTCATTATGAAATATTGTAAGTAATTATTACATATTGAACACTATGCCGTACGAACATTCCAAATTACGGAATCAGTCTGTATGGACTTGAAATAAATGAAAAAAGGTGCTGGATATAAATCGTTGCTTGCATAACGTGAGCACAGAGTGCGGTTACATGATTTCAGTCCGTTAAAATCTCTAATAGGCACTATTTATCATTCCATGGTTCTCATTATATGTTCCACTATAGCAAGTTTTCCCTTATAGGAATGTCCCTTATAAGCACTTTTCTTAAGCATTGCATTAATGGGAGATCTGGCGGGGATGGACAAACTCATCCCATATAGCAACTTTTCCCTTTTAAAGCCATCCCTTATAACGAGAGTTGACTGTATAAACTTCACAAAAAGGTAACTACAGAGTAACTGTTATTTAAAACAGGAATAATTTGCATATGGTTAACTTTGCAGATCAACATGTTTCTGACGAGGTTATGTCAATCATTTGCGATGATGAAAATTTAAAGGAAGTAATGCGTCAAATCATCCCAAGCCATGGCCATCGTGTCAGCATTATGAATGCGTTCAAAGTCAAAACGAAGGTCACAAGGCAGGTAACTGAATTTTCTTTATGTCCATTAAAAATTGAACTAAACTGGGTCTCATTATGGACACATCTAAAACGATCACATCAAGTTAATTCCAAATGTCGTAAGTTTGTTTGCCCCGTATGCCAATCGGAATTTACACGGCACTTTTCGTTTCGTGGACATTTTGAATTCCATATCATCTGCCCCAAACCACAAAGTGAACTTCAAACTCATACTCACGTCGAAGGGACGAAAGTTCAAGCTCCAATGGAAAATCAAGCAGAAGATAAATTTAACCATTCACTGTCACAAGATTTTAAAAGCCTATATCAAGATCTAGAAAAAGAAGCTGCAGTATTTGTTGCCCAATTATATAGTTCCAGAACAATACCAATGTGTGTAGTTTCAAACATCATAAATTGTACCAAACATCTATTACGTCAAACATTAAATTTCAGAATTTTGCAAGAAGACGTCCAAAATGCATTCCAAATTTCAAAACTGCAGAATCCATTCAGTAAAGTGGAAACCCAATACAAATTAGAAAAATGTTTACGCGCAAGTGGTTGCTATATAAAACCCGAAGAAATTCTTTTATGAACGCATCAAATTATTGAAAACCACAAAAGTAGGACCAGAACCAAATTGGTTGCAGATACCATTTAATACTTTCCGATAACAAAGCTGCTTAAAAAGGTTTTGGAAATCCCTGAAGTTTTATCAAATTCATTCGAAGGCTCATCGCGTTTGAGAAACGATCCACATCAGCACTGCTATTCTGGACCTATGTGTGGGAAATAGTTTCAAAAATTTTTAAACAATTCCAATTACGATGTTCAGGGGCCAATACTAATGATACTTCTGTTCTTTGACGAAGTGGAAATAACAATTCCACTCTCATCCAGAGCAGGTACACACAAACTTGGAAATTGTTATTTATGAATTCTAAATATCGATGCTGAATTTAATTCCAAGCCAGAGAACATATTCCCATGTCTGTGTTTCAAATCCAAATTAATCGGAAAGTACTCAATCAACCAAATATTTGCAGAATTACTTAAGGAGAAAACGGGTGTACAGCTCAATACAAAGGATTTTAATGGACGTGTAAAAATTCGTTTAGACGAGTTATTGGAGACAATTTAGGGCTAAACATGCTATTTGGACTCACCCAAAGGTTTTTACTGCCGATTTTGTAAAACGGCAAAACTTCAATGCCAGATCCAAGGAAGAACTACAAGTGAGAAACAGATACAACTACGAGAGTGATCTGGCAAAACATTCACTTGCCGAAACGGGAATAAAAGCTGAATCTGTATTTAAATCTCTAGGATACTTTCATACAGCAGAAACCTACGCTGCAGATATTATGCATGATATTTTTGAAGGTGTTGGAACTTTGGATTTAAAGCTTGCTCTTACCAATTTAATTCGTACAGGAAAATTAACACTGCAACAAATTAACAAACGATTGTGCAATTTCGATTACCAGCGACTTGGGAATACAAAACCCAGCTCGATGTCATCGACAAAATTGTTTACTAATGACACTAAAAGAACACGAAAACTATCGGAACATTTGCAAGACAGTTATGACCCGCAATCAGATTTACGCCAGTCAAAAACTTCTAATGAATCAAATCTTTAAGCCAAACATTGTAATTGAAGTTGGAGACATCCTATCAAAGGTAACTGAAACAGAATATTCTCAAACTATTTCACAGGGTCTTAATGGTGCTAATGACGACATAGTTCTGTTTGCAGAGTTGATTATTCGGGGGAAATGCATTAAGACAGGAAGAGTTGTAAGCACACAATTTACCTTGGAAACCCCAAAGTTTTTTGAATTGAAAATATTTTTTAGCAGTCAAGCATTTGTACTTTTTTTGGCTTCTCAAGTCATTACAAAATTTGATCCGCATTTTAGAGCTTATAAAGTTTTAAACTTACAAGAACCTTTATGTTGTTACTACACTTGACCACTACCTCTACCAAAAATGCATATATTTATATCCTTTATACTAATCTGAAAGTGATTGTCTTGATGATGATGATGATGATGGTGGTGCCAGTCGTCACTTATGTACATGACATGTTGAAGCATATTGGTTCATTTTTTTCTTTCATTCATGAAAAAAATGCATAATTTTTATTTCAAAAAAAAATTTTTAAAGAAAAGACGGATAATGATTTTACTTTTTTAATTTTGTTTTCTTCACTTGCACAGGCTTAAGTTATAGTAACCAAGTGCTACTATATACATAGTGTCCAAGTCAATAAAAAATAATTATTCCATTTTAGATTACAAAAAATAATTTATAATAAAATGAGAAATGAAAAAATACCGCAATGCTAAACAGAAGTTGTCAACAAAAATCTTGCATCTTGGAATTTTTATGGTTAATTCGAATATATATATATATATTCATTTGCTTATTATGTACGCCTTTAAATATTTAGTACAGTGGGACAAACATGAACATGCTTCATCTTTTAACCACCACGATTAAATTCTAACCGTGGGTAAGAGCGTAAGTAGAGTATATATAAGAGGAACTTTGGGATCCGTCAACACTTGCAAGGCATACAGTGATGTAGCTATCCTGCAATGATAGTGTTCTGGATGATTCAAAACATTTGACATTTTCGTGGTCAAAAATTAGGGTCTTTCATAGATAACATTTTATGGTCAATTCTTATAATTTTAATAATGGGTTCCAGCAAAATGAACATTAACAAGGACAATTTAAAATTGCAAACATGCGCTCAGCTTGAATAATTTAACTACCATTTTATAAGTCCCCTATACAGCACCTAATAACTAAACAGCATTTAAATATTTTTCAAAAACATTTATGCTCCTTAAAAGTGTGAGAACAATTTTATTCTAGAACTTATTCTTTGAGCACAGACTTCATGTAGTAAAAGGAGAGGCCCCAGTTTTTAAAAAACAGCTAATCCTATTTTGACCAAAGTCTGTGGCAATGTTGCTAACATATGTAGGATGCGTTTAGTTTTCTTAAGATTGTGTTTTATATCTAGCTACGATGCCAGTTCCATTCAATGTTTATTTGTGACTATAGATAAAGCCAATACAACAGTGAAGTTATTTCAAAAACCAATGAAATGTAGGTTAAACAGTGAATATTAACCACTGATTATGTAGAACAGTGACGGGGCACTTTGACTTCGAATAACATATTATATAGTCAAATCAATAGAAAGGCCTTTCCGCATGGAATCTGAGGGCCTTTATTATTTTTTATCCTGACCGGTCCAGAGTTGACCCTTTTTAAATTTTTTAAATTTAGGTTTTTGCAAGTAAAGTAATGAAAAAATTAATATATAAAGCCATTAATAAGCGACGAAGTTAGTTGCTGTTACAGATTTTACCCAATCGAAACGGATTGGAGGTTTAAAGAATCCGTTGCATTTATTTAAACGAAGGACAGCCTATGTAAAAATGACCTAATTATATAATGTTAAGTTTAATGTTCTTTGTGAATTACAAATCATTGCGATCCCAGTTTTCCCATCCACCTTGGTGGATGGCTTGAATGCTAGTATATATTTATTTATTTAAAGCTCCGGACTGTCCGGTTCTTTTAGTTTCGTACATAAATTATTATTATATACATATTATTATTACATTTTTTTACATTTTAACGATGATTGAAGAATTATGCATGGTATTATTTGGAGGTTATTAAATGGTGTGTTCAGAAAAACAGTAAATCTATGAGTTATTCCTTATTTCTATAAGCTTACTACTGTTACCTTTACTCTATCATTAAAATACGATGTACTGTTCTACCTCTACTCCTACTGGCATCTAAATTGGGACCCTAAATAACCCCTCTACTCACATAATTTTATGCTAGCCTACTATTTTCCACTAAGTCTATTATGCTAGTATTTTTGTATACAACTACTGCATCTCTACTAATGATTTGCCGATTTTAACGCCTCTACTCTATTTCTACCTCTACCTGGAAGATAAGATCCCAGTCTTCGTGGTAAAGCTTGAACGCCGTTAACTCATGCAATGTATTGATGGTGCACTCCAGTGGAGCGCCATCCTTTCCTCTTTCCATCGTTCCGAGTGAAGTGCTCCAGCGAACAGGAACATCCAGCATAAGCTCCTTATGAGGAGTGCCCGTTACTTTTACCCGTTTTCCAAGAGTTATTTTTCTCTCTTCTACGGATTTGAGAATTCTGTTGATCTCGATTTCATCTTCGTCGAAATCAATAATGAATGGGCCATCTGAAGAATCTTCCATGTGATTAGCAACCAATCCACTTTCCTGCACGGCTGTAGCGTTGAGAATGGATTTTGTTGTCAGATTCAAGATGTGTGCTAAGAAACGCATCCGTCGATTTTCAATGTCAAATTGACATCCGTTTTGAGACATGAGTGCTCCCAGTTCTTCAAAAATGTGTCCATATTGGATGCGTTATCCGTGGTTATCCCAGATATTTCCCTCTACAAATCAAATTCGGTGATGGCTCTGCAAAAATATTACCAATGAAATATTGTTTGAATTAATAATATATATAAATATATATATCAATATATACATAATATATCAATATATATATATAATATATCAATATATATATATAATATATCAATATATACATAATATATCAATATATATACATAATATATCAATATATACATAATATATCAATATATATATATAATATATCAATATATACATAATATATCAATATATATATATAATATATCAATATATACATAATATATCAATATATATATATAATATATCAATATATACATAATATATCAATATATATATATAATATATCAATATATACATAATATATCAATATATATATATAATATATCAATATATACATAATATATCAATATATATATATAATATATCAATATATACATAATATATCAATATATATATATAATATATCAATATATATATAATATATCAATATATATATATAATATATCAATATATATATATAATATATCAATATATATATATAATATATCAATATATATATATAATATCAATATATATATAATATATCAATATATATATATATAATATATCAATATATATATATAATATCAATATATATATAATATATCAATATATATATATAATATATCAATATATCAATATATATATAATATATCAATATATTTATATAATATATCAATATATTTATATAATATATCAATATATTTATATAATATCACAATATATTTATATAATATATCAATATATATATAATATATCAATATATTTATATAATATCACAATATATTTATATAATATATCAATATATATATAATATATCAATATATATATATAATATATCAATATATATATATAATATATCAATATATATATATATATATATATATATATATATATATATATATAATATAACAATATATCGTCGGCTAAATTCTAAAAGGTACCATTTTCATTTGCGAACCCGTTTAAAAAGCATAGGTTGTGAAATGAAAATGGTACTTTTTCGAATTTAGCCAACGATATATATAATATATCAATATATACATAATATATTGTGTGTTCTTGATTGAGGCGGTTGTTGTTTATAACGGTTTGTGAAAATTGTATGGACTACAAGTAAACATTTTTTAGTTCACCTCCAGATTTTAGAAATTCCACCAAAACAATCTTGCTGATACCCTTTGTACTACTTTAACTCGCACCTGCTACCTAAAAAATCCTTCGAAGTTTTTTAAAAAATTGTGCCAAGTCAATCTGTGCCGAAATTCAAAACTGAAAATTTTAAATAGCATTAAACATTGAGAATTAACTTAATCTTCATTCGTTTAAAAAATATCCACCGGGGGTGTCCAGCACTAATTGTAGCGTAGTTTCAAAAATCTGGACGTGGCACCACAAAATGTTTACTTGTAAGAGAATGTTAAAAGTGCCAGTATAGTAATTCTTACAAATACAACTGCGGTTAGTGAAATGATACGAACCGCTCCACTGTCTCGGCAATATTTTTACCTGAGTGACTACCTTCCATCAAAGTGAGATCCAAGGCCACCATAATAATCTCCCAGTCCTTTGAAATCCATTGAGTAATAAACCCCAAAAATGAATGCTGGTTGGATGACGTTCACCCGTCTATGATCAATGCAATCTTTGAATCGTTTGCATTTATGGCAAACTAGGCTTTGCTTTTCATCTTCATTGTGTTACTTAGGGTGGAAACACTAACTTTGAACAAACTTTGAATCAATTTTTAGGGCAAAGTACACGACGGTGAATTTGTCCCGTATTTTTCACGTGTTTTTCATTTCTTTTAGATATTGAAATTAGTCTTCGTTTCCATGAAACGATAACTTCAAGGCACTTTTCAACGGGGATACTGTTCCACTCTTCATTCACAACTTTCCAAAGCCCCTTCAAGGTGGATGCCCTGCGGTTGAAAAGATTTTGCTTGAGGATACCCAACCCAAAATAGTCCACGGGACTTTCATCGGAGGACTTAACTGGAATTTCCGAATTGGAAATTAAAGTTACCCCCGTCCTATACTTCAGCTCCCGGGCATAATTCGGAGTTAACCGGGCATTGTGAGAACTGGTGGCGTCGTGATGCACATACACATTTGAAGTGTCCTCTCCGTAACGTTTTTGACCTTAGACATCCAGTAAAGGCTTCAGGACTTCACTCACATAGTAATGTGAGTTCCCTTTGACGTTATGAGGAACTTTAAAAAGAGGGAGGGCCCCACGCCCGGTAATTGCGCCCCCAATCATTATCTTTTCACCAAACTTTTCTTTCTTGTTCATGACTGGAGTCACTTCCAGATTTCGGTCATTGGTGAAAAAGATTCTTCGCTCCCCGCTGCAGTCCTGGATGTAAAAATATGTCTCCTCCAAAGTCATCGTAAATTCCGACCTCTTACCCGCTAAGTGACGCTCATAGAGCTTCCGGGCATTGGTCTTCCTGTTTTTCTTATGACGGTCCTTGAGAGTATGTCTCCGGTGCTTCTTACTGGTTTGCATCGCCAAATCCCCTTGAATTATTTTGTTTACGGTGGTGTGGGAAGTGCCTAGCTTCCTTTCAATAGCTCTCTGGCTCAGTGGATTCACATTTGAAACATACCGGGCAACTTTTCGCATGTTACCCGGATTTCGCACTATTGGAGGACGATTATCTTTCGACTGCGGGAGTCCACTCACTTTAGCCTGTCGAATTTTTTCTTTGGAATTGACCACATGACTAATTGACCCAATAGATATCTTGTGCCCTTGCTTGAGAAGTTTGTCCTGGATGACCCGGTAGGTCATTTTGTCTTCGGAAAGTGCCCGGATGACTGCTTCAACTTAAGAACTGACTGTTGGAGCCATTTTTAGGCGGATCAATTCGAAACTTTGTCCACCGGTAGACAAAATGACGTTCTTTAACTTTCATTACTGCGCAATTTGTCAATTTCGCGCGCCGTTCAATAATCGCGCGTTCAAGGTTGTTCAAACTTACTGTTTCCACCCTCTGTAAAATCTTTCTTTAAAGTCTTTCGACAATGCAATTTTAGTTCTGGATTTCTATTGCCAACAATATCAATGAAATCCTCAAATGCGTGATTTTCGACAAGGATGAATGGCTGAACTGTACGTACAGTTAATTTGACCAGTTGCTTTCTGAATGAATCGTTTGTTATTTTCTCACGTGGTGTGGGCATAGTTTGCTTTTTCCAAGGAACCTCAAAATGAATGATCCTGAAGCATTTGATGGGACGTGTTTGCCAGCTAGGTCTGAATATGCAGGATGTTTACTTCTCAAATACTTAACCATTGCGCCGTTACTGCCAATTATGAGACGTTTGTACTTGGTCCTTTATTAAAAATTGAAAATGATTAAAATTTTTGTTTACATCTAGGCAAGAAGATTTGCCTATGAAATATTTCAATCGGTAATACTTTTTAACTGCTCATTGTATGTACAATTTTGACACTATAGAATGAGTATGCAATTAAGTAGATACTTACTAGCAGTGGTTACATTTGAAAGTATTACTATCTTCGTCAAAATCAAATTGCTCATAAACGGTAGATCTGGTTTTTCTCCTGTAATATTTTCTGATTTTTACAACTGGAATTTTCCCAAATATCTTCTTCACTAAACAATACTAAATATCGACATAATAACAAACCGACAAAAATAGTCACTATCGTATCGGCTCTCGTATCATTCTGTACAATCTAACTATTCGCGGGAAATGGAGCCTTAAATGGTCCAAATCTCGTCCGACCATTTGAAATGTATGCTGGTTCCAAATTAGGGCTCCTCACAGCTGCAGTTGTAGCAGTTTAGTAGTTGCAACCAGGGAAGTCAATTTCCAATCAACCACTAATTAATTATTACAATTAACGAACTTTAAAAATAATTGTAATACAAATAATTGACAGTTGAGGTTGATCAATTGACAATTTATGAACGAATTAAACATGCGCGTTGGGAAAAGCTTTGCAGTAAATTGCGGGATTCCACTGGTAGTTTTAATGAACAAAAGATACTGCGCCACGCTGCTGGCAATGTAGAGCTGAAATCTAGTTCATGCAGAATCTATATTGCGTTAAAATAATGCTTAAGTTTAATCAACGTTATTCGTTATGAGCGAGGAAAGGGAGAAAATCGATTTAATTGTTAATGGAGACTCAAAAGATGGTTCAAGCAGTCACCTAAAAACAAAAACGAAATCCTCTGACAAACAAGCATGTATTCAGCGACGGAGTCTATTTGTTATTTTCGGTATTTATTTTCGGCTTATTTTGGAGTTTTGAAGCAAAAATCAATTACGGTGTTTAAAACGCTTCTCGGCGATACTTAGTTTTACCCATTATACTTTTTTATTTTGATACTAGGTAGTATTATTTAATAGTACGTTAAATTGGTCAACTCAATTTAAATCAACTTCAAGTCAATTTCAATTCAACTTCAATTTGTACATATATTACAATTTGAAATTGCCAACTTCAAATAATGAAGCTATAAGTTGGTTTCCGGTAATTGACTTTCAATTAAAAAATTGATTTACAATTGGTCAAATACAACTATGAGGCCAAAATTGAGTTGAACATTCAACTTCAAGTTCAAACAACGTGATAACTTGAGTCTTTAGGAGCCCTATTACAAATGGCCTGGGCGAAATAAAGGACCAAACATTATGGTCTGTTCTTTGAGCTGGACCAGGTTTAATTGGTCTACAACGGTTCTTGGACCAGAAATATTTGGTCCTTTCATTACCAGGGATCAGACGGGAACAGACCAGAACGGACCAAAATATCTGGTCCGTACCGGAACAGTACCATTCCTAATAAAAATCTCATTTACAAACCCAGTATATAATATAATAATGCCCCTCGCAGCATCACCCTGTAAGGGGTGCCCTAAATCGTTGCGATCGAAACGATTTTTGTATTGATAATTGTAAGATCTTTTTGATAATATTATAATTAATAATTAATTAATAATTAATAATTTTATTAAAGAATCAAGTATTCTAAAAGTTCTGTTTTAACATTAAATATTGCGTGGGGGTGACGGATCACTATTCTTACGAAAATTATTACACTGAAATGAATATTTTGACCAGCGATGGAAAACTTAAAATATGTTTTTGGTTAATACCTTAACGTTTATGTCAGAATTATTTACGTCAACGTTATAGTTTACGTCATACTAGCCCATATTTTCATTGTTTTTGAATGAACTTGAACGAACTAGTTGAATGCAAAATTATGACTGAATGAATTTGAATTGAACTCAGCAGAACTTATAATGAATGTGAACGAACGTTCATCGTACGTTCAAGTAACACAAACTGAACTGAATTGAACTTAAGAGGGTGGACTTAAGGGGGCCAGGTTTAAATATAAACTTTTTTATTCGTGAACGCAACACGAATATCAACTATATATCTATTAATTGCATGACCATATATTTTATAGTTATAATCTCAAAAGCTAGCACGCTGGTTTTTGACTATTCATTTAAATGACATTAAATTACAAATCAAAAAATTAGTTATTTACAAGCAAGCTGGTTTCTTATATTTATTTAATAACGCATATTTGGCACATTTTGGGCGAAATCGTATGAATTAAAACGCGCAATAATTGTAAGTATATTTACATGATTTATTAACTTGTCTACCGGAAAGCTCAAAATCAATACTGCCTTCAAAACTCCGGTGTCTTGAAAGCAGTTATTTAATCAGTCATTTAGCCAAAAATAGTTTTTTAGTCAAAGTTCAGTCAATTATAAAAATCAAACTAAATGTCACTTAAATATATCATAAATGACTTTAACTAATTGGCTCGCTACTGACAGATAAAGCGAACTGAACTGAACGACCGAAAAGCATATAATGAATTGAATTGAACTTTGAAAAAATACTGTAAGGGTGAACTGAACTGAACGAACCGACTGGAAAGTACGCAGTGAATTGACCTGAACTACGACAGGCTTTGGACAACGGGAACTGAACTTATCTGAACGGCACGAAAAATTTGGGGATGTGAATGGAACTGAATTTGAACTTAGGACCAAAACTGCAAGTATGGTTTACGTATCTGAAGAAAACGTTAAAAAACTATTACGACTTCCTTGCTATTCTGTTAAACGGTTAAAAGAAGTTTTCCAAAATTACGGTTACAGCTTGCATGACCCATGACATACAGTTAAACGGTTAAAAAATAATGTTTTCTAACTTTAATCACTGAAATATAAATTTGTTGATTATTTATTGAAAAAACAATAATACAGTAAGAAATGCATACAAATTCATAAATACCTCTCAGAAACCATTTACTCGAAGAAATAGAAAGGCGTTCAGAAGTTAATCTGTCAGTCTCATTCTTCTGTCTGACAAAATATAAGCTGGAGCCAAAAAAGGCGCTACACGCTGACTTGTGTTGCCGGAAGACATAAGATAATCTTTGCAACATCTCGTAAAGCTTCTAAACCTTATCTCGACCACTAATCAAATTGCAGCAAATGAACACGATTTTTTCCCTTTTCACGAGGTCGCATTTCCTAGCTGTCCAAAGCTTCGATCAGTTTGATTGTTACCCACAATCTTTTCTTTTTCCTTCAAAAATGTGTGTATACTTATGTGTAAATAAATACCTTTAATGTAAATTGCTAAGGAATTGCGTTCTGTAGTTTCTAAGTATAGCTCCTTATTGAGTGATTACCTTGCGGAACCGTACTCGAACTCGTACTCGAAATCGAAGCATCGAGTATGGACTCCAATCCAAGGTACTCGTACTCGCCACATATACGAGTACTCAGGAAAATACTTGAAATAAGCGACCGAGTTCCAGTTCAGAACCCGAACTTGTTTCATACTCGCGAGTACGGAACTGTAAATACCGAAATCCCGTACTCGTATTTGTGCCGTGACTCGAGTTTTCATACTCGAGTATTTAATAATAACAAGACCACAATTGAGCAGTGATTTTTCTCCAGCCATGGACATTCTCTTAGGATCCAATAAGTCATTTTAATTTAATTTCATATTAGCGCCTTCGTCTCTTTACCGGAAATGAAAAAGTTTGCAACACTTGTGTGCACGTGTACGCGTACTCGTATATTGAGCATGTGGTACTCGAACTCGAACTCGATAACCCTTATGAGTATTTTTATTGGACTCGTACTCGTTTGATACTCGTACTCGTAAGTATGTGAAAAATCGTTACCCGTACTCGAAACCCATTTCAAGTATCGAGTATTCACAAAAATTTGACCGTACTCGACTCGTACTCGATACTCGTCGGTATACTCGAACTCGATAAGGAGCTATTACATAATCTCTGAAGATTAAACAATTAGTTATTACGATGTTACGTTTGCTATAGGGGTGCGTTTAGCCGCCCTGTACATTGCCTGTTTTTTATCTGCAAAACGAAGGGTTTGGTAGTTACAGAAATTCTGATAATAATTTTTACCACACCTAAGTACAACACGACCTGGACCCGGGAACGGGACCGGGAACACCAGCTGTGGGAACGGGTAAGGGTCCAGAACATATTTAATTTCTGGGTACGGGAACAGGAACAGATCCGGGAACGAATTTTTATTAAATTCATGGGAACGGGTACCTAAAATACTGCTCCCACTCTCACGGGAACGGGTCCGCGTACAGGAACACCTAATGGGAGTGACCCATTGAGTGGGAACAGGAACGGGAACGGGAACAAACTTTTTGTACCCATGACGACCACTGCTGAGAACTGACATTCGACACTAGAATGAGTACATCGGAGGCAAATAATTACTCTAGCTACAACTTTAAACGAAGCTGGACCATTGCTAATTCACCAATAGAATGAATCAAATTTAAAACCAATTTGATTTTTTCTCTCACAATATTGTCATAACTGGAAAAAGCTTCGAACAGTACACTGTATTTTTATACATTCGCTATAAAATTTTGGTTTTTCACGAACTACTGCATCGCAATCTTCCACTAAATATGTTTCATCCTTACTTCTGAATTCAAAATTTTGAAAAACTGTACTGATCTTTTGTCTGTCCATCTTTGTAAATAATATCATGAACGAATATGTGCACTAAATTTGGTGTTCCCCTTGTCAGAATAAATGCTTTGATGGGTCTAACAATAAGCATAAATGAAAATGTGTTTAAATGGTGTTAATAATAAGGTACGATAAGGTTTTGGAAACTAACAATTGAAGCAGCACATTGTGTAGAAGGAAAAAAACTATGAGGTTTACTCCAATGTACGGATTTACAATAAACTGCAGCTGTATTCATGTAATGTGCCCCACGCTGGTGCCAGTTAGCGACCAGGAGATAGCATACTGTTCAATTTTTCGGTTGCCTGAAACCGGAAAATAGCCGTATTTTTTCCGTTTCTGTTATCGTTTCCGGTTTGGTTACCAGTTTCTGGTTTGTTTTCGTTTAACTGAATTTTTATGTATCCGTTTCCGTTTTGGTTATCAAAAACCGTTTTTCGGTTAATAACGTTTTTCAATAACGTTATCCGATAACGTTTTCCATGTCTGATTGTAAGTACCTAGATCATTTTTATTTTGGGATGAATTATATCTAGATCATTATGCTTTTAAAATTTCATGAACTTAGTTAAGTAATTAACTTATAGTGAAACTGCGTGCAGAACATTTTAACATTAATCGAAAATGCCCATTAGATCATTTTGCATATTCATAGATATGAATCATCATTCATTCACGATATGCTTTTACGTACGTATATAATTTATTATTCCTTATTTCTTGAATATTGTACCTGTTAACAAGTATTGTTCCGAATTCTACTTAAATTGTACCTCCCTGAAACAATTTTGAGGGACAAAACAGGAACAATTTAAAAGCATTACTTTAATTCATTGTGTTCAACCATTCTGCCTGGTCAATAGGAATTTGAAAAATTGTAATGAATTTAAAATTTTCATCAAAGTAGTACTGAGGGGGCAACGTCTTTCTTGGCGAAGAAAAATGTCGGATGTTTGGTTGAAACATAGATTGGTTTAATTATCCTAGTAGTAGTAGTAGTAGTAGTAATCTTTATTATAAGTGTCAAAAGGAGTCAATACAAGTATCGGTTTTCATCCTGGACACAAAAGGGCAAAGTAATAACATAATCCAATCAAAAGCATAACCAAGTCAAAACCCATATCACAATAAGTAGCATACATTAAATTCAAGTAATACCATCATTTCTTGAAACAAGAATAAGTTTAGTTAAGGATTTCAAAAAAACACCAAGACTCAAGTCACAGAGTCGTAGAACATCTGGTAGGTCATTCCAAATCTTAATACAGTTATACAATATATTTCTCTCACCAACTTTACATTTTACTATAGGATGAATAAAGCATATAGACTTAGCTGAACGAAGCCTTTTAGATGTGTATTTAAACAGTACCGAGGCATTTATATAGGGAACATTGTGGCCACAAAATGCTAGTCTATACATGAATTTACGACTGTAATATCTTATACGCTCTGGTACTGTTAGTATATTGAACGTCTCATATACATAGGATAAGGACAAAGGTGCCTTCATACTCTTATTACAGTAGAATAGTAGAAGGAACTTGTCAAGTTTACTTTGAATTAAATCAACTTTAGTTTTACACACACAACTCCATATAAGGATGCAGTAGTCAACATGTGAAAGAATATAGGCATTTACAAGGAGGCACTTAACTTCCAATGCTAAATATCTTCTTATCCTTAATAAGGCACCCATTGCTTTAGATACCTTATTAAGAACTAATTTTGCATGCTCATTGAAGTTTAATTTGTCATCCAGTACAACACCCAAATACCTAAATAACCACACTCTCTCAATTTCTTCACCATTAACATGTAGATTGTCACCAGTCTCACAACTTGTTGATTTATGTAAGATCATATACTTAGTCTTAGAACTATTAATACATACGGCATTATCTTGCATCCAGGAGTTCACTTTGTCAAGAACTGATTGCATGACCATAAACATTGTATGGATGCAAGTATCATACAAATAAATGACCAGATCATCTGCATACGCCACATAGTCAACACATATTGCATTACCAATGTCCGAAAAATACAGAATAAAAAGTAAAGGACCCAATATAGATCCCTGAGGTACACCATTTACATCTAGATAGCATCGTGATATTTCACCATTCATGTAAATCTGGAACTGTCTATTACATAGATAGTCAGCTAGTACATTTAGTGTACATATGTCACATTTAAATTTAGATTTAATTTTCTTTAAACATTTTCTTCTAAGAACTTTAACTGTAGGTGCGCATAAGTGTTTACATACGGCATGTATAAAAGTATAAATCGCAGTGAAACAAGACCTGCCCCTACAAAAGCCATGCTGACGATCGTCAATATCATTTGCACATTGTGATAAAATTCGTTTACATAATATTTTTTCAAAGACCTTGTTGATAAATGGCAGAGTATGGATAGGCCTATAATTATCTGCACAAGAAAAACTGCCTTTCCCCTTATACAATGGAGTAATCGTGGCTGTTTTAAAGTATTTAGGTATAGTTCCTCTACTTAGTATAATGTTAAATAATAATAAAATAGGCGTAATCACAGCAGCATTAGCAAGTATCCGATAGTTGACTACTTCACGGTTGTTATTTGAACGTTTCATATAATTCACAGCATTATGTACATCCTTACCCGTTAAAGGTACGAAGCTAAAACTTTGAGGGAGCTCAGATTTAAATACTTGGATATCAGAGTCCACGTAGTCACAAGGCACTGTAAACGATTTTGCCAATACATCACAAATATTAGCATTATCACTAAAAGTTACATTATTATCCTCAAGTTTTGTTATTGCAACTGTGGCCTTCCTGACCTTGCCTGATAGCTCATCAACTAGTTTCCAAACATTTTTGCTAGATGCAACACTGTTGTTTTCAAGTTTATTTACATAAAAAGTACGCTTGGCTGCATATGTTCAGGCTGCATTAGCCTAAACTATATTTGCATTCTTTACCTGGAGTCCAGCTCCCTTGTACACAGAATATCCTACCGTTCTAACTCATTTGCATTTTTTCTTTGTACTGATTATGCTTGTATTTGATTTAATGTCTACTTTGGGTAGCTCACCTGGGGCTCCTAATTACCAATGTCAATACTTTTCCCTAACTTTTCTAAAATACCTGGACATTATTCTAATCATTTTTTCTGTTAACCCTATAATCTAATGAGTGAGTTGAACCGCCGGTCAAGCTCAACTCTTCATATACAACTATTTTTGTCACCTATGTATGTACCTTTTTTATATGCTTTATCTCATATGTATTTTAACCTAGTTTAAGCGCTATACCAATGTATTACAAATTACACTTTATTCATAATTATTTGATTGTAGTACGTTTTCCTCCAAAAGACAAAGAAACCTCGCCCTATAAAAGGGCTCCGAGACTACAACTCGGAGAGCACTTCTTCTCCAGCCTTCCTATTGTAAGGACCTCAATTTCCTGGAGTATTTTCTCCAAAATTCCTACACTTTACTCTGCACATTCTCATTTTACCCCTTGACCTTACCAAGCGTATTTTAACCATAATTGACCCTACCTAAGTTCACTTTGGAGTGTATCTTTTCCAAAGCTCCGTATTTAATTTGTAACCTTTAAACTTAGTGCTTTGTAGTAACTATTCTTGTTGCAGTAATTAAAATTGAGTCTTATTGAGGTTTAACCTATTGTTGTTTGCTCCACTCTATTATAACACATTTGCTCCATATTTCCATCTCGAACCATAAGTCCCTCAACTATCAGGAACATAAGTTATCCCGTTTCTAACGAAACATTTTTTGGTCCTTCGAACCGGATTTAGTGTAGATCAGAGCCGATTACACTGAACCCTTTCCTTAAGTTCTAATTTGTGTTCCTCTGGGTAGGAACTTACAATATGTCTCTCCCCAGTGAAAAACCCTCCGCGGCGCCCAGTCGTCCGTCAAGGGTCGATTCACCATCCTTGAGAAGGAAATTGCAAATCAAGGGACACTGAAGTTCTCCCGGGTAAGGTACGACGCCCTCCTGAAGCAAGTTCAAACCGGTTGGAGTAACTTCGAAACTGCCAACAGCCAGATCTACGTGTACCTTGCCGATGATGCTGCCATAGCCGCCCAAGAGAAAGAGGTCGGCGATCTCAGTTCCCGCCACCTGAAGTTACTGGAGGATTTGGAAATCCTCAAACCAGACGCCATCCCACCACTTCCAGCGCCAAGGTGAAGCTACCCGACCTGGAAGTTCCTGTGTTCCATGGGGAACTTGAGAAATGGACTTCCTTCTATGACCTGTTTAGCGCGGCAGTTCATAGCCAAAGTGGATTGAGCCCTTCCCAGAAGCTTCAATATCTGAAGACATCCCTGAAGGGGGAAGCGGAGTCGATCATAAGCCATCTGTCCATCACCGATAGCAACTACGCCGAGGCGTGGACGCTACTGAAGGAACGCTTCGACAACAAGCGTGAAATCATCGAGGCTCATCTTAACCGCCTCATGAACCAACCCATCATGAAGGAGGAATCTGGAGCCGCTCTACGCCGTCTTATCGACGTCTCCAGAGAATGCATCCAAGCATTACGTGTCCTCAAATTACCAACCGACCATTGGGATGCCTGGCTTGTCCACACCTTGAAGGACAAGCTAGACCCTGAAACTCGTCGCCAGTGGATTCTTTCTCTGAAGAGCACGGACATGCCCACATTTAAGGAATTCTGCGAATTCATCTCCCAGCGTGCCCGTGCAGTCACCGAGTCCACCAGCACAAAACCATCTGCCTCTAAGTCCAACGGTGGTTCCAGCTCCAAACCGAAGTCTGTCTCCTCCAACCATGGTACCACCGACTCAAAATGTAAGGTCTGCAAAGACCAATTTCATCCTCTCTTCAAATGCTCGACTTTCCAAAAGTGGTCAGTCAAGGAGCGACGGGACTATTTCAAGTCCAAGAACCTGTGCTTCAATTGCTTCAGCACCAACCACAAGAGCCAAGTTTGTGGCAACAAGACCAGTTGCAAGAAGTGCAACAAGCGCCATCACACGATGGTGCATACGGACTTGCCTTCTGATACGCAAGGGGCTGGCGAATCGGCTACATCCCATCACGTTGCGAAGAGCGAGTCAACCACAACTCATGTTCTCCTCCCCACGGCAGTCGTCAACATCGAAGATTCCCAGGGAAATCTTCACGCCGTCCGAGCTCTGTTAGACAGCGGATCTGAAGTTAGCTTCGTGGCTGAACGGATCGTCAAGCAGCTTGGATGGAAGACTCGTAACGCCAATATCTCTGTTAATGGAGTCTCCAATGTCACAGTGGGTTCATCTCACAAACTCGCCCATGTCCCGCTATCCTCGCGTGTTTACTCGTACCGCACAACCCTTGAAGCCCTAGTCATCCCTAAAGTAACTGACAGACTCCCAGGTACGAAGAACTGTACTGCAGACATGGAGCACCTCCGAGGTCTCCGCTTGGCGGATCCATTCTTCTTCAAACCTGAAGAAGTTGACCTCATCATAGGCGCAGAGCTGTTCTCGTCTTTGTTAAGGACAACCGCAAAAATCACTGGACCTCCAGGATTTCCTGACGCGGTTGACACCATGCTTGGATGGGTCGTATTAGGCGTTGATTCGTCAACAACATCGCGACCATCCGTAACGTCCCTCCACGCCAGTTGTGACTTAGCCAACGCCGTTCAAAGGTTTTGGGAACTCGAATCTGTTCCACCTGGGGAAGCTGAGTCCAACGAATCCTCGTTAGCCGATGACCACTTCAAGTCCACCTACCAAAGATTACCTAACGGTCGCTACATGGTAAGGCTTCCCATGAAGCCGAACGCCCCTGCCCTTGGTCCGTCTAGGTATAATGCCGTTCGTCGCCTTCACCAAATGGAGAAAAGATTCTCCAAGGACCCGTTGTTCCAGCAACAGTACATTGCTGCAATGAAGGAGTACCAAACAATGGGGTACATGGTGAAGGTTCCTGCTAAGGATTCGACCGTTGAATCACCCTCCACATACTACATGCCACATCATGGAGTAATGAAAGCCTCCAGTAGCACCACACAACTCCGTGTGGTATTTGATTCATCAGCCAAGTCGTCTTCAGGAGTGTCATTGAATGACAAGCTCCTTGTAGGACCTAAGACCCAGGAAGACTTGCTGTCCCACCTCCTCAGATTCCGTATGTGGAAATACGCCATATCAACTGATATTAAGCAAATGTACCATCAATTCCAAGTGCATCCCGATGACCAGCCATTACAAAGAGTTGTTTGGCGCGAGGATCCCCGAAGCCCAATTGAAGATTGGCACATGACCGTCGTCACGTTTGGCAACTGTGCCTCACCTTTTCTCGCCACTCGAGCTCTGAACCAACTTGCAATTGATGAAATGGATTCTTTACCAGTAGCTTGTAAGGTAATGCTCCACGATGTGTACGTGGACAATATCATGACCGGTGAAGATGACATGTCCCGGGCACTCGCCCTTCAAGATGAACTGCTCCAGCTGAGCAGCGGGGGTAGAATTCAACTACGTAAATGGATCTCCAACGACGCTGCTCTGCTGACCCGCCTCGATCCTAGCCTATGCGAAACCAAGTTTCCTATGGATATGTATCCAGATGATACTTTCAGCACACTTGGTCTCAACTGGAATCCCTTGTCGGACACGTTTTGCTTCTCCGTAAGGACACCAAGCAATCAGGGAACCCACACCAAGAGATCCTTCCTATCGGGCGTCTCTAAGATATTTGACCCAATGGGTTGGCTTTCCCCTGTGACTATCAAAATGAAGATTTTGTTCCAGTCTTTATGGCAAGAGGACATGACCTGGGATGATCCACTACCAGAACACGTTTTGTCATCTTGGATGACGTTTCTCCAAACGCTTAAATCGATTGCAAGTGTCAAGATTCCGCGATATGCTAAGCTCCAGTCCTCGAAACTACAACTACTTGGGTTTTGTGACGCTTCCGAAAAGGCATACGCAGCCGCCGTATACCTAAAGTCCGTGAATGCTGATGAAGTCTCCATCAACCTCCTGATTGCCAAGACTCGTGTAGCACCAAAGAAGCAGGAGACACTCCCTCGTCTGGAGCTTTGTGGTGCACTTCTCCTAGTTCAACTACTGGATGCAGTCAAAAGTCATCTTCGACACCCTATCGAAGAGACACATCTTTGGACTGATTCCACGATCGTCCTGTCCTGGATAGCTGATCCTTCCAACTGGAAAACCTTTGTATCCAATCGGATTTCAACCATTGTGAAGTCTTATCCGAGATCCTGCTGGCATCATGTTCGTAGTCACGACAATCCAGCTGATTTTGCATCTCGTGGCATCAACCCCAACGAGCTAGAAGATCACCCACTATGGTGGCACGGCCCATCCTGGTGTGTGAATCCGTCATTGAACTTCACCAGCGAGTGCAAGATCGAAAAGCCTTTGGCCATACCAGAAATCCGAACCGTAAGGACCTACGTGGTCACAACCGATTCATCCACACTTGAACGATGCTCTTCTCTACAAACTCTCCTTCGAGTCGTCGCAGCTTGCCCTCTAGTTTCACTGATGAGAAGAATTATGGACCCTATGTCGGAGTTCGCAATCAGCAAACTTCACACCGCCTTACAGCGTTGCATCATTACCACCCATAGGCTCGAATTTCAGAAGGAGATAGATGCCATCCACAATAAAACTCCAATCCCACGCAAAGAAGTTCACAAGTTTCCTCTACTGCTTGCTAGCATGGGTAACTTCACTCCACTGACACTACGTGACAAACATCGCCGAGGACTTCACGCAGGTCCACAGTTGCTAGCATCAACGAACATTCAAGGATACTGGATTCCACGCGGGCAATCGGTAGTTAGGACATTTGTCAAAAAATGTGTAACCTCCTTTCGCCACCTGGCCAAAGTTCCGACGCAGAAGAAGATTCCGGTACCATTCCAATGTGTGTTGAATAATACGAATTATTCAAGGCCCGGAGAATGTTCAGGCTGCATTAGCCTAAACTATATTTGCATTCTTTACCTGGAGTCCAGCTCCCTTGTACACAGAATATCCTACCGTTCTAACTCATTTGCATTTTTTCTTTGTACTGATTATGCTTGTATTTGATTTAATGTCTACTTTGGGTAGCTCACCTGGGGCTCCTAATTACCAATGTCAATACTTTTCCCTAACTTTTCTAAAATACCTGGACATTATTCTAATCATTTTTTCTGTTAACCCTATAATCTAATGAGTGAGTTGAACCGCCGGTCAAGCTCAACTCTTCATATACAACTATTTTTGTCACCTATGTATGTACCTTTTTTATATGCTTTATCTCATATGTATTTTAACCTAGTTTAAGCGCTATACCAATGTATTACAAATTACACTTTATTCATAATTATTTGATTGTAGTACGTTTTCCTCCAAAAGACAAAGAAACCTCGCCCTATAAAAGGGCTCCGAGACTACAACTCGGAGAGCACTTCTTCTCCAGCCTTCCTATTGTAAGGACCTCAATTTCCTGGAGTATTTTCTCCAAAATTCCTACACTTTACTCTGCACATTCTCATTTTACCCCTTGACCTTACCAAGCGTATTTTAACCATAATTGACCCTACCTAAGTTCACTTTGGAGTGTATCTTTTCCAAAGCTCCGTATTTAATTTGTAACCTTTAAACTTAGTGCTTTGTAGTAACTATTCTTGTTGCAGTAATTAAAATTGAGTCTTATTGAGGTTTAACCTATTGTTGTTTGCTCCACTCTATTATAACACATTTGCTCCATATTTCCATCTCGAACCATAAGTCCCTCATCTATCAGGAACATAAGTTATCCCGTTTCTAACGAAACAGCATATATAGCTATCTTTACACTAGATCTAGCTTTCCTATATTTGCTCCATAATTCATTACTAACATGTTCAACAGCCAGTTTCTTCAACTCATCTCTCTCCTTAATTTGCCTAACGATGTCAGAGTTTACCCAACATTTCACAGTATGTTTTACACGCTTTTTCCGCACGGGTATAAATTCATCCAGTAATACTCTAATTGTTGCATTGATAATATTTAATATAAGGTCAATACTATACCGATCAGAATCTAAAAAATTCCAGTCAATTTTGCACAGTTCATTATTTAAAATGCTCCAGTCAAATTGCTTAAAATTTCTGTGGGTAATGAACTGAACTTCATGAGTCGACTTGCTTTTAAAACTCAAGCCAAACGTGATAAGGCCATGATCAGACAATCCAGTAGATTCTACATTCCATTGCACTTGAAGGTACCGTGGAACATATAAATGATCAATGAGTGAACTTGATTTGATTTTACCATAAGTTTTCCTAGTCTGAACATTTACGACTTGTTTATAACCAAACATACCTAGGCAAGCTATCAACTTAATACTGTCAAGTTTACCCGATGATAAATCTATGTTAACGTCACCAATTAAATAACATTTACAGCTTGACAGAATAGCAAATTTTAGCAGCGAATCTAGAAACAAGAGAAATTTTTCTACAGAACAGGCTGGCGGCCTATAAAGCAAAATAAAAATGCTAGAATGAAACTCAGATAGTCCCATTTTAACAACCAGATATTCAATTCCTGAGTTGAACGTGTCTATACTGGGATTAAGAACCTTAAATTGCATGCGTCTATGTATGTACATAATAAGACCTCCGCCCTTTTTACCAGAAGTTCTATCCTTCCTAACCATTACAAAACCATTTATGTCATATAAATTAATAGCAGTATCAATATCGAAAAATGTTTCAACAAAACCTGCCACATCTACATTACCATCACATAGTCTTAACTTAATTTCTTCAAACTTGTACAGCACAAAATTATTAATGTTAAGGTAAATAAATTTTACCAACTTTGTGTTCAGACCAGAGAGCTCACAAAAATTATTGGATACTTCACTACTAGTAGAAGCCACAATATTACTAAGGGGCTGAGTCACAGTTGTTACACAATAATTACAAGTCCAAATATTACAATCAATCGATCTAAACATAGCCAGCTTCATATCTAAACACTTACGATGAAAAGCAGCATTACATTTAGCACAGACAAGAAACAATACATTTTTACCAATTTTACTTTTTTTGCAGTCAGAAGCTTTACAATACATAGAAGCCAAAATTACAGCTACACTGAAAATAGTACAGGTGAACGAACAGTAAAAATAAAAACAGTAGCAGAAAATCCGGAATCCAGACAGCAAAGACTTTTCCCAGGGAGTCAATTAACCCAGCAGCAGTACAGGTGGAATGTACCTCCAATGGTACATTCGTGCTCTAGGCGCACGGATGCCTGCTGCAGAGCAGCTAACAACAGAACTGTCCAGCTCAGCAGTCTGGACTCGAATGGGAATCCTGTCATAAACTTGACTAACAATGGTTTTTACTTGCTAATGTAGTTAAGTAGGGTAACGAAATGTAAAAAGTAATCTTTGTTTTGTTTACGAAGATGCTTCACTATTTCGCAACTTTTTAGAATTTTCAACTTTTTGAAATATTCATGCTGTGAAAAAAGCAGCTGTAGATGTATGCTTTTGGTCGTACACTTTGTTACCATATAATACGGTTGAGAAACTGACATGAAGTTATTGCGACACTGACATGAAGTCACTCTTTGTAATGTGCATGATAATCAAATATTATTTGGTATGATACATCCGATATTGTGTAATCATGTAAGTAAGAATAAGCTGACTCGACATTGTTGGAATGATATATAAACGAGAGTGAACTCGTATGAGAAAACATTAGATTAGACATTAGATTGTAAGACAATATACATTATACTTTAGGTTTAGGTTACATTAGGTTAGTGGAAAGGATTGAACCTGCCGTTCAATCCTCAGTTCTGATTTATCTCTTAACTCACAATTAGTAAACTCTCTTCAACTCTAAATTATATCTATCCCTTTTATTTATTGATCACGTACGCTCTCACTCCAAGCTTGAGTCCCCATACCCCTATTCCCTCTACATACTTACATATATATATATATATATATGTATATATATATATTCCTCCGGTGGCACACTGATAACCCCTTCATCCCTCTTTCCCTATCCCCTTCATAACAACTTTTTGTCTTGATTATTATCTTTTCCCTTCAACCTATTACGAAGCTCAAGGCTCCAAAATTTGTGACGTTAAGCTTCATTCACTTAAATATTTGGAGCCCTTTGACCCTCATGGTTTGTGCAAAAATGTGCATTTTCACTTTCTAACTTTGAAATTGTTGCTACATAAAACTTACATAACTGCCAATTAAAATACAATGGTTACAAACCAGTATACTGCATGAAAAATCTAAGACAGAATTTCACAAACGCATTTTGCATGAAGCTCCATAAGCGTCAGATAAAGATGGCTGTGATAAATAAACAAGTGAGCTCTAAGGCTATCGAAGATATTTTAGTTCAAACATTGGGACCTGGCATTTATACTGCTTGTAAAAATTTTACAACGTAATGGGCACATGATCCCGTAAGCAATATACAGGATACTCGAAAAATTGTAATTCTTATAATTTATAAAAGTTATGAAGGGATTTGAGAGCAATAAGCAAGAGAAAGTGAGCTGATAACTATACAGGGATGATAACCCTAACAATAAGCAGGGGTAGATTTACGGGGATCCCGGCCAGGGTAAAAATTTTAGAGCCAGGGTAAAAAAAAATTATCAAAGGCCCTTAGATTGCAAGTGAAAATGTCAACTATTCCCTTTTGAGGCTTACGGCCAGATTAAAAATAATTTTTTTAATCCACCCCTGACAATAAGTGTAATTCCATGCTAGTCAAAATCAGGGATGGATAACGTTATTCTCGTTAAAAAAGAGAAAACGGTTTACAGTAGCGGAAACGAAACGGAAAATATGTAATAACGTTAAACTAAAACTAACCCAAAGGTTGGAATTGCAAAACCAAAAACGTTAACCATAACCTTAAATATAAACGTTATTTTCCGTTTTTACAAATCCCATGCATTGTCATCTTGTAAGTTCCAATAAAGCTTAAGACTGATCCCAAATGGGACACGTAAAACGATTCTATTTCGTATCACTTGAACTAATTCTTTCAACACGTGCTCTCTATGACATATATAGAAATGCTTAGAGCTCCTTATCGAGTTCGAGTATACCGGCGAGTATCGAGTACGAGTTCGAGTCGAGTACGGTCAAATTTTTGTGAATACTCGATACTTGAAATGGGTTTCGAGTACGGGTAACGATTTTTCACATACTTACGAGTACGAGTATCAAACGAGTACGAGTCCAATAAAAATACTCATAAGGGTTATCGAGTTCGAGTTCGAGTACCACATGCTCAATATACGAGTACGCGTACACGTGCACACAAGTGTTGCAAACTTTTGATTTTCCAGTAAAGAGACGAAGGCACTGCATGTTCAATTTAAAATTTTGGGGGAATTATTTGTGAGACATTAAATGAATCTAAAAAAAAAACTGTTCAATTGTGGTCTTGTTATTATTAAATACTCGAGTATGAAGACTCGAGTCACGGCACGAGTACCAGTACGGGATTTCGGTATTTACAGTAATCACTCAATAAGGAGCTATATTATGTACCGAGTAGAACGAATATCAACACTGTAAAAAAAGCGAACTAACTGAGGCGAGCCAAGTAGCAACAGAGAACGGTTAGTCACCGATCCTCGCCGCAATGATTCACCAACAGCATACCGTACCGATCACTGAAAAGTGGACCGTACAGTGCACTCCCACTATAAGGGATTGGGATTTGCAGTCCCGATTCACATTTACACAATGTATAACACTGCTCTTAAGGGATAATGTTTATAAGGGACAAATTTTGTTGGTCCCATGAGCATCCTTTATAGCAAGAGTTGACTGTACGTCATTGAATGAGGATCTCGCTTGCAGGGACGGGAAGAGGCATGAATACGAATACTTTTTTAAACGTTGAGATACGAAGAAAATACTTGACAAAGAGCTTTGTATGGTCGAAACATTTCAAATTTTGTTATTTTTTTCGGATACTAATTCCGATTCCGATTCCAATACTTTTCTTTAAACCCATTTTTAAGCTATTGTAAGTATCGAATTTCAAAAATTCTTTTTAAATTCCGATTGTACTACCATTGATCTATTTGTCTATACTTACAACTAATCAATGTAACTGTCCATTTACATACAATCGAAGTACAAAGTTTTTGGGGAACTGTGAAATTCCGATTCCCGTCCCTGCTCGTTTGGGAATGGTGTCGCATTGGAAATTCACGGTGAAGTCGGTGTGCATTCCCAATGTCAAACCATGTCCAACTCACTCTCACTCGCTCTCTCACAGTTCCTGGTTCTTTGTTGGAGATTAGAGAGGACTTCCGCCAGTACTGTCTCCGTCGCAAGTTTTTCACCAAATTGTGTCTTATTTTGTGCTTTGAATTATTGTGAGCTTAAAGTTTCTTAAGAAGATGATATCCACTGAGGCCTAGGATGGCGGGTGGTTGTGAATTAAAGTTGCTCTCGTTATTTTCAATTTTAATATTGTTTTGCTTGTGGAAACAGTATACAATTTTATATTGTGACAAAGGAAATTTCATGAAGCGTGCAACTACTACTATTGGTACTCAGCATTTTAACGGGTTAATGGATCAGGAAGTGATTTACGATTTACCTGAAATCATAAACATTCCAAGAAAGTGTACGAGCGTAGTCGTCTGCAAAACAGATCATTTACATAGGTTCGATTTTGTGATCCTTTTTCCTTTTCTACCTTCCTGCACGTATACCCTGTCCACACATTCCCTCAAAAAGAAGGCTCAAATTACGACTACTGCAATCTGGCATCAATGTTCTAAATCCTGGACCAACTTGCGGCATCTGCAATCTCATAGGCAGGAAAAACCAACTTGTTTTATTTTGCGACGAGTGTGAAAACTCATTCCATAGAACCTGTCTTAAAATCTCTAATGATTTCAAAAAAGCTGTACTATCTGAAGACTGGAAATGCAATAGATGCAGTCATGATATTGCTCTCACGACTTGCATTTTATGCAAAACATTTAAAAAGACATGGAACCTTTACACATGCAAACCTTGCAAAAGAATGGCCCACCACGCTTGTATTAAAAAGGAACTCAATATAAAGACAATTAAATCATCCATGGAATGGCTTTGCTCGATTTGCCAACAAAACCCAGCTGAAATTATCCCAGCAGCTTTGATGGGGAAAAAGAAAATTTCACTCGCGAATGACACGCAATTAAAGGTATCAAGGAAATCTATAAAATTGGGTCACTTGAACGTGAGAGATATTCTTTCGTTGAACAAGAAGGACGACATTCAGGCAATTACATCATTTGACTTCGACTTTTTTGCTGTATCCGAGACTTGGTTGTTGCCATCAACTACAAACGAAGAGATTGACATACCGGGTTATAATGTCTTTAGAAAGGACCGCGACAGCAAAAGTAAAGGAGGAGGAGTATGCCTTTATGCCAAAGATATATGGTATATTTCAGAGAGATGACATCTCCCTTTCCCTTTCCCATTGAATCATTGCAAGTAAAGGCAAAACTAAACCAATCAAAGCCAATAATCCTTTCCGTAATCTATTCTCCTAAATACTTTCCAAAACTTTTTAAAGAAGCTCTAGAAACAGCTACAAATACAAATAAATATGAATGCTACATTTTGGGAGACATAAATTGTGACCTAAGCGCAAAAGGCAGTGAAAAATGGGAAATACTAAATATACTGGCAAGAGGGGGGTACACGAATGTAATAAAATCCGCCACGAGAACTACGAACACCTCAAGCTCGTTGATAGACATTATTTTTACAAACCAGCCAAATTTACAAATAGAATCGGGAGTATACCCATGCGGCAAATCCGACCATGACTTAGTATACACTATTAGAGCAAAGTTAACAAAAACATCGAATCCACGGATAGTTCAAGGAAGAGAATGGTCAAAATTAGACAAAGTGAGCTTCGAACAAAAATTTGCATCCGCTCCCCTGTGGATATTTGAGTTTAACAATGTCAACGATTGCTTCAACAACTTCAATAACTATTTAACTAACTACATAGTGAATCTAGTTGCACCTCTCAGAAAAATACGTGTAAAAAATGTAAAACCGGTCTGGCTAACTGAATCATTCAGAAACTTGATAAAACAACGAGATCAGTTGAAAGCACACACAAACAAACTGAATGACTTTAGTTCGTGGATAAAATATAAAGCCACTCGAAATGAAATCAACAGAGAGAAGACTAAAATAAAAAAATATGAAATAAATCGTTGCATCAAAGGTTCTACCAACAAAAGTAAAACGGCTTGGAAGTTATTCAACAGTGAAACGGGTAGAACTCAGAAGCAGACGAAGATTGCCAGTCTATGTACCTCCACAAGAACACTGACCTCACAGTTAGATATAAGCAATGAGTTGTGCAAACATTTCACCAAAATTGAAGATTCTACTCCCAGAATGAGCGCAAACGAAATACTGCAAGACCGGGTCATGCAGGGAGAAAAATGTCTGGACTCCATATTCATAGCACCAGAAGAAATTGCAGCCACTATCAAGGCGCAACCTAATGATAAAGCTGTCGGGGCAGACGGAATTCACATCAAAACAATCAAATTGCTGGGCAACCCTATTAGCATCATCTTAGCATTTCTATTCAACCTTTCATTGTGTCATGGAATTTATCCAGACGCCCTGAAGAAAGCTGTAGTGATTCCTTTATACAAGGGAAAAGGGGAGAGGAGCAATGGAGATAACTATAGGCCAAAAAGTGTGCTACCTGTGATAGCTAAAATTTTTGATCGCATTGTACACAGTTATTTAAGTGCATATTTAGAACAGCACAATATACTCTCACCTTGTCAGCATGGATTTCGAAAATTCCTCTCAACAACAAGTGCTTATCTTCTTGGATGCAGATAAGGGAAACTATGTGGTAGCAGTTTTTGTAGACTTCCGGAAGGCATTTGACTTTGTTTCACATAATCTCCTGCTACATAAATTGAAATGTATTGGACTAGGAGGAAGCGTCTACAGGTGGTTTCAATCATACCTAGAAGGGCGAACAATCCAAGTAAAATTAGGAGAAAGCATATCAGAGCCCAGACAAGTGAAAGTTGGTACTCCACAAGGGAGCTGCCTTTCACCACTGCTGTTCTCCTTATTCATAAATGACCTACCCAAATGCTTTCCAAGCGCTAGGTGTATTCTGTTTGCTGATGATTTAGTGTTGTATATATCTGGAAAATGCCTTCAAACAATTCAAAACACGATGCAACATGAGCTAGAAGTGCTAGAAACGTGGGCTCTGAAGAATGGAATGTTCGTCAATCTTGAAAAGACTAAATATATGGTGTTTAAATCTCCTCATAAGAAAAAAGTCGAAGAGTATATGGTCTTGTGCATTGAACAAAAACCTATTGAAAGAGTGCCAACCTTTAAATATCTAGGGTTAACTCCTGACGAGCACCTAACTTGGAATGAGCACTATAATAATGTATGCAATAAAGTGTCAACTCGGACAAATATGATAAGGAAAAATAAAAACAGCTTCGGTGAAAGGGACCTGAACATTTTCGCGGACAGCCTAATTATATCCGTTATAAACTATG
This sequence comes from Allacma fusca, assembly GCA_947179485.1. NCBI lineage: Eukaryota > Metazoa > Arthropoda > Collembola > Symphypleona > Sminthuridae > Allacma > Allacma fusca. The sequence goes on along the minus strand of OX359250.1, from coordinate 2,532,032 downwards.
GGCTGCCTGTGTGGGGGTCAATCTGCGATTCAAAACTGAATCAGTTGGACAAATGCTTATTTAAGCTGTATAGCAGGGTCTTTGCGCCACCTGGTGGTAGTACGCGAATCCCGAAAATGGACATTTTAGAAAAAATGAGCTGGATGATGACATCTGAAAGGAGAATTCTTTCCCAAGTAAAGTTCCTTCATAAACATTATATAAATAGTAAAGACACTAACTATACCATCAAAAATATGTTCTCCGAGATAATCAAAAACCGCAGAGAGAGAACAACAGTAAACCTACGGAAGCCTCTAAATTTGGACCATGCCGTCAAAGTGAAGTCGTTTGCCGAGAAATCATTCTCATATTCAGCAGTAAAATGCTGGAACTCTCTGCCAACAGAGACGCAAGATACGTGTAGTGAATCCACTTTCGATATACTAATAAGAGATTACATAATATCCAAACGAATAGAAATTAACTTTCTGAACATATAAATACCCCATTGGGAAATTATTTGACAACATACTTTTAAATTACTGTAGTACCTAGGTGTTCGGCATGAAAATAACAATGTAATACTGTTATGCTTCAACACGTTAATAAAAATTTGATTTTGATTTGATTTTGATTTGATTTGATATGTATGTATATTGTATAAGTATTATTCTATTATTATTGTATAAATTGTATATGTAAATGCCTGCAATTGAGATGTGTTGATAGCTTTTTCACCAACACATATCCATTGCAGGCTTTTCACGAATTTTCGGGATCAAAATAATTCAGAAGAAGCACAAAATCAACCAAAATTTCGTGAAATCCCTGCGATGAAGATTTTGGTTAGATTTTCGGGTAATTTTACCACAGTTCTTAGTATAGCTCCTTATCGAGTTCGAGTATACCGGCGAGTATCGAGTACGAGTCGAGTACGGTCAAATTTTTGTGAATACTCGATACTTGAAGTGGGTTTCGAGTACGGGTAACGATTTTTCACATACTTACGAGTACGAGTATCAAACGAGTACGAGTCCAATAAAAATACTCATAAGGGTTATCGAGTTCGAGTTCGAGTACCACACGCTCAATATACGAGTACGCGTACACGTGCACATAAGTGTTGCAAACTTTTGAATTTCCAGTAAAGAGACGAAGGCGCTAATATAAAATTATCAAAAACTATCGTTGTACCCACCAGTCACGACTCTCTCAGGTATAATCAAGTATACCTACAAATACCTACTACTTACAAGTATTTCAAAGTATAATCTCTCTCCATTTAGTACATTACTATTAAAGTTAAAACAATTAGTTAATTCTAATGGCTGAACATATTAACACAAACTCTTCGACAGGCGTAGTTGAATTGATTGAAAATTTACAGAGACACTTTACCAACTGCATGTTCAATTTAAAATTTTGGGGGAATTATTTTAAAAAAAAATATTTCGAAAAAAATCACTGTTCAATTGTGGTCTTGTTATTATTAAACACTCGATTATGAAGACTCGAGTCACGGCACGAGTACGAGTACGGGATTTCGGTATTTAAAGTTCCGTACTCGCGAGTATGAAACAAGTTCAGGTTCTGAACTGGAACTCGGTCGCTTATTTCAAGTATTTTCCTGAGTACTCGTATATGTGGCGAGTACGAGTACCTTGGATTGGAGTCCATACTCGATGCTTCGATTTCGAGTACGAGTTCGAGTACGGTTCCGCAAAGTAATCACTCAATAAGGAGCTATAGTTCTTAGCAGAATACGCATTTGTCTTAAAAAGGAGACAAGTTCCAGTCAAGTTAAGCTTCTCCATGACCGTAAATAAATCGCAGGGTCAAAGTTTTAGCAAAGTAGGAATTTGGTTAACAAAAGGTGTATGCAGTATTGCCCGAGCCAATTATCAAGAAAATGTTGAAGTATTTGTGGACAATAATGGAGATCAAGGTCAGATCCAGGGTGAAAGCAATGGTATGTACACAGTTGTGTGTACCCGGAAATATTACAATTGATCAAACTTTCATCAATCATAAATTTTGAAATCGTATTTATTATGAGCCAACAAAATTCTAACATCAAACGAAATCAAGCGAACATATTATTTGCTGCCCTCGCCCTCTTTCGCCAGCAATGTTGCTGGCTTTCCGGTCTAGTATACATATTTATACTTCTGAATTTCATCGTATGCATGTACCATATAAATTCATATTCTCAGTTAGAGTAATTGTTTTCAACATAATAACTGTTCGAGTAACCTCATGGTATTCAAGCACTTGAATATGACTTTATCTGCGAGTCATGTTCGAATTCAAGTAATAATAATTTATTTGAACCGTAGTACTTGATCGCGTGTAGGTACATAATGGGCTATACTTGACCACGAACTTGAGATATTCATGGTCGGGTTTAAGTAAATTTGTTCATGCAATAGTAAGTGTGATTGTTAGGAGTTGTATTATGATCGGTAGACTGATCGGTAGTTGTCATAGGGTTATCATTAATCAAATGTCATTGTTATTCCTTAGACTAGTTGTTAGTAGTGTTTCCGTCGGTGCAAGTACTGGGAATAACCGAACTTGCAATTACAATTTAAAACTGTTAATGGAAGTACCAGTAATACTGTAACTGGTACTTGCTAAAATGTGGCAATTAAATCATGCAAATAACCGAAGTTGAACTTGCAATTAGTTCATAAGTTACTTGCAGTTGGTAAGGCAACTGCAAGAACATTTGCAAGTAATTGCACCGACAAGTACAATTGCAAGTTAACTGATGCACACTATAAATCGTGGGCGAAGAGACAAAATGATCTGCGCATTTTTAATTGGTAGCAAAATGATATGCATGCTGTTTCACTAAATTAAACAAAGTGTATTAAATAAAATAATCTAGACGCAATGCACAATGAAACAGAGATGCACAAATGAAATTGCCTTCCTTCAAAGTTCCAAGGCTAAAATATTGTAAAATTTCATCGTTCAACATGTCTTTACAACCCTTAAAATATTTTCTATAATTTTGTGCCAATGGGAACATTTTGATCAGCTAATCAAAAATTCACTTCAACAATTTGCCCCCTCACCGACGAAATTGAACAGTCAGTACAGTAATTACTCCCGCTGAGACAATCCACGTGTTTACAATGTACATTAGTTATTAGAGCGCAGTGACTTATTGATACATTTTGTAAAATTTTGCACTCTAATTAGAAACGGTTGCAAGTTGCAATTAACTTGATGTTTTTTAAATTGCAACTTTTTGCAGTGCAAGCTCTTGTAATGTAATTAAATTTCTTGCAATTTCAGTTGTGCTTAACCAGTAATTGCGAGTATTTAATGTTTTTGTAATTGCAATTTAAGTACAGCTAGTATTTGCGGTTAACTTTGCGGCGATCGTTAGTCGTTAGTGATCGTTAGTCGTTAGTGATCGTTAGTCGGTGGTGATCGTTAGTCGTTAGTGATCGTTAGTCGTTAGTGATCGTTAGTTGTTAGTGATCGTTAGTCGGTGGTGATCGTTAGTCGTTAGTGATCGTTAGTCGTTAGTGATCGTTAGTTGTTAGTGATCGTTAGTCGTTAGTGATCGTTAGTCGTTAGTGATCGTTAGTCGTTAGTGATCGTTAGTGATCGTTAGTCGTTAGTGATCGTTAGTCGTTAGTGATCGTTAGTCGTTAGTGATCGTTAGTCGTTAGTGATCGTTAGTCGTTAGTGATCGTTAGTCGTTAGTGATCGTTAGTCGTTAGTGATCGTTAGTCGTTAGTGATCGTTAGTCGTTAGTGATCGTTAGTCGTTAGTGATCGTTAGTCGTTAGTGATCGTTAGTCGTTAGTGATCGTTAGTCGTTAGTGATCGTTAGTTGTTAGTGATCGTTAGTCGTTAGCGATCGTTAGTTGTTAGTGATCGTTAGTTGTTAGTGATCGTTAGTCGTTAGTGATCGTTAGTCGTTAGTGATCGTTAGTCGTTAGTGATCGTTAGTCGTTAGTGATCGTTAGTCGTTAGTGATCGTTAGTCGTTAGTGATCGTTAGTCGTTAGTGATCGTTAGTCGTTAGTGATCGTTAGTCGTTAGTGATCGTTAGTCGTTAGTGATCGTTAGTCGTTAGTGATCGTTAGTCGTTAGTGATCGTTAGTCGTTAGTGATCGTTAGTCGTTAGTGATCGTTAGTCGTTAGTGATCGTTAGTCGTTAGTGATCGTTAGTCGTTAGTGATCGTTAGTCGTTAGTGATCGTTAGTCGTTAGTGATCGTTAGTCGTTAGTGATCGTTAGTCGTTAGTGATCGTTAGTCGTTAGTGATCGTTAGTCGTTAGTGATCGTTAGTCGTTAGTGATCGTTAGTCGTTAGTGATCGTTAGTCGTTAGTGATCGTTAGTTGTTAGTGATCGTTAGTTGTTAGTGATCGTTAGTCGTTAGTGATCGTTAGTCGTTAGTGATCGTTAGTCGTTAGTGATCGTTAGTCGTTAGTGATCGTTAGTCGTTAGTGATCGTTAGTCGTTAGTGATCGTTAGTCGTTAGTGATCGTTAGTCGTTAGTGATCGTTAGTCGTTAGTGATCGTTAGTCGTTAGTGATCGTTAGTCGTTAGTGATCGTTAGTCGTTAGTGATCGTTAGTCGTTAGTGATCGTTAGTCGTTAGTGATCGTTAGTCGTTAGTGATCGTTAGTCGTTAGTGATCGTTAGTCGTTAGCGATCGTTAGTTGTTAGTGATCGTTAGTTGTTAGTGATCGTTAGTCGTTAGTGATCGTTAGTCGTTAGTGATCGTTAGTCGTTAGTGATCGTTAGTCGTTAGTGATCGTTAGTCGTTAGTGATCGTTAGTCGTTAGTGATCGTTAGTCGTTAGTGATCGTTAGTCGTTAGTGATCGTTAGTCGTTAGTGATCGTTAGTCGTTAGTGATCGTTAGTCGTTAGTGATCGTTAGTCGTTAGTGATTGTTAGTCGTTAGTGATCGTTAGTCGTTAGTGATCGTTAGTTGTTAGTGATCGTTAGTCGTTAGTGATCGTTAGTTGTTAGTGATCGTTAGTCGTTAGTGATCGTTAGTCGTTAGTGATCGTTAGTCGTTAGTGATCGTTAGTCGTTAGTGATCGTTAGTCGTTAGTGATCGTTAGTCGTTAGTGATCGTTAGTCGTTAGTGATCGTTAGTCGTTAGTGATCGTTAGTCGTTAGTGATCGTTAGTCGTTAGTGATTGTTAGTCGTTAGTGATCGTTAGTCGTTAGTGATCGTTAGTCGTTAGTGATCGTTAGTCGTTAGTGATCGTTAGTCGTTAGTGATCGTTAGTCGTTAGTGATCGTTAGTCGTTAGTGATCGTTAGTCGTTAGTGATCGTTAGTCGTTAGTGATCGTTAGTCGTTAGTGATCGTTAGTCGTTAGTGATCGTTAGTCGTTAGTGATCGTTAGTCGTTAGTGATCGTTAGTCGTTAGTGATCGTTAGTCGTTAGTGATCGTTAGTCGTTAGTGATCGTTAGTCGTTAGTGATCGTTAGTGATCGTTAGTCGTTAGTGATCGTTAGTCGTTAGTGATCGTTAGTCGTTAGTGATCGTTAGTGATCGTTAGTCGTTAGTGATCGTTAGTCGTTAGTGATCGTTAGTCGTTAGTGATCGTTAGTCGTTAGTGATCGTTAGTTGTTAGTGATCGTTAGTCGTTAGTGATCGTTAGTCGTTAGTGATCGTTAGTCGTTAGTGATCGTTAGTCGTTAGTGATCGTTAGTCGTTAGTGATCGTTAGTCGTTAGTGATCGTTAGTCGTTAGTGATCGTTAGTCGTTAGTGATCGTTAGTCGTTAGTGATCGTTAGTCGTTAGTGATCGTTAGCCGTTAGTGATCGTTAGTCGTTAGTGATCGTTAGTCGTTAGCAGGGTTGCACAAATGAAAATGCCCTAGGTTTTATGCCTGCCCTCCTGAAAATGCCCTGAAAATGCCCAAAACGCCGAAAATGCCCAGAAAATGCCTTACTCTGAAAATGCCCGGCATTTTGGGCATTTTCGGCAGGCATTTTTACAGAAACTTATATAATATGCCCATTATTTCTCCTTTAGCGAATATAAGGGAGTTATTCATAGCATATAATCAAACCCATCCAGTTTTAGAAACTGTTACAATTGTTTTTAAAAAAATAATTTGTCTAATTCGTTAATTATGGCCAGTAGTTATTTCAATAATCCTTAAAAAAATTGAGCCCCAGCGGAGTTCAACGCTGTGCATTATAAAAAACTTTGGGATTTGGAAAAAAACAACTTGCACAGTGCGAGCATAAATTCTGAATTTTGGTAATGGCTTGTAAAGTATAGAAAATTTACACTTCCATTAGATACATATGATGCGGCGGTTATAATATACATATGTCAGAACTTGGAGCTTCCGTAGCAAATTTTGTCGATTTTGAAAATTTTTTAATCAGCCCTAGTAAAGCAGTGTAATAATTCTAGGAGTCCAAAATGTAGCAATAAATACATTTAGATGATGGCGAGTTTTGAAGCTCACAAACAAAGATATATTTAATCTTTTAACAACTATTTTATCTTTTTCTTCATCTTTGTCCGAATATATGTTTGTTCTTGAAGTCTAAAATAATTACAGGCACGGTTGTACAAACGAATTTTTACAACAAAATAAGTAAAATAGAATTATGATTATTTTTTCATAAAATATGTCTGTATCAACTTGGTTCCAGGTTTCAACCTTTTTGGAAACAGTTTGTTTCTATAATTTTATCATGTAATCCAGTAGAATATTAAAAATTATTTGCAACATACTATTTTGTGACTTGTTTTGCAAAACTAGCAAGCTGCTAAAGCCACATATTTAAAAAATTGGAGCGAATATGCCGAAAATGCCTGCCATAAGCTAAATATGCCCAAAATGCCATAGATGCCTAAAATGCCACGAAATGAAAATGCCCAAAATGCCAGGGCATTTTGGGCAGGCATAATGCCGAAAATGCCTTGGCATTTTCAATTGTGCAACTCTGGTCGTTAGTGATCGTTAGTCGTTAGTCGTTAGATTCGTGTCGTTAGATTCGTGTCGTTAGTCGTTAGATTCGTGTCGTTAAATTCGTGTCGTTAGTCGTTAGATTCGTGTCGTTAAATTCGTGGCGTTAGTCGTTAGATTTGTGTCGTTAGTCGTTAGATTCGTGTCGTTAGGAATTAGGGTATGCCATGGATGTTGCTTTTCCTACAATAAAATTGAATGTTGATGAGGGTTTCAAATGGCACTTAATATTTAAGATCATTGCTGGCCCATAGATAATTTTCTGCATACACACCATATCTGATAAATATAAGCCAGCACGGATTTGTTTCCCTCTGTTAGTCTTATTTGAAAAAAAACATTAATTCGAACAATCAATTTTTCAAGAGTAAAACTTGCAACAATATAATAAACTAATAATAATTATTTTAATATTTATTATAATAAATTTGTAGAATTATTCTAGAAAATACCTCAGTTGTACTGAAAAAGGAGTTCTAA